>JAEBUQ010000002.1:3641769-4248730 GCA_023014435.1 Amanita fuliginea
ACATAGGTCACATAGGTCACACATAGGTCACACAGGTATCACATAACATATATAACCATGGATGCATCCCCAGCAGCACTCAGCTCAGACTACTTGGACACCATTCAGAATCTGAGTTTGGTCCATGTGGGAAAAAGTGAGTACTTGATGTAACAAGTTGCTGTCACACCAGTTAAAGATCACCATTGTTACAAGCTCACACTCACAACTAAACCACAAGCCTTGCAGAGGAGAGGTTGAGAAGAGAGAGAGGGAAGGGAATGTATTAAGATTATTCCTAGACAGTAACCTAAGCCCATATACAGAATGTAAGGGAAACCATCTTGAGTCTAAAGAGACTCAAGCTACCTACTGGGTTCTTATATACTCCTCTTAGAAACCCCTAGCCACCCTGTGTCCCATTGGCACCTCCACAGCTATATGCACCCAGACCATATGCCTTGCTGCACATCCTGTTATTGTCCATGCACCTTGGGTGCTGCCACCTGCAAATCATTTAATAGACCAGGCCTGGCCCTTTCCCATGATGTCTGGACTTTCTGTGGACTGCTCTAGACTCCTATAATGGGATGTGCCACATCCCAGGCTTCCCACAATCCCCACTGGTGACCCCTTTGCTATGATGAGTGTCCTAGCCCCTGTGCTATTCCTGCAACTGATCCAAATGATGTGCTGATGTGATCCCCCTTTCCTATTATATCCATGTTAGGAACCGATCCTAGCATCTATTTTTTGGTTTTATTCATTGGGTGATCAGGCATCACTCAGCATCAATGGAGCAAGGTCTGGGACCTTAGGAGTGCTATGAAAACACTTTGCATGGGTCAGCACATGGGAGCACTCACTAGAAGATGGGACAGCAGTTGGTTGAGCCAACCAGTATATTAGATAATTAGAATTAGATTAATTAGTGTTCCATATTTAATTAAATATCTATTAGTAAGATCATGTAATAATTATGTGACTTATCATGTGATTATTCCTGTAATCTGATCATGTGATTTATAGAATGGTCTAAGCTGAGTCTAGAATAGTTATTTATAACTAATGACTCATGGTGTTAGGAAACAATCCTAGCATTACTTTTTGGTTTTATTCATTGGGTGATCAGGCATCACTCTGCATCACTGGCACAAGGTCTGGGACCTTGGGAGGACTATAGGAACACTTCACATGGGTCAGTGCATGGGAGTGCTCACTAGAAAATGGGACAGCAGCTGGTTGAGCTAGCCACGGATTGTTGCAAGCTCATGCTCACAACCTAAACCACAAGCCTCACAGAGGAGAGGGTAGAGAAGAGAGGGGAAGAGAATGTATTCAGACTACATAAGAATAGTAACCTAATGCCCATAGAAGAGCATAAGGGAAACTATCTAGAGTCTAAAGAGACTCCAGCTATCTACCAAGGTCCTTATATACTCCTCCTTGAGACCCCTAGCCACCATGCATCCCATCAGCACCTCCACAGCCTTATGTGCCCAGACCATATGCCTTCCTGCACATCCTATTGTCCATGTGTCTTGGGTGCTGCCACCTGTCAATCACTTAATAGACCAGGCCTGGCCCTTTCCCATGATGTCTGGACTTCCCACAGACTGCTCTAGACTCCTATAATGGGCTGTGCCACCTCCCAGGCTTCCTGTGATCCCCACTGGTGATCCTCTTGCCATAATGAGCCTCCAAGCCCCTGTGCCATCCCTGTGACTGATCCTAGTGATGCACTGATGTGATCCCTCCTTCCTACTATGTCTATTATTGTAACATATTAGATTATAAATGTAATGACCATTAGATTCATTACATTAAGCATTAGTTATTAACTTTATTACAATAACTTTGTTACTTTATAATGATAACTAATCTAATTTTTAATGAAGGTCTCTTCTTACTAAAGTACCTAGTAAATAATAAGATATCTAGTCTGTAAAACAGCTGGCATTCACTTGTGTGTGGAGCTTTAGTGATAGCTAGTGTAAATATTAAATCCTGTCATTGTCTTAAATTGATTACAAAAGGGCTTATTTGATTAGCCAATGCCCCAAGGGATCCCAAAGGATCCTACCATGGGGTTTTGAGGAATTTAACTAGGTGCTTAAAATTGTTGCACTGGTGTCAAAAGTTAGATTTTAGAAAATTAGAATTAGAATTAATTAGTGTTTTATATTTACTGTGTTTTCCACATCACGTGGCCCAAGCTATTTTCGAAAAAAAAAATTTCTTGTAAAATAAAAATCATCATAACTTGCCGAATTCCCAACGGAATTGCTTAAAAATTAGCAGGATCAACTCGCAAAACATGCCAGTTCATTTCTACAGTAGACCGACTCTAGAAAATGCGTAGTTTTTAGAAATGGCACATGTGACTAAACTAAACTATGCCAATTGCCCTGAATTTCTCAATATCCTCCTCTGCGTATTGGAAAATCAGGACTGCAATTCCTTCCCCAATCCCTAACCACTGTGAGAGCTCCTTCAGTTTGATGTACTTTCGAGAAAGTTGGGTGATCTTGAAGAACCCCTTGTTGCTCAGGAGAGGTCCAAAGTCAGAGAAATGCACATTATCAACACGCCGTTGGCCATTGGCATCCAGCGACTGGAACCATTTGATGATTCCCATGAGTTCTGGGTCAAGCACAGGCTGTGCAACTTAAGGTGGTGGTGGCGGTATCATGGCCATTGGAGCAGGAAAGTTGGTGTCAATGCTGCTAGGTTGTGAGCTGAGAATATGGGAATGTCCTTGCTGAGGCTGCAACGTCCATGGAGGGATGATAAACTGATAATTGCAGGTAGATAATGGCGGCGCTATGACCTGCCGTTCCTCAAGACCTTTCATTTTCTGTCCATGCCCCGAACCTAAATCCCTTGCCTGGAGTACAAGAGTTTGAGGCTTCCTTTCTGCTGTTGTTGAACCCTTGGCCTGCAGCGCATCAGAATCATGCCGAAGCGTGTGTGAATCTAGCACTCACAATCTCGCTGCCCCACATCCCAAGGTCACTGTGTGACAACCCATAACAGAGAGTATTGGGAGCCTCTCTGTAGCAATACGCTGCACTGAATTTGCCTTTGGAATGGGTTGGACAGTGCCACTTTTCCTGTAACAGTTTTATCGCTTCTAGGTTTGCTTGATTATCACGGGAAACTTCAGTAGTCACAGACGCCATGGAGGAATTGGGTTTATTCTAGTTTTTATGTGTTCATCAATGTGAAAACGTGTCATGCAAAAGGATAGTAGGACATGCCTTCTTTTTCCCACCAACAACAGAGCCCTCGGCCACATCTGCGCCATCTTCAAAGAAAACAGTTACAATCTTGGGCTTGCGGCTTGATATTTTTCCACTCGCAAGTTGCTGGGGCACCAAGATTTGTCTCATCGTCTGTTCAAATATCTGAAGTTTGTCGGGGGACTGAATTGAGGTAGTTGATGTTTTTGGTTTGTCGTCAAGTTTGTAGCATAGTTGGATAACGTTAGGATGTCTTCCAAGTTTTTCTGCAATGGTATTGCGAAGGTCTTCATAAGAGATTGATGATTGGACGATGAATGGGATGTTACTTCCATCCAGCTTCTTTACAGCAGCTGATATCTTGAAAACTGAGAAATGTCAGTGCTTGATATAATATTTATCTCTCCATAGGCTTACCACATGTTTCTGGATCAACAATATCACCCATAATGGACTCAATTTCTGAAACTTGACTTGCCGGTGCAGAACGCTTTTGGCCTTGAGTAGCTGAAGATTTGGCTGCTTGCCTCTTCGCTGCTGGGACATGCACCAGCTGCTGGCCCACATCTGAGTCCGAGTCCTCTAGTATTGACTCCCTCATGTCATCACTGTACAATTCCATCCTGTCATCGCCATTTTCTGCAGCCATCCTGAGTGCGCTCACAATTGCCTGCCTTGAGGCATGACAATGATTTGGTACTGTGGCGTCAAATGAATCCTTGCCCTCCAGCTCATCTTCGTCATCTTCAGTGATAGAGGTACCCATCAGTGAGCCGCTATGACTTGTTGTGAAGTTGGTAGTAATCGTGCATTGTGAGGATGCCAGTGAGGTTGCATCACTCATTGGACCTGGAGAGTCTGCATTGCTTAGACCCTTATGTCGGGTGCGCATGGAGGTCATATTGGAGCGCCTATCCTCAATTTCAGAATGGCTTCGCTTCCTGCTGCTAGTCACTGGCTGAGGCTTGGGAAGGGCTCCCTGCTCTGTTGTACCAGGTAGCTGGCTGACAGAGCTTGAAGCAGTGGTGATGGCCGGCATTATGGGAGGGAGGCTGCGCCCAAGTGTATTTCCAGTTTTGTTGGCTGGCAGAGCCATCGAGCATATCTCTTGCTTTCCACTTTTGATGCAGGCAAAGCAAGCATCACCGTTCCACTCGCACTTGATTTTCCGTGTCCGACATTGCAAGCATGCAGCACGCTTGGCAGGATTGAGTACTACATCAGATTGAGTAGTGAGAACATATGAGCAGACTCATTACGGATAGCTCACCTTCACCAGGATCTGTTGGTAGCTTAGCTGCTGCCTTCGACAACTTCCTTGGCTTGGGCGGCATGCTCGAGTCAAAAGAACAGCTGCAAGGCCACGTGTTTACCAGGCAGGCTGCATATGTGCAATTTACATATGGTATGATGGTGCTTGAGTAACTAGTGACTTCATAATTTGGAGGGAGTCCAAGGAACTAACTCAACATGCACCATATAGTATCATTGATAACAAAACATACAACACAATTGAATTCCTAAATGTACTCACAATATCTGTACCAGCCATAGCAGTCTTCAGGAGATATGACATAGAGCGCACTGCACAAAGAAGCACATATCTCGCGATCTGACATCTCAGTCATTGCCATGCGTACATAATCACCATTTCGGCACAAATGATATTTCATGGCTGAGAACGCTAGTTCAATGGGATTGAAGTCGGGTGAGTATGGTGGTAGGAACTCGCAACGCATTCCTCTAGTACAACATGAGTTAGTAATTCACGAGACAAGACATGTTACACACCTTGATTCAATCATCTCAATTATGTCAGGGTGTTTGTGAATATGGCAATTGTCCATGACTATAACGGAGTTCGTATGAGGGAAGGGGTTCATTTGATCCAATAAAGCACTGATAAATATTTTGAACGTATCCGTGCAGAATGACCCTTTGATGATCTCACAATGTAGCAGGCCATCATTCATTGATATTGCAGGTAGTACGGAAAAGCTAAAGAGTGTGAGGATCTATATACGAGATATATCCAATCACTTACCGACGCCCTCGCACAAAAAAGGCTTTCCTTTGAGCCTTCGTACCCCGAATAGACCATGCACGCCCTCTATATGTGGTCCTGCGATCAACAGAGCTTTCATCCACAAAAGTGAGTTGATTTGCACTATACTTGCCAATCCTGGCAATATATTCAAGTCGTTTCTCAGCTGAACGCTCTGCTGCAACATGGGTGAGCTGTGACGGTAGATTAGTTGTAGCACTTGTATTCAGATCAGGCTATGATGCACCTTTTTGAGCATGAAACCTCCTGATGTCAAAGTACACCAAACCGTTGACTTTGAGACATGAACACCACAGGTTACCATTAGCATCTCTTGTAGCTCGTTGAGGTATGTATCTGGCATCTCCCTGATTTTACCAAAGAGTAGCTACAGAATTCTTAGCTTATTGTCACCAAGCACAAGTGAAATAGGGCACTTACAGCTAGTTCTGCATCGCTGAGGGCTCGTCGAGTCCTCCCACGCCGTTCCTTTGCCTCTCGGAGAGTCCCATGGGTTTGGAAATGTTGTAAGATCCGCTTGACAGAACAGAATGAAACTCCTGTGTAAGAAGCAATGTCTTCTTTCAATAAGATTGAAGACAGCCGTAGAACGATCTCTTGTACTGCGCGGCTGACAGTTTGACCACATGGCATCAACGACACGATGTGCACAGCTGTCGTTTGCACAGCCCAACTAATTCTCCGTCCCTTCCCACGGACCCTGGTGAGGCCATTTCCGAAAACTACATATTTCGTATTCGGTCTACTGTAGGAACGAACCGGTATGATTTGCGAGTCGATCCCGCTAACTTTTAAGCGATTTTGTTGGGAATTCGGCAAGCTATGAGGATTTTTATTTTCTGAGATTTTTTTTTTCGAAAATAGCTTGGGCCACGTGATGTGGAAAACACAGTAACTAAATATCTATTTAGATTATGTGATATATATATCACATGACAAACATGTGATAGAAGGAAATGATGTCATAAAGAACATCATAGAATGAATAATAATAGATATGACTCATTTATAGATATTTTTAGTAATGTACATTGTACCTAGGTTAGGGTTTCAGAAATGTATATAAGGAGGGTGTTTTGGACACTAAGCTCCTCAGTTTTCTCACCTAACTCAATAGGTAGAATATGTTGGATTCTGAGGTGTAGATCTTGTGACTTGGACTGAGCAGGAAGTGTCCATGTGTGGACAACAAATGGTGTGCCCATTCTGAGGATGAGTTCAACTCACCATGCCAGAAGTGTGTGTAAATAAACACAAACAATCTAACTACCATATATGTAATATATGTATGCAGTCATGCTTGTAGTGTCTGGATACTAAATATAAAATATTCCAACAGAATAAGCACTACTAACAAAATGTAAGTAAATTGAAACACTTACTTAGCTAGTGTCTGCACTGCTGTATTATGTTTCAATAGCTGGCTGCAGAATTCCAAGATAGAGCCTGTAGTGTTGCTAAAAGCCTTAGCTTCGGAGCTGAGCTGGAGCTGAATTTTCAAAGCCAGCTTTAGTTTGGCAGTTGCTCTCACCGCCCACTTCAAGTAAGTCTGTTATATCTCCTGAAAATATATTCAACCCTAAAGCATAAATTTGGTGCCGCATCCGGGCGATACATAGCATTCCCAGTTCTGTGCAGCTCAAAATTATCAAGGCAAATACGACGGTGGTGGATACCGAATCACCGCGTGTAGCAGCGTCCGTGGCGACAACACCGTTTGTGGGCTGGACGGGGAATCGTTTACACCCCGATCGTCAACAACCCCGCCCATACCGCCCTGTCCTTGTCCCTCTTCCTGCGCACGTAAACGCTCATGTTCCGTCCACGACGGTAACTTCGGGTGCTTCGAATACGGCGGTGGCACATTCTCCTCGTCCTCATACCTCCGCTGTGCCTCCCTCTCCATCTCCCTCGTCCAATACTCGACGCTGAGCTGGGCCTCGTTCAAAAACGTATCCAACTGTCTCTGCCGCTGCCGTTCTGCCGCTTGCCTGGACGTCTTCTTGCCAGACCAAGCGCGGGCCACGAAACATCGATAGAGGGATGTCATGATCACTATAGCAAGCACTGCGAACACGAGCATGACCTTGGATGAGTTATATCAAGTGGAGAGACGAGAAAATCGAAGCGCACCGACTGCAACGATTAGCGCTAGGATACTTCCCGAAGAACATATCACGCGTGAACTGCTTGTTTTTTTCAAGAATACAACTAGATCGGTGACTGCTCTGACCTTGCGCACGCACGGGTGTCCGGCTCTTCCCTCATTCAAGTCACAAATCGACGAGGCTCGGGCGGGATAAACGATAAACAGCAGGGTGAAGGAAAGCGCGATCGTACTGTACCCTGCTCATGGATATAGTCATTTTCCCCGCTTGGTCAGTCAGTCGTCGGGGGTATGTGTAATACGCTTTGGCACCAGACCGTCCGTCGCAGTTGAAACATGAATCATTTGAGTTTGTCTCGTCCGACTATTCTCATGGTGCATCACACGCAAAACAAAAAAGACACATGAAATATATATACATATTCAATATTCACAACTCTTTTTTACAGGAACGAAACGAAATTTTTATCTGCATTCAAAGCTTGGAACCTTGAGTGGCCTCAAGGTAACGCCTCTCTGCCTCTTCAAGATTGACGACATTCCAAATCGCTTTCAGGTACTGCGAAAAAAATGAACGAAACGCTCAATCTTAGTCGAAAGAAAAAACCCACCTCAGGCCTGGCATTGTAATACTGGAGGTAGTAAGCATGCTCCCAAACGTCAATGCCAATGATGGGATCGTGAGTCAACAACGGGTCCTGGTTGGACGTCGTCACGATCTCAAGCTTCTTCGTCTGACGATCGTAACCCTGCACGGCGCTGTCATGAGCATGCTCTCCCCACCAATCAGTAGGTGCTTACGAGCCATCCCCATCCGGATCCCTGGACGGCAGCTGTCGTGCTATTGAATTGCTCAACAAATTGCTCAACAGGGCTCTTGGGACTTTTAGAATCTCTAAACTGTTCTTCAATGGCCGCAATGAGGCGCGGGGCTTTGGCCCAATCGCCACCCACGCCACCGTTCTGCTTCGCTGGGGCCAGAATCTTCCAAAAGGAAGAGTGGTTGATGTGACCTGTTGTTGATTAATAAACGATCGAGGGGCGGTGTAGATGCGGACACACACCTCCGCCGTTGAATTTGAGTGCAGCTTGCAAAGCAATGCGCTCTTTTACGGACTGTGCCTGGATGTATTGTTGCTCTGCCTTGTTGAGCGCATTGACGTAGGCCTGGTGGTGTTTGGAGTGGTGAAGGACCATGATCTGCTCCGAGATGTAGGGCTCGAGACCATTGTAGGGGTAGTCGAGAGGTGGGAGAGTGTGGGCCATGGCGATAAGATGAAAGTTCTGATTCAGGTTATCGATGGCACAATGTCGTCATTTTTAAGTCATATTTCAGCCACAAATCGAAACAAAACAAAACAAAACAATTCCAAACTACACAATCATAGGTGACGCTGAAACCAATCGCACCGTCGAGGTCTCGTCCTTGTCTGGCCTACTCTCAAACGCAACCGTGTCTGGAGTCAGTGGGCCACTATAATCTGTGTCACTAGCATCTGAGTCTTGACCAGGTGAATCAAGTATTCTCGTGGGAATCGCGTTGGTAAGAGTCGGCCGAGTAGAAGCGTAGATGACAGTAGTAGTATCCCCAGAAAACGGCACGGCACCCGTATGCTTGCTGATAATGTTTCCTTTTGACCATCGAGATGACATCTGCCCTAAACCAAGACCCAGCAAGAGTTTGGGGGAATGGCCAAACATTCCATGACAGGAGCGAGGTACCGAGCTACAGATGGAAAGCTTGGAACGACTGGCAGCCGGAAGAGCATAAGTATAGCCAATTCCGTTTCCAATTTTTTCAACGCCAGGCGGAAAATTAAAGTCTTCGTATTCCAGTTGTTCTTCAATAGGTTGTGGCTTGCCGGTTGATTTTTCCTGCTCCAGTTTGCTGAGACGCGCACTAGATACTTCTATGCTTGACCGCCAGAGTGACAGATGGGAAGGATTTGCAGACGATCGACGCCCATACGCCCTTCTTGGTCGCGACGTAAAGTATGTTAAAGTATTTGCAAGTTCGCTAGACGGTACAGATATGGTTTGATTATCTTGTTCGGCATCTAGCATGTCCCAGAACAATTTCATGCGCTGGTCTTTATCGTTGCTGGCAAGGTGAGTGACTTCCGGTTGCGATTCCTCCTGTGAATGAAGCTCGCCTTCGGTTGTTGTGGATGTCGAGGGACCAGCCTCATCTAGTACATCAACATTGGACAAAAACCATTCGCTTTTGATAATGCTGGGAGGCATAGAAGGAGATTCTGTAGCTTCTGATGGGAGATTGGAGTAAGGTTTCTCTTTGTCGGGCGTCTTCAAAGTCAAGCCAAGGTTCGGTGAAGCTAAATCAATCTCTGCCAACGATTTAGATGGGTTATGAGCAGGACTAAAAGCTTGGCGAGAAGGACAATGTTCGGCCTTGTTTTCGTTGGCTGAGACTAAAGCAACTTGACGACATCGTCTATGCAAGAAATTCATACGTACCTCGTACATACCTCGTGATCATTTTGGACCAGTCGCTGTAAGTTTATGTCAGATTGTCCCAAAAAACACAAGTATTGGCATACATTTCAGTGAAATATGGATGGGCTTTGATTTCTGAAATGGACGGACGAAGAGCAGGATTCCGTTCGAGACATTTTGAGACCAGGTCGTGGGCATCCTTGTCGAGAAGATGAAGATACCTCAGAGCATGAGACTTGGCATTGATAATTCTATCTTCTTGACCGTCGCGGTCTCCGAATGGGTGCTGGGTAGCTATTAAAGCTAGTGAGTCAACTCATGACAGGAGACTCACAAAACCAATGAGCATATAATAAAGCACGATACCAAAGCCCCAAGAGTCGACAGCGAAGCCATGGGCCCAACCAAGAATGATCTCTGGTGCAGTGTAGAGGTACAAGCGTTGATGGTCATGGTCTCTGAGAGGAGGAGAGTTTGGTGAAGGCGTCCGTGTGCGATGCTCACAATCGCATAGAACGAGATAATTTTTGTCTCTGATAGCTACCGTCTCTGGGCTGACAAGGCCGTGAATGATCCCTGCCGTATGCAGACTGTTGATACTGGCGACCAACTGGGCAGCATATAGTAATGCAGTTTCGGTTTGTGGGGTGCCAGATCGTATAATCAGCGTCAAGAGGCAACTGTCAAGATCCACCTGGAACGGCTGATCTAGGTGATGGTGATCTGACTCCTAGGAGCAGTAGTTAGTAAGACTAATGTTTGCATGGATCACGTACAGAGGGTTCTGTTATGTCTATCAGGGAGGACTGGTCATCCATTTCAGCAATGGTAGGCAACATGCTCTGGGAGACGCGCTGTGAGTGGGGGGTGCACAACGAGGTGAAAAAACGCGCCTTGCGCCTGTTGAGCCAAGGGTCTTGAGATCTCAAGCCATCGACGATATGACTGACGACGGTATCTTCAAGGACATAGGTCTGGGCGGTATCAGCTGAGCAGTAGCAGCAGAGAAGGCAAGGGAGGCGCATACCTTGATGCTGAGATCGCTCTTTTTTCTGTTTAGGACGCGCTCGGGAGGCAGGAAATCGCGGGCAAAGAGATCCTGGATGGTTATTAGAGGCGAAAGAAGGGAAAGGGGAGCTTACGGAGAAAGGGACAGTGTCGAGGTCGAGAGCGAGGCCTGGGGGAGGGAGTGGCCAGGCAGTGAGAGAGAGCGATGACATGGCTGGGTAAGTAGTGACCGTCGCTGTGATCACTATGTAATACTAATATGTAGTACTAATGATATAATGATAATCGATAGTACCCTAAGCTCGTCGCCCGTCGCCGAGCACAACTCGCGTCGCTTCGACAATGATCTCGTGCTCAACCACGTGCACACGTGCCTCCAGCGACTCCAACGTTTCTCCTTCCCGCATCTCAATCTCACGCACAACAACCGGCTCTCCCCGATCCACCTCCCGTACAACCCGATGCACCATTGCGCCAGTCCGATTAATCTCCCCCCTTCCATACGCTTCGTATGCTCGCTGCAACGCATTCGCCCCGTCAAACGCCCCAGGCAGCGCCGGGTGCAGGTTAATCACTGGCACACCTTCCAGGGGCTCTAGAAACCCCTCACCAAATATGTGCATCCACCCTGCAAGCACAACCACATCCGGCTGTGCTTCTACTACAATCCCAGCCACCTCGGCATCATAGTCTTTTCGCGATTTTTCCGGGTTCTTCTTCAGGTATGGTTGCAGCGCAAGATACGCTGTTGCTATCGGCGGCGTTGCGTTCGCTGCACGCACGAGCCCATATGCGTTTTTCCTGTTGGACAGGACCAGGACAATCTCTGACTGTGGTATCTTGGCATCAATCAGCGCCTGCAGATTCGTGCCTTCAAATCGTCAATCTTTTTGCTGATTCCGATGGGTACTGAACGCACCGGACCCAGAAATTAATACGACGATTCGTTTGACGGTCATGGCCGCGGCTGAGATAAGATTAGATAAAATACTCCAATATTTGAAAATTTTCAAATCATTTCTAGCTCAGCCAATGATGCTGAAGACCATTGGATTTTGTTTACCATTCAGATGCATCCTTTATGCGCTACGATTTCACCTATTCGCCTCTATTCTGATCCAAGAGTTCAGATCTGGAAAGAAAGTGAACAGGCGCTGCAAATAGTGGGCTTTTTAGCTGATCTGGTATCCCGTATTCTCCTCTTGCCACCAGGTCATTCAGCAACCGGTCCAATACCGTGCTGCGGACTTGTACAACCTGGAACGCGGGCACTTTTTAAAAATTTCCTGGAAACCTTCCGTCTAAAATCTCAATTACAACGACAAGAAAGCAGTCTTACAAACCACCACCCAAGTTGGTTTCTATCCATTTTTTGGTTATGAGGTTCATTTACAGGTATGATGTGACATAGTGCATCATCCATCATGTGTTCATATCGTCAAGCTCCTTATGATCAAACTAAAGTAGAGTTTTTGTCCCACCCTATCTAATCGGATAAGGATTTCAAAATTCGCACATAGATAGTGGACTCTCCCAAACTAACCATAACGAATTCTGGTACGATACAGAGGTTTTCTCTCTTCATCCTAATTATCGTTCTCTATTCTAGCACCATGGGGGAGAATCCATCAACTATCTGCGTTCCGATGAAGATCGAAGCTTATCGGCTGAATGAAGCTTCCGCTGATGGTCCTTCTCGATTAGCTCCCTTGTCCCAGCCAGATTTCACTCGGCTTCGTCTTAATCAAAGGCTCAGTCATGATGTTCTTGGGGATGTGGACCTGCACAACACCGGTCATGAATTTAGCAACAGAGTCACGAACCTTGCCACCGGCGAACCAAGGAGGGAGCGCTTCGGGATGTACCTACATTGGATTTTACCCCGTTTCTACAGAACTGGGATTGCGGCAACAGAGTCTTCGGCCGATAAACTTAAAGATATCAGGAGCAAGCGCGGCATTCCAGAGCCAGATCAAGCTGAAGGGACGCTCGATCCTAATTCACCAGTTTATCGTCCAGTACCACCTCGCTGGATTATCGTTCGCCATCTTACGTCCACAACTCCAGCCGATGCTAATATACCTACGCTTCAGGTATTCGTGGTCGAGTCTGATCGCCTCTCAAATATTGGCGATCTCGATGCTAGTGTTGACATTGGGGTCGAAGTATCGCCGTACGTTTACATGACACCGGATAGCACCATCGCCGACCAAGCGGAGATGTACATTGGTTATAAGGCGGACTGGGAAGATTGGGAGGAGGATCCATCTATTACCCGAGTCCCTCTTTCCATCCTCAGCAATGTCAATCCAGTATTTGCCGATTATCAGCCTCATAACGCGAATGTGTTCTCCATCCTTGATAACTTTGCATATGAAGATAACGGAACCAAATATTTGAAGCAGGCGACCGCCAACTACTATGTTATGGGTTGGCATGCCGATCCTGACGACGATCCTTTTTGTCCTCCTCGAGAAGCTTCCAATTTGACCTACGCCGATAGATTGGAGGGTTGCTACATGAAACTGCCAGAGACTCAGTCCGACGGGGCAAGCGTTTGGCTCAAGACCCCACTTGATGAAAACATCACAAAAGTATTGATACATGGAGCTCTTTACCAAGTTCAATGGGACGAAGGAACTAAACCACCCACTGTTCCGGCAGATAATATCGCCCAGGATTACAACGATTTCTCGCCCGTTTCAGTGGGCGTCAATCCTGTCGACGCTCTCCTTGCTCTGACTCACACCTATGCTCTCTCCAACGACGCGAAAAATAAAAATAATGATTCAAAAGCAGATCCGCTTGCACAGGATATTTTGTCTTTGCAGACTCTCGTCATCAAACAAGATGAGGATCCAGATACTCAACTGCAGGCAGCCGATATCCTCTTCACATCTTACTTTGTTCCTGTCAATGGTGGACAGCATTGGCACGTTGCAGGTGCGACTACGAGCGACAGTCTAGACTTCCCCACCAATAATGGGGAGCGCGAAGATCTACGTGAAGCTAACAAGATACAGAACGCAATTGATTTGTGTTTACGTCAAGCAGACTGGATCAGGTGGCAAATCTGGGCGGAGTGGTGGAAATGGGTCCAGACGAATGTGCAGCATACGGACGACGATAAAAAGGCCATAAGAGACAAAGTCAACGGTTTGGTTAACCGCCACGATTCACTGATTGAGCCTGCGGCTGGTTGGAGTCAAGAGCTCCAAACAATTGCCGGGAAATATAACTGGGAAGCGTCTGCCCTGCCTAGATTTTACACGTGCAGAGATCCGACGGTCCTACTTTGCGGAATCAAGAGCGGCTGGCCCACTGATTGGAGCGATCTCTTGAAAGTCCGACTGAACGAACACATTGTAAAGATGAACGATATTTTCGATCCTGATTCATCTCCAGAGGGTTGGAGTGATATTGAAAATTTTGCCTCGAGTCTCTCTGAGAAGCTGCCAGAAGATCTTCAGAAGACTAGCGAACTTTTGCTGAAAGAATTTTTCGTTCTGCAGCCATTTGACCCAAGTACTCCTAACCTACGTCAACCCCCGCCTACCGACCTATATTTCCCACTGTATCACGACCTAGACGACAGAGAGGCAAACGTGTGGAGAGACAGATGGAATGGGAGGCAGCCTTGGTTCCCTTTGTTTGTCGAGTGGGAAGTTGAATATTTTCATATTGATCACTCGTTATGGTCCCCCGCATCTCGTGGAGCATATGGCCCTCCGAAGCTATATTTTGAAGTCGACGGAGATGTAAGCAACATCATTAACTCTCGACGCATTAGCGGCCGATCTCTGGCATTGCCACAAAGCAACGCGATGCTCAAGAACACGGTGGAGAAACTACTCAAGAACAAAGATAGCGATGAAGACGTTGCCGCTCTTAAAACTGCAATCGACGGGCTTGACTTGTTGACATTAACGTTGTCAAGTATCTCAGGCCAACTGGCCACAAAGCAACAAAGTAGGTCGTCCGAGCTGCCTCGCTATTCCCCTCCCCCACTAATCTGTGTTAGATACGCACCTGAAACCCACTATGAACAAGCCAGGTCTTGGGCCCCGTCCCCTTCAAGAGGCAGTCGATGCCAGTAAAGGTGTAATCGATGAAACCACCATCAGGCTCATGCACAACACGACGATGACACCGTACGCAGATTTTCCGGACTTTCAAGACGCAGAATACTCTCCCTTCAAACCTGTTCTTCACGGACAATTCAGATTCACGAAGCTGAACGTAATCGACAAATTTGGCCAAGCTATCTGTGCAGTCGACCCTAACCGCGGGGCCGAGCCTAAACTGCATCCGTATATCAGCGAATTTTACTCCTGTACGATAGATAAATCGTCTGGTACCGTTCGGGCTGCTGTTCCCGATGACGCGGCTCAGTGCGTCCAGCTGGAGCCGCGAATCAACCAGGAGAGTAGACTGAACGGACATTATGTCCTTTGGAGCAAGGATGGTTGGCGACCTGTGACGGAATACGAGAATCCGATCTGGGGGTGGTTGGTCGTCAATTATGCTGATCGTGGCCTCCAAGTTTTCTTACCCGACGGCACGTTCTATCGAGAGATCCGGATAGGAGAACCAGATCACATTTCTGCCGGTTTAGACAATTGGTTGCCTTTCAAGGCCGCAGATGGGCCGAATGGGGACCCCACAGTTCCCGACCAGCTTCGTGCTCTAGTACATAAACTTCAAGAGGTGAACCACAGAGTGACGCCTCCACGGGCGAACTATCTGAAAGAGTTTTTCGATGTCATGATAGGAGCATTAGACGCGACCATGTTTACGCCCAACCAGTACGCAGGTTACCTGCCTGCGATTACTGGGAAACCTTTCGCTCTGGTTAACTCGGGGTGGTCTCTCCAGCTTTCTCATCCACCAGACGTTAATCAGTCAACCACTACCTCATCGTCGTCAAAATCAGAAACGCCTATTGGTTCATACAATTTCCAAGTCAAGCTCGGAGATAAGGATCGAACCTTTGACGGTCTCCTTGGTTATTTCAATTATAAGGAGCGTTCCCGAAAGAAGACTCCAGATTTCGATCTGGATAACTTCTACACGTACTTTCCCGGTCCTGGACATGATGGCAGCATGACAGTCGTCATTGAAGAGAATAACTATCCCGTCTTCCAAGCATTTTACAACGATCCTCTGAATGATAATCTTGATCCCAAGACTTCGGAAGAAATCGATTTGGAATACAACCAAAAGCTCAAGGTATTTGGAATGCTCGTAGACCCCTTCACGCGTGTCCACGCTTATATGGGCTTCTTACCTGTCACGATCCTTCATTTACCGGAATGGGCGCTAGAGCAGGGGTTGAAAAACATCACGGCGTTCTTCCACTTAGGACCTGTGTTCATGCCAAACGACGCTCCGGATTTCCAGCCTGACCGCATTCTCAAGGCTGGTTCCAACCTCAAGGACATCCCGGATCCTCCAGAAGGGACTGCTACATTCCCCATTCCTGCCATTGGAACAGCTGATTGGGCGTGGTTACAACCATACGATATCCCACCAGTCTCCGTTGAAAACATCAGCTTCAATCCTTTCAAGCTGTCTCCCATAGCCAACGAACCTAAACTCGAGCCTACACCCTACACGGCCGTGGAGGGCTACCTTTATCTCAAACAACCAATTACTGATCCGACCCCACACAGTAGTGAGTCACAGTAGGAGTTGTCAGTAGACAAACAGGTAAGTTGTCTTTACCACCTGTAGATGAACTTGAACGTTCCCTTTCGCAGCTTCATTTTTTGCGGCAAACTTGCCTAGTTTCATAAAATATGTATACATAGCGATGCTGGATATATAGTATATGGTACGATGGGAGATTACGCGTTACAAGTAGGGAGTTGTAAAACTATCCTCAGTAAACGTTTTATGATTTCCATACGCCCGGGCCAAAACGCAACTCTTCATGAGAACAAACGCAAGAATATCATATATATATATATGCGTTCTTTATATTGTCGGGTTGGAGGCATACACACCAAGCTCGTCGAGCCACTTCAAGTGATATGACGTATTGGGCCTGGATCGAATGGTGGAGTCTCGTGCCTCGAAAGCTCGCCTCGTTATGGCTTTATCGACTCAATGTATGTGAATGGAATTCGGGGAAGTGGAAAAAGGCAGCCTTGAAGAGATATATGCGCGCCTGAAGAGAAAGTACTCTCGTAAGGCTTTGACCGGAGCGGGACAATCGATCGTATTCCGGGTTGTCATGGTCGTCGAGCAGTCAGTAGGCCAATCCGCATTTGCTTGATCACCCTCCGAGCTGCATAGCGAGACGTGATCATAGTAGGAGTCAGAACGGTGACGCGGCAGTGACTCGGCACCGACAAGAAGTTGTGGCGGAGTCGGAAATCTGCAACGTCGTTGGTTGACTGCAACCACCACGCTACTCGTCGCCATTGTTTCCTTAGACGGCAGCTTCTCATCCACGGCATCAAGTTTGTCTAGCAAGGCAATCCTATACACTCTGTTGTTGCCCTCAACAGAGTCCAGACTCTCGTCCTACCGCTTTCCCAAGTTGTGGTTCTTTCTCCTCGCAGGCTTCTCTTCTCGTCTTACTTCTTCAAAACTCTCTCCAAATCTTAAAAAAAAACTACATTGGATTACACTCAAACCATTTTCAAGTGTAGACGCGACCAGGATTACTTGCGTTTAATTCCGACTTTTTCGCATCCGTTGTCGCATTCATAATCAATATGCTTGGCCATCAATTCGCGTATTCTGCCGCTCCTGTGCGTAAAGTAAAGGAGGTTCAGTTTGGGATTCTTTCTCCAGAGGAGATTGTGGGTTTTTGCTTTTTGTTTTGCTGCGTCATGACAATGCTGAACAACGTTGCAGAAAGCCTACTCAGTCGCCAAGATTGAACATCCTGAAGTCATGGATGAGGCCACGCATAAACCAAAGATCGGAGGACTGATGGATCCAAGGATGGGCACTATTGACCGGAACTTCAAGTGCCAGACATGTGGAGAAGGGATGGCTGAATGTCCTGGCCACTTTGGCCACATTGAATTGGCGAGGCCTGTTTTTCATCCTGGTACGTCTCTACGACACTTAAAACAAGATAGCCATTTAATGCGGACTTGTTTAGGCTTCATTGTCAAAGTGAAGAAAATTTTGGAGAGTATTTGTGTAAATTGTGGAAAGTTGAAAGCCGACATCGTGAGTTATAATTCCCGCTTTCCTCTGCTCGTTTCGCACCCCACCACCCAAATTTTCTGGGGGCTCTCTCCAGATATGGAGAACCCCAAGCCACGTACCACGGCAGTTCCCTTTATCTTAGGGCGCTCTTCCAACATGGGGATTGGGAAATGACGCGCGTTTTCGGTCGCTTGATCGCCGCGTTGTTTCCCGAACATCCACCCTGCGTCTGGTTGGGCACGAGGTGCGTGGTGAAATGGGGGGCTGAACGAGGAGTGCGGAAAAGTTGACAGTGCGTTTGCCGTGAAAAAGCAGCGCTCGTGTCAGTGTTGGATCGGCTTTACCACGCCCGGCTGTGACGCAGTACGGGTCGTGTGTTTATATAGGCCCTGCACTTATAACAGTTATGTTTGGCCCCTATCATTGTTTACCTCACATGGTTTTGTGGGATCTCGACTTTTTTTTGGGTTTAAATATTGTTCGTAGACACACGATGCTGACACTTTCATTCGCATATTTGAATCTTTCCGACTGAAATGTGCTGGGTTTTTCACAATTGTAAGATGGACCCTAATTTTGCGGACAAAATTCGGCATATTCGCGATCCCAAAGCACGCATGGCTGTCGTTTGGAACCATTGCAAGACAAAAATGAATTGCGAACCTGATGAGCCTCCAAAAGAGGATGGTGCAGAAGGCGAGAATGACGAACCAAAGAAGGGCCATGGTGGTTGCGGCCATGTTCAACCTCAGATTCGGAAAGAAGGTCTAAAATTGTTTGTGCATTACAAGAAGACCAAGGATGATGACGAGGTTTGTATATATGAGACGCGACCATTCACCGTTCTTGACTAAACGGCGTATACTCAGGATATGAAGTCCCTTCAGCCGGAGAAACGCCCGTTTACCCCATCTGAGGTTTATACAACTTTCAAGAAAATGTCAGATTCTGACCTTCACCTTCTTGGATTGTCGGACGAGTACGCGCGTCCGGAGTGGATGATTCTGACGGTTTTGCCTGTTCCACCACCTCCTGTACGGCCAAGTATTGCCGTCGATGGGGGCACAATGCGAAGTGAGGATGACTTGACATATAAGCTGGGTGATATCATCAAAGCATCTGCCAATGTGCGTCGATGCGAGCAAGAAGGTGCTCCCGCGCACGTTATCAACGAATTCGAACAACTTCTTCAGGTTTGTCGCGTGGACCTTTTTCAGTTCCATATGTCTGAACTTGATTAGTTCCACGTTGCCACTTACATGGATAACGACATTGCTGGAGTCCCTCAGGCGTTACAGAAATCCGGCCGTCCTGTCAAGGCCATACGGGCGCGCCTAAAGGGCAAGGAAGGACGTCTGCGTGGCAACTTGATGGGAAAACGTGTCGATTTCTCGGCTCGAACAGTCATTACCGGAGATCCTAATTTGGAGCTGGACGAGGTCGGCGTGCCCAAGAGTATTGCGATGAACCTGACGTACCCAGAGCGGGGTAGGTTTAGCGGTTATATTTGGCTGAAAGCTGACGTCATTTTCTAGTCACGCCATATAATATTGCGTATCTTCAGGAATTAGTCCGTAATGGTCCAACAGCATATCCTGGTGCAAGATACGTCGTACGAGACACGGGCGAGAGGATTGATTTGCGTTATAACAAGCGTGCCGATGCTCACCTTCAGTACGGCTGGATTGTGGAGCGTCATTTGAAAGATGGAGAGTAAGTGCCAGAGTGTCTAGCGAAGCCAGCTTCTGACCTCTTCACCTTACTTTAGCTTCGTCCTTTTCAATCGACAGCCCAGTCTGCATAAAATGAGTATGATGAGCCACCGTGTCAAGTTGATGCCATATTCAAGTGTGTACATCCCTCTATTTTCTTTTCTTTGCCGTTAAGCAATTCTTCAGCATTCCGTCTCAATCTATCTGTGTACGTTAACATGACACAGTTTATGTGATAAATTTGAACTGATCGTGCTTGTTAGGACCCCTCCATACAATGCTGACTTTGACGGCGACGAGATGAACATGCAGTGAGTATCCGTGTTTGTTTATACGTTTCATGCTTTGATGACGCAAATTAGCATTCCACAAAGCGAGGAGACTAGGGCGGAATTATCCCAGATCGCTTGGGTTCCTCGCCAGGTAGACATGATGAACTAGCTCACTTATACAGTGTTTGACCGCTACCAGATCATTTCACCACAAGCCAACAAGCCAGTCATGGGAATTGTGCAAGACACGCTCTGTGGTATTCGGAAACTCACTTTGCGGGATACATTCCTGGATTGGAACCAAGTGCAAAATATTCTTCTTTGGGTACCAGACTGGGATGGCTCTGTGCCGATCCCGGCCATACTCAAGCCTAAGCCGCTATGGAGTGGCAAGCAGATTCTGAGTATGACAATACCTCGTGGTATAAACATCCACCGGTCTCCTGATCCCAAGTCATCTAATCCCGTATTTGATGATGGAATGATGATCGAAAACGGAGAAATCATCTTTGGCATTGTCGAAAAGAAGACGGTTGGTGCCTCGCAGGGTGGTCTCGTTCACGTTGTCTTTCGAGAGAAAGGTCCAGAGGCGACTCGAATGATGTTGACAGGTATACAGATGGTGGTCAACTACTGGCTATTCCACAATGGCTTTAGCATTGGCATTGGCGATACCATCGTCGACCGACCGACAATGGCCTATATCAGAAAATCAATTCAAGATCGCAAATCGAACGTCGCCAAACTCATTGAAGATGCAATACATGATCACCTCAAAGCTAAGCCCGGTATGACGCTGCGTGAATCCTTTGAAAGCATGGCCGAGCGCGAGTTGAATTTGGCTCGTGACCGATCCGGAAAATATGCGCAGGAGCACATGAAAGAGGATAATAACGTCAAGCAGATGGTGGTTGCTGGTTCGAAAGGATCCTTTATCAATATATCACAGATGTCTGTTTGCGTCGGTCAGCAATCCGTCGAGGGTCGTCGAATACCCTTTGGATTCCGTCATCGGTCACTACCGCATTTCACCAAGGATGATTTCGGCCCTGATGCAAGGGGTTTCGTAGAGAATTCATATTTGCGAGGGTTGACACCTCAGGAGTTCTTCTTTCACGCCATGGCTGGGCGTGAAGGTCTTATTGATACTGCCGTCAAGACCGCAGAAACTGGTTACATCCAACGTCGGCTTGTCAAAGCACTTGAAGACGTCATGGTCTGTTACGATGGCACAGTGCGGAATTCACTCGGTGACCTCATCCAATTTATATATGGGGAAGACGGGATGGATGGAGCCTTTATCGAAAAGCAGACCATCGAAACGTTTGGTCTCAATGATAAGGAATTCGAACACAACTATCGAGTTGACGTGACCGATCCTGCAGGAGGATTTTTACCTGGAGTCCTGCAAGTCGGTATTGACGACAGCTCTTTGGAACTTCAAGCCAAGCTCGACGAGGAATACAATCAGTTGGTTTCAGATCGTCGAACTCTTCGAAAATTCATATTCCCCCGCGCCCCTACATCGCTGCCCCACTATCTCCCTGTAAACCTGTATCGTATCGTACAAAATGCCCTTCAGATCTTCCATATCGACCGGCGTAAACCTAGCGATCTTGATCCGGCTTATATAGTCGACGCGGTGCGGGAGCAGTGCAAGCGCCTAATTGTGGTTCGAGGGGATGATCCTCTGAGTGTGGAGGCACAGGAGAATTCTTCCCTTATGTTTAAGATGCATTTGCGTGCCACATTTTCTAGTCGACGGGTTCTGGAAAGATTCCACCTGACGCGAGAGGCTTTCGACTGGGTATTAGGCGAAGTGGAATCCAAATTCAACCAATCCTTGGTTCACCCCGGAGAAATGTGCGGTACCTTGGCGGCGCAATCGATTGGAGAGCCAGCCACTCAAATGACGCTGAACACGTTCCACTATGCTGGTGTGTCCAGTAAAAACGTCACTCTCGGTGTCCCGCGTCTCAAAGAAATTATCAACGTTGCCACGAATATCAAGACGCCAGCGCTTACCGTATATCTCGAGCCAGACATTGCAGGGTCGTCAGGTCTTGCAAAGAACGTGCAACAAGAGCTGGCATATACATCCTTGCGCACAGTGACTGCTGCCGTAGAGATTTGGTATGATCCTGATCCCACCTCCACGATCATTGAGGAAGACCAAGTCTTCGTCGAGTCTTTCTTCGCAATTCCTGACGAGGAAATTGAATCCAAATTGCATCTCCAATCTCCCTGGCTACTTCGTCTTGAGTTAGATCGTGCAAAAATGATTGATCGCAAATTGACAATGCACTATGTGGCAAGCCGCATTGCTGAGAGTTTTAAAACGGACCTTTTTGTCATTTGGAGTGAAGACAACTCCGAGAAGCTAATCATCCGTTGCCGTGTTTTGGGTGGAGGCGATAAAGAGGATGACGGTTTAGGTTCCATTGAAGAAGATATCTTCTTGCGCCAACTCGAGAACACGATGCTTAACTCGGTCAGCCTACGTGGTGTCAAGGGCATCAAACGTGTTTTCTTGACAGAACAAGATAAAGTTGTGATTGCGCCCGATGGAAGTATCAGAACAGATTACGAGAAGGAGTGGGTGCTGGAAACGGACGGTGTGAACCTCAAGACAGTGATGTGCGTCGATGGTGTCGACTTCATGCGGACATACTCCAATAGCTGCGTGGAAATATTCAATGTTCTCGGCATCGAAGCTGCAAGAGCTGCTATCATGAAGGAGTTGCGTGGGGTCATTGAATTCGATGGTTCATACGTCAACTATCGTCACCTTGCGCTTCTGTGCGACCTCATGACGCACCGCGGAACGTTGATGGCCATCACGCGTCACGGAATCAATCGTGCAGACACTGGTGCTCTGATGAGGTGTTCGTTTGAAGAGACTGTCGAAATTCTCATGGAGGCGGCTGCGGTTGGCGAGAAAGACGACTGCCACGGAATTGCGGAAAATGTTATGTTCGGTCAGATGGCACCTATGGGTTCTGGCTCCTTCGACGTTGCTCTCGACATTGATATGCTGAAGGATGCAATAGTCGATCATCGACTACCAGTCCAGACCTTAATGGCAGCTCAAGCTGATGGTGGCATGACCCCAGGACAAGTCGCCATGACACCTTATGACACGAATTCACCCGTGTGGCAAGATGGGTTATTCAAGGGTGACCAAGCATCCTTCTCGCCTCTTGCGGCCAGCGGAGGTGAGGACTCCGCGAGCTTCCATTATCTCAGCTATGGTCAGAGTCCTCTGGGTGCTGGCGGTATGTCCCCAGCGGGTCCAGGTTATAGTCCAAGTTCACCAAACGTATACTCGCCAACATCGCCGAGCTTCATGCCGACCTCGCCATTTGCCGGCGCAACGTCTCCATTTGGTACTTCACCATACGCTACTTCGCCGTTCTACGATAGGGCAAGAGGTCCAACATCCCCCACGTATTCACCTACGTCACCCGTGCTCAATCTCACATCACCTGCATATTCACCGACAAGTCCTCGCTACTCGCCAACATCTCCTTCGTTTTCGCCGACTTCTCCACGGTACAGCCCCCAGTCCCCTTCATTCAGTCCGACGTCTCCGCGGTATTCGCCCACAAGTCCGTCATTCAGTCCGGCTTCTCCACGATGTAAGTATACCGAGTATCAGTTTCTAGTCTTACTGATCACCACTATCTACAGACTCGCCAAGTAAGTATTCCTTTTTCTTCAGACTGTTTAGGTGTACTGATCGCTTGACACTCTTAATCCCTTCCTCCAGCATGTGAGTATTTGCATTGTGCCATATTGTGTTACAAATTAATCAATGATGTAGCACCTGCGCAGATGTCGCCGTCGTCTCCCAAATACTCGCCAACGTCACCATTGGCTTCCCCCGCATCTCCCAAATACTGTGGGTTTCCATTTGTATGACGAACTTATATTGATATTGTCTTAGCTCCCACTTCGCCTACGTATTCACCAGCCTGTGAGTATCTTCAATGAATTTCATTGGTATTTTACTTACAGATATTCACTCCCGCAGCACCCGCATATTGTGAGTCACCCAATGCACACGCCATTCTCGTCCTCGCTGACCCATAATACAGCTCCCGCCTCCCCTGCTTACAGCCCCACATCGCCCCGGTGGTCCCCATCAAGCCCTGCTCAAAATGGCGCGTCGCGCAACCACGCATACCAATCGAAGCCGTCCTGGGATTGATGGAGGTTTTTGTTTCCTTTGGTATCTCGTATCGTTTCATGCATTATATCTAGCCGTCCCTTTAACATCATGCCATCCTTGTAGAATTACAACACTTTACTAGTGAGCTAGATGTGATATTTGGTTTACTACTATTGTTTTTAATTGCAAAACCTGTTGCGTGAAGTTTGCATCCATATAATTTACTTCTTGCACCTGCACTGGCAAAGTGCACTAAGGTTCAAGGGAGGTAGAGTCACAATTGGGATAGAATGTGACTTGTCATTACTTGGGTGAATAGGGTGGGGTTGGAAACTTGAAAGAGCATGGACTGGACCAGTATCCAGTCCACCAGTAAATTTGGATGGTCATACCTGAGTTTCACATGATTGCACATGATCACACACCCCCTTCCCATCACATATGATACCTCTTCACATGCTTGTGCATGTGTCTTCAGATTTCTCACAGGTGGCGTGTGATGCAAGAGTCAAGTCAGCCTAATGGTTGTGACCCTGTGGGGGTGTTGCCACATGCAATGCAGTGCCAAGTTTCTAGTAGACTCAGCCTGTGGCACCTCCTCTTGTCAGACTCTCATCCTCAACATGTGTTCCTGGGAATGTTGGATTCTGAGGTGAAGATCTTGTGACCCAGACTGAGCAGGAAGTGTCCATGTGTGGATGACAAATGGCATGCCCATTCCAAGATGAGTTCAACTTATCATGCCAGTATTGAAACAATATACAGCAGCACAGACACTAGCTAAGTAAGGTTTCAATTATACTTACATTTGTTAGTTAGTGCTTATCTGCCTATGGTGTTAGGTGGAAAAACTGGGGAGCTTAGCGTCCAAAACGCCCTCCTTATATACATTTCAGTAACCCTAATCTAGGTACAAAATATAATAATAAAAATACTATTAAATGAGTTTCTTTTATTATTATCTATTTTTAATCATTCTATGATGTTCTATATGACATCATTTCCTTCTAAATGACTCATGTGCACAGCTATATGACTCATGCGCAGTAGTATGAGTCATTGCACAGTCATTGCACAGCAATGCACAGTCATATGAGTCATTTCTGAGTCATATTCTAAATATAAATGATTCTTATCAACTATTCAATTCAGTTGATAATTGTCCCATCAAACTCTATAATATCTGTCAAACTCTATAATATCTGTCAAAGATATAAATATCTCTGAACTCTATAATTTCATACACAAGTACAAATAAGAGTTTATTATTACTAATCAGAGTCTAGATGAGCCTATAGACACGTGACTAATCACATGACTAATCACATGACTAATCATGTGATATCACATAATCTGAATAGATATTTAGTTAAATATAAAACACTAATTAATTCTTAATTATCTAATCTAACTTTTAACACTCCCCCTTGTTGAATATTTTACTAAATGTGTATTCCACATAATTTAAGCATTCTATTATGCTTATTCAACAATAAGTTTTTAGTTAGTATGTCAGCAGCTTGATCTTCAGTTTTAATATAATAAAGATCAACTAAATCATCTTTGACACATGATCTTATATAATGATATCTGACATCCATATGTTTCGTTCTTTGTTCTTGAGCTGGATTTGAAGCCATATAAATTGCTGCTTGATTATCCATTATTAATGGAATGGATCTAATATTATATCCTAACTCTTCAAACAAATTCTTCAACCAAGATATCTGTCTGCATGCATCTGATGCAGCCATATATTCTGCTTCTGTTGAAGACAACGCAATAGTTTTTTGTTTTGCTGATTTCCAATATACTGGTGCTCCAGCTAACTTAACAACCATCCCAGTTGTTGATTTACGATCAATGGGATTTGATGCCCAATCAGCATCAGCATAACAAATTAAACCATATTTATCTTTTCCGTTATATTTAATGCAGTAATCCAATGTACTTCCAACATATTGGATTATATGTAATGCCTTTTTAATGTGATCCTGTGAAGGATTACTTACAAATTGTGACATTAGAATTGTTGCATAAACAATATCTAATTTTGTACACATTGCAAGAAATAATAATGATCCTATCAATTGTTGATAGTACGTAATCATTTCTTGTGTTGCTTGACCCTCTGTTTGTTTGTTTGGTCCCATTTATCCATGAATTTCTTTTTATGATCATTAACAGTCTTTTCATTATTGCCCATAAATATTATGTCATCAACATATAATATAATGACTATAATGTCATTTTCTGTTCTTTTAACATATATTCCTGTGTCGGCATATAATCTTCTAAATCCTAATTTAGTTATACTGTTATGAGCTTGAATATTCCAAGCTAATGATGCTTGTTTAAAACCATATAAAGCTCTATTTAATTTATAGACTTTATTTTTATCATTGGTTTTGAAACCATCCGGTTGTTCCATATATATCTCCTCTTCTAATTGGCCATATAGAAAAGCAGTTTTAACATCTAGTGCTTTGAGTACCCATCCCTCTAAAGCTGCTAATGCTAATAAGATTCTAACAGTTTTGAATCTTGAAACCGGGCTAAATGTGGCTCCAAAGTCTATTCCTGGTACTTGTGAAAAGCCTTGAGCAACTAATCGCGCTTTATATCTATTATCTTGTTGCTTTATAGTGTAAACCCATCTACAACCTATAGGTTTACGATCTTTAGGTCTATCAACTAATTCCCATACATTTCTTTTCTGTATAGATTTAATTTCTTCTTTCATAGCTTCTACCCATTTTGAATATGATTCAGGATCTTTATCTTTTATTTTTAAAAGATCTCTGTATACAACAGGTATACCCTTTTTCCTATTCTCTTGATCTACAAGTTTTGCTGCTGCTTTGGATAATAAGAATTTATCCATTCTTTTTTGTCTTTGTTTACATCTTTCCTTCCAGTCTTCATTACTAATATCTGAACTTGGAGAACTAGGAATTGGTGTAATCACATTATCAGAAGGTGCTGGTGTTACTGTTCTTTCCAGATCTTCTTCTGATTTTTCTGGTTTATCATCAACCTTTTTATCATCAGATTTTATATCTAATTTTGGTTCAAGGATAATTTCCTTTCTAGGTTTTCTACCAAAGAGTTTATTAAGACAATCTCTTTCATGCTTAGATTTATCTATAGGCATGAGATCTTCTAAAGTTAATTCAGGTTGAACAACTCGTTGTTCTTTAGCTGATTTAGTATCTAACTCTTGTAGCTTTGATATGTTAATTGGTTTTTTAAGCATATCACGCCATTCCTTTTCTTTTTTATTTTGTTGTTTAACAACCTTTTCAAAATCTTTATCTGTTTGAATTTCTGCTTGTATTTTAGCAGCATGTTTATCTCCATAAACATTATTATCAATTATTCTAACTTTTGGTTTCCTAGATGATTTTCTAGTAGCAAGTTTTTGTTGTATAACTTTTCTTTCTTGCTCTCTAAAACCAAATGGATGAGATATTGGGTCTTGTATGATTTTTGGTCTATCATTATCAAGTTTTCCTCTTTTAGCTGCCTGCAGGTCTAACTTTTTTCCAATACATTTAGAACCTGTAGTAACATTATCTCTAATGCTAACAGTAGGATCCCAAAAATCTCCAGTATTTAATTCAAACTTAGATTTAAGAAGAGGTTTATCAAAGATTTCTTTGACTCTTTTTCTAATATCTTCTTTAATAGATTTCTCATCTATTTTAAGATTTTTATTTCGTCCAGAAAGATTATCAAGTTCTGCAAGTCTTTCTTTTTCATGTTTATCAAGTATTTTATATATCCTTGATAAATCAATATGTTTAGTTTTTGATGTTGAAGGAGTATTATTAGAAAGTTCTGCAACTTGTTTATTAACAATATTCCATTTTCCAAGTCTGGAATATCTTCTATTAATTTCTTCAGAATCCTTTTTAAATTGTTCAACTTGTCATTGAATCTCTGAAGAAGTTAATCTCTTAGTATCATCTTTCTGTTTTCCTTTATCAACCTTTGTAGGAATATTATCTTTGTGTGATTTATTACTTTGTGATTTAAAATATTTATCATTTGCATCATGATAAGTATTATTAGAAGAATCACTGTCATCTGATTGATTGTCTGATGGTTTTCTTTTTGTGTCAGACTTATGATCATCTGTATCCAATGAATCACTATCATCAGAATCATTTGAATCATGAAATGATTGCCTTTTATCATTTTTCGTAGTGTCATGATTATAATGATTATCTATTGTGGGAATTTTATCTAGATCTAAAGTTGGGTATTTATCTTTATGGATAATCTTATCTTTAGATAACTTAGGAAATATGTTTTCATCAAATATGGCATGTGAGGCAATGACTATAGTATTTTTGTCATTCATGAACTTATATGATTTACTTTCATATCCAATGAATATCATTGGTTCAGCTCTTGGTGATAACTTATCTTTACGTCTTTCTTTGACTATATAGACATATGCCAAACATCCAAATATTTTAAAATATGACATATCAGGTTTTTTACCCATCATAGTTTCATAAGGTGTTTTCCATTTAGTTCTTCTTAATGGTGTACAATTATATATATGAACTGCAGTTTCAAATGCAAAAGACCACCAGGATTTTGGGCATCCTGATTCTAATAAAAGTGTATAAGCTTTCTTTAGAATAGTTTCATTTAATCGTTCTGCACGACCATTTTGTTGATGAACATGTGGAGCACTTAGTTCATGTCTAATACCTTTGTCTTGAAAATAGTTATTTAACTTTTGATTTACAAATTCTCCCCCTCGATCTGAACGCATACTTTTGACTTTTAAGTTCAACTGATTTTCAATAAAGACAATGTAGGCTTTAATGGAATTAAAAGTATCAGCTTTAGATCGAAGTAATGCAACATAAGCAAAAGAAGAATAGTCATCAAGAATTAATAAAGCCCATTTTTGTTTATGATATGACTGTATTGGCATTTCAATTAAATCAACATGTATTAATTCAAGCAATTGGGTTGCTCTACTAGATGAAACATGATATGGTTTATTATCAAGTTTACCCATTATACATGTTTTACAAATGCTCTTCATATGGGGTTTAATAAGTTTTGAACTATTTTCAGTATTTCTGAACATATGGTTTAACACATTATCACTAGGATGTGCCATCCTTCTATGCCATATAAAATAATCAATAGTTTTAGAACTATTATTGATTAATAAATGATGAGAAGGTCTTTTAATTATAGTAGACAGCCAATGTACTGAATTGGCTTCAGTTGGGTGTCCAATAAGAGTTATGTTTCCCTTATGTATTATAGTTTTGGTTTTACCATGATAGACATGATAATCCATACTTGTTAATTGTGGTACAGATATAATTCTGTATGGTAGCATCGGCATATAGCATACATTCCAATTCATAACATGTTTATTATGTCTGAAGCAGATTTGTCCTTCTCCTTCGATAAATGTTTGATTGTGTTTATTAGCAGTGGTAACCTTCATGGGATTAATATATTTCTTATATGATGTAAAATCACTTAAGAATGGTGTACAATGTCTTGTCGCTCCAGAGTCAATGACCCATCGATCATTCTTATTTAAGAGCATAATTTGTTCACCAGGAACTTTATTCTCATAATTACTACATACAAATTTGTAACTACTGTTATTTATGTCTTGATTTGACATATTCAATATGCCATCATTAGTAATATCATCAAGCACTAAAACAGTATTAGATAAGTAATTATTCGAAGAATTCAATCCATACCCAATGTTAAGGTTAGCCATGTTGTTATCATTTCCAGTTCCATCAATATATTCTAATCCATGATCAGAATAATCACTTTTAAATGGATCTGATTCATCTCCACTATGATATTGTTCTTCCTCTTCAGGAGAACCATCACTGGAAATCAGTGTTAAAGGTGTTAAAGGTGAAGAATCGGTTTTGAATAACCGACGAATACTATCATCATGAAAGTATTCATAATCTACCCTATCTTCAATAGGAGTATCATCGTCATCCATTTGAATTTCTCCAATTCTTTCCAATAAAGAACTATTATGTTGTACATCAGGTACAAGTTCTTCTATGAATCCAGCAGATTCTTCCAATGGATATTGTTTATAATACCCAGGAGCTGTATCTACTATCATTGGATTTGCAAAATGGATTGTAGTGGATGAATCCTTCTTCTTCCCTTTTAATTTGCGTAATTCATTGATTAAAGCTTTATTCTTCAATTTTTTGTTAGCCCTATTGATTTCATTACGTTTCTTCTTGTCATCCCTTGACATAGAAGATGCATTTCCTCTGTTAGGAAATTTATTGTAGCTCTGTCGAGGTACAAATGTTTTGCTTTTATTGAAACGTCCTCTAAAAGAACCCTTTCCCCTGTTATTATTGTTATAACTAGTATTGGAATGTTGATCTTTCCAATTTGGGTTTGTGTTTGGATTCTTTTGAATGTTTGATCCAATATTAGCAATTTGAGCATGATGATGTATCTTGCCCTTTGATATGAGTAGATTATACTCATTCTGAATGCGAGGAATAATGTTATCTATTGTAAAATCTGCAACCTTGGTATCTATCGAATTTGTAACTAGAGTACCATATGATTGACCAAGATTATGTAAGATAAAGAAAAGTACTACAAAATCAGGAATTTTGTATCTATTTTCAGTACCTAAATCAGCAACTAATTTCATTAATTTGGATATAGCTATGATAGGATCTTGTCCAGGTTTCATAGACCAGCTGAATATATTCTTATAAAGAATGAAATATTTAGCTATTCCTTTTAATCCAAATATTTTATCTAGTTCAGCTAGAGTTTCTTTAGGAGTTGCTTTAATATAGACATGAAGATTTGCAGCAAGCGACATTTGAAAAATCGCATTTGCTCTTGCAGAATATTCAGTCCAATCTTGTATTTCTTGCCAAGTTCTTTTGAATGTTAATTCATATTCAAGTTTAGTAGCTGCAGAAGCTGGATGTGTAGCAGTGTCAGTATACATTGAAGGAAGGACTGGTTCTTCTCCAGTGACATATTTGGTATATCCCTTCATGGCCATATATGACATAATATTAGTACGCCATTTCTGATAATCAGAAACACCATTGAAGATAGAAACCATCTTCTCAAGCGAATCTTTATCATCTTTGCCACCACAAAGGTATGAATTAAATCTAGAATTAGATTTTACCATGTCATCTAGATTCCACCATTTGCAAGTTCCTCTTTGAGTAACTTCAAAGTGCAAATATCATCGTCCTTCAGATTTATAGACAAAATTTGAATCTTGTCTCCATATTTTTGGTAATGCTACTATTTCCCATAGAGCAGGATACATCTCCCATATTCGTTTGAAGAAATGAGCTTGTTTGAATAATGCCATGTAGCATAATCCAGGTTTGTTCCAAATGGGATGCTCATTGGTGTGAATAACCATTTTAACTTCTCCAAATTCTCTATATTTGACTTGAGTAGCTCCAGAAAAATCATCGTAATCGTGATCATATCTGTGTTTCTTTATCAATGGATAAATCTTTCTCTCAGATTTCTTGTCATCTGATTTGTTGTTGAAGCTCTTCTTTTTCAGAGAAGTCTTCTTAAAGAATGGACGAAAGTCTTTGACTTTCTTAACTCGACAAATTTGTCGAAATGCTTTGTATGATCGTTTGGGTGGAACAACATTCTTTTCTTCTGGCCATAAACCATCATCTTCTTCGATAGGCCAGTATGAATTAGACGATCTGGGCAAAGATTTATGCTCATTATCAGGCCAATTTTCAATTGCTTCTTTGAGTTGTTGATGTTCCAATTCATCCTTTGAAGGTTTATCTTCCCTTAACGGATGACTTTCCCAAGGACCATACCAACCATTATCATTATCATGATCTTTCTTTTTATCATGATTTTCTTCTTCAGTATTGGTAGCTTTTTGCTTCATAGCAACTCTATCTAGACGTTCTATAATAGTCTTAATCATATCTGAAGCCCAATCAGGTGCTTGAGGCTCAGGAGTATTATTAAGAGGTCTAGTCGCCTTTGGAAAGTCTTGAACAATATTTTCATTATGTATAATGAATGCTGATTGTTCTTCTCCCATAAAAGGATTTCCTGGGGGATAATACAATTCCTTAAATTTACTTTCAGGAACGTAAATAAATGAGCTACCATCCGAAGTGTGTGTGATTTCATTTTGTCGAATATCAGTATCAAATTTTATCAATCTATTTGACTTAATTTGATTTCCACACTCATCACACATCTGAAAAGAATTCATAATTTGACCCTTTGGGTCGACTATAGTAATGTAATGATTATTACAAGGTTTCATACCCTGTAATAGCTGCTCTCGGACCCTTGGTCCGAATCTTCCTTCAATATGCCCGACGGGGGCATTAACTCTGGGGATGACTGGAGTCGTCTCGGAGACCTTTCTCCTTTGACTGGGGATAAACTTTTCCCCGGATGCGTATGATTGAGGGGGTTGTGCCTCAAGTCTTTCTTTGTAATTGGAGTCCTCGTGACCCCAAAGAATGAACGCCGTGACTAATTTATCAGCTTTTGGATATAATAGCTGATTTTCATAATTCACCTTTGGTTCATTATATTGCATAAGTTTATGCAATTCTTGCCGCTTTTTTTTATTTTCGCAACGCAATCTGTCATCCGCTTCTTGCAGTTCTTGTTTTCTGACTGCCTCTTCATAATCCATGATATTATGATATATCTCCCCATTTAATATCCAAACAGGGAGATTCTCTTGAGAATGACATTTCTCAAGTGCTTCGCTAATCTCCTTCCCACGAAGATGACGCAAGGACTCATATCGAGGTCCTGGACGCGCGCCAAGACCAAGCGTGTGAATGGAGGGACCATCGTAGTGAGGTTGGTCCTCAAGACGAGGCAGATCAGATTCAGATTGAGTAATAGTCAGTGGCAGTACAAGAAGAGAGTTGTGACAAAACTCTTCATCAGCAGAATCTTCATCTTTTTCATAATCAGTAAGATTGATAAATTGATCAATCATTTTATTACCGATGTCGATATCATCAAATTCCTCCTTAGAGGAAGCCTTGACAATATTATTATTATTAATTTCCTTTTTAAAGGAAAATTTTCCAACCTCATAATTTTCCTCATCAGAGGAAATTTCACCATCCTCTGATTGATCCTTTTCTTCCAGGATTGGCATTTCGGTGGGAAGAAAAGGATATATAACATTGTCCAACAGGACAACATACATAGAGGCAACTGTATCAATTTTTTCAGTTAATTGATTTGAATGAGTATAAATTTTCATACAACGACAATTTTCGTCAACATATCTAACTCCCAACGTTTTGGGAGTATTTTCATCCCACAATCTTGTTTCTTCTTTGAGAAAACAATTGTAGATAAAAATATTGACTGTGGACTCGGCGGCGGACCATATCAGAGATGCAGGATGATCGGTGATGTAGATGGGTGGCAAATAATCCTTGACTTCAGCCTTGTGCTTTATCGTATTCCAGCTAACAACCGTATTAATCATGTAGACTAATTTGGAAAGGTGGTCAACTGGAGATAATGAAGCCATATCCTCAGCGTCATATTTGTCCATGATCCTTTCAACATCATCAAGGGGCAAATTATGATCTTCAACCATCGTGCGATGAATAATCCCAGTGTTAATATGATCCATTTTGGTATGAGCCAAATCAAGATACACCATGATGTGCATCTGTTGAGACAAGAAACCGATTTGGTAAATTTGAGACATCTAATAAAATTTGCATTAGCCTAATTCATTTTCTCGAATGAAACATGAGAAAAGATGTGCTTATCAGGCTGTGCTGTTTATGTAACAACATGTTATAGGCTGCCAACAACGCAAACAACGTTTTGAAGTTTGGAATGTTGCATGCCAATAAGTGTACCTGGGGCTCCTTCAAATTCCCAGCATACAAAATCCACCAATTACAAGTATGCTACTGTGTGACTATTGTAAAAATGACAATCTCGATCGTCCTAATCTAAGAGGGTCCATAGGGGGTGCCCTCCACTAGTCTGCATGTACGTGGAACAATGTCCACTCAGCATGACCTTTATACAGAATATCGATCCAAATAAAGAAGTAAACCAGGGGACGAAAAACCCCTATAATGGTATAAAGGCATTAAATATCAGGCAAACGGGGGTGCATCAACCCTTTCAGATGTGGCTTCCACCACACCCTTATCCATCAACTGGGACGGCCCGTAATCCGTGCCTTTTTACTTTCTGGTGTGGCAAAACCAGTGTCGTTAGGGTGACAAGCCCTTGTGAGAATTTTGATTTCGCTGTTCCACAACAGCGGGTGACTCCGAAGCACCACTCCAGATGTTTAATCAGTGCTCCCACACTGTAGATCTCAAGGGAGATCTAAATGGGATCCCTGCTCCCATTAAGTGGATCGTTATCCCACAATCATGGGTTAGCTATTCTGTACGGATGAGGGAAGATCGAGAGATGTTAGTCACAGTCACAGTCACAGTAGATCGATCAGCTATCAAGATCCCATCAGACCAGATAGAGGGCCATCAGCCATATCTGCTTGCCTGATCTTGAGTGAGATCTAGCCGATCTAACATCTATCTAAAAATACATTGTATCTATTATTAACCAGCATCCTTCCCGCGGCATGTAACATCTCCGCACAGGTTGCTTTTGAGGCTGTTGCTAACGGGGCCCATAACCTATTGAAACAATATACAGCAGCGCAGACACTAGCTAAGTAAGGTTTCAATTATACTTACATTTGTTAGTTAGTGCTTATCTGCCTATGGTGTTAGGTGGAAAAACTGGGGAGCTTAGCGTCCAAAACGCCCTCCTTATATACATTTCAGTAACCCTAATCTAGGTACAAAATATAATAATAAAAATACTATTAAACGAGTTTCTTTTATTATTATCTATTTTTAATCATTCTATGATGTTCTATATGACATCATTTCCTTCTAAATGACTCATGTGCACAGCTATATGACTCATGCGCAGTAGTATGAGTCATTGCACAGTCATTGCACAGCAATGCACAGTCATATGAGTCATTTCTGAGTCATATTCTAAATATAAATGATTCTTATCAACTATTCAATTCAGTTGATAATTGTCCCATCAAACTCTATAATATCTGTCAAACTCTATAATATCTGTCAAAGATATAAATATCTCTGAACTCTATAATTTCATACACAAGTACAAATAAGAGTTTATTATTACTAATCAGAGTCTAGATGAGCCTATAGACACATGACTAATCACATGACTAATCATGTGATATCACATAATCTGAATAGACACTCAGTTAAATATAAAACACTAATTAATTCTAATTCTAATTATCTAATTAATTCTTAATTATCTAATCTAACTTTTAACAGCCAGAAGTGTGTGTAAATACATACAAACAATCTAACTACTATATATATAATATATGTGTTAGTCATATGCTTGTAGTGTCTGAATATTCCAATAGGGAATGTACACATGATGACTTATTTTATATTCATAAAACCTGTTGAACAATTTCCACCCCTATGCTTCTAAATATAGCCTTCAACACAGCTATTATTGGTTTGACCCTTTAATGGGTATTTTCTTTTTCTTTTATTTATGTATATTAGAATATAACTTTATACACAAATATGTACATACTCAAAATGTGTATAGAAGGTAGAGCAGATTCTAATATATGTCTAGTTGCTCTTTCTTGCTCCCCAGCATCATCAGCAAACTTGGGGGGTCTCTACACAGTGCTATCTGTAGTAGTCTTAATACATTCCTTCCCTTCTCTCTCTTCTCCATCTTTCCTGTGAGGCTTGTGGTTGAGTTGGGAGTGTGAGCTTGTAACAGAAATGATCATTCCTAGAAATTCAACCTCTTGATTTCTCAAGCTTTAGGAACAGGTCATTTTCCTCTAGGCAATCTAGAACTCTTTTTGTTTGTTCTTCTAGTTCATCTCTGGTTTGGGAATGGATTAGGATATTGTCCATATAGATAAAAAGCCACCCTTCATTGATCATGTCTCTGAAATATTCATTCATCATAGTCTGAAATGTAGATGGTGAATTGCATAGGCCAAAGAACATAACAGTTGGTTCATATGATCCTCTGTTTGTAATAGAGGTGCTTTCCATTCACTGCCTTTCTTGATTCTGACATTGTTGTATCCCCAATGAAGGTTGAGCTTAGTAAAATATTGCACTCTGGCAAGTTTTGTAAGGAGGTCAGATACTAGAGGTAAAGGGTATGGATTCCTGATTGTCTCTAAGTGTGCTACTTTCCTTTTTGAGACAAAGAAAAATGGTGACACTTGAGGGGATTTAGATGGTCTGATGTATCCCTTAGCAAGCTGTAGCTGGCCTGCCAACATTCTGCAAATTCACTACAGATTCACTGTGGGCACTGCAGCCATCTGCAGACATTCTACTTGAGGTCTGTGACTTGTCTGCCAGTCCTGCAACACTGTGGGCACTGTGGGGAAACCCAAGGTTTGCTGATTGATGTAAGTGGGTCCTTAAGGGGTGCCCACCACTAGTCTGCATGTACATGAGACAATGCCCACTCAGCACAACAGCCATTTGATGGCTGCCACTCCAGGTGATGAAATTTGTGGATATCCACATGTATATCCATAATCCTGTAAAATGGTGATGGATATGGATTTGTGACATGTTACTGAGAAATGTGACTGGCAATCTCCGTTTGCCATTGCTGTGCCATTGTGATATTGATGCCAGCATGCTCAAGCAGCCACACCCTCATGGATTTTGGAGATCAATGGCCATGGTTCCACTTCCGGAACCACCCTCTGCTTTGCTCCAAAGATGCAAGGGCTTTTTGTGGTGGAAACCATTTTTTAATGAAATGTGTGAATATCTTGATGGGACAGGGAAATATTTGGCACTTGATACATGGGTTGAGGGGATCATTGCAGATGCAGAAGGGAAGGTAAAACATATTATTTTATTCTTGAAAAACCTATTTACACTATGATTGATAGGGCAAGAATCCAGATCCACAACTGATGTGGGCAGGTGTCATTATGAGTGAACCAACACCACTTCAAAGGCTTGCAAAGTGTCTTTTTGCCATCTGTGCAAATTCCACTTCCTGTGAACAACTCTTCAGCCTTTTTGGTATAATACTCACACAGCAAAGATCAAGGCTGCAATCCAAGACCATAACTGAGCTTGCAGAGCTGCACATGCATCTGTGAGATGAAAATCACAAGCAAGGCACTATGAAGGAGCACTTGAAGTGCAAACTCACCTCACATGGAAGCAGCAGTGCAGTGACACTACCCAGTAATGCCTCAGCTTCAGCACCTGGGCTGATGGTCTCCAATGAGGTTGAAGGTGATGATGATAGGATTTGGAACTTCAGACGAGTTGGTTGCAGTGTGAGAAGCATCCCAATCTTTCACATCCATCACAAATCATCTCATCTCCACTCACTCATTGCTTGAAGATCAGACTGTCAAAATGGAGCCAAGTACAGCATTTCAAGTACCAATCTCCAATATGTTTGACTTTCAAAATGGCTACTGGACTCAGGTGTTACAAGCTCACACTCACAACTAAACCACAAGCCTTGCAGAGGAGAAGGCAGAGAAGAGAGGGGGGGAGGGGATGTATTAGAACTACTACAATAGTAACCTAATGCCCCTAGACAGAGCATAAGGGAAACTATCTAGAGTCTAAGGAGACTCCAGCTATCTACCAAGGTCCTTATATACTCCTCCTTAAGGCCCCTAGCCACCATGCGTCCCATCAGCACCTCCACAGCCATATGTGCCCAGACCATACACCTTGCTGCGCATCCTATTGTCCATGCATCTTGGGCACTGCCACCTGTCAATCACTTAATAGACCAGGTCTGGCCCTTTCCCATGATGTCTAAACTTCCAGTGGACTGCTCTAGACTCCCATAATGGGCCATGCTACCTCCCAGGCTTCCTGCAATCCCCACTGGTGATCCACTTGCCATAACAAGCCTCCAAGCCCCTGTGCCATCCCTGTGACTGATCCTAGTGATGCGCTGATGTGATCCCAAAGCACCATCACTCAGGGTCTGATACCTCCTTGCTTATTATATCCATGGTTGGCTCAACCAACTGCCATCCTGTCTTCTAGTGAGCGCTGCCATGTGCTGACCCATGCAAAGTGTTCCCATAGCCTTCCTAAGGTCCTAGACCTTGCTCCAGTGATGCTGAGTGATGCCTGATCACCCTATGAATAAAACTGAAAATTGGATGCTAGGATTGGTTCCTAACATCAGGCCTTCAAGGGTTTGTTAATGTGTGGTTTGATGGAGGAGATGGAACTTCATGAATTACTGGATATGGATGCAGAAGGGGAGATCAACTCAGATTATGCCAACAACACAGACTTATCCCAGCCTGCTGTAGATATTGAATTCTCATAAAATATCTATGATGGATACATGACTCAGCGAGTTAATACTTGTGGCCAAATCCATATCCATGTTATCCATGGCCTGTCCATGTTCACATGGATTCATGGATATCCACGGGATATCCCATGGCTTGTCCAACACTGCAGCACAACCATTATACAAATTTATTATATAATTAAAATGAGAAAGAGGGGATTATAATGATGTAGAGCTTTTAACTATTGGCCAATTCGGGGAAAGTCAAACCTTTACAGGGGATTGGCCCTGATATCCACATTAAGGTGGCCCAAAATCCATATCAATTTTGCTTTCTGGTTTGACAAAACCATGATCTTTTAAGGATAGATCAATCCATGTGAAAATTTTGATTATGGTGGTTTCACAACACCAAATGACTCTGATACATTACACCAGGTATTTAGTCAGTGCCCCCACACTGTATGTCACAAGGGTGACATAAAGGGTATCCCTCCTACCATTAAGGGGATCATTTTTCCCATGATCATGGGTTAGCTCATAATAAATATGAAAGGTTATAGAAAAGTGTCACAAAAAAGTTACACACACTTACACATACATACTATGTCATAGACACATTGACTAGCATCATATGTCATGTGAGAATAAATATTGTCACATATCACAATGAGTGTCACATCAAGTACCATCACAGGGTCACAACAAGTACCAATATGTGTCACATGTCACAGCAACTCTCATCACACAATTTAGGTCATGACAAGTACCATCATGTATTATATGTGACAGTGGGTACTGTCACATGTCACATCGAGTCCTGTCACATGATTTAGATTACAACAAGTACCATCATGTGTTGCATGTGAAAACAAGTACTGTGACAGTCACAATGGGTATTGTTACATGTCATAACTGTCACCATCACACATCATCACATGTGAAAATGCCTACTGTGATGGTCACAATGGTTACTGTTATATGTCACATGTCACAACAATTATCATTGTGCATCACAAACATGACATAATCACAAGGTATGTGATTGTGGGAAATAGTCCAATCTGTTATTGATTTCAACAGATATAAATACATATATATGAAGATGTCATTCTATATGGACAAAAATGGGGCCCATGACCTATTGAATCTACAGCATAGTGCTATAAACAGCTTAGCAAGCATTCAATCAACTTACTGATTAGTCATCTGTTTGGGAAGGTTTGTCTTATAGTTATGACATGTTAATCATTGGAAAACTCCATCAATCATGTGATTTACTAACATGTCATAACTATAAGACAAACCTTCCCAAACAGGTGACTAATCAGTAAGTTGATTGAATGCTTTATTTATGGAGGCAGTCAGGCATGTGTAGCACAGTTGCCAAAGATCTTTGGCAAGGTCACATGGATGTGGTCAGAGCCCTTTGGCTCTGCACCACATCCTTGCTGAACACATGTTCCAGTCTACTAGATGAAGAGCCTTCGAGCTCAGCATATTTCCCACCCTCCACTCCCAAAGCATCACACCTGGGCAGTTGCAAATGCAGGACAAAGCATCAACAAATAATTGCAGGGCAAGCAGCCACGTCTAGTAGGCTACCCACCCACAATGCTCGCTTTGCCCTTAGTTTTCAGCCTGCCAGAGCCCATAGTACTTTCAAACCACCATTGTACGTATTTAACTATCACATAAAATACATTGATACCACACAACCATGAGCCAAAGAGCTATATCTTGATTTTTTGAAAAAAGTGGCTTAGCCATTGACATCACTATCAATGACAGCCACCTAGTCAAACCTTGCCTTGCACCTTTGAACCCCATTCAAAACCTTGTTCAGCTGTTGTCACCTTTGTTTGCCTTCATCCCTTTGTTGTTTCAGTGCCTCCTGGCACTCCCAGCTTCATAGTGCAGTTCTACAAGTCTTTCCACTTGCAGCAGTCACTTTAGGCCCTCTTGATCCCCTCTACTCCCCCTTCAAGCTTCAATTTGATTGACCACTGAAGATGTTGCCCTGGTGTTGGCTTAGGGTTTGGTGATAGAGTTCCCACCTAGTTGCACATCAACACACAAGTACATGTGGACAGCCTAAGTGTGTGATATGGGGGTTCTATCAAATATAGCCCAACATCTGCAATCCTGAATCCTTCCAATGATGCATTCAATGGTATTGAGATCTACTGCAAAAAGGAGTCCCATCTCTTTGTAAAATGTTATATGGCTGTTGCCAGGCATTTTGATGACTTTGATGGATTTAATGATGGCTAATAGTATAGTCCTGGCTTCTTTGGGCATTTCAATAACAAGAATGTTGACCATAGAACATGTGCATCTCCAACTCAACATTCTTATTTCTGAAATACCTGTTCTTATTGAGATATTGATAATACTTGGATGTATTGTTAGATTGCACACAATAACTTGATAAAGTGGATATACCCAGATATATAAATGAGGCATCTCACATATTTTCCTGAGGCCTGGTGAGATCATGGGCATGCATAGTATTGCCTCCATCAACATGCAACACCTTCCCAAATTGAAGAACCTCAGTGTCTTGCAGAAACCATTTTTCCAATCTGCATTGACCAATCACTGAGAGTTGCAAGTGTAGCAATGACCTTGGTATATATTGGAAGTTGAGATTGCTTTTGTGGTGGCTTCAAAACATATAGAGGATCTTAATGTGAAATTAGAAATATGCAAAATGTGGATTATTGCTTCATTCACTTACATTCATCATAGACTTCTCCAGTATGACCATCCTGATCCTGCATCAGCAAACCTGGGGGTACCTCCAGGATGCTTTGGAGCATTGTACAGGTTCATAGGACCTGGAGCAAGGGTCCTGGTTTGTGAAGTGCTCCACATACTTTGCTTGTATTCACACCTCTTCACACCTATGAAAGGTGCTTGAAACTTGCAATGTTTACCCATTTGTGGAGCATTCCAATCACTCCCATCACTCCACTCCCATCAGCTCCTGTGTGCTCAGGAGTGGGAGCTCCAGGAACTGACCTTGATATTGATAGGTTGCTTTATTTATTGATTATGAACATGACAGTACTTTACACTGCCCCACCTGTTCTGGTTGAGTCCTGGGAATTCCCAGAACTCCTGGCTCAGTCTTGTCATTTTGGAGACTTGGCGCTTTGGACTAGGTCTGGACTATGCCAGGAGTCCTGGCATACTCCTGGTGTGGTCCTGGTCACGGTAACCAAGGAACATATTTGTCAATACCATAACTCCTACACTATAAATACATGTAAATAACAACAAACTACATTCCCATTATGTTCCCACACATTCAAATAGTCTCATAATTTACCCACATGTCCAGCCATTTGCCCAGTCACCTTCTCACAATGTTCCCACACCTCCAGCCACTTTCCCACCATGTTCCCACCTATGACAACTACTACATTGTAAATACATGCAAATAACAACAAACTACATTCCCACCATGTTCCCACCAACTACCCAACTACAACTTCTACACTGTAAGTACATGCAAATAACAACAAGCTACATTCCCACCATGGTCTCACACAATTCAAATAGTCTTATAATATGTATACCCACATGTCCAGCCATGTTTCCAGTCACTTTCTCCCAGTGTTCCCATGCATCCAGCCACTTTCCCATCATGTTCCCACCACCCCATACATACCCATTCCTGTGCACTTACCTACATCCCAACACTGTTAATACAGGCAAATAACAACAAACTGCTTTCTCACCATGTTCCCACACATCCAAACACCACTTTTTTTACACCACCCACTTGTCACATTTTCCTCACAAGCTACAGTCATGACATTATCCACCTAAGCATACCTTTTGACACATTCCTGCAGTGCCACAGCTTTCTGGAAAGCTGAAATATTATTTTCACACACTTATTGCATTTTCCCACAAGGTGGGATGCTTTTGGCTCAGACCACTTTTCTCACATTCATCAACATGTCACACCTTCCCACAAGCTACACTTAAAACATGCCATTTCCTTGAGGGTAATTTCTTGTGCTACCCACTTGTCACCAATATTTGAATAATGATTTATCTAACTACTTTTCTCATATGCCACCAATGTCACATTTCCCATACCACACTCCCACACATTACAGTTATGATGTGCATGGCTTTCATTTGAGGCTCAATGAAATTGGCACAAACTGATTTTCTCTCATGTTACTGATGTTGTGACATCTGTTGTAACATCTTCCCATGGTCTGAGACTGAAAATGAGCAAGAACCAGTTTCTCACATGAATAAATTGCTTTCCAAGACTCAATTGAACTTTGGAAATATTACTATTGATCAAGTGATGTTTAAAGTTTTATATTACATTCCATATCTCACTTGGGAACTATGTGTACATATTCACACAGTGTAATACCACAGGTGTCAATGACTGAATGTACATTTTTGAAATATCCTATTTTCCATTGTCTCTAGAGGAGGGCATGAGACAAGGAGGGGAGGAGTTCATCCCAATGAGGAGTTGGCCAGAACTAGAATATGATGCAATTCACTTTGACCCATGACCAGTCTTTGGATGTGAACACCACCAAATATGGACATTTATTGATGTTCATGATGCATGCATTGGACAATTGGTGAAGTGATTGCACATCACATATTTATATTCATTGTATTTTTTTACAGACCTGCATGGTACTTTACTGAATAAAATACAGAAAAATGCAGAAAAATGCAGGGAAAATATATGGTGTCATAGCAGAGTATTCAAGATTGATTCAAAACCACTTATGCAACACCCACCAACCCCAACTCCCCTGTTTATTTGGTGGGAATCAGTTCCTACAAACCTAGAATAAAACCATTTGTATTTCATTATATTTAACATAAAAAGTTGGTGAGTGGCAGGTCATGGTGTAGATGAATGTTATGATTTGATCTTATCTCTTATCTTGGGGTGCTCAGATCTCTTATCAGGTTATCAAGGATCTTATCTTCCAGATTACATAAGCAGACTGCAGGTCAGCATGAGGAGGAGGTGAGGCAGTCAGGTGATGGATTAGTAAGAGGGGTGAGGCTTTGGGTATGTAGTCTTGGTTGTAGCATCAAGAGCCCCAGGCTCTTGATTGTCATAGTTGTAGACTGTGCAACATTGTCTCTTTTCTTTTCCTTCTCCCTTCTTCCTCTGATTGTGCAACCTGGTCTACCAACCTTGTGGCAATGACAGTGTGGTGGTGAGTGACTGGGAATGAGTGTGGTGAGGGCATGGGCATGGATGTGGATGTGGTCATGAGTGTGGGTATGGGTTGTGGGAGAGGGAGAGGGGATGGGCAAGGGATGGGTGATGGGATGGGTGTGAGATGGGTGTGGGCATGGTGAGGGCATGGGCATGGGCATGGGCATGGGTAAGGGGATGGCTGTGAGGGAGTACTAATGTCATATTTTCCCATTATCTCTTTTTTAGTTACAGACCTGCACAGTACTTTATTGAATAAAATAGAGAAAAAAAAAGGAAAATATAGGGAAAATATATATTCAAGATTCATTCAAAACCACTTACACAACACCCATTAACCCCAAGTACTTTGTTTATTTGGTGGGAATCAGTTCTTACAAACTTAAATTAAAAGCATTTGTATTTTCACTATAGGTGTGTGTGTGGGCAATGGCATGGGCATGTGTGTGGGCAAGGGTGTGGGCATGTGTTGGCAAGGGTGTGGGTGTGGTGAGGGCATATGGCCAGGTGTGGGGATGGCCATGGTGATGGGCATAGTGATGAGGATGGCTGTGGGCATGGCTGGCATGTGCAGGCATAGGAGAGGGGATGGGTGTGGGATGGGTGTGGGCATGGGTGAGGGATGGGTGAGGTGAGAGTGTGGGTGTGGGATGATGGAAGGGGAGGGTAATGGGTGAGGGCAACAAGGGTGTGGGCAGTGGGCAAGACCAATGCAGTGAGGGTGAAGTTGATGGTGAGGCAAATGGGGTGGTAGCTGGCTGCAGCCTGTTGTCTTGCCAGTCATCATCATTGTTGGGTGGCAGTTGTGGTGGGTCACAATGGGCAGTTGCAACCTGTTGATTGGTTGCAGGTGCTGCAGGGTCATTGCAAGTGGTGTTGACATGGTGAAAATGAGCTAAGAAGGTATTTGGTTGGGAAAAAAAAGCAAAAAAAAAAACATACAGCCCAGATGAATGGATTTTTCTGGGCAATAGCACCATCCACCACACTGTGAGACTTGTCATCCTCATTGTTACAGTGTGGTGATGGGTGCATGTGGCAGTGATGGTGAAGTGTGGTGATGGTGACCTGCAGTGATGGTGATGTGTAGTGACAGTGATGTGTGGTGATGGCAATGTGAGCTGGCATTGGTGTGTCTCGATGGCATGGTGTGTGGGAATGACATGTGACAGTGACAACACTACAACGCAGCATTGATCATGTGTGACAATAAATGGCACATTGTGTGCAGACATGGATGTCACATATGCCTATATAGGCACAGGTTGCTCCCCCTGGGATTCCTGAGACCTTGAGTCCTCAGGAATCCTGGTGAATCCTGGGGATTGACCAGGACAGTCCTGGAAGTCCCAGGAATTCCTGCCAGAACACATGGGGCAGTGTTAAGTACTTGGATTTGTGGAGGAAAAGGCCATTAATTACCATATAGAAAAACACCAGATAAAGGTGGGAATTACCAACAATAATTATACTGTTATGTGGCTAATCTGTACTGGCTGGACATCCCAAGGGATGGGCATAAATTCACACTTAATAACCAACATAATTTCAGCTTAAATAGTTTGTGATAGGTGTCTGAAAATACACTCTTTTGAGCCTGTTTTTATGGTCCAAAAAACACCATTCTCACAGGGCTCAGTGGCACTGAGCACCATGAAAATGCTGTTTTTCACATGAAGAAAATGGCAATTTTTCAGTATAAAAATTGGGGATTTCAGCTAGTTTAGGGCAAAAACTTTTCAGTAATTAACAACCTCATTGTGCCAAATTTCCACCAGACAAAGTCCACCTTAATCCAAAGCTTTTCAGCTGATATCAGACAGGTTTTTTCAATCTCCTACATTGCAATTGATTCAAATTTAGCCTGCTTTACATTTTAGCTCAATAATAGAATTCTAAATACAGATAACAATTGGGAGTCAGCAGCAATGGGGAGAAAACACATGGTGGTGAGATTGCAGGCAGCAAGTGGCAGTAGTGATGTGGGTGGTGAGGGCAGCAAGAGGCAACAGAGGGTGGTAGGCAGCAGAGGGCAGTGAGGCAGCAGAGGACAGTGAAGGAGCAAGGGTGGTAAGAAGGCAGCGAGGGCTGCGAGAAATAGTAGAGGGCTGCAAGAGGCAGCAGCAGGAGGTAGCAAAGGGTGGTGAGAGGGCAGTGAGAGGGTGGCAAGGGCAGTAAGAGGGTGGTGAGGGTGGTGAGAGGGCAGCAAAGGCTGAGGGGTTGCACAAGAGGGTGGCAAGGGGGGGAGAGGTAGCAGAGGGCAAGAGGTAGCAGAGGGCAAGAGGTAGCAAAGGGCAGTGATGCCAGTGAGGCAGCAGCAGACAGTGAAAGAGGCAGTAGAGGGCAGTGAGGTGGTGAGAGGCAGCAGATGGCAGCAAGAGGTAGCAAAGGGCAGTGAGAGGCAAGGGTGGTGACATGGGTGACCAAATAATGATCATTAAAGTCAGACTTAAACAAAAACATTTTGGCTCTGCTGGAAATTTCTGTCATTTTTGTTCTGAAATCAACGATACAACATTTTTCATGCTGAAAAACAGCATAGCTACAGGTCACTGTGTAGGCCAGTACACCTTCAACACTGAGGATGCACCAACCAAGGAAGTGGAGATACTTGATGATTGTAAGAATTAGATTGCCAGCACCTGTGGGAAATCTGACCCTCACTCACTTCTCACTTCTCACGCGTTAGTAACTGTCGCTTCTGGGCTCCGGGCTTGAGTATTTTGTGCCACGTTAATGCTATCGTGCGCACAGGCGTTACCTTCAGCCAGTATTTGCCTCTCTTGGTGTTTGTATATTTAGCCAGAATATTCTTTAGAAACTAGGTAGCGCTTAGTCATCAAATGGAGGACTGTCATTGGCTGGGAGTGGTGTTCAGTTGAGATTGGACTCGAAATGCCAGCGACGCACACAATCGCCGTCCCTCCGCCTCCCACCTTGTACGTCGTGTCGAGGAACGGCTCAGATCGTAAGCCCACCACTTTGTTATTTTGCGGTTCGCTCATATTTCCAGAACACGTTTATGTTCTCGACAAACACAGAGATGAGGTCTACGTGCATTACCTCAATACGGATAAGAGAATGGACGAGTGGATTCAAGAGACGAGTCTGCGGCCTGTGCCTCCAGATTCGAACGTACCCAACGGGGCACCCACCGAAACGGTGAAGAGGACCGCCGGAACAAAGCGCAAACGCGGTCACTCGTCTACGTCTCCCTCGCCGGATGTAAACACGGACGAGGCAGACTCTGCGGAACCCATACAAGAAGAAGCGACGGTCATCATATCCGAAGAAGATTACGACTTGGAGCATCACAAACGGATTACTGCTCAGCGGAATTTTGACAAGGTGCATTTCGGGGAGTGGCAAATCAAGACTTGGTATGTGTTTTCGTCTTACGCGCGTTTTTTTTTTTGTTTTCGTATCGGTTGACGAGGAGAACGAGGTATTTCTCTCCATACCCCCTGATAGAGACGGAAATGGACGACAGTATGGCGTCGACGTCGACGTCTCTACCCTCTCCCGGTTTGCAACCTCCCTCGTCCGCACAGACATCTAGGGCATCTAGGGGCAGTGCGTTCGCTAGAATACCGGGTGTACCGCGCACTACTCCCCGCTCGCACGTCCGCACTTCCGACCTGCTAGCGGGAGGTCTGGGACGGCAATACGTCGGACCAGGGGGAGAACGTGCGACGCTGTGGGTGTGTGATATGTGCTTCAAGTATATGGCGGACGGGTTGACATGGGAGATGCACAAGGTGGAGCATCCTTCTGCTATCGACGTCGGACACTAATATCACTTTCCAGAAGCAATGCACTGTTAAACACCCTCCTGGTCGCAAGGTCTACCAACGCGGCGCACATACAATATGGGAAGTCGATGGTGCGAAAGAAAAGGTGTGTACGTCCGAATGGGAGACGGCTAGTGAATGCTTATTGGACAGCTGAATACGATTTTGTCTAGTTATATTGCCAAAATCTATCTCTTTTCGGTAAACTGTTTATTGACGTCAAGACCCTATTTTTCGACTGCGATAATTGTCAGTCACCCTACTCAAATCGTAGAACAAGGCTCATCCTATCCTAGTCTTGTTCTACATTTTGACGGATGCAACGTCCAAAGCTGATCACATGATTGGGTTCTTCTCCAAGGTCTGTTGCTCGAACATCCACATATCTACTGTCACTCAAGCTTGTGTAGGAGAAGTTTTCTTTCGATAACTACAATCTGGCGTGCATAATCACGCTTCCGCCATACCAGCGACAAGGGTATGGAATGCTCATGATTGAATTCAGTAAGACCAGCGTTTCAAATATAACAGCACTAAAACATGCCAGGTTACGAGGTATCGCGCCGCGCGGGCACTGTCGGCACACCTGAACGACCACTGTCTGACCTAGGTTTGCGAAGCTACCTAGCGTATTGGGTAGCCACGCTTATCCGATTCCTCCGGTTAGTTACCTGGCTCAGCCTCATTCCCACTAACGTTCCATTCTTCTTTGCAGCCGCGTCCTCTCCGCGTTGCCTCCCGACACGCCCAAACATGTCATCACGACAAGGGGCACGTTTCCTGATATCTTGAACGGATATAGGTCGCCGTCATCCATGTCTTCGTCGGGCCAAGAGGATACAGAGACATCGTCCGTGAGCGCAAGCGCAAAAAAGAAGAGAAAACCTGTGAAAGGATGGGATGGAGAGGATGGGGTGAGTGATGACAATGGAAACAGCAACCAGCAGGGATTCGTTGATGGTGAGAAGGAATGGGTCGCTTTCCCTCGTCAGAACTGACCCAGTCTGGCAGATGCCCAGTTTTCGAATATGCGTACGTTTACGACGACGATGCGTGAAGACGGCGGTGCGGAGACGCATGTGAGCGTGCGGTGTACGCTTGCAGACATTGCGCGTGCGACGAATCTGAGAGTGGAGGACGCAGCATTTGCGCTGAATGAATGTGGGCTGTTGGCGAAGAGAATTCAAGCGAAAGAGCAGATGAGTTTGAGCGAGAGGAGTGGGGAGACAGCTGAGGGCGGAACGGGTATGGCGGGTGTGGCTGCTGGGGATGTGATTGTGCTGACAAGACAGATGGTGGAAAAGGTGGCGAAGGAGAGGAATGTCAAAAAACCGTGCATGGATATTGCATTTGTAAAGCTGTAACTAGTAACTAGTAACTACTTGTAGTAATCTTCCATTTCTCTATGTATGTAATGAAGCCGAGTCAGACTGTGACCTGTGACATTTGAGCTTAGTCAGCTAAAGGCGCAGAGCCAACTGCTTTGGTGTCGAACGCAGCTCTAACATGTCTATCCTAGGTTCATGGTTATGGGGGACTTCCCAACTCGATTATGCCATCGGTAAGCGCAGGTTTCGGCCAAATTATGCTAAACTCATCACCATCAGACAAGGCAACGTCAGACCTGCTGCCCGCAGGTTCTGAAGACATTGCCCTGAATCTTGAAATATGTGATCAAATCAGGTCAAAGTCAGTTTCTGCCAAAGAAGCAATGCGTGCTCTCAAACGTCGGCTGAACCATTCCAATCCCAATGTCCAATTGTTAGCACTCGGAGTATGTTATGTGTGGCACCCTGCTAGTCGAATTCTCATCCATCTTTTAGCTGACTGATACGTGTGTCAAGAACGGGGGCGATCCATTCTTGAACGAGATAGCTTCCCGCGAGTTCATGGACAACCTTGTATCTATCCTGAACATCCAGAACGTCAACCATGAAGTCAGGGCGACAATATTAAAGCTCATCCAGAACTGGAGCATCGCTTTTGAAGGGAAGCCAAACTTGAATTATGCAGGCCAAGTCTATAAAAATCTGCAACGAGAAAGTTCGTGTACAGTTCCGAGTGCCAGTAGTTAATGACAAGTCTCTTTTACAGATTGGAAGTTCCCTCCAAAGGATCCCTCCGTCTCTAGTTCTGCAATGGTGGATACGCTTACTGCTCCGGAATGGGTGGACTCTGATGTCTGTCTTCGATGTCGGACACCATTCACTTTTACAAACAGAAAGCATCACTGTCGGAATTGCGGTCAAGTATTTGACCAGCAATGCTCTTCAAAGACCATGGCATTGCCGCATTTTGGCATCACTCAAGAAGTTCGTGTGTGCGAGGGTTGTTATTCTAAGCTAACAAAGAAAGCATTAAAGACGTGAGTGACTTGTTAATTTGAAACTAGGTCCATCTCACTCGAATTAGCGATGCCAATCATAATCATGCCACTTCTCTGAGTCGAACTGCCAGAGATTTGGAGAATGATGAGCTGCAGCGCGCGATACGATTATCACTCCAGGAAACGAGTGCCTTGGGGAGTCATGGTCGTCCTGGCTATGTTCCTGCCGACACATCTCCGTCACAATGGCACTATTCTGAACCTCCAATAATCGAGCGTCCTTCCTATGTGACTGAGGAAGAGGATGATCCAGACCTCAAAGCGGCCATTGAGGCTAGTTTGAGAGAGGCCAATGCACCCAAGCCCAGTGCACCTTCAGCGGTTTCTGAAGATGAATCATACTCCTATGTTTATACGCGTGCATCTTCCACTTCTACCCCTCTGCAACCCCCATTACCCAAGTTACCTAACTATGAGCTGGAACCGTTGGAATCGGACGCTATTTTAACTTTCAATCAGACAGTCGAGCAACTGCAAGCTCTGGGTGGACGGGATATTTCGCGATATCCAGGTTTGAACGAACTTCACGACAAAGCGACAGGCCTTCGACCTAAATTGGCATTGTGCCTTGATGATGCTGATCGCAAAGAACGTGAGTGCATTGCCCTTTTTTTTTTTCCAGAAAACTTGAACTTAAGCTGTAAAGAAATGCTCACGGATATGCACGAGAAACTATCGCAAGCAGTGAAGCTGTATGACCAACTTCTCACGGAGCAGATCGCGCAGCCACGCTGGCGTTCTCAACCCATGAACATGTACCATGCACCGACAAATGGTGTCGTTGGGAACATACAGCCTCAGTGGACAGGAAATAGCCAGGGACATCTGACTGCAGAGGCTCCTCAAGCAACACGGTACCAGGCTCAACAACAACCTTTGTACTCCCCAACTTTGTCTGTCAGACACCCTGAACCTATCGTGGGTTCAGCACAACTACCATACTCTGAATCTTCTCCATACCAATACGCTGGGCCAACGCCGACTCCTAATCATCCGATCAACATACATCCGCAAGTTACAACGCAGCGGCATTCTGCTCCCATATCAGCAATTGCAGCTACGAAATCGCCACCACCGACAGCGTCGCATCATGATTTTGTTATTCCTTCAAACCCCAACGTCTCTTCACCTCTGACCCGGTCTCAGACAATTTCGTCAACGCACCTACCTGCCTCTGCTTCCAATCAACATTCGCGCAGCAACACGATACACAGTACAGTCGGTCGTGGACCAGTTCATCCCCAGCATCTACAGCAGCATTTCAGGAATCAGTCTGTGCCGCAACAGTCGCACGTTGCCTCTCCACCAACGGCACCTATGGCACCAGGTGTATTGCCGCATTTCCCTTCGGCTCCGACGGCCTTGCCTCAGACATATGGTTCGTCGATGTCTTCAAGTGTCGCTCAGAGGGAGGAAAGGAAGGAGCCGTTGTTGATCGAGTTGTGATTTCTAATCATACTGGTATGTTATACTGGTTTTAGCGAATACTATGGGCACCATAATTTTTTTTTGTGTTTACGACGATATACTTTAGAAACCACTAAAGAATACAAGTTGGCTCGAGAGTGCGTCAAGGTTCAAGCTCCCAAGCTTGAAGAATACGACCTTAAACTCTATATACTTCTAGCATCTTCTTCACCAGCTCCTCAAACTTGTCTGCTCTCACCAACATAAGTCGACCCCTTGTGTCAAGGCCAAATGCATCCTTTCCCCTAGGCTCCTCTGGTGCCTTGTCAAATTTGTAATCCATCGTGCACTCTGCCGCTTGCATGATCAACACGTCTTCCGGATGGAACGGATAAATTCCGTCGTCCGGTCTACTCTTCGTCACATCATACTCTTCCAACTCGGCGTCAACCGTCCTGGCCTTTTTCGACCTTTTAGATTTGGCGTTCACCTCGGTTTGACGTGTGGGCGCCGAGTTGACCAAGGCCGACTCTTCGTCATCAGAGAGGTGGTATGTTCTTGAGACAAGGAGGAGATGAGAAAACCTGTATGGCTGGTCCTATATATTGGCGGTGTAGTCATGAGTGAGTCAGTATTAAATAAAATAAATAAAAATTTGGTACAACGTACGGCGTTGAGGGCGTTGCGCAGCTCGTTGAGAAGGATACTGTACATTGGGGGAATGATTTGGACAGGCATGTTGACCAGCCGTTCGCAGATGATGAGACCAACGTGAGGCTCAGGCTTGCCGAATATGGTCTGGAGTGTGGAGTGCATTGCTGGATTCGTCTGTGACGATTTTGAGAGGAGATAAGCAACCAACGATCTAATAGCAGGATGCTCCTAGAAGTAATACAGGGTTAGAAGATTTGCAGAGTGAATGAGTGATGACGCACATGGTGCTGATGCATATTAATCACGGTGAGGATGGCGTATGGGTCACTTTGCGTTCCATTTGTTTTAATCGTTGTACCAAGGGGTTGGGCCAAAATGAGCTCCGTCAAGTCATTGAGATGAAAGGCGTGTGCGTCACGGTGAAACAGCTGCACAAGAAGACGTTTAGTCGCCTGAAAATCGACGGTCGGATTCAAGTCGTAAAAATCAAAGTCGACGTCAATTTGGCTCTACTGAGTTGAAAAAAAAGTCAATCCAGTCGCAAGTTTTCGTAGAGTTATGGGCGTACAATATCGGAAGACGAATCTTCGTCGCCAGACCCGACGAGCTGAGGATCTTGTTTTCGTTTGGACATTTGTGTAAGGGAAAGAGCGAGGGATTTTATTTATTTATTTATTTGCTTATTTATTGTCTTTTTCATAAAACGTGACCCGCCGGTAATTTCCGAAATAAAAATAGCCTCGAAAAGAAAATGAGCATAACTCGCCGAATTCCTGGCCAAATTGCATAAATATTGGTGCGTTAGAACCGGAATACCTAGTAAATTAGGTCTATAGCAGTCTGAATGCGAAATTACGAAAATTCGGGAACAATGATATGGTATCTAGGAATAAAGGACTCCCCCTGCGTCTTTGAATCGCCTGACGTCTTCCTGAGCATATTCCATTATAAAAGCTGCTGTACCGGCATCAATACCTAACCATTCTTGCAAGTCCTTGATGCTAATTATGTTACGGGACAGTTGGGTGATGCGCTGGAAGCCGTTTTGCTTGAGAATTCTTCCATGATTCGCAAAGCTCGATCTTGTCTGATTACGGGCCTTATTGTCTTCAAGCACTTGGAACCAGTGTTCGATTTCAAGCATTTCAATGCTTGGAGGACTCAAGGGCATCGAGCCATGGTTCACAGCAGGGCCAGGCAGTGCACCAGCATCGTAGGGGTACTGACGCAGCCATGATGGAGGAAGCATGTATGGGATTGGTATATAATTCCCCATTTGGAAAGGAGATGGACCAGCAGGTTCGTCAGCTTGAGATTTCGAAGCTGGGCCACGCATGACAGTTGGCTGCACGTCACGAAGAATAAGCCTTGAAGGCTTCACATTCACAGTTGCATCCTTGTCAATCTGGAGAATATTTCATAAATAATCCTGGTTGCAAAACTGAGAGGGAAACACGCACCACCCGGTTAGCCCAGAAGCCAAAGTCTTGATGGCTCAGCCCATAACAGAGCCCATTCGATGGATCAACGTAACAGTATAAGTCTTTCCCCTTTGAATGATATTCACATCGCCACTTCTTTTGTAATTCAGCGATCACCATTTCTCGTTCTGTCTCATACTCATCAAGAGGTGCTGGTTCACTCTACGGAAAGATATTATCAACAGGCAGCAACGTTCATGAGCTAATTGATCACTCATACCTTTTTCTTCCCCTTGCCAGTGGCACTCTCAGCCTTTTTCCCTTCGTGAACTACCAGTGCTGCATCTTCAAAACAAACCATACTATTCTTTGTGGGAACACGCTTAGAGCACTTCCCGCTAGCCAAGTGCTGAGGTACGAGAAGAATTCTCATCCTTTCCAGAAAAATTTGAAGTTCGTCATCATTTTGAATTGATGTTGTTGGGGCTTTTACTTTATCATTAGCAAGCTTGTACTGTAACCGGACCACATTTGGATGTCTTCCTATTTTTTCAGCTACGGTGTTCTGGAGTTCATCAAGGGAGATGGAGGATTCAATTATGAATGGGCTATTACTACCGTCAGCATTCTTCACCGCAGAGGGAATCTTGAAAACTGGTGAGAAAGTTGAGTCGTGTTACTGATGCATCATAGATGCAATCACGCACCACATGTCATTGGATCGCTATCCAATGTATCTGATTCCTCGTCTGAATCATCCCCAGGCTTGAACTTTTTTGTATTTGATGGCTTTCGCTTCTTCAACACTTGACACCGTGGTTGTTTTAGAGTGGGATTCAAAATAATTTCCAAGTCGGAGTCGTCGCTACTACCTGCCCCATGACAAGCTCCTGATGAAGTGATGATCGTGGCTTTTTGATGCTCATGGTAATCTATACTTTCTTGAGATGATACGTTCTCAAGTTGATCTTCATCAGATTCATTGATAGCATCCAAAATTGTCATGTCAGTTTGCGTCTGGGTTGTCATCACCGTTGAGGGTGTTCTACCACTTGAGGAGGTTAGCGCAGAGTCTAATTTGCCTTTCTGAGCCCAGCTGCACTGACGGTACTCAGTGATAGACTGAGAATCCAAATTGATTTCGAAATAGGCGCGTTTCTTGCCAGCAGCGCGATTCGTCAGATCTTCCTGCACGGTGACTTGATCTGACTCTTCCATCACAGTACTGGTCTGTCGCTGGTGCGTGGAAGTGGTGGACTTAGTGCTGGTTGTCACGGGTGGGAGGCTATGACCCCTGCGGGCTCGAGTTGTATGCTGCACTGTGCCATGACTAGAGGGAGCCGTTGTACATTCGGCTTGCAATCCACTAGCCTCGCATGCCTTACATACATGTCCATTCCACTCGCATTTAGTTTTACGAGTCCGGCATCGTGTACAGGCAGCAGAACGTCTCTTGGTTGCACCTTCAGTATCTACCAAAACAATTGTGGTGAGTCCTTGGTCATTCTACCAGTAATGTTGCTCACCACTGTTTGCAGTTACTTTCTTTGCCGCTGCTTTTGGTTTTTTCGGTGGCATGGGAGAAGCGAAGAGCAACTACAAATTACGTACCACAGCGCATGATGATACGTACTCAAAACAACATGTAGTGAAGTACATATGGCGACAACAAACTAATAGCCACAATATTTATACCAACCACGACAGTCTATGGGAGTAATGAGGTATAGCGCATCGAGGAGGCACAGATAGATCTCCTTGTCTGACAACTCGGTCATTGTCATCCGAACTAGATCACCGTTCCGTCGAAGGTGATACTTCATAGCTGAAAATGCAAGTTCAATAGGGTTCAGATCAGGGGAGTAGGGAGGAAGAAATTCGCAACGCATTCCTCTGTCAGATATCAGAATTATCTATGATAACAGTTGGAGCACGGACCTCGACTCAATCATCTCAATGATCTCTGGAGATTTGTGGATCCGACAGTTATCCATCACAACAACGGAGTTGGGAGCGGGAAATGGCTCCATCCGATTGAGGAGACGGTTTATGAAGCGCCGAAAGGTTTCTGCACAGAACGAACCTTCAACAACTTCACAGTGCACGATGCCATCATCGTGGGAGATAGCAGGAAGGACAGAGAAGCTGGGAGGAGTCAGAAAGAAATGAATACGAATGAATATGTTCTCACCGTCGCCCACGCACAAAAAAGGCCTTACGCTGTGCTGGCGTCCCACGAATGGACCAAGCACTACCTCGATATGTTGTTCGACGATCAACTGAGCTCTCGTCGACGAAAATAAGCTGTTCGGCTGTATATTTACTGATTCTGTGGACATAGTTGAGCCGCTTTTCCGCTGAACGTTCAATTGCGGTACGAGACAGCTGTATCATGACCACATGTTAGTTACAAATGTCAGATGAGAACGCTAAAGCAGGACCTTTTTCATTGTAAAACCACCAGCCATCAAAGTGCGCCAAATCGTTGACGCTGAAATGCGTATACCGCAATTCAATGCAAGCCGGTCCCGTATTTCGTCCAGATGTAAGTCAGGCGTCTCTCGAATTGCTTCAAATAAAAACTTGTAGTTGGCAAATCGTCAGATCTTGATTGAAAATGATAGTGATTAGTCGTACATACCTCAACATCTTCATCGCGAAGTAACCGTGGTCTTCCAAGCCTTTGTCGCCCTTTTTCTGCATCTGCTGGGATTGAGTCATTCTCCTCGAAGTACCGTAAAATCCGTTTGATTGCTGAAGTTGAGATGCCCGTATTTATTGCTATGTCATCTTTTGAAAGGATTGCTGAGAGCCGAACTATGATCTGCTGGACTTCTGGAGATACTTTTCGACCTTTTGCCATTCACGAAGGAGGTGCGCACGTTGTTGTTTCAGTTGCAGTGTGACCTGTGACTGAAACTCCTGGGCACCATGTAATCCGAAATACAGTGCTATTGACCTCGGTCTACCGCAAATTAGAAACACTCATTATTCCGGTTCTAACGCGCCAATATTTATGCAATTTGGCCAGGAATTCGGCAAGTTATGCTCATTTTCTTTTCGAGGCTATTTCTATTTCGGAAATTACCGGCGGGTCACGTTTTATGAAAAAGACAATAAAATTGTTAAAATTGTTATCAACTCTGAATTATGTAATATTCAATGCTCCGGTACAAGCGACGTCGACGGGTTGAGTTCCGGGCGTGTAAGTTGCACTATACCTTATCTCTCCCTCGTTCACTCACTCATCTTCATACTTGTCCCCCTGTGCATGTACAGGTCTTACTTCCGCACTTTCTTCACACGGCAATGGGCTCGCCCAAATTACAGGCCTCATCTTGTCATGGCTACTGGCATATCCTCCGGAACTTTGGGCTTTGGTTTGACAAAGTTACATGCAGGTTCGAATGAAAGTACGGCCACAAACGCAAAGCCTCCATTGAGCTCCCTTGTGAGAGCTTATGCCGTGTACAGCATGTGTTCAATACCCTTCCTAGTCGACTACTCGCCCCAGATCTTGCGTGTTCTCTCCAGTGTGCCGGTAGTGAGGCAAATTACTGAAGCCTTTGTCAGGGTGACGTTCTTTAATCAAGTTCGTCTTTTATCTTGAACGACCTTTTTCGGACAGACCCTGATTACCGCTAAAGTTCGTTGGTGGAGACAGTGCACACGACACGATACCCTTGATACGTTCACTCCGTGCAGAAAACAAAGGCACTTTGCTTTCATACTCTGTGGAAGTGGATGACACTGTTGCCAACTCAACCGTCTCGAACCATGTATCTGGAAAGGGCAGTGCACCACATAAACGTTTTGTAGAAGAGATAATTCGATCTATCGATGCCGCCGCCGACTTTGAGGACTCCCTTGGAAATCGTGAAAGTCTAGATAGGCGCACGTGGATAGCAGTCAAAATAGTAAGATTGCGACCGATATAAAAAATTATTGTCTGATTTATCTAGACAGCGTTATTACCTGATGCCCACGCCCTGATCAAACTCTCCAATTATATTATCAAGACACGTTTATCCCAAAGTGCTCTCGTCATCCCTTTCCCCGGTTGTCCTACATCATCAGACTTGTCGGTTCTATATGGTATGGGTGCATTTCCGATACTTTCCTAGCGCCATAGTGATATGAGATTGTCAGCATCTAGGCAAAGCTCGGACCTGACACAAATGGATATTGATTCTCTTCGGGAACTACACGCTAACTTGGAAAGGATATGCGTTCGCGCCAAAGAACGAGGTGTGAAGGTCATCATTGATGCCGAATACAGTTGGTACCAACCAGCGCTGGACGCCCTTCAGTTATCTCTAATGCGCAAATTCAACGCTTTGGATCATACGAGTGGCAATGTACAGCCCTTGGTTTATGGCACTTGGCAAGCATATCTACGAAGGTAAAATTTCCAAGTTGCGCTCCTGCTATTTCGTAACAACGTCACATAGAACCCCAGGTTATTTAGCGGAAGCTCTTCAGGATGCGCAAAAGCACAACTATGCGCTTGGTATCAAGCTCGTCAGAGGGGCATACCATGGATATGAAGTTGCGGCTCATGACGGTGGTGGAAACAAACACGGCTCTGTCTCCATATCTCCAGACTCTGAGCCACCTGTCTGGATGACAAAGTCCGAGACGGACGCGTGCTATAATTCTAGTGTGCGCGCGCTGATCGAGGCAGTCGCTGCAGACATTCATTCCAGTCGCGTTGCAAATAGCAGAAGTGTGAAGGGCTTGTGGCTAATGTCGCGCACATCTAGGGAGGAGAGCGGGATCACACATCCAGCACCCCGCATTGCTGTCCTGTTCGGCACCCACAATTGGGAGAGCTGTAACGTCATTCTGGAAGAGCTTGTCAAGGCCGGTTTAGCGAGCAAGATAGAAGAATTGCGAGAGCAGGGCAAAAAGACGGTTGTACAGGAGGAAACGCTTCGACGAGTTGCGATTGCGCAATTGTATGGCATGTGCGATGAGTTGACGGACTCCTTGGTGGATAGGACGATGTCGAAGAGTCCTCTCGTGATGAAGTACGTTCCATACGGTGCGCTTTCTGAAGTATTGCCGTATCTCGGTCGGCGTGCTGTAGAGAATAAATCGGTGCTTGGGGAAGGTGCCGCTGCTCGAGAGAGGAAGAGAGCGTGGAAGGAGATTTGTGTGAATTACATACATTTCTTGTCATTAGATTAGTGTACAAAATGTATCGTGAGTAATGTTATCCTTTCAAGGTCAGATCGGCGGTTTGCGCCACTTCATACGGCTGCATCTCTCCTAACGTCCCAGACATTGGTTCCTCTCCAAAAATGGCTGGCAAGTCGTATTTCGTGAACACACTCGCTGACAAGGTTCAATTTTATTCTTATGGTCTCTCATGCACAACTAAGTCATTGTCCAGATGCAGTCGCAAGACTCAGATTTCCGGTAAGAGCTATATGCAGGAGTATGTCCAATCTTCTTGATCATTCACAGTTATATGGGTCTGAATGACTTGATGAATGAGATCAAGCGAGATCCGGACATTTTCACGAACGATGAAGCATTCGAGGTCAAGATGGTCAGAAATGTCATCACTCTTATCGAGGACAAAATATCGGAGGTCAAAAACCAAGCAGCAAAATGGTCTTAGAAGTCCCGTTCATCCTATGACGATCAGTAGTACTCACGATGGTGTAGTCTGGGTCAAATCATCAAAATCATACGGCCGCCGCAAATGATACAGGTGGTCAACAGGTTGATCGAGTTAACTGGTGAAAAAAACGACGAGCTGCGAGACATATCTACTCTTGGTATCATTCTTATTCTCTGCTGTTATTATTTTGTTTCACCAGCGTCATGTGTAGCGCTCAAAAATATCTCTGCCGAATTGCCCAAAGACGCCAAGGTTGCTTCATCTGTATGCGCTCAGTTGGTCCCGCAACTTCTTGCACTTTTGCAGAATGTATGTGTCTAACGATTTGAAGTACGCGTGTTTGATATCGTTTATATAGCCCACTATAGCCCCAGAGACACTGGTTGAGATACTCTCCGTCTTGATCATCCTCATAAGTCGATTCCCTGAGCATCTCTCAAGCGAAGAGATCAGGCCACCACCCATAGCTGTGCTTGCTCCTCTGTTATCGCATTCCAGACCTGTAGTGCGGAAACGAGCAATAGCTGCCCTTGCGCAGTTTATTCCCATCTCGCACCATACACTATTCCAACAGCTGCTAGAATCGCATGTATTTCCTTATGTCGTTTCTTCTGCATCCGTTGAGAAGCAAAGGACAACGGTCCAGCTCATCACAGCCGTGACACGACATTCTCCATCGCAGATGGGGCCTATCGTTTTCAAGCTAATGCCTGGAATTCTGGATGCGATTAGAAAGAATGACGATGAACTTACTGAAGGATCTCTTCAGGTACGCTTCCATTCGCACTTCGCCAGGTTTGGTCTTGTAAATGGAGCGCTGTGTTCAGGCATTGGAAACGCTCCTTCTGAAATGTCCAAACGAGATTACGCCCTACCTTGGACAAATAGTCCAAGTCGGCAATCAATTTATCAAGTATGATCCTGTATGTGTTTCAAGACAGCAAGTTGCCTTTCATGCTAACGTCAAGTAGAATTATGCAGGCGGTGATGACGAGGACGAGGAAATGGCTGATGTCGAAGACGAGGACGACGAACTTGATGAGTAGGTCCAGAGTTTTGAAGGTCTTGCGACTGTTTCTAGATACCCCCATAGATATTCGGACGACGAAGATACCTCGTACAAAATTCGACGATCTGCTACCAAGCTTATTAGTGCCCTTATTGGCACTCGACCGGAACTTTTGTCGACAATTTACAAGGATGTCTCACCTGTCCTGGTATCTCGCTTTGGCGATCGGGAAGAGACGGTTCGGCTCGAAGTTTGGGCGACTTATGTTTTACTTCTCGAACAAACGGCCGTGTACGGCGGAATCCCACAGAACAACAATTCTGTGACACGCGGAAAGCGGAAGAGGGACACTGAAGAGATAATGGATGTCGAGGGTTCCCCTTATACCATGTTGAATGCTCAAGCGCCGACTCTATCAAAGGCTCTCCTTAACCAACTCAAATCCCCGAAGGCGGCTCCTGCGACTCTCCAAGCTGGGTTTAATCTCCTCCGCACTCTTCTTACTGTATTGCCGGCTGCATTGTCAGCCCAGGTACCTTTGACCCTCGCAATAACTAAGAACATCTTGTCTCAACCTCCCACGACGTCTACATCTTCCCTCTATCTTACATGCCTCTCGTTCCTGATACTTTTCTTCTCAAGCCATCCTTCAACTGCTTTTGCCGATTCGCTGCCGACCATGACAAATGTGCTTCTCAAATCTGTTGGAGAGAAGCATCCTCGTATCGTGTCTGAATCATTCCGCGTTTGTTCTTCCCTGTTGAGCGCCCTCAAACCCTTGGGGCATGCAGACTGGGCAGAGAAGCTCTATGAGCAAGCGTACACGAAGCTAAGTCAGTATGATACTGACCCAGAAGTTAGAGCAGCTGCGGAGGAGTGCATTGGAGACTTATGGGTATGCGCAAATGAGATGATGAAAGGAAAAGGGAAAGAATGGGAGCTCATTTGTCGTTTGACTGGGCAGACGGAAGGCCCTGTCAAGATTGTGACAAAAGTTGCAAAGGGGGTACATATGGGCGATGTATGGGTGAACGAGTGCTTGAAGTGGCTCCTCGAATTGACTAGGAGAGGCAGTCGGTCTGGGAAGGGAGATGTATTTGCTGGACTGGAAGTTTTGCTAAAAAGGTTCGCCCCATTTTTATCCACTATGTCGCTGCGTGCTTACGTTGCAAGTAGTTATACGAGCGGCATACCTTCAGATTTACCGGTGACGGTGATATCTCACATCAAACCTTATCTGTCCACTGCAGACACTCAGCCACTCTCTCAAGCACTATCTATCCTATCTCTTCTTCTCGATCTCTCTCCGGCTGCCACTTTCCCCGTCATTGAACGTGAAGTTCTTCCGGACATTTATGTTATCGCACATTCTCCTGTTGTCTCTTCTGTTGCTTTGGACTCGCTACTGCAATTCTTGTCTTCCTTGGTCCATGCCGATAACCAGATCGCTACTCATGTGGTGCCAAACCTTGTCATTGCAGTGGAGAAGGCTCCCAAAACTGAGGCTAATCCAAGGAATGTGGCCAAATGCATTGCTCAGGTTGTCAAGAGTCAGCCGGACGTTGCGGCAGGCACGATTGCTGAATATGCCAAAAATCTGAAGGTGCGTAAATGTTGCTTCTCAATCAAACAATTCACAGAGTACTTCATGTCAGAGTACATCAAAGGCAAGGCCTTCATTGGTCGTACTTAGCTTGCTGATTGTGGGAGAGCTTGGTCGATTCATGTGCGTCATTTCTGTTTGGAGAGAGTGTGTCTCATTATATGTGCTTTTTAGCGATATGTCCCCTCAGGCGGAAGTCTTCAACCACGTCATTGAGCATTTCAGCGCTGATTCGGAGGGAGTACGGTCTGCTGCCGCCTTTGCTGCTGGCAACATCGCCATTGGAAACTTGCACCAGTTCCTGCCCGTCATTGTCAAGTTTGTCGAAAGCGATGCCAAGAAGCGTCTCTTGTCTTTGCATGCTCTAAAAGAGGTCAGTTCTAATGGATTGCCGTGCAATTTTCGCTTGTGAACATATCGTGATAGGTGGTTACTCATTGCTCACAAGCGCAGCTCGAGAGTATCGCAGATTTGCTATGGGCGCCGCTTTTTGAAAACTCGGAAAGCTCAGAAGAGTCTGCAAGGAATGTCGCAGCGGCGTGTCTAGGAAAATTGGCGACTACGCAACCATCCAAGTACTTGCCCCAACTTCACGTATGTGAATCATTTTCCACCTAGCGCGGTTGCTAATAGTGGCCGTGATTCCGGTCGAGTAGGCTCGCATTCGTGATCAAGAGTCAAGTGCAAGAGCCACCGTCGTCTCTGCTATTCGATACACTTTCACCGACGCTTCGCAGACGTACGATGAGCAACTTGCGCCGTTGCTCGTGGACTTCCTTTCGTTAATGAGGGATGGAAACCTGGTATGTCACCCGACATTCTTGTCTGACACCACTTAAAAGATGATTAGACCGTGCGAAGGCTTGCGCTAGCCCTTTTGAATTCTGCTGCGCGCACTAAGCCTCATCTCATTAAAGATCACCTTCCAACTTTATTACCGGCTCTTTATGAACAGACCATCATCCGACCTGAACTCATTCGCACTGTTCAGATGGGCCCATGGACGCACAAGGTTGACGACGGCCTTGAGGCACGCAAGACAGCTTACGAGACAATGTACACGTTGGTTGGTATTCCGTCCTTCCAGAGTTTCCAGACCACTCTCTGATTCATTGCACACGTAGCTTGATACATGCCTTGGGAAGATTGATTTGCACGACTTCATTCTTCATGTGCTTCCTGGCTTGACAGACGACTCGGATGAGATTAAAGTAATCTCACACATGATATTATTCCGCTTATCGCAGGTTGCGCCTACGGCAGTCGCTCCTAGGTTGGATGATGCTACGCCTCATCTGACGCAAACAATGAAGGGCGCGACAGTCACCAAGGACACAGTTAAGCAGGACCTGGAGAGGGCAGCAGAGCTGCAGCGAAGCGCTCTGAGATGCATAGCTGGTCTGAGCAAGATCGGGTCAGGGGTCGCGCCTCGGTTCGACGCGTTTGTTGAAGAATTGAAGAAGAGCCCGCCTTGGGGCGCGGAGTTTGTGGAACTGATTGAGAAGTGAGCGCTAATGATTGTGGGCAGTCTTGGATATTTCCTTTCCGCTCTTCATCAAAACTTCATTTGTACCATCGAATCACGCAACCGGACAGTTGGTTCGGAAACAAACATTAGTGGTAATCTCCACAATGTAGTACTTACATCATGATACAGTGAAAATGGATAGAACAATTGTTCAGAGAGTTTTGGCGCCTTAATGCAACGACCTTGCAAAGCACAACACTAGGGACTCCATTTGTTGATAAGATGACTCTGGCCAGGTTGTCGTTTTCTCCCAGCAAAGTTGGAGTGACATCGGGAGGGTAAAAGTTGATTCAACCCGTCACACCCGAAACGTGTGCGAGCCTTTTCTAGGAAGCAGAGTTCGGTGAGTTTTTGCACCGCTGAGGCTTTCCAGCTTCATGATGCTGTCAGCGCTTACAGTCCGACTAGGGTTGATGATCTGAAAACATCAACCTCAGTGGAAGCAGCGGCTCAGTTTGATGATACTGAATTCGGTGCCACTAGCTATTTCTGACGTGTACCGCAATATTCCCACCTCCTATGCCAGTATCTTGGTCCTCGAATTACCTTCTCGTCACCTAGGTCAAACGATTTTACACAGACGAAGCAAGACCGATGTTGGCGGGCTTCGGGATCGCCGACATTGAAGTACCGAGCGCTATGAATAACCCGAGGTTTTTGCGTTCATCCTTCCAAACGAAGTGCGTCTAATCGGTTGACGGGAACGATAAATGGATGCCACACGTCGGAAGCAATGGAATGGAAGCAATAGAGTAATGCCTCTTGGGCTTTTGAGGGGGATTCGTGAAACTTATAAGGAGGCCTCGGTACGACAAACCACTCAACTTCCTCTGCATCGATGGCGGCCTTCAGATCCCTCTTGACGACGGTGGTATCCATCGTCTCGTTACTCGCATTGACTCGAAGCAGTGGTGTGTCCGCTTGGTCGTTGAGACCCGATGGTTTTCGCTCTCGGCAATATGAAGCTGCCAAGCGATACTCGGTAGATACCTTAATGAAGTCCCAGACGTCGACGTCGACTCGTAACATTACGTTCAGCAATCCCTTGGCAAGCCGTGAGCATGCATCTTATATGACGTTCAGCCGACCTCTTGATCACGCTGGGCCGGACCAGAGTTCTACGTTGATGGTGGCGAACTACCATTGATAGACTGGGATGTCGGTCCCAGTTGGTCGGGGCTCCTACCCATCAGCAGCGATCCAAATGAAACACGCAAAGTAATGTCCTACATACATGAAACGATCTAGGTTTTACTGAATGACGTGAAACGTTACTTCAGCTTTTCTTCTGGTTCTTCCCTCCCGGTCCGAATGGCAGTCTCGATGATCTAATCTTTTGGTACGGTATCTTTGGACAAAGGAATATACCTCGTCTAATAATATGCGCGATAGGACGAATGGAGGGCCAGGCTGCTCATCGCTAAAAGGTTTTTTGCAAGAGAATGGCGTGAGTACTGATATAACATCCGGGACGCTTTCGATCGAAGAAGCTCTGAGCGCGTTTAGCCAATATCCTGGATGTTTGGTCAAGCACAGGCGACCCAAAACCAATACAGTTGGACCAATCTTTCCAGCGTTCTTTGGGTGGAACAGCCGGTGGGCACGGGTTTCTCGCAAGGAACGCCCACGGCCAAGGTGAGAAGAGTACCTAATAGTTGCGGAAGATGAACGGTCTTTGACAGAATGAAGAAGACGTTGCGGCACAGATAGTCGGTTTTATGCAACAGTTCCTCAACATATTTTCTGAGCTTAAGGGGAAGAAATTGTACCTCGCCGGGGAGAGTGTACGTCATATTATCGAAAATGTTTCGTCTTTCGACTGAGAATATTCGTTTAAAGTATGCAGGGATGTACATACCTTGTAAGTATCTCGTTTGTCTTCTATTTCTGAACGATGCTCAAAACATTGTACAGACCTCGCCGACTACATCTATTCAGATCCAACGTTGCTCGATCTAAGTCTGCAGGGCATTTGGATGGCAGACCGTCAGTTTCTCTAGTTTAAATGAAAGCGCGCACACGTTGAATGCATTGTTCTTTATTCAGCCTTGATTTCGTGGTTTGCCGTTCAAGAGCAAATCGCTGCAGTTGACTTTGTACATAAGTACGAAAACGTGTTTGCCTTCAAGTAAGTACTTTTAAAAGCACGCCGATAGAGAAGGGGGGGAGTCAGCTATTTGTGTAGCACCACCTTCATGAAACAACTCGATGCAACCGCACAGATGTGCAACTATACAGGCTACATGGAAAAATATGTCACGTACCCACCCCAGGGTCTTCTACCTCTGTACGCAACAGATGATACTCTAACGCCGGAATGCGATGTCTGGACCCAGATTTTCAATGCCACCCTCATAACGAACCCAGCGTTCAACATTTACCACATATTTGATACGTATCCTACTCTATGGGACGTACTTGGATTCCCGTAAGTTGCTTGTTGTCTGCCAATGATGGGAGAGTAGTACTAATTATGGTTTGATCAGCGGCTCGTTTGTGAATATACAAAGCCCTGTCTACTTTGACCGCAAGGAAGTCAAGGAAGCGATTCATGCGCCTGTCAATACCTCATGGACCGAGTGTTCCAACATCGATGTATTCCCAGACGACGACGCAAGTTTGCCTCCAGTGTTTACCGTCTTACCCGGTGTTATTCAGAAGAACAAGCGATCGGTCATTATCCATGGATTGGCTGATTACGTGCTTATCGCAGACGGGTGAGTTCCGAGTTACCCACCCTGAGAACGTTTTCAAATTGGGTTGCAGAGCAAGAATTGCTATCCAAAAGTGAGAACAATAAATAAAATAAAAAGCTTATCTTTCCAACTGATCACTCGTTTTATCCACGTTAGTATGACATGTGCGTTTTTCGGTGTTCCCTCTGTATCGTAATCAATAATTTGCATTTACAGGGAATGGCATGCAAGGATTCCAAACACCCATTGTAAAAGATAGCCTTGTTGTTGATGGAATTGGCGCTCTTGGCAATGTACATGAAGAGCGCGGTCTGACATATTATGAAGTCGTGCAAAGTGGTCATATGTATGTCCGTTTTTCCTCTTCTTTCCATTGCTGGTTTGCTTATGGTTGATGACATAGGGTTCCTCAGTATTCGCCTTGGACTGCGTACCAGAGCGTGCAGTATTTGTTGGGGTTCAGAGCGACTCCGTGAAGGGAAATACTTTTGTAGGCGTCACCTCGATGCAGGCTACTCTAGAGCCAATGTCAGAACATTTTATGAGTTTTCTGAGCAAACCCCTGAGCTAAAAAATGATGTCATTTCATTTCGGTGCTAATGCGATTGGCCTGTCGGAGTCTGAAAATCTCACTATGTACTATGGACTATTTTGCCAAACAAAAGTGATAATATCATATCACAATGGGATTCCATTATATCATAGGTTTGGTCAGAACGAGTCCATCGTTTATAAAACATTCTTATTTCACTTCAGAGCACATGGAAGAGGATGACGACGCGACCAATACCGTTCCGCGATGGGTTTTTTTAGAGTACTCGGTCTGTTACCTCCAATGTTGATCGTGTTCGCTCTGCGTAGTAACCCCAGCCTTCGCCAGCACATGCTTAAATTGGCTGGCCCCGATTCCAGCGTACATTTTACGCACTTGTCACCCACTTCCTGTGGATGGTTGGAAGAGAAGTTGGGTGGCAACTCTGCGGCGGTCGCCAAAGCGTATATGCACCGGAAAGGTGTGATGGATATGCTCTACGCTCCAGAGCTTTCTACGTCGGTAGGGCGTGTCTGTTTACTCGATCCAAAAGCCAAAGAGGAGCTTAAACCGGACGATGGTGATGGGCGATTCGATTGTTTCTTGTTTGGGGTTAGTGACCTTGTTTCTGATTGCGAGGCCGGAGTGACGAGCTAAAAGCTAATAGGGGATACTAGGCGCGTCTAGACATTTAGGATAGTGATACGCGTGTCAGGCTGACAGTTCTTGGGCAGGAGACGATCCGCCACGGGATCGAACTTCGGAGTTGCGTGTGCTAGGGTTTCCTTCGAGGCATTTGGGATCGATCCAGATGACGACCGATACGGCGGTTGGTGTGACCAAGCTTGTTGTAGAAGAAGGGATACCTCTGGACAAGATACGATACGTGGTGCGTGGTAATGGGAAGGTTTGGGGTGATCTGACGTGTAGTGGCAGGACATGCCAACAATCCGGTTCAATGCAAAGGAGTCTGTTGAGATGCCATTCCGTAAGCTAACCAGCCGGGGAGAACTGAAGTACTGACGAACGAGATTGGTAGGATACATTGTGGATGGTGCCGGTGAGGGGTGGAAACCGTTGCTGCCTGCTGGGATGCTCGAGCTGCTGCAGGAGGAGCTGAATGAGCCGGTGGAAGGGTTAACGTAGGTCGCGTCATGTCGCTGCCAGCTGCTGTCATGTCGCTGCCAGTCGCTGCCAGTCGCTGCCGTACACCCAAGCCAAGCAGCCTTGCTGTCTAGTAAAGTCCCGGGAGCGTAGCGTGGCTCCTCTGCGCATCCGCTGTTCTTTGCCATGAACTCGCACAGGACCCGCCATTCCCGCACGCGTTTCTCGGCGTTTTCTCTGGACGAGTTTGAGCAACTTGTGTCGGTTGCCCTTGATCTCAATTCTGATCGTTTCCCTGATGGCGCTCTTGCCCTCGCCTTCAGCCCTGAATCTACCTCTTCCTGCCCTTCTCTTTTTTCAAGCAAAACCGGTCACAAACCCCCTTCTCCTCATATACATTCCCTTTCTCTCTCGTCGGGAGCCTCTTCAACGCGTCCATACCAACTGCCACTTTCGACATCCCAACAAATGCACCCTCCACTGGACAGTATTGACTTTGGTCGCGTAAGTTGCGTGGCAGGCCTTTGTGCTCAGAGCAGCGCCAGTAGCACAAGTAGCTTTGTCGCTCTGCGACGCGACTCCGTCCCAACAATCACCCTCACAACACCCCTGTCCCCGTCCAAGTCCCGTCTCGTCGACAAAATCAAAAGGGGTGCAAGTGCCTTTGTAGCTCGGACAAGAACTCTTTCGTCACCCGTGAAACTCTCCAGCCATACCCGCAAGCCGCCTCCGCTACCAATCCAATGCACTCTCAATCCTCATAATCCCGATTTTAGGCCTATCCCCACCATCTCCATTACCACCGCCTTTAAGAATAATATACAGCTTCGTTCCACCGTCTCCCTCCTCGACCTCGATTGCTTCAATAACAACAGCGCATGTAGTCTTGCAACCAACACCGCCGACTTTTACGACGACGAGAGCGACTTTGTTCCATATCTACCACTCGCGTGTCAGTATGAGCGCGCTTTTCCCAAGTCACCCTCCGCCCCTTCTCTGCTGCCTGCTTCAAGGTCTCTACCACACGGTTCTCCAAGACGAGACAAAGGAAGCCGGGAAAGAACAAGTCCGTCCCTATCTCGTTCAGGTTCAGGCGGTAACCGGACTACCAGAAACAGATGCATCTCGAGCGGTCATCTGCAACATCCATATTCGCGCACAGAGAGTCGCCGGCGGACAGTATCAGCTGCCACAGCCTGCTCTGTCAACAGCGCGTCTGATAGTGCTTCCCCCGTTACTCCTCGTTTGGGGGCCTTTACAGCGGCTTACAGTGGCGTTGCTCAAAGGTCCGGCGGGCCAAGCCAAGATCCAGAACGTGACGGCTCGTCGTCGTTCATCTCTCTCGATTCGGAAGACAGTGAGGACGAAAAGGTGGTCGATGGCTCAAAGGCGAAAGAACCAGGGCCCACATACGATGATCAAGCGGACCCTTTTGCAAAAGGGTCGGTGCAGATTGTACGCACAAAGTCTCGAGCCAAGCCAACGTTCCAACTCTACGATCCCAATCTTATCATTGGTCCCGGCTCTGCCGGCGAGCCTGTCACCGTCTCAAACGCTCGAACAGAGCTTAGCAACAAAGGTGCAATCTGTCGAATTCATGCGCATATATACTGAACTAGTTCTTCCAAGCCTCTCATACTACCACCCATACCATCCATCGTGATGTCACGTCCGACTCTACCTCAACCTCTAGTGCGTTGTCGCCCAAGTCCCGTTCTCCTCATACTAGAGGGGGCGGGAAGAGAAGGACGCCCAGGCCGTCTCTCAGTCCTACTCCTATTTCGAGGATGCGCAAGACACCAGTCGTGTTTCCTCTGATGCCGGGGGAGACGCAAGAGGACCGGAATAGAGAAGAGGAACGAATGGCCAGACAACGAAGCACCGAGGAATGGACGCTTTGTTTGGGTAAACGAGATGTGCCTGGCAGTGGGCAATCAGAAAGCGAGGCTGAGAAGGAAACAGAGCAAAGCGCATATGAGAGTGCGGAAGAAAGCGTGAAGACGGAGGAAGCTGAACTTGAACAAGAAGAGGAGCACGAGAACGCTAACAATATTCCCGACGTGGACAGCAAAAGAGGAAGAAGAAAGTCTATTCCGCAATTGAGAGTGACCCATTTCATTGATAACGGAGATGAAAACACGAGCGGAGAGGAAGGTTATGTCACGGGGAATGACTGGACTCTTATGCTGCCGCTCTACAATGTGCCGAAAGACCCTCTACTAGCACAGAGTGGGCGAAAGAGCCACAGGTCCTCCCGCTCGCCTAGCCCTCGTCGTGACGAGCTCAGACGAAGGGCGACTTCCTGCACAAGCCTAACGCACTCTGTCGCTACTATTCGTATGGACCAGCCTCTACCAAGATCTGGTGTCACTTGCCGACCCAGCGTCGACGAAATCACACTCCTCGGACCCGGACCAGAGATACTTGAATCTACATCACCTTCGTGCTCCAACCCCCTCACTTTCCGCATCCAGAGCGGGGATAGACTCACTCCACCAAGCTCATCTGGCTCCGCTCTACCTGTAGTCGCATCCGGACCAGCCGACGCCCGAGCGTCCATGGTCTCCATCTCGTCGCACACGACATCATCGACGGCGACCGTCGTTCCTGGACCGTGGCAGCGGGAGCAAATGGTACAAAAGGGGGATTGGCCCCCGTCGTTCCAGCCCCAGCGGTCAGAGGATGCAGAGGAGAACACCAGCCAGTGGGGGGAGGTGGTGGAGGAGGAGGAAGAGGGAGACAGGGAGCGGCGGATGTCTGCGTTCTCTACGCGGACCATGTCCAGCGTCCATTCCGGTGTGGATTATTATGGCGTCGGTGCGCAAGGGCCGCTGCCGCTGCCGCCGTCGCTGGTGGGAGGCCTAAGGAAGAGCATCGTGGTCAGTCGGGCGCCACTGCCATTTGGGCGGGAGGCGGAGATGAGGGCGCGGACAGTTTCCACGGGCGGTTCTCGGGCAGGAGCAGGCGCTGGTCGGTGGACGGCGGGAGGCCCAGCTCCGTCGTTCTCGCCGCTTTCTTGGGGATGGAGGCAAAGTGGGTTGGAGAAAGGGAAAGAAAGGGAGCAGGAGCAAGAGCAAGAGCAAGAGCAAGAAAGGGAAAAGAGTGATAAGGACGATGACAAGGAAGAGCTTACGAAGGATGGTAGCAAGAGGGACTCGATGCTCTCTGTCACTGGGCAATGGCTTTCGGTGTCTGGGCGGGAAGGCAGCATGCGGAGCGTGAGCAACAGCATTGATAGTAGTAAGAGACGGATGGTGGTGGCGGCGGCGGCGCATGGACTCGGACACGGTCGCAACGAGAGCGTGGATGACGGGGCGTCTGGGTGTTCTGGGACCTACTACAGTGCGAGGTCTAGTTTTAGTTTTTCTAGTTGAGCAACTTTCGAATATCTCGTTTGCGGGCGAACTTTTCAATATGAGCAGCCTCGGAGTCGCTGGAAGGCATCAAACCATCAGCTCGCACGCACTGCCCTCGCGCAAAAGTTCGAACGCATTGAACAGGGAGGGCATTATGTCGTACTAAGCATGCATGCAGATTGAACTTCTGGTACACATACATAGTGAAAAAGCCCGTGATCAATCTAGCATGCAAAGGTTCCTCACTCTGGATGCATTACCACATATGTAAGCTATTTTCGTGGTTGGTAAACGACTAGATAAGCGTCGGCATACGCCGACCGCGACCTTGCTTGGCGGGACATCATAAAATGAAAAGGTTAAGCAGTCGACTATGAGTACATGTTTTCGTAATATAAGTACAGGAGGTTAAGAGTGCTACGTGTGGGAAGCTCGAAAAAAATCATTCCTTTTTTCTTTTTTTGGAAACCATTGGATCAGTAGCGTAAATCGGTTTTCGTTTAGTCAGTGCATGTGGAGGTGATTGAAGTACTCGGATGGCATGAATGTTTGCAGCGAAGGAAAAGTTTCGTTTTATATGCCAGTAACTGAGGCTGAAGTTGATTCGAACCAGAGCCTCTCGCAATTGTATTTGGTATTGCGTTGGAGGGATAAGATCTCCGGTGAGATTTTGAGAATCGTAAATCTTGTAGAGCTTCACGTGCCAATGGGTGATGAGTGGGCCATTGGTCGAGGGAAAATTCGTCGCCTAACTCGGCGTTTTCTGTTGTGAATTTTAGTTCAAGTAGTGTTCCGTGAAATGTATTGCATACCATTGTCACTGTCAGATTCTGTATCGTTTTGTTCGTCTTTCTTTATCTTTTTTGCGCGGGTCTTTAATTTCATCGTGTTAGGGATATTTTAGAGATATATATATTTCCTTACGGAAAATAAATGATGTCGAAACCTGATTTTCGTGTTTGCCGGCGGGGATCCGCTCCCATTGTCTGAGGAATGGCCTTCTTTGCAAATGCACATGCTCTCGGGAGCGTTGGACGCAAACAGCACAACACAGGGAACGGGTAATGAACGCTTGAAACCAGTGCAGGCGCTTGGGTTTCTTTCGGGGGATGTATTTGTAAGCGGAAATGACGCGAGACTTAAAATATTTTAAAACAAGGAGACAGATAAGATAGACACGATAGACAGATAAGATAGCCCCGATAGTCCGTGGGAAGGAATTATTGACCTGGAGAGACCTTGCCAAGCAAGGTAATTGGAAATGTTTTACTAATCCGTTGGGTAGACCGAAAAATAAATAAATAAATCAAAGCCCCTCTACAGATTATTCATAAAATGGCTGCGGCCAAAACAACTAAAGTCTGCGTTAGAATCCGATGACCTCTTCTGAAAGCAGCCGGCAACACTTTGTACATACCTTCCCCGACTGGTCGACTTCCACCCCAAGTCTTCCTGCCAAGTGCAATCTCGGCAGCTTGTTTTGCAGGTAGCTCATCAAACCATCCGTATCTCCGTGACATCCTTTGAAGCGAAACATGACGCGAAACGATTCGAGCACATGAAAATAGTTTGCAAGCGTGCGGTCCAACTGCATCCACAGGTAGTCGTCGCATATTAGCCTGTCGCCTACGACTTCCAGCCATGCATCACAGCAGATGCCCAACATCTGGATATCAGTGGTGTGAGATGAGGTGCGCTCCCATGATCCTATAATCCAGTTGACAACGGTAGCAAAATTGTTGAGATAGAGCATGTGTGTCATATATATGCAGACGGTTCGGAGCTTTGGGAAACGTCCAAAATCAATGTGATTAAATCTTGCGTATGACGCTGACATATGTAGAGATAGGTTAGCAATGCCATCAACTCTTGGCGTACACCAATGTCTCACCGAAACCGAGACAGAGTTGTTCAATGGAAGTCGACGTGTGTCCTGTCATGGTCTGAAAAGTATTATGTTCCACGCTGTCCTCGTAATAGTAACCCAAGGTCCGCAGGTGCGTAATATCAAAAGACCATCCAATTTGTGTTGCGATAAAATCGTCAATGGTCCCATTCTCTGGACGATCTAGTCCGAAAGTTAGGCCTCTGAAAATGAAGGATTCGAGCCGATTCTTCGTCTGCTCTATGCGGTCTACCGGCGAGATATGAAAATGAACGTTGCCCAATTTTAGGGATTTTAATCCAGGAGGGAAAAGTCCGAGCAAGGTGTGCGGGCAAATCATTTCTCGAAGCGAAATGTGATGAAGCGACTGATAAGAAAGAAGAGCCGTGAGCGCAACTTGTGTTCTTGGCGAAATGCTTTGCCATCTGAACCCTCGCAAGGTAATCTTGCGCAAAGATGGTGGTCTACTACTACTACCACTACTGCTACTACCACCACCACGATTACTCGACTTGCCCAGAATGACATTGAGTGCCAAAAGGACGTTGGGGTCGACAATTCTCCAGCTGGCATAGTGGCGCCCCAATCGAAGTTTTTGAATATAGCAGATCAAATGGGGTGCCCTGGACAGAAGAAATTCGTGTGCTTCGAGGTCGTCAACCCGGCGCAAGAGGTGGTCCAAAGTAATCCGGCGAAAGATGCGCGCACGACAGCTGTGCAAGAAGTCCCGAGAGATCACGCAACATTTCCCGAGTGCCACTGGATCATCAACCAAATAGTCCACGATTTTGTCAACAAGTTCCTGCGGCAGTCCTGATACACTAGGAGAAGGAGGAATAGTCATGGCAACGGGGGCCATGGAGTTGTGCCATAGTGGAGCCTCGATCAACACCTTCAGTTTACCAAGAAGACCGCCAAGATTAGTACCTTTCAGTGGAAAGACGAGCGTGAGCGCCATCCAGACCCTATCCAACACCCAAATACCAGACATCTGTATCACGATGAAAAAGCACCGAGAGATCTTGGGAATCCGTAAATCCTCACTATCAACTGGTTGTTTGTTATATACGTACCACACTTGGCAGGTAGTAAGGTATTAACTTGCTCAGGGATAGTTATGTGCAACGCAGCCGAACTCCGGTCCGATGTCATAGCGAGCCATTTACAGCGATATTAGTCTCACAGCAACAGCCTGGACTTGAGGGCTTGCCCTTGAAAGCCTCAGAAGTGAATTTATGGTAAGTTACGAAACAAGATATAATAGTCCAGATATCTCGTAAAAAAAATTATTTTAGAATACAACAAGTGTGGAGTACAGCGGCAGCATATGCATACCAGTATTCATCGAAATTGTCCCGGATATAAGGAGAGTAATCAAGTTCATGTTTGCTTTTTTATTTTGTTTTTATGCAATATCTTCAGGATTCAGGACACTGCCGTCCGAACTAATCACGGTTGCTCGGCGGGGATCAGTCGGGCTTGAGATGGCCGCGCTGCCGTTTGCGACCACGCTCGCGGTCCGGGGGCCTAACTGTGTCATGGCATCTTCCAGACCAGATATTCTCCCAGACGGCATCTGCGTTCTCAGACTTGCAACATCCGAGGTGCTCGTACTGTTTCGAAACGTATTCGAATTCGTCGTCGTCGAGTTGAGGGAGTCGATTGAGTTCTGAGGCCCACGCACTCTGCCTTTCCGATCAACCGACTGCGTGACAGAGCCCAACAGGGACGCCTCTCCATTCATAAAGTCCACGGACTCGGAGTATTTCGGGGGGTTCAGCCGCTTCCTAGATGCTGCGGTCTGGTGTGATGGCACAGCGGTTGGTTCTTCGTATATTGGGTATATACCACCATCAGGACGCTTTCTATCAGAAGGAGCGGCGACGGAGGTCAACGTGAAGGGCACGATGAGGTTCTCGGGACCTTCTACTGTACCGGCTTCGCCCTGTTGCATCGATGTACGTGACGGTAGAGGAGGTGGAGACGGTGTGTTCAGCGGTATGCCACCGATCAGGGACACGTCATATGGCAACGAGTGGTTGGCAGTGGCATAGTTTGCCTGCAGCGTTGGGTTCGCGTACGCGGAGGTGGGGGATAATATTGGGTACCCACTATCAGCAAGAGTCATTTGTGATAAGGGATCGGACAGGGAGCGTCCATGTCCATTGGGCCTGGCATCCAGAGAAGGATACAAAAGCTTCCGCACTTTGAATTTCTTTCCACGTCGTTTGCGGCGCACTAAGAAGAGCAAAATAGCAATGATGATAGCTCCGATGGCTCCAATCACCCCACCGATTATAGGACCAGCCAAAGATTTCGAGTGGTGAGTGGTTGAAGTCGGATGCGACAGATTAATGTCCGAGTCGTCTAATCATCGGGGAAATGAGATACATATGCACCACGCCAGAAAAGAAACTTTGGGACCTTTGTTATGAACTGATTGCGCTTGTGCAGCATTGAACTGACCATTCGACCATTTCGTAGCTGACCATGCATATGGTTAATAATAAGAATAAAAGCAATTCATGCATCAACTACTGGAGACTCACGATTGGTCGATGCCCAGTAAGGCAAAAGAGTGTTATTAGGAGGGATTACTTTATCTACAGGGAAATATCTATCATCTCAGTCAATATCGACGGTATGTTAGGGTCCGATCGAATTTCAAAAGAACTCACGTATTTGTGACATAGCCTCCGCATGCGGCCATGTAGGGAGACCACCTGGAGAATCACAATGGGATATTATAAATGAAGAAAGAATCAAATAAAACACGCACTCGTTGATATTACCAACACCCTGACATGCGGTGCAAGCCCCCAGCAGGTTATAAACAGCCCATGAGCTTGTAGAGCGCATATCAGAGCAGGGTCCAGGGTAGTACGTATTGTGAATGAAGCGACTCACCATGTACAGTAAGTGGCGGTCGTCGAGTTTGGGGGTGTGTATCTCTGGCTCGAGGTAATCGCAGGGACATCCCAACCTGAGTATTTGAAAGAAAAAAAAAAAAAAAAAAAACGGTACATGGAGCATAATTGAATGTACAGAAGGCATACGCACTGCCTGTAGAACATGCGGCGGATAGCTGAGCTGCGACTAGACATGGCGATTGTCCATCGGAATTACTCATCCAGGAATATTCAGTGGCACAAATGGCTTCGGTGGTCACGGATCGGGATAGCAAGACACTCCTTCCCTGCACTAGCGCTGGGGCCATGATCACAATGGAATTGGAAAACAAGAAGGATCTCGAGAACATGGGCAAGGCGGAAGGCAGGGCGGGAGTGTTCAGTTCAGATTGGCTGGAACGTGGCGGTTGAGGGAGAACCGGCAATATAAATAAGATTGATGGGAGGCTTCATAAACAGCCGCCGCCGCAATACCCGGAGCAGCAAGAACTCACATCCGCATATCGCGCTGGTGCCACTGTCAGGCTCTGACAGGTTACACATAACGGCAGGTACAAATATTATTTAAGAACATTGTTAAACAGGACATTCACATCACGGTAGCGGCATTTCGGTTACCGATGGATGAAGGCTTCGTTTTTTGGTGCTCGAGTGGGCAGAGTCGGCATCTGCTTCGTCACCCCTGCGCTTCCGTCTGACAGCTTGATAATGCAGATATGCCATGCTGTGCCTCGGCGGTGGGACACGGGCCAAGTTCATAGGCGGAGCAGCAAACCACAGGACATGATTCGTCTCTGGATCACGATCAAAGTGCTTCGCTAGACAAAAACCATTAAGGAATAGGCTCAAGCAACAAGTGGCGGTGACCTGCCTGTTTCTGGCGGCAATCGCTCAATGTTCTCATTACCAAGCACAGCCACTCCTCCTGCTGCACTCACGATCGATCTATCGGACATGCTGGACCGTTGCGGGATTGTGGGTGCTTGTGACGGCTGAGATGCCACCACAGGGACGCTACTTGCCACCTGCGCGCTGCTCCCTACATATATCCCCTTGTTAGGTCCGTTATCAGCTGCCCCTTTTCTTGGTTTCTTTGCCTTGTCTGCCTCGGTTGCATCCGAGATATCCATAATGCCGCCGGGTCCTTTGATCGCACCTTTGTCCTTAGTTAGGAATGGGCTGGGGAACCTCCGGGGAAATACAGTTCTTTCGAAGGGATAGATCGGCATGAACTCCGTGCTTTTCCGTACCTCTTCTGGTATACACGAGTTCCAATTCTTAATTCTAACAAACACCCGATCACGGTCGTTGTACCGCGAATCACAAACGTATAAGGGAAAGCCAAGGTACCAGTACGGCGGTCGAGGCCTGCCGCGAATGTGTCTTGCGGTGAACTGGCACGCTATTTTCTCAATCAGGTCTTCCAACGGATGATCGGCAAAGTGACCTGTTGCGTATATAAACTTCAAGATCCCCCCCTTGACCATCGCGTGAACATAATTACGTACTGGTCTTGAAAACCTCCCCTTCCCAGAAATTCCTGTCCGCAGAGTGGAACGTCTATGTATATCCTAAATCAAAAATAATTTTTTTTTCTACATGGACTGTTTTCTTACCTGTTCCGGTCTATAATACCACGACACCGTTAACCCCTGTTGCCCTTTTTTGGACCTACAAATATTTCAGTTCGAGAGCAAACGCAAAACTTCCCGACACGTACGGCTCTTCTGAAACCCAGCATCTGAAAATCTGAGCAATGATGGGCCGGCTGGGATCGTCAGGGTTACTTAGATGCACCCAATCAGCAAGCCGCACGCTCCACCCTTTGTAGTGCAGTTCGTCTACGAAGGTCCGGTCCTTATGTATCACCCGGTAGGTCGTCACACCAGGAACCCCCTCGCTATCAGCGCCGTGCACGGGCTTTGTTGTTCCAGGACCGGCTTTTAGAGAAGCGAAATTTGTTGACGAAGTATACGGAGGTCCTGGCGGTGGATTCCCTGATGTGATAACGTGATAGAGCCGCTGCAAATGCGTTGAGCATTGGGGATAGTCGAGGGGATAGAGAGAGATATATAAAAAGATCAATTAATTCGTACCTGCAACAGCAATGCACGGCCATAACCTTCCGAAGTCGGTTCGTGCCATCTTCGAGCCTTCTCGAACAATCGCGCCATTTCCAGGTCAAACTCTTTCGCACTATTAAATAGCTTCGAACGGGCCCGGTCCTAGAGTATAATTTAGCACGATTAGAGATAACGAACAAGTAGTGTGCCCAGCACCTCTATTATTTTCAAAGAAAGGGAGTACTAAAACAACTATAAGCAATTCGTTGAAAAGACTAGATTTAACCCCCGACCTGATACGACAAATAAGGTATTGTTGACTCTTCCGGGACGGATTCTAGAGCACTTGCGACACGATTCCCACTGCTTCAAAAGTTAGTACCATGTTGAACGCAACATGGTAACGGTTGGGCCTACGTGGCATCCTTGTGAGATTTTAAAGCGAGAACTATGTCCAGGAGACGGTCCTAACACATAACTCTGTTGTTAGTTCCCAAAAGAAAGAAAGAAAGAAAAAAAAAAGAAAACTTACAACGGAAACCTCTCGCATCCAGCCTTCCTCTCCGAATCCAGGCCACTGTGGCAAGCCCCTCTCCAATTGCTTTACAATTTCCTCGCTTTCAGGATCACGCTCCATGTCAGGGAGGCCAGCGGGGCCGCCGTCGTTCCCTTGCAAAGCGTCATACTCGGAAGTCATAATATCGACATCCATGTCCGGTGTGGAGTTGCGCTGGTCATTTTTGGACCTGGTGTGTGGCATGGAGTCAGGCGACGACGGTTGTTGTGATGTGACAAGAAGGTGTCCGTGAACTTTCTGAGCAGACGATGGCGGCGGAGATGAAGGACAGGATGGTAAAACGGATTTTTTCTTCCATTCAGATTCCAGGACCGCCTAGAGTAAAAGAAATTTGAGCCTGAGAATTAAACCTCTTTTTTCTCGTATTTTTCTTTATTTTATTTTATTTTTTCTTTTTTTACGTACCTTCAACGTTTTGGCATCGCTTGCAATTTGACTCCCTGGCTCATTGTAATACAGCGCATTCCAAAACACTAGTGATATATCCTTATACACATCCCTGGCTTCCTTGTAGCGGTTTTTAGCTAGGCCTGCTCGAATATTATTGAGACAACGAGGTTCCGGAATGACCTTTTTGAATCCGATTCAGAAAGAGGCTACCATACGATTTCGTTTTTACCTCATAATATTGTCGCCATTCAGTTCTGTCCACCAAGTCCATGAACATTGCCGAGATTTGACGTTTCCCGCGTGGGCTTGTAGTCGATATGATGGCATCTAATATCTCCTCTATGGCATCCTTCTGTGCAGGGGTCAGGACCATTGCTTTGGGATGGTGATGTTTGTTGTTTGCCGATATTGTTTGTCGAGCATTCTGATCAACAAAAACGTGTGGCGCGGCATCGAGGCTCCCGTATGTATCAATCGTATGTGATTTTTCTTACAGGGCATCAAGCTATGGGGGCACGGAGAAACAAGCAATTCAGGGTCATGCTCACAGTGAATGACAGGACTGTGAAATTGCCTCCGCGTCATCGCTGCGGGTCGGTCATTCAAATTTAAAACACTGACACTGCCAGTTGATCCATGCTCAGAACGCGAGTCACCTCATGTTCTGCACGAGACTGCAGCAGAAATTGGATATGGAAGGTATTTTGAAACACGTCGATCGCGTCATGAAAAGAAAAAAAAATAAGGGTCTTCAGTAAGAAAGTGAACACGCGTGAAGCATATGTTTAAATCTCCGTTACAAAACAAGAAGGAAAGAAGGAACTGAAAGGAAAAAAAAAACAAAAAAAAAAAAAAACCTCAAGACCCTCCGGATATATTCCTCGCGTCCGTCCAAACCACCCTGCATTAATCTATTCGTACACTTGAATGTCTCGGTCAGACCACGAGTACTTGTCCTAACACGTAACTACCGTTCCCACCTATGTTTAGATTTCTAACATCTCTTCCGCCGAGTCCTGGGAATATACCTAGTCCAGGCCCTGGTAGGACATTCTTCCATCCACGGGGATGATACGGCGTAGCATTCACATTCTCGTCCCATGAATCACGTTCCTCGCGGGGCAAGCAACGCCGTACTGGGGGCAGTGGCACGGGAGTAGCTTTCTGTAGTTCCTCAGATGAAAGATTAAAATGCGTTAAAGAGTATGGTATCCACTGAGATGGAGGGGGTGCGCGTCGCCTTCTCTTTGGCATCATTGATTTGACGTCAGACGACCCTGTTGGCTGACCACCATGTGCTGCCAATTGGACAAAATGATCGGGAGAGCACGCTGCGTCCCTCAGAGCGCGTTTACTTTGCACACTTGTGGAACTTATTTGCGTTTGCGAACTATTGCTCGGAGCAGGTGAAACAGAATGGGCCGAAGGCGACCCGGAGTCGTTTGATGAAACTGACGCATTGTGAATAGGCTTTAGAATGCACTTTCGTACGTGGCGGTTAAGGTTTGAAGCCACGCCAAATCTGCGCCCACAAGTGTCGCATACGAAAGCTATGAAAAAATGTGTAAGTCTATCCTTTCCGATCCAAGCCCTCGAGATGATTTACATTTTTCGCCTGTATGAACAAGGAAATGCTATAATTGACAAATGAACCTCCTGTCCGTTGATTAGGAGGAACAGGCAGCACTTGCCTTTCGCAGCGTGCTTGGTCGATCAAACCTGATCAAGCACCATGTGTTCGATTAGTAAATTTAGACGAACGACAAGAAATTTGGGGAATTTTACTGACCGTTTGTGACACATAGTGCACGCATGTTTCTTCTCCCGCAATTGACTATCAGGAACAGCATAAACTCCTGGTCCCGATTCACTTCGGCTAGTCCTAGCGACAGTGGCGGACGTTTGGGTTGAGATCTGGCTAGAAGGCTCTGGATACGAAATCTGTGAATGACTCGGAACGTCGGCCATGCCAATAGCCATGGCTGGAGTGGGCAGGTGTGCGACGGGGGTCGATACGTCCATGAAGGAATAGTCAACGGGATTTTTACCGATGTCGGCGCTGGAGTACATTGGGCCCGGTATAGGCACCGAAGTAGTATCGTGCAAAGCGGTGTCGCTCCATTGCCAGGATTGCTGATAGGCTAAAATGTCCTCGGGACGATAAGTCATGTCGACACCGGGAGATGAATTTTCAGCGAAACCTGAAACGGAGGGGTCCGCAAAATGGGTGGAATGTCGGCTGGGGGCTCCGCGGTCAGGAAAATACGGATAGTCTTGGGGATAAACGAGCGATGATCCTCTCGAGAAGCTCGCGAAATCTCCGACGCTCGACGCCGTATATTGGTCCTGGGATGTCGGGTATGAATTTTGGGCAGGAGAGTAATAGCCCGGATGCGGAGGCAGGTTATAATGTTGCGACTGCATGAGAGAGATGGCTCGGTATGAGTAGGTCGCTCAGCAGAGATATTATATATTTTCTGATCCTATAACGTCCCCACCTTGTGAACGAGGTGGGAATTCTGAAAGGATAGGCACCTGCCACCATCCTCGAGACGTCCGGGGGCTCTTTACGTGACCGCGCGGAGCTACACCCGAACGGGGAACTCACCTGCCGTTCTGTCAACATCAGATCGAAGACGAAAAGCTTAAATTTACCCAGTCGAATATTCAGACGGGGTGGCCAATGGCATCTCGATGGCAGCCCATCCAGGTTCGTTACAAATTACGGATTGGGGAGAACGTCATCCGCTCGTCGCGTGTAGTCCTTGTTTTCCTCATGTTGATCTTCCCGTCATCGCTTTAGGAAGATTGGAAAGGGTTGGGTCGCCGGCCTTAGGCGGGTTTAAGGCCGTTCGGGTTAAATGGATGACGAAGGGAATAAAGCAACCCGCCCTTGTGACGCACCGGCCTCGCAGATCAGACATTTCCGGGCTAGTCTCATCATCCACGCCGTAGCGGCGACCATTCAGTTATGCTCGTCCATACGCGCGGAAATAGCGGATGCAATCCATTCACTTTTTACATATTCCTACAAATAAGAAACGCCCCACGCGCCTTTTTTCATTTTTTCATCTGGTAAGCTTATTAAAGAGCTTTCTGCCGGCTGTCAAAAAACATGATAAGCATCCCATCTCAGAATGGCAAAATACATGACATACTTTGCGCAAGATTGTCTACCCCATGTTCCAATTGCCGTCGTGTCGAGGGCCCTCCGACCCTGTCAACGGCGCTCAGTGCCATGTTGATGGCATCCGATGCTATCCCTCCAGGAGAAAACTGCGCCCCTGTAGCCGTCCCGGCTCCATAAGGAGGCCTCCCTGCATGTAAAATAATCAGACAATGGATCTGCGTTTGATTAAACCGAGACGGCTCGCCTAACGCGGGTGTGGGCGTCATTGAACCGTGTGCTGAAGGATAGCTATTGATACCATAATTTGGAACCCCGTAGGGTGAATATGCATATTGTGGACCATGATATTCATAGGCGGCTGAAGGAGGAGGAGGCCCACTGACAGGCCAACCCGAATGATAATTGGAATAATAGTCAGTATGCGTTTGATCATATGAAGGTGAAGTATAAGGCCGAGACGTTCCAGCGCCATGCGCCGCGGAATGTAAGGGTCCACCCATGCCTATCAAGAATGCAGACTTGAGTGTGTGCCCTGAAGTTAATGGTCAGATAGGCTATACGTACTGGTTTGCCCGGAATAACCTAGCATTGGCGATGCGGCGTTGTTCAACGTTGAAGGAAATGGCATTGAAACGTTACCATGTGGAGACGACGCAGATGCACAAGGTCGATAAGGTTCTCCGGAACTTGGCTCAGGGAAATTAGGTGGCGCACTACTGGTAGGCGTTGTGATATATGCTGGACTATATGGCCGGGCCGATGGTGCCCCTATGGAGGAATGAGGCTTTAGGAAATTCTCTGGATGTGAGGACGAGCCCGACGCCTGTTGCTTGTGGTCATTAATTTGTCCAGCATATGTGCTATGAAAATCTTGGGAAGGGGTCCACGGAGTCTGAGACCATGGACCCGAGGATGGATGTTCGGCAGGATTTGGTCCTGGCGCAATTGTCGGTAATGAAATGCCCGTCTCAAGAGTGTGTGCTTGAGGTGACTGCGGCTGCGTGGAAGTTGGTCGCGAAGTGTAAGACAGGGGCCAGGATGGTTGAGGTATTTGAAGATAGGCAGCTGGATGCACAGGTTGCGTGGGTGGTCTAGATAATGGTAATACAGGGGATGGATCAGGCGCTCCAGAGATCGTCTGCTTGCCGAACTCTTCTGCTAATGAAGTCACAGGATCATTTGTCACTGGACTGTGAGAGGATGCCATGTGTAAGTTGGACGTGCTAAGTGATGCAGGCGATGCAGGAGCCGTGGCAGGTGGCAAAGAAGTTACTTGACTTGAGGCAGATGCAGGGCTGAGCAGGTTCAATGTGGCGGTAGACGCTGGCCGATCGCTGGCCTGGTCTCCTTCTTCCACGAGGGTATATGGGGGAGGAGGCACGTCATCGCTGCCATCGTTCTGGCTAGCTAACCAGTTTTGATATGATTGAGCGACGATAGGCTCATGAGAGCTATTTCCTGGCCTGGCAGTGGACGTTGAAGGCAACTGACCATTGTCTTCCTTGATGCATTCTTCAAATCTAGGTCTAGTCGTCCAATAATCTTGTAGCTCTTTGACAGGAAAGCCCTCATGAATCAAATTTTCGCTTCGCAAAGCTTCTGCGGCCAGGCCACAAATACGCATATACCTGTGTGCTTGGCATTCAGAAGTAGAGAGTCACGGACAATGACCGGCTTTACCAGTCTGAGGGAATATCGTAACCGTCCGCATCTAATCCCAAAAAAGGGAATTTGTCGTGGACAGGTAGTAAACGCTTGTTCGGGACTGCGGGCAGAATCGCCGTCCCCTCGTCGTACCTACGACGATAAGTTGATAAATGAGCATGCCTACAGTCAAGATCGAATCGTAACAAGTCTCACTCATCCCACATAGCGCCATATATGATCCGAGCTCCCGAACGACGGGCATTGACGATTTGTCGCCAAAGAAACCGTCCACCGTTCCTTTTTATGTTATTGAAACCCCATTTGCCTTGGGATAAATTGTGACCCTAGAGCAATTTTGTTAGCAAGTTCTTGTCTGAGATCCTCGACGCTCACTGATCCTCCAGGAAGCACGACAGGAATGTAATCAATTCTTTTTGATAAATCTGGCTCGTATCGCCGCCTCAAAAGTTCTATATCGCCCTTCATTTTATCCTCTGCAAATTTATCAGCTTCATCCTCGTTGCTATATCTGCCCACTGTCCACGGAGAAATGGCATCGAATTCGCTTAGCCAAACGTCTAAAAATTCTGGGTTTCTGTCCGCATCGCCTTGGGAGGTGCGCCATTGGGATGGCACACCAGCCATGAGATACGCGCCTCCTGGAGTGTTACTTCGCAGGAAGGATGTTACGGCCCTGACAATTTGTGGTGTGTGACCAGCGTTATGGAAGCCGAAGCCTAATTGATAAGGGATGAGTGCAGGATCGACGGAGAAGAGAACGGCATTCAAAGAACATACCCCATAGTGCTATGACGGGCTTTCCGCTTTCCTTTAAATAGTTTGGACTATCGAGAACGTATTTTTCATGCAGTAAATGGATCCAATCCCGTTCGATGATTTCTGCAATGCGTGTTGGATCAACGCCTGTTACATCATACCTTTCGGACCATGGAGCGGCATGAGCCAGTTAGATACACAATAACGAAGCACTCACATGATGGCAAACACTCGCCCTTCTTTCTCGGCGGCCTCTTGGACACGATCGCCGATTTCGTCACGAATGCGTCTGATTCCTTCTTGACCTGCATCCGGATCGCACTGGCCCACGAAGCGCTGAAGAAACGCCCCGTCTATGCCATGCTCTGCCATCCAGTGAAAGTGCCTAAGTGTCAATTATAAATGAAGCAGGTGGATGAAAAGCGGGAGAACCCATCGGGTCAACCTCTGAACTGTCTTTGGGTGGCGTGAGGAGAACAGGAAGAGCTGTTCGCCATTTGCGGACTTGAGGCCAGGAGCTGCAAATAATTCCGAAGGCGAATAGGCTGATACGTCTGGACACAAATCAAAATTGGGCCGGCCGCCGTCGGGGAGCGGATGGTTAAACCAATGAAGCCAACCATGATGCCCTGGAAAAGAAAGACATGGGCAAAGGGCACGAACTCTGAGATGAAAAAACGAAATCAAGTACCGGGGCCTACTGGACGACCATCTCCTGCACATGTGAACCTAGTAGGATGAAGCACTTATGTATGAGCCACCTGTGATTTTTTTTTCGAAATTGACCGCCAAATGCCCACCATCCTTGATAACCGACAAGAAATTTATTCTGTATGGTCGAAGAGTTTGCACTTGTGAGACGATAGGGGGTGAGTTTCAGAAAACATCACAACCTCATGGACAGTCGCGGGTTACCTCTTCAACACCCCCCCTCTCGACCTGCTCTGTCCTGAAATCGACATGGGATCCTGCTGTGCTGAAGGTGTACGGCAAGCCTGAGGGCACGTTTCCGATTGCACTGCCCTGAAGGCGTCTGACTTGGCCCGGTCACCCTGAGAAACATCTCGTCACTGACTCATCGCTGCCATGCAACAAGACGCTGACAATCTTGCGCGCCATGTCGTTCAATGGCTTGAAAGTGAAAGGTACGATGAGCGGGATTTCTCTCTCTCTCTCTCTGTCTCTCTCAAGTTGTTGACTCAATCAGAACTGATCCGGGCCACCGTCTTCGTCGTCGTCTGCTTATCGGGATAGCAGGGATACCCGCTTCTGGAAAATCTACATTCGCTCTGCTGGTTACGGAACATATCAATCGCGTGTTGAATCAAGGCGCAGAGGAAGCCATTCTCGTCAGTTTGGACGGATGGCACCTTACTCGGTCACAGCTGGATGGCATGCCCGACCCGAAGCTTGCGCACGATCGGAGAGGAGCCCATTGGACTTTCGATGGCGAAGGATATGTTGCCTTTCTCCGGTCACTCAGAGAAGGAGCCTCGTCCATAATCAAGGCACCGTCCTTTGATCACGCCCTCAAGGATCCGATCGCTGATGCCGTTTGGATACATCCTTACCATCGTATTGTCATCATTGAAGGGCTTTACGCGTTTCTAGGCATTAACCCTTGGAAGGAAGCTAGTTTGCTTCTAGACGAACGTTGGCTCATTCAGGTTGATTTTGACGAAGCGCGACGTCGTCTCGTAAATCGGCATGTCCAGACCGGTGTCGCGAAGGACATGGAAGACGCGCTATGGAGAGCGGAAGAGAACGACATGCCAAGTACGTTTATTGAGCTTGTACACGTTGTCGCTCAGGCCCCACTCAAAAAGGTCGATTTTAGATGGTGATTTCCTTCTTTCAAACTCGCTGCAGCCCACGCGTATTATTGAAAGCAAGGATGACCCCTCAATGAATCTCTGACCGATTATTCCACGTGCAGGCACACAGATTTTAGAAGGTTCCGAACTCTCGTGGACGTCCTGATCGTACCTCTTACCGGACCGACCCACGTAATCACACAAGTCCATGTTCCCGCGATGAACGTTGAACGATAGGTCCATTTGATCATGTTGTCGTAAGAGAACAATATGTACAGCATACACAATGAACAGAAAAAAACAAGCCCAGGGGGATTCAAACCTCGATATTTAATTGACCGAGAGTAGTTCCACCTCAAATACGAGAATAGAATCTGGTGGTATGACTGGGGGATAACCTTTGGCACCGTACCCCTAGCGATGATCAGCCGACTGCTAGATAGTATACGAGAAATAGACCGACAAAGTCCGGTGTGATGGTCAAAACCGCTTTCTCGCCAACAGAAAGCTGAGGGACTCCTGTTGATCACCATCAGTAAATCAATCAAGTAATACTGGGTAGTGTTTCATTTGGCACACCCTCATCCCATCCCTTGATGACTTTCCCGACACCGATCTTGGTTTCGAACGGAGAATCCCTTGTTAACGAGTCGGCAGCGTCCATGGCGAGGAGTCTGTGTCACTCACCGACGCCTAGACGAGTCAAAGACAGTACCATCTTTAAGGGTTCCGACGTAGTGTATTTTGACCTTGTCTAGTACACGTATATTGGGAACCAGCTAAGCGCGAGGCTCTGAATATGGACGCACCGCCTTTCTGTGGGTAAGTTTTACCGTCACCAGGTTTCAAAGATTTGATAGTGACACCCTCAATAGCATCTAAGCCAAAACCGACGGCAATGGAATGAAGCACGAAATATCTTACCATGATAAGTGATGGAGGCGCAGAAAACGGAGGGAGGATACGGAATATTTATAATGGTGGAGGCGGAGTGCGGATCTTGATCCGAAGCATGTCATGCGATGGTTGATATCTTTGATATCCAGCGAGGAGTAAAGTAAGTAAGTATCGATATCGATAGGAACGCCATTTGCACCCATATGCTCCATCATCGAAGCTTGATGCGCAGCGACGAGTTGAGCAAGACATTTTCCTGAAAAAGATGCTGACATTCACATTGTAGCCCCAAGAAAACGTGTGTAAAGTGAAATGACAATAACACCGATCTCATTTGAATGTGACGAGCGCCATGGCGCCAGGCAGTTTCCGAAAAAGAAAAAAAAAAAAACACTTATATGGCTATTCAATAGCTAATTTCATTTTTCAAACTGCCGCACCAGCCTGTCGGTATCAATTCTACATCGATGCGATGAGCGATTCAAAATCCAACCATGGCTACATGCGGCGATTCGATATAACCACTTGAACTTACCGTACATAGGGGCTTCAAATATGTATAAACGAAGCATGCTGTCAGGGTCTCAATTCGTCTATTCGCACAAGCACAAGAACTTGGAGCATGACCCCGGGACACAGCGGATTGCGTAGAAACATCCGTCCTTTTATTTGCCACGAACCGTGCTGGCACCTACCAAACCTGCTGGCAGGATATAGGGTTGTCTTATCGGTCGGTCTGACCATCGCATTGAATGCATCGCTATAAAAAAAAAATTGCCCATACCCGTCTTCCCACTGCAGACTGTCCCGCTCGCTGGCCTGTTCTTCACCTACAATTAACAGATGTTATAACCACCGGCGGCTACCTGGGACGTGCAGTCAATCGCGATTGTCCCTGTTCTCAGCGCTCATCTGTAGTCCGAGCACACACCACTGCATCCTCCACCCTGCTACCCCTATAAGAAATTCCACAAATGTCCAATCATAGTACAATCGGTGGATGTTTTCAAGTCGCGCTCGCACAATCCCTACGCCACGCCACATTGCAAAACTATGCATGCTCTTACATGTTTGCTAAAGCGTGCATCGGAATTTTATTGTAATGAAGAGGCGTGAGTCACGTTCATGGTCCCTTTGGAAGGTTCGGTACTTTTCCACCCTTACCCTCTAGTTTTTCTTCCGGAACCGGAGGTGACGAACGTTTGAAGATATTGTAGACCCACACATATGTTATATACACAATTAACAAAAGGAACGAAACCGACATTTAATTGATAGACAGTAGTTTCATCTCAAATATGAGAGTAGAATTGGGTGGTATGATTGGGGGAAAACCTCTGGAACCGTATGCCTACGACACAGTGATGGTCGATTGGTCAGCCAGCAGCTGCACAGTATACGAGAAAAAATAGACTGACCAAGTCTGATGAAATAATCAAAACAGCTTTCTCGCCAAGAGAAAGCTGATAAAGCCCTTATTATGATCATCATCAGTAATCGAGGAAAGTTAGTGGTTCATTGCATACCCTGTTCCCATCCCGGAATGATTTGCCCTACACCCATCTTGGTAATGAACTTATCGCTTGGAAACAAGTTTGGCAGCCTCCATGACGAGTTGGTACCACTCACTTTGAGCCAAACACAGTCCCGTTCTCAAGCTTTCCTACGTAGCTTATTGTGACATGGTCTGCACAAGGATTATATGAGAACCCAGCTAACACGAATCTCTCTCTCTCTGAATATTGACGCACCGCCTCTCTTTGGATAAGTTTTACCGTCGCCAGGCGTCAATGTTGTGATCCTGACACCCTCGATGGCAAATCTAAGCCAGACTGAATCGACAGAGCAAATCACGAATGTCTCACCGTCATTATAAGCGATTGAGATTGTCAGGAGCAGGTGCAGAAGTTGAGCGCTGAGGACTATATAATGGTAAGGGCGGATCTTGATCCGAAGATCTTATCTACGGCCATTCTGCGGCGTCTCATCTTGTGCGCCAGATGGAGGGCATATATTCCACCATTGAAGCTTGACGCTGATGTGGATGCGATTTCCAACTAGGACGCGGTAGAGCGAGGTGACGGCTCTTGGAAGGTTACCGGTTATCTGGAGAAATAATCGCGACATACGCAGGGCAGCACAACTAGTAAAAGGGATATTGGGACACACGCACTTTTTTCCCAAACATCTTCTTACCCCGGTATTCCTTCCTCTTCACTGTCCCGCTCGGCCTGTTCTTTATCACCTGCAACGGATGCTATAACCACCGGTGTTACACCGCAACCAAGGCGCCTGTACCGGGACAGTGGCTCGAAACAGGTCGTTGGTGATGAAATTGGGCAAAACGGAACGTGCTGTCACTCGCGATTATCCTTGCTTTAAAGAGGAATACCGCAATGTATCCTCTCGTGGACTTCGATAAGATATCCCTTGTTCTTCGGCGGGGTTGTATGTTGTAAGGCCTCAGAGGTTCGCGATTTTCAATGAACATGGCGCTGAAGACAGAAGCTCCATCCAGAGCGCTGTAGCTATTTTATTTATTTATTTTATTACACATTTTTACAGAAAGGCTCGTAGAAAACCAGCAAATGTCAGAGCTTAGTAGGATGCAGTATGCAGAGAAAAAGTGGTGGGGAAACCAACGGTTGCGCATGATCCTGGCAGAAAATACTTACCTTGCTACTTGCTTCAAGGGTCTTATATTCCAACACCACCTGTGACTTCTAACGTGTGTCCAGTCACATACGAAGCGAGTGGTGAGGCCAAACTGTAGGGACTAGTCAATGACAAACCCGACAGGTAAGTGACGTTCGTACAACAAGATAGCACCAGCAGCTTCGTCTGGCATGCCCTTTCTTCGAAGTGGAATGTGTGAATACGCCTCAACACTACGGCTCGCAGCTTGACGACTTCCTCTCGGTATACCAAGCGCAATCTTCTTGCCATCGTATTCAATCACAGCACCGTCTTCCTTCGCTGCTGTCAACCTCGTACCAGTAAATAAAATAAATATGTAAAATCGTACACGACGGGTCAGCTATAAGCTTACCTTGTTTGAATAGAGCCAAACGCAACAGTATTAGCGCGAACGCCAAATGGACCCCACTCTTTTGCAATTGTCTTTGTCAAGCCAATTACAGCCGATTTGGCTGCAGCGTAATTTGCTTGTCCCACATTGCCATGGAGACCCGAGGTTGACGAAACATTAATAATCGATCGGTTTTCGCCATCCTTGTCCTAGTCAAGATGAACAATGGAAGCCATCGGACGTTTTTATGCCGACATACTTTAACGCGGAAATATGGAGCCGCTTGACGGATAAGCCGGAAAGGTGCGCGAAGATGAACTTTGACGATGATATCAAAAGCATCGTCTGGCATTGTATGTGACATCTTATCAAATGTGAACCCAGCTGAATCACTGTATCAGCTTGAGGAGAGGGTCATATCATTGAACACGTCACTGACCATTATTTATGATGTGGTTGATTTTCCCATATGTTCTGGGATCGCATTGAATGCTGTACTTGGTACTCGAGAGTCGAGACGTAATAGAACATACTTAAGAGTGGCATCTACTATTTTCTTTGGAAAATCGTCTGCGCCGACGTCGCCGGAGACGCCGATCACATCGCCTCCGACTGACTTGATTTCGGTGACAACCTCATCCAGTCGTTTTTGGTCGATACTGGGCTTGATTAAGAAATGCAACGTTCTTGTCGGGGAGCCATTGAAACTTACTCGTTGGCGACAACCTTCGCACCCTCTTTCGCAAACAGCAGGGCAGTCGCCTTGCCGATACCCTGTGTGCGGCAAATGTCAGAATGTCGATTTCCAGAAGTCAAGCGGGCGGACACACCTGTCCTACGCCTTTAAGAAATTAACGAACAGAAGTTAGTATTGAGAACACGGGCCTTGAAGCACCAGAAGATGCCCACCGGTAATGATGGCCACGTCACCGTCTAGCAGCCCTCGGCCACGGCTGTTGGTGAGATGTCCAGTGACTTGAGAGAGACGGCTGGCCATGGTGTTCAACTCTTCTCCGCTCACGGAGAGCCGGGGATAGCCGGAGCCGAGTTATTTCATGAACCGTCAAAAGTTTCAACCCTTCAGCTTCAACTCCTGCCTGTATTTAGCCCCTCCCAGATGGGCTCAGATAGGCTGGGACAATCCAAGCATGGTTTTATGGCACGATTTTTTTTTTTTAATCAACGCCGCAGCCTCAAGTGTCAATGGCGGCGACGATGGTCACATCCGCGGCGGATTCAGACAAAGTTAACATTCAAATTTCAATACAGAAAGCCTGCCGCCGTTTCAAAACGCGAAACAAGCAGCACTCCCTTCTCCGCCTTTTAGAAGGGCTATGGACAATCATTAATAATGTCCACTTGCGCTTCGGTAGGTGGCACCCCATTGTTCAAACGTGTCATTGGGCAGGTGCCATTGCTTAGGGCATGCAAAGGGCCGTTACCACGATGTTGATCCATGGGAAATTCCATGGCGGGAAGGAAGGAGAGCTTGTTGAATAAATTGCCACTCTAGTGCAGGGCCGGTCATGGACCCTTGGCCTGAAATTGGCGTGCGATATAAGACCCGTGCTGCTCCAGAATCGTACCATTCGTGCGCCAGCCATGTCTGTGACTGCCCTGGCATCACCATCGCCTGCCCAAGTGGCCTGTCTGCCTGGTCTAGACGAGCTGGATGGTACTCGTGTGGTGCGCTTCGACAACGAATGTATCCTGATCCCCGAACAAAGCCGCAAACGATCGCGGGTCGTCACCAAGTCGTATTCCTTGCCTTTGTGGAAGCGTCGATCCACCTCGTCTGATACAGACTCAGCAGATGGTTCGCCTGTGGTTCCCAGTGCGTCCGAGGACGCTCACATCGTCATCAAGGTCCCATTGCCCAGGTAAACTTCCACGCTCAAGCAAGTTCTACTTTGCGTTCTGATCACGTCCATTGTCTAGTTTCATTGTACGGCGTGCCCGGTCACCGAACAGAGCATATTCACCATTACAAGTGCCTTTGTCACCTTGCTTAGTCCACCGGTCTTCTTCGACCCCCGCATCGCCAGTCTCTACAAAGCATAACCAGGTGTTCCAAAAACCTTCCATGCCCAGCCATCACCACCGCAAGAGCGAACCACTCATCACAGTGCCTCTACGTGCGTGCTGCCCCGATTGTGTTCCAATCACCGAGGAGTGCATGCGAGAAGGTGAACAGTGGCAAGTAAGGTTTACTCATGGAGCACGACGGCGCCGAACTGCCAGTCTGGACAGCACCACTCCACGTCCCTCCAGTAGGGAAGGTCCCGGCTTGTTGGACGACGTGGCAGGACTTACGCGGCTCACAATTACGGTTGACGAAGTGGATAAGCGGCGCCGTTCGCTAGATCTCACAGTAGAGGATATCAGAAGACACAAAGCAACATTGCTCCGTCCCGTCCACACGGACGATCACTTCCCTATTTCCTCATCGAACTGTCTGGATCTCGCGAACCGCGCTTCGTCTCCTAAACCTCCACAGTGCGCGGCAAGGTCATCGCCTATTCAAGAAGAAGACGAAGACCAGTTGTTTCCTCTGCCTTATCCGAAGCGCACGCCAAGTGCCTCACCTGCATCCTCGCTCAACATCGATCTCTCGCCAAGGCCATCTCCGACCCCTTCTCGTTCCTCATCCGTGTGCCTCAGCACATCTAATACATGCTTCAGCTCCGCTCCCGGCAAGTCGGATGCATTATTACTTGACGAGTCATCCATCCTGAGCCAAGCCATCAGCCGAAAGACTTTTAATTCCGCTATCAACTTGGGATCTGGGACAGTTCCGGTCTTGAGCGAACCCAAAAATATACCTCGCGTTGCATCTTCAAGTTCAACTACTACTACCACTGCTACTACTACCACCACTACTACGAAACCACCCGTGCCGTTTCCCCCTGTTGCTCCACCCTGTTCGCCATCATTATTAGCACCGTCCGGTCCCAGTCCCTCCCTCCCCAGACGCATGCCATCCGGGGCCTCACCCGCCAAGCAAAAGAAAAGCAAGAAGCCATCATTCTCGATTCCTTTCCTCAAGGCAGGGGCAGAGGCACTGAAAGGTGCTAGTGTGGACGTACTGAAAGGTGTTAGTATCAGTGGCGCGATGCACTCTTTGGGTTGAACCGGAAAATAAATAAAAAATGGTCCATCTCCCCTGGCTTTGGTCCTTTCTTCTTTTTTTTTTCCTTTCTTTTCGTTCCCTATCGTCACAACTGCCCATTGTACTACCGCCCAATGTCCATATATGGCATTATGCATACTCACATCACAGAACTTTCAATAACCTGAACTCTATTTCTTATACTTATTTTTGTTCTTCTCCATTCAATATTCACGCCTTATATCTTACAACCTTTTTTTTGTTTTTTTGTTTTGGTCATAATGAACAGTTACGAAAGTGCTCAATAATGATTCAATAGATCATGATTATTACGTTTCTAACTTGTTAGAGCGGTCGAGCCCGTTGCTATGCATATGACATTGATAATAGCAGTAAGTACGGTCCTACGGGACAGGATTTTTTTTCCCCTTTGTTCTGCCAGGGCAATTGTTTGATGTATAGCTTGAAGCTTGAAGCTTGAAGCAGCGAGCCGTTATATACATATATTACAGGAATCCACCGCTCTTGCCCGAGCTAAACCGGTCCCCAAGCCCTCGAGCTTCCTTTATGAACCTGTTCCGTTTGTCATCGTCCATCAGGCGACCGCCTATACCCATATCTCGCTCATGATCCCAAATAACCGGCGGTTCATCTCCGTCTTTCTCTTTCTTCTTTTCCGAATTGGCATGCTGCGCCAATAACGACGGACCCCGAACTCTCTCCTGTGCCGAAATGTCAGAGAGTCAGAGATGAGCACGATCACCGGGGGGGAGCTTACAGTATACTCCTCAACTCCGCGCCTAAGATATTCTTCGTCTTTCCTTCTCCTTTTTTTATCGTCATCATCATCATCATCATCAGCGTCGTCGCCTTCATCTGGTTTTGGGTCGATAAGACGTCGACGCTTGCCCACGACCTCATCCGCCAATCGCTGCTGCCTCTCCGCAGGTGTTTCCGTCCACAACGAGTGGTCGGCCTTGCCAGCAGAGGGCGCTGTTGACCGGGAAAATTGGCGAGGAGCCTTCAACCTCGCTGGATCGAGAGCTTACACTCATGGTTCATTGCCATCCTCTCTCTCTCTCTTTATAAAGTCAAACAATCTGACGACTCACATCCAAGTAGTTCAGAGGAAGAGGGTGGCTTCAACATCCATTCCTCTCTTTTGAGTGCTTTTGGCTTGGCAGCTTCCTTACAAATGCAAACTGGTAAGCGTCTGTTTCTTTTTCTTTTTCTTTTTTTCTTTTTTTCAGATGTTTTTAAAGCCTACGTACTTCAATCTTTTTCCGCCTCGTCTCTTCAGCTTCCATGAATCGTTTCACACCGTCTTCTACTTCTTGATGGCGGCCAGGGGGAGGTGGCCTTGGGCCAATTTCATCATCATCATCATCATCCTCGCCGTCGTCCTCATAAGTAACGTGGCGTTGAGATGTCTGAGGCGGTAGTGTCGGGCCAATTGGCCTTTTCCCCATGATGCTTGGGCCAGTAAATGGAGGACTTTTCAGTTCGTCCTCATTCTCCAGAAGATGAGACTTGGGCTGCAATGAATGCTTAGGTATCTGCGGCCCTATCGAGGTCTGATTGGACTCCTCGTCTTCTGAATCTTCAGAGGCTTGCCGCGCAAGATGAGCTGGTATGTCTGGACCTATCATTTGTTTCAAAAAGGATATGACAAACAGTCCATAATTAAGTAATTAATTAATTATCTGCCAGGAAATATTTAAATCTCGCTGCCATGCCCATTTCAGCTATCATTCCAACCTCCTCTTCGCTCAGTCCAAGACCGAAAGGCGGTTGCGCCATCAGCAGTGCATACTCCCCAAGAAGGGACGTACGGAATGGAAGAATGTCATCTGTCTGGACGGTCGTTCATTCAAGCTTGTCCGCGACATGGATGAATTTGACGTACGCATATCGCTACTGGATGGCCATGGTGGATATAGTATCTTATATGATGCGCATCGAGAGACGACACAGTTTTACACCTGGATAGAATCAGCGAGAATCAGTTGAAGGATGAGATTTTTTCGTCCATACAGAAGGTTTGAGCTGAGGGATATTTCGATGCAGATTTGGTTATCATGAACTATTTTCTGGTGCTCCTCCGTCAGAAACGTAGCATGCCCTAGTCGTTGTGGTTTGTACGACAGTAATTTGAGAGTCTCTGCCTCAGAGTTGTGAATCGTCTGCATGTCTCAAGTCAAGCAAATCATGTGGGCAAAATCATCATCTACGCACCTCAGCTATATGCAGAGTAATCCCTAGTCCCGCGTTCCGGACTTGTTCGAAAATCGGTGCAAAGCTGTCCACCTCGCCAGCTGTGGGATCACCACACAGATCGATGCCTACGACACGCCTTCCTTCCTTGCTAAGCTTTTCTGCGGCGTCAGCGCACTCCTTCATCACTTCCAAGTTCATCCTCCGGTCCAGACTCACGATCAGCGCTGCTCTATCGCGGGGGTATTTCTCCACCTCGTGTAGGACGACACGGATATAATCTTCCCTTGTCATTTCCGCTGTCTGCTTCGGGGTCGACCTCAGCTCCAAATAATGACACTGCGGTGAATCTCCGTCCAGGAACGCGGACAAGACGGCTTTTGTCGCGTACGCCAGGGCGTCGCGGGTCGCCGTCAAAGCATATATGGCAGGGAAGAGAGTGAAAAAGTCGTCTATTTTGTCTAGGATTATCCCTTTTGAAAGTTTTTCCAGGCCTGCTATCACATCTTCGTTGGATACGGGTCCAGGAGAGAGATATTCCGTTGCAAGATGCTGTAATGCTTCTAAAGGGATGGAGCCATTGAGGTGGGCGTGGAGCTCGGCTTTGGGCAGAGATTGAATGAACGCGATCTGTCGTGCGCTGAGCGATTTAAGCGCAGCGGCTGCTGGCCCAGCGATGTCGGTCCTCATGCAGACATGGCCTTATCCACGTGGAAATAATCAGATGTGACGTGTGACGCGTGATGCCGTATGCAGTTGGTCCGTGCGCGGGTGACTAGCTATATAAAGTGGAACTTGACCGTGGAATTTTCCCCATCTCTTGTGCTCGGGCATGTACTGTCGCCAGTGAGGTCTTTACCGAGGCACAGTTTTTTGCTGGTTGCAAATTACACATCCGAACCCGTCTGATAGCTTCGGCTCTCAGCAATTTTTGGAAAAAAATTAACTCTCAAAGCTCTCTCTTAATTCGGTGATGGGTAACTTTGCCCGGAGAAACAAGAGGAACTGTATTAGAATGTAGTCATGTTACAGCAATGGAAATACATAAACAATGGACTATCTCCTCATGCATACTACAGTGTAAATGAGCATATTAATTCAAATATTGAACACAGACATAGTGGGCGTACCCTCGTAAAAGTGTTCATCGTCATGAATGTCTCTTTTCGTTTGGGTTGCCCTTCACCATAGAGACTCTTCACTGTCTCACTCATCGTTGCCTTTCTCTTTGCCTCCTCCATTGCAATTTCACTTGCAACAGCACGACTCGCTGCAGATACACTTGGGTTGAGGCTGGGAAGCACCTGTTTCTTTGCTGGTCGTTGCTCCGACTCATCACCCTTTCGCTTTTTTGACTTTTTCGTCTTCACGGGCTCCAAAAGACGTCTGCGCTCCATCTCTTCCCGCATCCGCTCCTCATCCTCAGGTCCTGGATTGATTATCCGCACATCAGTTTTTCTGGAAAACTTGGCACCGCACTGTGGGCACAGCTCGAGGCCATCGCCGGACAAAGGTTCTTCTTCTACCTTGTCCTTGTCCTTGGCTTTGGCAATGGTTTTGAGCCCCGATTGCGAAAAGACGCACCCGCAAGTGGCGATGTAGACGAATGGCTGAGAACCGTTCATCTCTTTCGTATTGAGCGGGCAGACGAACTGGGAATGGTTGCGAGCAGCGTTGCCGTCGCATTCTCGAGGAGAGCGAACAGGATTAGCCGTCAGTTTCAATGTTTTCACGTCCTATGTAAACAGTTTAGTACAGTACAGTACAGTAAACGAGTAGTCTGGAATCATATGTGTACCTTTAAAGATTGTATGTGCCCGCATATTTCTTCTCCGTCGCCGTATGCCGATCTGTCTAGAAGAAACTCTATGAGAGAGTCTTTGTTATACAACTTGCCAAGTGCGCAGGAGACGATTGGCTCTTGCAACTTTTTCTGTAAAACGTCGTTTCAGCTTGAACATGACTTGTTCCGACAATGACAACGACGATGCCTTCTTTACCTTTGACAGAGCGCAGAAAAACCATCGCGCGCGAGTTTGGTTGGCTTTGTCAGCCTGTTCAGCCTTTAGAACGTGGTTCTTAGCTAACTTATACATCATGCTACGGATACAAATTGCTCACCTTTGGTTTCGTCCGGACTAGGTCCCTACGATCCGGAATACTGCCGCCATCGTTACCCATGGTTTGATGTTGGACGCGTAAGGGAACTGTGACGTAGTAGTCACACAACTGGAAGCATGCGTGTTACCATCAGAAATAAACAAGTGTATACAATTCTAACGCGTCCAAAGTTATCGCCATCCGCAAGGACGATTTTTTTTGTTTTATTTTTTGCTTTGTTTCGTTGCTGAAAGCAACGCAATGCTGCACGAATTGTCAAATATGGACCGTATTACTCAGTTGCAAGATGAAATTCAACAGGTGCGGATCGTTGGATTATTGTTATTATTATTATCATCATCATAGGCCTTAATGTAGCTCCTCACCATCATGTCCAATAGTATCGCCTATTTGACGACTCGGTCTAATTTCGTGCAAGTCAGCCATGAAATTCCGATCACGAAGCAAAGGAACCCAGAAAGGTATGACCAGCCGGATGTGTTTGAAGGTATGTTCACAAGCATTTTGTCCGTATTTCATTGGGACGTTTAGATGCAGCGAACAAGAAGGAGCTTGTGACCGATCTCCTTGTCAAAGCCAAACAGGTGGAATATCTGATTAATTCGTTGCCCGAACCTGAACCAGAGGAGGAGCAGGTGAGGTCCAGGACAACTTTCCCGAGTGAAATCACTTATTACGCAAAATCACTTATTAAAGGCTAAACGGTTGCAAGCGCTTGAAGATGAGATGACTCTGGCGAATGAGGAATACATCCAAGCCGTCAATCGTGCTAGTAAGTGTTTGTCTTTGGATGACCAAGTTGGATATAAAGAATGGCAGCAGAGGATCTCCGTTGTCAAGTGTCTCAAGTCCTGCGCATGATGCTTAGCGAATCCGATGCGGATGTTCTGATTTCTACTGGCGATCATACATCATTCTAAAAAAAATGATTAATTGTGATGGGATGATGGGGTTAGTGGGAAGGGGCGACGGCGGCAAAAAGACGTGAAAGGACAAACGTCAGCGCCCACATTGCGTGGTCGTCAGACTTTACTGTATTTGGTACGAGCGGTGGGTGAGGTGTCGGGGCCGAGGAATGCTAATGTTAATGAGGCCTGAGGTTGAGGCGAGGCAAGGTTCAGTCGGGTACCGGTTCCGGTTGATTATTAGTTACCGTAAGCGCCATCCCGCAAAACATTCACTCGCCACCGTCGCATGCGGTTCTCGCCCCCCAGGCTGGCCTTTCGTTCCCATCCACACACTATATCCTACAATCCCCTTGACGGGCGCTATTTTTCTTGTTCCAACAATGGGTCTATGTTTCTCCAATCTCTCAAACATAGAAATTACAGATTACGACAAGGCTAGGCATAAGGAAGCGGAGAAAGTCCTCAAACATGTCCGTATACCGTTCTGCTCAGCTTACCATCCACCTTATCGCGTCCCTCGTCTCCTAGGCAAAGGTCAAGATGGAGTCTCAAGTAAAGGCAAGTCGCTTCCCGCTTCGCACGATGCTCAAAGTGTCATTTCCCTCCGATTAGTTGCTGCTACTGGGGTCTGGAGACTCGGGCAAGTCCACGGTGCTCAAGGTAATGTCAGGAGACAACGGAATGGGGGGAGGGGAATGGATATCTGACGCAATTTTTTTTTTTTTTTTTCCACTCCCGCAGCAAATGCGCCTCATCCACAAACTCCCCTTCTCGCCTACAGAAATTGAGACATATCGTCAGATAACATTCGACAACGTCGTCCGAGGTCTCCGATACGTCCTTGATGCCATGGATGAAATGGACATGAAGGTGTCGTCAGAAAATGACAAATACATCGAAATCATCGAGTCCGCTGGAGACCTTATCGAGGGAGAGCCTTTTCCTGTCATATATTACGAACCACTGAAGATGCTGTGGAATGACTCTAATGTGCAGAAGGCTTGGGAGCGAGGCAACGAAGCGGCTTTGCCCGAAAAGTGTGTGCTTTTTTTTTTTTTTCTCCGCGGGGCTGCTAGGTTGGTACTGATCAGCTACTAGTCTACCCTACTTCTTCGCTTCGTTAGATCGGCTGTTCAATCCACGGTACAGGCCAAATGAACAGGATATTATACATTGCAGGGCTCGGTCGACTGGTATCACAGAGACGACGTTTCGTCTACGCGATCACGAGTTGTTGATGGTGGATGTAGGTGGGCAGAAGAGCGAGAGGCGGAAATGGATACACTGTTTCCAAGATGTGACGAGCATCCTTTTTCTCGTCAGTCTCAGCGGTTACGACCAGTGTCTATTCGAGGACCGGGACGCAGTGAGTATTTTCCCATGCAATGCTATGCCTTTCTGATCCATCGATAAGAATCAAATGCAAGATGCTATGACAATATGGGATTCAATATGTCATTCACAATGGTTCAAGCACACTTCCATTGTATGTCAACCTGCGCTGCGTTCACACGACGCTATTTCACTGAATTTTGCGTCAGATTCTATTCCTTAACAAAAACGACCTGTTTGAGCAAAAGATTGCCAATTCACACATAAAAAACTTCTTTCCGGTACGTTCCCACTTGTTTAATTCTGTGATCGAGTGACGTGGAATATGTTCGTCAGGATTTCGAGGGCGAACCAGGCGATGTCAAGGCAGGACGCGATTATTTCAAAAAGCGATTCGCCAAGATTGCACAAAAAGCGGGTCGCTCCAAAGAACGCGAGATATATATTCAGTAAGCGTCGATTAAAATAATTTTTTTCAAAAAAAAAAAAAAAAAGAGTCGCACGGCTTGACATGGCATTTCACAGTATCACGACAGCTACCGATACAGCTATGCTTCGGGTAGTCATGGTTGCCGTTGAAGGTTAGTTGTGCGTTTGGAACATCGGACCGATTGCTGACTGTTGTCTGAACAGAGTAAGTGTTTGTATCTTCATTTTGTCGTACGAGCACTTGCATTTTGGCAAGTGTCTGTTCGATTTTCAATCACGGGCTCAACCTCGCCTAGCATCGTCCTTCGCGCTAATCTAGCGCATGCCGCACTCATATGAACATGCATCAAGTAATGTGTACCATACGGTTCTGTGCTTGTATGCTTTTTTTTTTTTTTTTTTTTTTTTTTCCTTCCCTGGTTTTCGCTTGGTTTCCTTTTTCCATCTTGGGGTCGGTTGATTATTGATTGTTCTGCCCATTCTCTGGATCCGACTATCACGAACTCTATTCGTAAACCATCTGTTTTAACGTGGCATGCATCCTGTTTTGAAACCGATTGAAACCGATATATACTTGCCACGTATCAGTGCGATCGTGGCAAACAATGTGAGTGATCAAATCTCCGTTCTCTTCGCATCCCCTTGTCGCTGACTAGGACCTTTTTAACAGCTACGTAATTTCATTCTATAATCATTCATAAGATGATGGTATTATCCACGTCGTTTATTTCAATGGACCCATTTGGAGCTCACTTTATGTCTCATTATGCTAATCTGTAACATGTATTCTAAATATTCAATTTTTTTTTTGGCTCTGGATCTTGTATTTGGATTAAATTAAATATTTTCCATGCCGTGATATTCAATAATGGCGTCTCTGACCGAGTCGCCCATCCGCGTCGTGATTGCCCCCGCCCAGTCCTCTTACTTTGCTGGAGAATCCATTGCGGTCACAATCACCTTTACAAACACCCATGAACCCACTGGAAATGCCCCCTCCATCATACACACCCCAACTCACAAACGGGGCTCACATTCCATCAGCTCGGCTCCGTTGGCAAGGCCTCCGACATCCCCTGGCATGCCCAGTCGAAGCGTCGTCGTCCCTGGCCTGGGTTCGTCGTCCATGCAGAACCACCGTCATCACGGAAACGGTAAGGAGAAGGAGAAGGAGGTCCCGAGGAGGAGGAAAGGGCTCATTGGGCGCCCGCCCGTCGTCGTGGCTGTGGCTGAGGCGGCAGGCTTGCCCGAATTGATTGAACAGCGGCGAAGACGGTTACTGGCCAAGTCGTTATCGGTCTCTGTGTCCCCCAGCGAACTCGAGAGGCAGCTACCAGAAGGAACGCTGGTGAAGACGCCGACGACGACGAGGGCGTTGAGCATTATCAGCGAAGGCTCGACGAGTCGACTCTCTGCTTCTTCTCGTTCGCCGACGCCGCCATCTCCCATTTTCGAAGAAGCGCGGTCCATGTCTGCGTCGACATCGACATCGACGGCGCCCTCCAGCCCTGTCGTCTCACCCACAAACGAGACGACGGCGACGACGATGACAACGACAACGACGACAACGACAGCTGGTCCTGGACCTAAAGCCGCCCATCGACCGAGCTCACTCGAGCTTGCCCCGCTCTATTCGTTTTCTTATTCCCAGCCATCTCCTGCTCGTCAAGCGCCGTCCGACTCGACGGCTTCGCCATACCTTCAACCACGCACCGCCTCCTCTCCCTCGTTCCCCATCTCTCTCGCCTCGCATCCTAGAACCGAGCTCATCCTGTATGCGTACGCGCAACTCACGGGGTCTCTCGTTCTTCTCCCTCTCCCTGTCGACTTGGCCGAGCGCTCGTCGGAGGCGTATGATAAAGGGGATGGAGACGGAGATGGAGACGGAGATGGAGGGGCGCCCGGGCCAGAGGCAGAGGGGATGAAGAGGCTCCGGGCAAGGCTGATGAAGCGGACCGTGGTGGGTGGCGGGAGGATGGACATCACGCCGTCCTTGCAGTTTCAGCGGTCGTCGAGCGGGACGACGACGATGACGACAACCACGACGGGAACTGGAACTGGAATGGGACTGGGACTTGGAACGAGAACGGGGCCACAACATTCGCGTCCGGCGCCTCCTCGTCCCCGCCCCCGTCATGGGCACGGGCGGTCGACGTCGCTTTCGGCGGCGCTTTTTTCCAGCTTGCTTTCTTCTCCCACGTCGCCTACCTCTCCCTTGAAAGAGAAGAGCAGTGGGGGTCCACCGTGGACTTCTCGTGACAACCAAGCGGAGGACGAAGCCGTCAATAGTGCGGGCATGGAGGATATCGATCCAGAGGAGCCACTACCGATGTTTGATTCACAGCCGTCCATGTTGGCCGTCGACCTCTCACTCGGACCTGGCGAGTCTAAAAGCTGTGAGTTGTTGGTTTTTTTTTTTTTTTTTAAAAAAAATTTATTATTAGATACTGATACTGATACACTGATACACTGATACACTGATACTGATATTGATATATTCAAACTAGATACGTATTCGATTGAGCTGCCGTCTGCATTGCCGCCGACGTTTCGAGGGCGCGTTATCCGGTTTTCGTACGAGCTGTCTGTGGGGGTGTGTCGGTCTGCTTGTGGGCCGCTAATGAAGGGGGTGGTCTTGAGTCCTCCTCCGTCGCTAGCGAGCGGGAATGGGGTGAGTAGGGTGGTGAAGGTGCCGATTAGGGTGTACAATTACGTTGCTGGTGCGTTATTTCGAGTTTTTTTTTTTTTTTTGGTTTGGGTGAACTGATTTGTGTGGGAGGAGGTTAGTAGGACGGGTGCCTAGGCCGTACGATTTGTTGTGGCCTGTTGGACGGCGGATACAGGAGGGAAAGGTACAGGGAGAGGTGGTGGAGGGTGGTAAGGCGACAAGTCCTGTGCGGGAGAAAGGGACTGTGGAAGAGCTTCGAGAGTATGCGCAAAGAATGTTTGCCGCGGAAGAGCGACCCAAGGAGGAGGTGGAAGAGAGGATAGGATGTCGGGAGGCTGTGGAAATTTTGACGAGGAATGCCAAAAAGGGTGGGTGTTTGAAGATTTTGCCATTGGGAAGGGAGTTGTTATGCTGAACGACGGACAGTGTCGTATGAAGTGAACAGGGACGGGGTGCATGTTGCGATGTTGACGTTTACCAAGTCTGCGTATCGGCTGGGAGAGACAGTGTTGGGAGTGGTCGAGTTTAATAACCGGGTGGGACGAACTCGGGTGTTGCAGGTGTGGGCCCTCGTTTTATTTTGAACTGTGTTGTGACGGATGCTGATGGGTGGGCGGCAGATGTCAGCGATGCTGGAGGCACATGAAAAGGTGCCGAGTGGGCTTGGGTCGAATGGAGTTGTGGTGAGACGCGTCCATGCCGAGCAGCGACAGTCATTTGTGATGTCGGTGGAGCGGACGACGTTTTCGCTGGACATCCCGTCTGATGCGAGTCCAGGGTTTGAGGTGGGCGTGGGGGAAGAGGGAGGGGGAGGGTTAGAGTGGCGAGTGCGGTTGTGTCTTGTTGTGGCAGAAGGGCGGGAGATGCGGGGGATGGAGGAGGATGTGGGAGGAGGAGGACGTTGGGGGAGCGGATGGGTTGCGAGCGGGAGTATTGTGCCTTTTGAGAGACGGGAAGTTGGGGAGAGACGGGGATGGAGTTTGTGGGGAGGAGGACGAGGGGAATGGGAGCGGGCGGCGGTGTCTCGAGTGGAATGCAGCGTTCCTGTGGGCGTCTGCGCTGCACACACTGCTTTCAAAGCTGTTAGCGTTGTATTTGAGTTGTAATTGTCAATTCAATTCAATGGTTTGTAATGTTGTAATGTGGTGTTGTAAATGTTGTAATGTGATGTTGTAAAGGTTGTAATGTGGTGTTGTAATGTAATGTGATGTTGTAATGTGATGTTGTGATGTTGTTAATATTGTAATGTAATGCAAGTTGTAATAAATGTAATGTCCATTGTAATCAAGTAACAAACTATAATGTAATGGTTGTAATCAATTCAATTCCACTCTTCAGCATGCCACGAGCCGCAAGCCAACCCCCCCGCGCCCCAGATCCCGTCCCTTCGCCCGCCGCCCCCGTCCCCACCGCACCAAGTCCATGGCCATCATATCGCTCCCCACTCGCTGCCCCGGGCTCAGACGGTGGCCAAGGGGCTGCAACAGGAGACTCTCCGCAACCCGTTCCCATCCGGTCCCACACCCATTTTGCGTCTGCCATGCGCGACCGAGCCTTCCCGTCCACTTTTGAAGACGACGAGAGCGAGCTGCTGGACGACTTGCAGAATCCTCTTCGAGGTCCCACCGACGACCGCTACGTCCCGCCCTCGCTCCCGCGCGGTCGCCCCTCCTCATACGCCCACGATCCCACTCGGAGCCGCTCCCACTCACTTGCAACCGTCGCTACCAGCCCTTCTCTCTCTTACCTTCGTACCCCAACTATGCAGAGCTGGAACGAATCCCTCTTGTCCCTTGGCCCTGCCAGATATGCCGACTTCAAACCTGCCCAAAACCATCCGTCTACCCGGTACGGTTCTCTTGGCACTTTGCGAGCCTCGCCAAGTCGTATTCACGCTTCTCCTTCCCCCTCCTCGCCCCTCGCCCCTGCACCCACCTCTTCCATGCCCTTTTTATCATCCAACGGCTTTTCATCCGCTTCTTCCTCCCACAGGTACCATGACCTCTCAAATATGAGCCCCTTTGTCCGCGATGTCGGCGAGATCTTACTGGATAGCAATTCTGCCCTCGGAAGTCTCTGGGCTGGCCTTCCCCGTGACGAAGGCTCAGGCACCACTAGCGGCACCACCAGCAGAAGGCACAGCGTTAGCGTCGTCCAGCCCAGGAGAGGGGGAAATAACATTGTCGGCTTCAATGCCCCTGGTTCTGCAGACAGCCCACTAGACGAACAACAACCGGTCACACGATCCCATGTCTTTCACGGCTCTTCCTCATACTATCCCGCTGTTGGTGCTACACGTGCTGGTGGTGCTGGTGCTGGTGGTGCTGGCAGTGGCGACATTGCTTCGTCATCCACCAGCGCACTTGGCCGCAGTCTACTCCTCACAGACGATGAGCTGGCAGTTGACCTCGGTCTGCTCAACATCAATCCAAACGATCCCCCTCCCTCCTCGTCCTCGTCCACCATCATCCCCAGCCAACCGTCCTCTCTTCCCATTTATGGCCCAAGGGATACCTCTTCGCCTTTTAGAGGTCTAGGAACGAATGGCAGTGGCTCTTACTTTACCTCCTCTATCCGGCAGCAGCGCCAGCAAATCAGTACTCCAAGCGACGATTATTCCGGAACTTCCGGCAGCCCTCAGAAGAGTGCGCTGGGTGTGCAGTTTGACACTACTCCGCAGCCGCAGCAGCTGTACAGCACCGAGGGCGTGAAAAGTTCGCCCTTCATCAATACGCGTGTTCCTGCATACGCTGCAGCTGGGCCTAGCCCGTCACCTCTCTCGCCTACGAGCACGAGCAGCTTTGGTACTTCACCTACAGCGACGCGGTTGATCAACCCTCAGCAACCGCCCTATTATGCGCATCAACGGCGGTTGTCAGACGCGACATATGGCCCATCTGGAGCCGCGGCCGCGGCGACGGCGACCACGACTGGCGGCGTGCCTGAGGCAGCAGGTGGCGCCCGTCCGGCGCTGTCCTCACCCTCTGCGCACCTGAACGAGCTTGGGAAAGGGATCCCGCTGCACTCTGTGCCGTCGTCCTGCCCGCTCTTTATCGTGGAGTTCAAGGCGGGGCGGACGGATCTGTACTACCTACCTGACGCCAACGCCAAGTTGGACGTGCGTGTGGGGGATATTGTGATTGTTGAGGCGGATCGTGGGCGGGATTTGGGCAAGGTGGTGAATGATGGGATTACGGTGAGGGAGGTGGAAGCGTGGCAACGGCAGCAAGCGGAGAGGGCGCAGGTGCAAGCACAGGTGGGACCGGATGGGCAACCGACGAGTCCGGTGGCGGGGACGGGTAAGAAGGAGATTAATCCCAAGATGATTTATGCAAAGGCCGGATCGCATGAGACGCAGTTGGGTTTTCTCACTCCCTCTTACGACTCTCACGCGTAGCTGATCGTTTTATTTTGGCCAGGTTGCTTGCGGCAAAGACGCAGGACGAAATGAAGGCTTTACAGCTATGTCAGAGCAAAGTGCGAGCTAAAAAATTGCCCATGGAGGTGGTCGATGCTGAGTATCAATGGTAAGGGTCGATCTTTTTTTCTTTTTTTTTTTCAAAGGGATTTTTTGGATTGCGTTGATTGACTGGGAGGCAGGGACCGTCGCAAGTTGACGTTTTACTTTGTGGCGGATAAAAGGATTGACTTTAGGGAGCTTGTGAGGGAGCTGTTTAGGTGCGTTTTTTTTTATTCCTTTTTTTCTTTCTGTTTGGATGGTTGATATGACACTGTTTATGCCAACAGATTGTATAAGACTCGGATTTGGATGGCCTCGCTTCAAGGACCGGGTGGATACGAGCAGTAATACGCAAGAAGAAAGCAAGAGCGCGACCGAAGAGCGCGACGAGAAAAGAAAGAAAAAGAAAAGTGTTTTTTTATATTTAAAAAGGCTGACCGTTACCCCCACGTCTTATGCGGTTTTTGTACGATAAGGGAATGTATCCTGCTGCTTGGTTCTAGTATACACATGCTATTGTTCATCTTCTTTCTGCTGTGACTGGAGAGAGAGAGAAATTTGTAAGATACGCACGGCCAGAGAGAGAGAGACTTTGCTTACCCCACGGTCTCCTGTCCATTGGACACAGCTGTTTGGACGTGGCCGTCCCAATCCACTTGAGCAGGCAATGCATGTGGAAGATGTGCGTGCATTCTCCCCATACTACTCCTTTAATTCAATCTGAGCACGGAGAGAGAGAGACACACACTCAACTGAGTGGACAATCGTCGCCTGGCATCTTGCACGATGGACAGCAGCCTTCAAACGCCACCCGACAGATCCCGCACACTTCCCCTTCCTCCTCCTCCTCCTCCTCCTCCTCCTCCTTTTCCTTTTCTTTATCCTTATCCTTCTCGTCTTCTTCCACCTCAACAGACGCGTCTCTTCCTCCTTTGTGTTCCTTCCCAATGTCCCATCGCCATTGAGCGACCGCGTGCCAGTGTTTCACAAGCACCTTCATAAAAACGAAAAACCGCGACACGTTTACGTAATAGCTCAACTCCTCCTTCGTTTGAGTATGGAACTCGGAGCACACTTTGCGTCCAAACTCGAGCCGTTTCTGCTCATGGCCAAATCCGCTAGAGGCGCGGCTGCTGCCAAGCTCGTCCAAGATGCGACGGCTGCCCCAGGCGTGTACGTCTTCTCAGAGCTGCTGGAGCAGTCCTCGATCCAGGAGCTGGGCAAGACCGAGCAGCACGAGCCGTATCTGTCGCTCCTCCAGCTGTTCGCGTACAAGACGTACGAAGATTATGTCCGTATGTTGCTTCCTTCCACTGACGCTTGATCGCGTCGTCGTCGTCGTCGTCGACGAACTCATTCACTCACTCACACACACGCGTGGTTGTGTTTAGAACACAAGGATCGGCTGCCGCAGTTGAACCCAGCCCAGATCACCAAGCTCAAGCATCTTTCCATTGTCTCTCTCGCATCAGAACGTCGGGTGAGCTTCCGGATCTCAAAAGAAGCGTTTATTCTGGCTCATGATCGAATATAGATCCTGCCGTACCCTGTCCTCCTCAAAGCCCTCGACATGCCCAACATCCGCGAACTCGAAGACCTCATCATCGACGCCATCTACCTCGATGTGCTCAGGGGCAAGCTCGACCAGAGCAAAGGCCAATTCGAGGTCGAGTACACCATGGGGCGAGATCTCGAACCGGGAAAGCTCGAGACCGTCCTCACCGCGTTGCAAAACTGGTAATGAACGTTTCACCCGAGATGGTGCAGTAGTAGTAACCTTGGGGATTTCCCCCTCCTTCCTTCCTCCCCCCCTTTTTTTTTTTTCTTTTTTTTTAAAAAGGGCATCCACGACATCTTCCGTGCTCGTCACGCTCGACAGCAAGATTGAGCGTATCGCCACTCAGACGGCGGCGAAGCGTAGAGGGCAGGAGGAGTACGATCGCGCCGTGCAAACCGCCCTCAAGGACGTTGTCGATCGACAAAAGGACAAGCCGGGCCGCAAGGGCACCATGGACCGCGAGAGCTTGATGGACGTGGACGATTTACCGGAACAGCTCAAAGGGAAGAATCGAAAGTAAGTTTTGTTTTTGTCTCTCGATCTTTTCTTTTTTTCTTTGTTTTTTGGGAGAGGTCAAGTGTACAATTTAGGGCCTCGCAAGAGGCAATACCGAAACAACAACGCAAACGCAATAAATTCTAGAACTTGCCATTTTTGGACTAAGTATGGATGGCTTGGAATTGTGGTGTTATCTTTTAACATAGTGCAAGAAATTCATTTTGTCATTGGTTGTATTTTAGTAGAAGAAGTGGTGTTATCAAGTGTTGGTGTGGTGTGAAATGAGTGTTGCACATATCTGAGTGTGCTTAGGTAATGTGGAAAGTGATCTGGTCCCTTGACTAAGAATAGAACTGGCTCTGCTCTCTTTCTGCACAGATCCCATCTGCAGCAGTACAGACTAGTATTGAAATGATACACAGCAGTGCAGACACTAGCTAAGTAAGTGTTTCAATATACTTACATTCTGTTAGTAGTTTTGCCTTATAACTGTTTTGTTAGTTGGAAAACTAGGGAGTTTAGCATCCAAAACACCCTCCTTATATACATTTCTGAAACCCTAACCTAAGTACACAGATACATGTTATCACACCCTCAACAGATCTGGCACCCTGGCTTTCTCATGTTGACTGTCCTGCACCTGTCATTGTCTCTGACAATACAGCTAAAGATGTCTTAAACTGTCAGCTTGCTGCTGCTTTTGCCACATGGACAGGTCAAACTCTCCACAATTATTGCACACTTGATTCAGTAAAGGGTGTACCTGTTTCTGATCAATCCCTGAACAATGCAATTGGCCTCCTCCATTCAGGGAAGACATCTGGTCATCTACACCCCCTGCCTCTTGTAATCGGACTACTGGTTATGCTCACAACCAACATTGACATTCGGGTGGGCTTGTTAATGGTGCTGTTGGGACTGTCTGCCTTATCAGGTTTGACCTTATGCCTTTGGGGGGTCAGGCCCTGAACTATTGTGTTGTCAATTTTCTGGGTTCCACCTGTGCTCCTATACCTGGGTTTCATCCTGGCGAGTTTCTGGTGCTGCCAGACACAACTCACATCCACTTTCAACCTCCTCACTCCAAAGACACCCTCTCCTTCAAATGGCTACAGGTCCCTCTCATCCCATGTTTTGCTTTAACCACACATAAGGCTTAGGGTCAGACTCTTGACAAGGCTATTGTTGATCTTGACTCATGCTGTGGCACAGAGGCTCCTTATGTCATGCTTTCCCATGTCAGGTGTCACCTCCTGATCCTCCATCCTTTTCCCCATTCACATGTGAGGTGGGGCTCCTTCAAATTCCCAGTGTACAAAATCCACCAATTACAAGTATGCTACTGTGTGTGACTATAGTAAAAGTGACAATCTTGATTGTCCTAATCTAAGAGGGTCCATAGGGGGTGCCCTCTGTTAGTTTGCGTGTACATGGAACAATGTCCACTCAGCATGACCCTTATACAGAATTTCGAGCCAATTAAGAAAGTAACCAGGGGATGAAAACCCCTATATTGGTATAAAGGCATTAAATATTGGGCAAACAGGGGTGCATCAACCCTTTCAGACATGGCTTCCACCATGTCCTTATCCATTGACTGGGATGGCCCATAATCCCTTTTTGCTTTCTGGTATGGCAAAACCAGTGTCTATTAAGGGTGACAAGCCCTTGTGAGAATTTTGATTTTGCTGTTCCACAACAGTGGGTGACTCTGAAATGCCACTCCAGATATTTAGTCAGTGTCCCCACACTGTAGATCTCAAGGGAGATCTAAATGGGATCCCTGCTCTCCTTAAGTGGATTGTTATCCCACAATCATGGGTTAGCTATTCTGTACAGATGAGGGAAGATTGAGAAAGGTTAGTCACAGTCACAGTCACAGTAGAGCAATCAGCTATCAAGATCCCATCAGACCAGATAAAGGGCCTTAGGCCATATCTGTTTGCCTGATCTTGAGTGAGATCTAGCTGATCTAACATCTATCTAAAAATACATTCTATTTATATCCAGCATCCTCCCACAGCATGTAACCACTCTGCACAGGTTGCTTTTGAGGCTGTTGCTAGTGGGGCCCACAACCTATTGAAACAATAGACAGCAGCACAGAGCACTAGCTAAGTAAGGTTTCAATTATACTTACATTTGTTTAGTTAGTGCTTTGCCTTACTATTCACTGTGAGTGTTAGTTGGAAAACTGGGGAGTTTAGCATCCAAAACACCCTCCTTATATACATTTCTGAAACCCTAACCTAAGTACAGTGTACAGTACTAAAAATACCTATAAATGAGTCATATCTATTATTATTCCTTCTATGATGTTCTTTATGACATCATTTCCTTCTATATGACTCTTATGCACAGCTATATGACTCATGTGCAGTAGTCTGAGTCATTGCACAGTCATATGAGTCATTTATGAGTCATGTTCTAAATATAAATGATTCTTATCAACTATTCAATACAGTTGATAGTTGTCCCATCAAACTCTATGTCAAACTCTATAATATCTGTCAAAGATATAAATATCTTTGAACTCTATAATTTTGTACATAAGTACAAATAAGAGTTTATTATTACTAATCAGAGTCTAGATGAGCCTATAACCATATGACTAATCACATGACTAATCACATGACTAATCACATGTTTATCATGTGATATCACATAATCTAAATAGATATTTAGTTAAATATAAAACATTAATTAATTCTAATTCTAATTATCTAATCTAACTTTTGACAATGGAGGCAATAGTTGTTTAGGTTGCAGGCACCTGCAGTCTTGACAACAGCTGCATGAGGCAGCTGGGCTAGATCACCTGCAAGAATCACAGAGAGGCCACCAAAAGGTTCAGCAGAACCTGTGGCCTGGCAGAGGGTAGTGGAAATGGTGTACAGAAACTCACAGCTTATCATAGAAATCTCATCAACAAAGAGGCAATCAACACCAGACCACATATGGAGAAGATTTTTGTCAACACCACTCACTGTTGCAGTCCAACCTGGAGAGAGGTTTAAAGCAGAATGCAATGTCATGCCCATGACATTATTCACAGTGATGCCCATAAAAGAGGTGACACAAAACTGCCTGACCTCAGCATGCATGTGGAAAAAGTCATGCAAGGCATTAATCACCTGTGTTTTCCCAGACCCTGTGGGACCTGTAATGATGAGTTTGAGAGGCAAACAAGATGGTAATGCAGAGGCATGATCTGCAACAAGCATGAATGCATGGCATTGGTGAGAATTTAAAGACCAGTGTGTGGTGACATGCTTGGGCAAGGAGACAGCAGGCAGATTCAATACAACAGTGAGTGTGGCCACAAGGGGCCGTGATGCACAACTAGGTGGGAACTCTATCACCAAACCCTAAAACCAACACCAGGGCAACACCTTCAGTGGTTGATCAAATTGAAGTTTGAAAGGAGGAGTAGAGGGGATCAAGAGGGCCTAGAGCGACTGCTGCGAGTGGAGAGACCTGTAAAACTGCACTATGAAGCTGGGAGTGCCAGGAGGCACAGAAATGACAAAGGGACAAAGGCAAATGAAGGCAATGACAACTAGACAAGGTTTTGAATGTGGTTTGAAGGTGCAAGGCAAGGTTCAACTAGGTGGCTGGGATGCTGGAATGACTCTAGGGGTGCAAGGGCAAGGCAAGGGAACCAAGGGCAATGCTTAGATCATGACTCTGAGGGGGAACACAACTGGGGGCTGACTCTCTTTTTTTGTATCTATACAGGGGATGTCCTATATAAGTGAAAGAGGGGGGGGGGGGGGGGGACAATGAAAGGGGGTGCCTGATGCTAGAAATAGTCTAAAATTGAACTGGCAATGAAACAAAAGATGTGGAGCAAGTGAAACATATGCTGTGCAAACCATGACAATGCAATCCTGATGACAACTGGGCTTCATGCAATGTTCTAGAAGATGCCTGGGGTTGCTATGGTGCCAAACAAACAGTGGGTGATGACTGGGAGCTGCTGACAAGGGAACAAGGCTTGATCAAAGGTCTTGAACCTCTTGGATGGCTTTGAATGGCTAAAGCACTGCATGCTCTGGAATGCTCTGGGTCTGTGGACTGCTACTGGATCTCAGGATGTCTCCTGGGCTGCTAATTGAATGTGGTGCTGGGGCTGCTGGGCTTGGACAAGTGGATCAAAGTTACAAATTGTTTTGAATGTGTCTCTGAGCTTTGTGGCTGCTTCAAATGTCTCTTGTAATTGTTGCAAACACTGCCTAGACTCGCTGGATGCTCATCAGTGGGGGAGGCACACCCTCAACAGGAAGAGACAACAGGTCAGCCAGAGTAGGATTAGAGTTGGCGTGGACAGGTATTTGAGTGTCCACCAATTGATGCTGCAAAGACGATTTGGCAGCCTTGTGACAGGTCAGAAATTCCTTATGCCAGGTGTCAGTAAGAACACATGAAGAGGCAGATGCAACCATTGTCCTAAGATCAGACATATCAGAGGTGTCATGACCTTGGGTCAAACTTGTTTTTCACTAAGACATTTTTATTATTTTCTTTGTATTTTACTAACAGGGTAGCCAAACATCTTAGCTAACCAGGTGTCTATCTTATCTAGTCAGCGCTTAGATTAGATTAGATTAGATTATGGACTACCAGACCAATGACTCATTACATATGACTCATGGCTGCCAATTATGCTTTCCTTATGACTCATACTTACTCAGCGTAGATACTGTTATTAGTGTGGTGCACAGACCACCCTTGTAGTATATAAACTGAGCAACTAGCACCCAGAGTCCTCAGTCAAGTTCTCTCAGGTTTCTTCTCTACTCCCACCTCCTCTCATCTCTAGTCTACTGTTGGGGCCTTGAGGCATCACACCAAGGGGTAGTCCTGATAAGAGGGCAATTTGTTGTTTACACCATCATGTGTACTATCTGGCCACATATCAGAATGCTCAGCTTGAACAGTATCCACTCCTGACACAACACCAATATGGGCTGCACCACAGTGCAAAGTTAAGTCACAATCCCTGCAGTCCTGACAGTGGTGCCAAAATTGGATATTAGAGGTGATGGACTGATGCTCCCACATGTACAGTTTGGAGGGGGAAGGGAATGTATTAAGACTACTGCAAACAGTAACCTAGGCCCATAGACAGAGTGTAAGGAAAACCATCTAGAGTCTAAAGAGACTCCAGCTATCTACCAAGGCCCTTATTTACTCCTCCTAGAGACCCCTAGCCACCATAAGTCCCATCAGCACCTCCACAGCCATATGCACCCAGACCATATGCCTTGCTGCACATCCTATTGTCCATGTGTCTTGGGCACTGCTACCTGTCAATCATTTAATAGACCAGGCCTTGCCCTTTCCCATGATGTCCAGACATCCCATGGCCTGCTCTAGACTCCCATAATGGGCTACGCTACCTCCCAGGCTTCCTGTGATCCCCACTGGTGATCCTCTTGCTATAATGAGCCTCCAAGCCCATGTGCTGTCCCTGTGACTGATCCTAGTGATGCGCTGATGTGATCCTGAGGTGCCATCACTCAGGGTCTGATACCCTTTGCCTATTATATCCATGGTTGGCTCAACCAACTGCCATCCTGTCTTCTAGTGAGCGCTGCCATGCGCTGACCCACGTGAAGTGCTCCTATAGCCTTCCTAAGGTCCCAGACCAGGTGTCAATGATGCTGAGTGATGTCTGATCACCCTATGAATAAAACCAAAAATTAGATGCTAGGATCAGTTCCTAACACTCCCAAGACATGTCAAGAGGCTTGAGGTCACATGGAGCTCTCCAGGGCTTAAACCAGACAAGCATCAGGCAGTAGAAGTTGACAGATGTGTCTGGACGATCACATCAAGGTAAGGGAGGACCAATAGGAACAGGAACACCCTGATCTTGATGAGGAATGAAACAGACACAGTGTGTAGCATAGTCAGGATGCTCAGATAAGAATGGGAGATGGAGTGATTCACCAAGGTCTGACATAAAGTGTTAGGATCGATGCTCTCAACACAGTTTGTTCTAAGTCAACAGTGGCAAGCAGAGTCTCGGTCTGCTCCCAGCCTACTGGACAAGTTCTAGACGCTAAGTCAAACGATGACAAAGGTCAAATTAACGACGAGCTCGAAGATGAGAGCGAGGAGTTTCGTTCAGAGGTTGAGAGAAGAATTCGATTAAGTTGGAACTAAAGAAAAGAAACGTACATGGGAGTCTTTATATACTAAAAGAACAAGGAAAATATAAAAGGAATTGTACAGCTAATTGCCTAAGAAAGGAAATGTGAAGGTCAATAGCTAAAAGGAAATGAGCGTCCATGAAACACGTAGCAATGATTATATAATTGTAATAGTCCGTTAACGAAAGGGAAAGAAAACTGTAACATTACCCCCTTCGTATGCAAGAAGTCACCGACTTCTTATCCTGTTCCCCAACCATGGTTTCCATTATTCGTCCACCCATGATCCCGGCGCGACTTTAACCATTCGGCAATGGTGTTGATGTCGTGATTAGCGGTCTCAAACCGCCATTGCAAGGTCCTTGTAATGTAATCGAGTTGGATCGTTTGTTCAAGGATTGCGTCGCGCTCTTCATCCGTGACGGTGTGAGGATCAGTGGTGAGGGCGGTGTTAAGCATGGCATCGAGGGGTCCGGCGAAGAGTTGATAATCGACAATAAAGGTGGCGAGGGCCTCCTGCGCCCTAAGAAGGGTGGCGTTAGGGGTCCTAGCAAGAGGTGGTGCGGGCGGAGCAGGTAGGGGTGCTTCTTCTTCGTTAAGAAGATCAACGAGCTCCTCCGGGTGCTGGTGAAGTTCGGCGATGGTGGAGGAAGGGGAGGCGGGCCAGTTCGGGAAGAGATAGTCGTCGACGGTGGTGGTGGTGGTGACGAAGACCTCAATAGGGAGGTCATGAGCGGTGGCGAGGAACGGGGAAGCAGCGGCGAAAGACGGGTCGTAACAATGGCCACAGGCTGTGACCAAGAGCGCGAAGGCGAAAGCAACGAGGTAAGCGATGATGACGATGGCGGACATGCTGTATCGATTGGATGGAGGCCAGATCATTGAGTGTGGTTAAATATCCCAAATCTCATCGTCGGAGTCCAAAGCTAAGATCTCTTCAATCTCAGGTTCCCTGGTCCTGAGAAGATTCTCACGAGAACTCCTAGCCGCTTCTTCTTGTTCTGATCGGGTTCTTGCATCGTCAGGATGTGGAATACGAATTTGGTCAGGGCGTGCATGTCGTGTAACATGTATTTCTGGATTGTTCATGCTAGCCTGTATTGCCTGGTTCAAGAGATCGTAATATCGTTCGGTTGCAATTGTAATTTCCATTTGCGCTCGTGTGCGGTTAAAATTTTCACTTCCCCTTATATTCATTCGTCGTTCGTATTGCCATTGTTCCGCAGAGATATCTCTGCCTAACTGAATGATCCATTGTAAGGCTTCTGATAGTTCTGGGAAGGTTCGTCGCAACCAAACCCTGTGATATACATTGTCATATTGAAAGCAAGGGTGAACTGATGCTGGGAGATAATGTGATTCAGCTTCTTGGAATGTAGGTAATTCTCCTAGATCAAAAGAGAGGCGGTGATACTGAGGAAGATATCTTGATAGGGCGTTATATGGAATCTCAGTGCGTCCTTGTGGATGGGTTCGTTTATGAGGAGGTAATCGTGCTACTTTGGGTGGTTTTGACATCATTGGAACGTATTTCAGTTTCTGATAAATAGATAGCGTTCGTTTAGAGGGATGTTTAAAGGCAGGAACAAACATCTGCGTGACGGAGTATCTGGTTTTGACAGTAGGGGTATATCTTCCAACGGTTCTGCAAAATCTTTTGACATAACGGATATTATGCTTTAGTTGGAGGTTGGTGCGATAGTAAGTCATTTTATTGACTGTTTCAGAGGTTTCTTCTGCTTTTATACTCTACCAGAATATCCGCAGCATTGCCTAGATGTCGTTCCGGTTCCCAGGTGTTATCATTTGCTCCATAGCCTTTCCATTTGACTAGGTATTGATAACCAGCTCCGCGTTTCCGATGTCCAAGGATAGCCTCAATCTCAAACTCTTCTTGTCCATTAACCATATCGGGAGGTGGCATAGTGAAATTCGGACCATGCATTGAGGTTTCCTTATATGGAGTGAGGAGTGATGCATGAAACACAGGGTGAATGCGCCATTGTTTCGGTAGTTTCAATCTATAGGTAACTGGCCCCATGACTTGTTCAACCTGGAAGGGTCCTTCTCGTTTTGGTGCTAGCTTTCTTGATTGATACGGAATGTGAAGATTCTTATTTTCAAGCCAGACTTTGTCACCCTTTTCGAATCTGATTGACTTGTCTCTGTATCTATGAGCGACCATTTGTCTAGCAAGTTCATGAGCAGCTAGAGCTTCTTCTCTGGCTTTTCGAAGCATCTGGAGGCGTTCTTCTGCTGCTGGAGCAGTCATTTTGAGCGCTGCTGTAGGGATGGCGATCGGATCTGTTCCATACATAAGTTGGAATGGAGATGTTTTTATTGTATCATGATAACGATTATTGTGTGCGAATTCGGCAATAGGCAAGAGTGGTTTCCATTTGTGGGGTTCATTGGTACAAAACATCCGAAGATAGATTTCAAGTTCTTGATTGACACGTTCAGTTTCGCCATCTGTTTGAGGGTGATAAGCAGTGCTCATCCTGTGATCGATTCCCAGTGCTTTTCGTATTTCTTGGAATACTTTGGCAGAGAACTGTGGTCCTCTATCAGAGATTAAGATATCTGGGAGTCCAAATCGTTTGAAGATTTCAGAGATATAGAGATCAGCTGTTCCTAAAGCGTCGATTGTCTTGTTGCAAGGGGTGAAAATTACCCCCTTCGTAAGGCCATGGTCCACCGTGACCAAAATGGAGTCATAACCGTCAGATATAGGAAGATCGGTAATAAAATCCAGTGTGACTTGTTGAAATGGCCGAGTAGCTTTTGATGGAATAGGGATTAATGCCGGTGAATTTGGGTGGGTATTGACTTTCATCTGTTGGCAGAGTGCACAACCTTCAACCCATTCTTTGACATGTCTATACATTCCAGGCCACCAATAATCACGCTTCAAAAGTGCTAGTGTTTTCAATCGTCCAGGGTGTCCTGAAGATAATGCTTCATGTATCTCCTTAATTAATCGAGTGCGCAACTCAATTCGATCAGGCACATAGATCCTGCCCAAGTAATAAACGATACCATGAGTGTGTGTCCAGTCTTGTAGCTTGGATTTAATTGGTGGTGCCCTTTGCTTAGTGATAACTTCAATAAGGATGCGTCCAAAATCGTCGCTTGCCATGTATTTCTTTAATTCGCTGGCAAGATCATCATTGATTAGTCGAATAAATCGGTCATTCGGCAAAACCGTGACAGTAGTTTGTTCCTCATCATTTCCCATATGATCTGGCCGTCTGGATAATGCATCTGCTTCGAACATTTTTGTGCCAGGTATATGTTCAATACAAAGATCATATTCAGATAGTAATGATGACCACCGAGCTTGTCGAGGTGTTAAGCGTTGAGCAGTTCGGTAGTAGGACAAGTTCTTGTGATCACAATGGACGATGATCGTGTGAGGAGAACCATGTAATAGATGGCGCCATACTGCAAGTCCCTTGATGATTGCAAGCAGTTCTCTGTCATAAATTTGATAATTCTGTTCCGTTGGTGTTAACGCATGGGATATGAATCCACATGGATGGAGTGCTCCAGATTCATCAGCCTGTTTCAGTACCGCTCCAATTGCTTTATTGGAGGCGTCGGTTTGAAGGATAAATGGTTTTGCAGGATTTGGCATTAACAATACTGGCATAGAGGCGAACCGTTGCTTTAGGGTGTCAAAGGCAAGTTGGCGCTCATTATTCCAGTCAAATGGTTCCGTTTTCTTGGTTAAATCTGTGAGTGGTTTTGCGATTGCTGCAAAGTTTCCAATAAAACGTCTGTAAAAGTTTCCAAAACCTAGGAATGATCGGACTTGTTTAACCGTTGATGGTACTGGCCAATCAGCTATTCCTGCGAGTTTGATAGGATCCATTCGTATTTTTCCGGGTGAGATGATCATGCCCAGAAATTCAACTTCTTGAACAGCGAATTTACATTTTTCTAATTTCAGGAACAGATCGTTCTCTTCTAATCGATCGAGAACCCTTTTTGTTCGTTCTTCTAGTTCGTTCAAATTCTGAGAACATATCAAGATGTCGTCCATGTAGATAATGAGCCATCCTTCATTAATCATGTCTCTGAAGTATTCGTTCATCATAGTTTGGAATGTAGATGGCGAATTGCATAAACCGAAGAACATAACAGTTGGTTCGTATAATCCTCTGTTGGTAATGAAAGCAGCTTTCCATTCGTCCCCTTTCTTGATCCTGACGTTATTATATCCCCATCGGAGGTCTAATTTGGTGAAATATTGTGCGCCAGCGAGTTTTGTAAGGAGGTCGGATACTAGGGGTAATGGGTATGCATTCTTGATTGTCCAATCGTTTAAATATCTATAATCTTGGCATGGCCGAAGCGCACCACTTTCCTTCTTTGAGACAAAGAAGAATGGCGATGCTTGAGGAGATTTCGACGGTTTGATGTAGCCTTTAGCTAGCTGTTCTTCAATCCATTCGTCCAGCGACGACTGTTCTTTGATTGATAACGGATAGATCTTGCTAACTTTAGGACTAAAACCGGTTTTCAAATCGATAGCGTGATCCCAAGTTCTGGAAGTTGGGAATCGTTCTGATGCCTTTTTCTCAAAGACTGAGCACCATTTCCCATATTCTAATGGTAATTCCGTTTTTGGTTCATCCTTTTTCAACTGATGTTCTAATGCTTGAGATGCTGATGTTTTAACTCTGATCCAGTAATCGTCTTCTCCCCATTGTTGATTGTCCAATGCCATTTGCCAGATAGTTCCTCCATTCCGTTGTTCATCGATGAGGTGTATCGTTTTATCTCTCCAATCAATAGTAGGATTGTTTTCTTCTAACCAAGGGATCCCCAAAATTAATCGTTGATCTCCTAATTTAGTGATTAGAAACCAGTTGCTGTATCGTTTTCCTCCAATCGAATATTGAATATGGACTCGATGTGTGATTATTCCATTAGTGTTAACTGTTCCATCTGCGTTTCTGACTTTGATTGGTTTTCGCAATTTTTCTTTTGATAACTTGGTGGTTACTTCTTCGTCAATAAAATTCCCTTCTGCTCCACAATCGATTAGAGCCGAAGTTTCAGCGGGTAAATCGGACGTTTCCACAGAAATTGAAAGGCGCTTGTCATTATTCGATCTTACTATTACAGAATCGAGCGCTAACTGTGAATGTCCATTTGTTATGGAAGTGCCAACCGCTGTATGACGCTTCCGGGTTAAAAACCCTCATTCTCGAGTTCATTGAGAAGACCTTCTCGTTCATCGGCCTTCATTCCAGCAAGGATCGCTCTGATGCTTGCAACTGGGTCGTCTTTCTTCTCTTTGGACGCATCTTCAGGGATAGATCTGATCCCCTTATTCTGAAACGATGAGGAGGCCCTGAAGGAGGCGTTTGACGTGGTGTTTCGTTTGGGACAGTTCCTTGAAACATGCCCCTGGTTTCCACATTTGAAACATTTCCCAGATTTCATGTATTCCTCCTTTTGTTCATCTGTCAAACGTCCAGTGGGCATAGCATTTACTGATCGGGTTGATCCGCCCCTATTATTGGTGTTTCGATTAAAATTGGAGCGGTTCCCTTGTCCTGGTTTTCGCCCAAGTGCTCGCATCATTTCCCAAGCGCCATGAAGCTGTTCTGCCTTCTCATATGCTTCTTTCATGGATAAAACATTCGCTTCAAGGATCTTCGTAGCGATACTCTCAGGGAGTCCTTTAACAAAGGCCTGGAGTTGCGCAGTTGTTCCTTTCAATCCTGAAGTACCGATCTCCATACGGAATTTTCTGATATATTCAGGGACTGAAACATCACCCCCTACTCTGAGATTGGCTAGATTGTTCAGCGCTCTGAGAGCACTATTGACTTCTCCCCAATCAGCTAGGAAACGCTTCTTGAATTCTGCCCAGTTCGTCCAAGTAAGGGTTCCTTCTCCTTCTTCATCTAATTCATCCTTGATCAGGACTTTCCAATCGTCAAGTTCCTGCCCAAGACAGGCAAGAGTAAATCGAATCTGTTTCTGTGCTTTGCCTTTATAATTATCGTCATTTAAGACAAAGTAATCTTCAAGACTTCCAATGAAAGCCTTTGCTTCAGTTCGTTTTCCTGTAAAAACACGCATAGGCTGCGGTTTGATATCTCCTTTAGAGGCAGGTGCTGCTGCGTCGGTTGCCATCTTTTCTCCTTTTGGTTCTTCTGGTTCTCTTGTTTCGTCTTTCTTCTTTCCTGATTCTGGATCTCCAAATAAACTTTGTTCGATCTGTTTCTGTTCTAGGAAGTCTCTCCAAGGCTGTATTCCTTTGTCTTGGAGTGCGTATCTGTCCTGTGGTGGTGCTCCAGAGAGACTGAGGAATTCGTTCCACCAGGAGGATTCTGGTTCTTCAGTGGGTGGAAAAAATAGAGAGTAAAAATCCTCTTTTAGATCTTCGTTGATCCACTCAATCCAAACGTTATCTGGGAAGACTTCCTTTCCGTCTCCTTCAATATAATCACCTTCAAAGAGGGATGCTGGTACTGGTTCGTTCTTTTTCTTAGTTCCTGAGCGGAAAAACCACCCTGTTCCAGTAGTCGACGGAAAAACCTCTCGTCGATCTAGATAATACTTTCGTCTGAAACGGACAGAGCCGTTCGGTGGTCTGAGGTTTGAGGTTCTGGTATCAATGGTGTCTGGCTAGTGTAGAAACACTGAGCGGTTCTGGGAGTTCCAACTTGTGTTAGGATCGATGCTCTCAACACAGTTTGTTCTAAGTCAACAGTGGCAAGCAGAGTCTCGGTCTGCTCCCAGCCTACTGGACAAGTTCTAGACGCTAAGTCAAACGATGACAAAGGTCAAATTAACGACGAGCTCAAAGATGAGAGCGAGGAGTTTCGTTCAGAGGTTGAGAGAAGAATTCGATTAAGTTGGAACTAAAGAAAAGAAACGTACATGGGAGTCTTTATATACTAAAAGAACAAGGAAAATATAAAAGGAATTGTACAGCTAATTGCCTAAGAAAGGAAATGTGAAGGTCAATAGCTAAAAGGAAATGAGCGTCCATGAAACACGTAGCAATGATTATATAATTGTAATAGTCCGTTAACGAAAGGGAAAGAAAACTGTAACATAAAGAGCTGCCATACACAACCAGATGAGACAGGCAGGCTGGAATTAGGATTGTCATGAGTAGGAGGGTAATTGTGCTTAAAGGTCAGGCTCCAGAAATCCCAAAGACACATGTCACTCAAGAGAGAAGGGTGATGGATGTAGTCAGTGACATGTGAGGCTTTGGGCAACATGTGGCCATCTTCATCAAATCTGACAGTCACGAAGGTGTTGTGAGCACAGAGGTTGTCAGAAGGGATGGCATCGTGTTCATCAAACTGAGACTGTTGACAACCCTGAACATGAGCAGCAGCAGCAGCAAGGTTGACCTGGCCATGCAAGACAAAGGAATCAAACTGTGTCCAGTACAAGTCTCTGAACTGATAGTCAGATTGCAAATCATCTAAACCCAAAAGATATGAGGCAACCTGCTGGGCTGAGAGCTCCTGCTGAGCAACAATTGCACTAGCACACTTAAGCAAAACCTTTTGAGCATGGGTGGCATCAGATTGGTTTTCAATAGGAGCATTTATTTCTCCAAATTCTGCATGGCTGTCTCCAACACACTAAATGCTGAGTGCATTTTGAGCTGAGTTTTGGAGATGTAATCAGTAATGTAATAGAGGATGGCAGTGCAGATGACCCCAATGTGATGAACTTGATATCCATATTACAGTGCACAAGCTCAATAATTGTGTCATTGAAACAGTTCACCATGCCATCAACATGATGCAAAGAGAGCTCACCACTTTGTCAGTCAACAACTGTGTGTAAAACTGTGTTCTCCTTATGCAAGTTGAACCAACACACTTTTGGGTGAGGAGACCCTTTCCAGTTTTTGTAACAACCTGCATTGTGGACATGAACCTGGCACTGCAAGACCAAATTATGTAAATCATTGGCATGGCATGTGGAAAACTCCAGCTCAGGTTCATTGGCTGCTTTGTGAATTGGACACAGTGTGCAAGGGTTGTGCAAGGAAGACGGTATGGAGACAATGTCACCAGGGTCAGGAGGAATGCATGAGCTGATGCAGTCGTTGAGATAGGAGATGAGGCGCATCTCAAATGCACCACCAGGGTCTTTGAGAAGAGCATCACAAACCTCAGAGGGTGACATTCCACCTTCCAGCCAAAGCAGCAGGTGGCAATGCAATGACCCTCAACCTTGGGCCTCAACAGCGCCATAATAAGCTTTTGTAACACCTAACAAACTGGGGCCACAGCCAATACCAGGGAGCTTGTGGCATCCAAGAACAGCAGAGCAAAATGCAGTCATATAATGATCAAAAAACATTGATGCAAGTACAGGGTCCTTTGCAATCAGGAGTGACTGTTCGTGGAAAGCAGGGACCTGCACAGGCAACAGGTCATCAAGATTGATTTCATGCCCAATGAGGAGTTTAATGAGCAGGTTGTATATGTCTGCAGGATTGATTGTGATGAAGAAGCTCAAAGCACCAAATGACACAATCAACCCACAAAGATCATTTCTCATCTTCAACCAAGCAGTGGCTGACCCCTTCACAGTGCTATTGACAAAATGCACATCACACATCAACTCCAGGACATCTTTTTCATGCTGCTCAGAAAATTGATAATGTCCATCCTCAATCTTGTCAGCAACACATTGGAAGTCCTCAGGCATCAATTGAGCATACATATGGGCTTTAGACTGAAAAAAGGGCGTGCCAACATGCATTGTTGTCTGTAGCATGACCTCCTGGCACTGTAAAATGTTGAAGACAGAAAACATGAAGGATGGGTGCTCTCTGAATTGGCTGTCAGATATCCTGAGTAAATGTTGAGCCATAGCAGACATGGAGGCCTGAGGGTTTCTTCTGGGGTCCTCAAACCCACCACAACCATAGGGATAAAGAGTAGGGTAACACAATGGGAATAGGTTCACGTTATGAAAACTGTTTTCTGGTTCTGGATGATGACCATACATGAAGAACGGCTTTCCTGACAGGAGGTATTTCAAGGCTGCAGCTTTCATGTCTGATGGCATGGTGTTGTGGTCCAGGTTGGCAACAACAATGTTTTAAAAAACAACATCATCACAGGCTGGTGGTGAATTTGAATGAGGGAGAGGCACACAACAGGAAACCAATGTGGAAGTGGAGTCATTGACACACTTGTGTTCAACATTGTAAGGCAGACCACCCATGCAGTCTATTTTGGATATGACAGTATAGTCTATATCAACTGAACAGTAATGGCTGTTGTTGTTCTTCAGCCACTGCAGTGCTCATTTGATATATGATGCTCTTACAATCAATGGCTGTGCATATTGGTGAAGCCAAGTAGTAGACAGCTTCACTGCACCAACAAACAAGACACAGATTGGAGTGAGGATTTCCTCAACAGTGGGTGGGAGCCAGGTTGCAATCTTACCAGGTTCCTGTTGGTGGAATATAGTGTGACCATGATAGCCTCTTTGAGGTGTCCCTGACCCAGAAACAGATTTCAGAAGGACCATGATTGTCTTTGTGTGACATAAAGCAATCATACTCTCCTCTACAGGTGATAGGTCCCATAGCTCGACAAGAACATTGCCCATGTACATATAGTTTGCCAGAGCCAATTTTGGGAGCAGACCACGAGTCAGGGATCAGTGACAATCATCACAAAGTAACAAAGTATCTGATAGATGGTTATCTGCTGCATGTTCATTGAGGAGAACATTACTGAGGCGAGTTCTATAGAGCCTGGACAAGATGGTACAAGCTGATGCAGGAAAGTCCTCTGGAGGTTCAAGCAACCTGAGATCTATTTCAGACATTGGTGTGGCATGAAAAGGTTTTGATGTGAATTGTATACAACATGCCCCACACATGCACGTGTTAGTGCAGTTGATCTGAACAGTCAACTCAAACTCGCATTTAGTTAAATCCTTCAACAACTCATCTGGGCATTGTGGCCACATGTGGCACACAATGTTTAGAGAGGAAATGTTGCATGTATGCCACAACAATGTAACTGTTGATCTAAAGACAGCTCTTCCTCATCTGAGAGACAATATATAGCCTAAGAGTTGGTGCTGTATGTCCACCTTCAAAGATCATTCACATTGTACAGGGCTAGGTGCCATGTACTGTACCATGTTTTGAAAAGTGCACATACATACTTGAGGTGTGGTGCATGCAATTGACAGTACAAATGCTCTCAGATCTGCATCTGGAAATGAAGGGCACAGTTGCTTTAAGAGCATGTTGCAGACGCATGAACTCTGTAGCTTATAACATTTGATTGGACTGACCAGCAAGTGGCAAAAGAAGAGGGAATGTGTTACAATTTCTTTTCCTTTCATTGACGGACTTACTTTATTATATAATCATCGTTATGTGTTTCATGGACGCTCATCTCCTTTAGCTACTTTACCTTCACATCTCCTTTCTTAGGTATTTAGCTGTACGTTTCCTTTTATATTTCTTTTGTTCTTTTACGTATATAAACCTTCTTGTAAAGTAGCTAGACTCCAGTTCCAACTTAATCGAATTCTTCTCTCAACCTCTGAACGAAACTCCTCGCTCTCATCTCTTTGAGCTCGTCGTTTATTTGACCTTTGTCATCGTTTGACTTAGTGTCCAGAACTTGTCCAGTAGGCTGGGAGCAGACCGAGACTCTGCTTGCCACTGTTGACTTAGAACAAATTGCGTTGAGAGCATCGATCTTAACACAAGTTGGAACTCACAGAACCGCTCAGTGTTTCTACACTAGCCAGACACCATTGATACCAGAACCTCGAACCTCAGACCCCCGAACGGCTCTGCCCGTTTCAGACGAAAGTATTATCTAGATCGACGAGAAGTTTTTCCGTCGACTACAGGAACAGGGTGGTTTTTCCGCTCAGGAACTAAAAAGAAGAACGAACCAGTACCAGCATCCCTCTTTGAAGGTGATTATATTGAAGGAAACGGAAAAGACGTCTTCCCAGACAACGTTTGGATCGATTGGGTCAACGAAGATCTAAAAGAGGATTTTTATTCTCTATTTTACCCACCTACTGAAGAACCAGAATCCTCCTGGTGGAACGAATTCCTCAGTCTTTCTGGAGCACCACCACAGGACCGATACGCACTCCAAGACAAAGGATTACAGCCTTGGAGAGACTTCCTAGAACAGAAACAGATTGAACAAAGTTTATTTGGAGATCCAGAATCAGGAAAGAAGAAAGACGAAACAAGAGAACCAAAAGAACCAAAAGGAGAAACAGAAAAGATGGCAACTGACGCAGCAGCACCTGCCTCTAAAGGAGATATCAAACCGCAGCCTATGCGTGTTTTTACAGGAAAACGAACCGAAGCGAAGGCTTTCATTGGAAGTCTTGAAGATTACTTTGTCTTAAATGACGACAATTATAAAGGCAAAGCACAGAAACAGATTCAATTTACTCTCGCCTGTCTTGGGCAGGAACTCGATGATTGGAAAGTCCTGATCAAGGATGAATTAGATGATGAAGAAGAAAGAACCCTTACTTGGACGAACTGGGCAGAATTCAAAAAGCGTTTCCTAGCCGATTGGGGAGAAGTCAATAGCGCTCTTAGAGCGCTGAACAATTTAGCCAATCTCAGAGTAGGGGGTGACGTTTCAGTCCCTGAATATATCAGAAAATTTCGCATGGAAATTGGTACCTCAGGTTTGAAAGGAACAACTGCGCAGCTTCAAGCCTTTGTCAAAGGACTCCCTGAAAGTATTGCTACGAAGATCCTCGAAGCAAATGTTCTATCCATGAAAGAAGCATATGAAAAGGCAGAACAGCTTCATGGCGCTTGGGAAATGATGCGAGCGCTTGGGCAAAAACCAGGACAAGGGAACCGCTCTAATTTTAATTGAAACACCAATAACAAGGGAGGATCAATCCGATCAGTAAATGCGATGCCCACTGGACGTTTGACAGATGAACAAAAGGAGGAATATATGAAATCTGGAAAATGTTTCAGATGTGGAAACCAGGGGCATGTTTCAAGGAATTGTCCCAAACGAAATACCACGTCAAACACCTCCTTCAGGGCCTCCTCATCGTTTCAGAATAAGGGGATCAGATCTATCCCTGAAGATGCGCCCAAGGAAAAGAAAGATGACCCAGTTGCAAGCATCAGAGCAATCCTTGCTGGGATGAAGGCCGATGAACGAGAAGGCCTTCTCAATGAACTTGAGAACGAGGGTTTTTAACCTGGAAGCGTCATACAGCGGTTGGCACTTCCATAACAAATGGACATTCACAGTTAGCGCTTGATTCTGTAATAGTAAGATCAAATAATGACAAGCGCCTTTCAATTTCTGTGGAGACGTCCGATTTACCCGCTGAAACTTCGGCTCTAATCAATTGTGGAGCAGAAGGGAATTTTATTGACGAAGAAGTTACCACCAAGTTATCAAAAGAAAAATTGCGAAAACCAATCAAAGTCAGAAACGCAGATGGAACGGTTAACACTAATGGAATAATCACACATCGAGTCCATATTCAATATTCGATTGGAGGAAAACGATACAGCAACTGGTTTCTAATCACTAAATTAGGAGATCAACGATTAATTTTGGGGATCCCTTGGTTAGAAGAAAACAATCCTATTATTGATTGGAGAGATAAAACGACACACCTCATTGATGAACAACGGAATGGAGGAACTATCTGGCAAATGGCATTGGACAATCAACAATGGGGAGAAGACGATTACTGGATCAGAGTTAAGACATCAGCATCTCAAGCGTTAGAACATCAATTGAAAAAAGATGAACCAAAAATGGAACTACCATCAGAATATGGGAAATGGCGCTCAGTCTTTGAGAAAAAGGCATCAGAGCGATTCCCAACTTCCAGAACTTGGGATCACGCTATCGATTTGAAAACCGGTTTTAGTCCTAAAGTTAGCAAGATCTATCCGTTATCAATCAAAGAACAGTCGTCGCTGGACGAATGGATTGAAGAACAGCTAGCTAAAGGCTACATCAAACCGTCGAAATCCCCTCAAGCATCGCCATTCTTCTTTGTCTCAAAGAAGGAAAGTGGTGCGCTTTGGCCGTGCCAAGATTATAGATATTTAAACAATTGGACAATCAAGAATGCATACCCATTACCCCTAGTATCCGACCTCCTTACAAAACTCGCTGGTGCACAATATTTCACCAAATTAGACCTCCGATGGGGATATAATAACGTCAGGATCAAGAAAGGGGACGAATGGAAAGCTGCTTTCATTACCAACAGAGGATTATACGAACCAACTGTTATGTTCTTCGGCTTATGCAATTCGCCATCTACATTCCAGACTATGATGAACGAATACTTCAGAGACATGATTAATGAAGGATGGCTCATTATCTACATGGACGACATCTTGATATGTTCTCAGAATTTGAACGAACTAGAAGAACGAACAAAAAGGGTTCTCGATCGATTAGAAGAGAACGATCTGTTCCTGAAATTAGAAAAATGTAAATTCGCTGTTCAAGAAGTTGAATTTCTGGGCATGATCATCTCACCCGGAAAAATATGAATGGATCCTATCAAACTCGCAGGAATAGCTGATTGGCCAGTACCATCAATGGTTAAACAAGTCCGATCATTCCTAGGTTTTGGAAACTTTTACAGACGTTTTATTGGAAACTTTGCAGCAATCGCAAAACCACTCACAGATCTAACCAAGAAAACGGAACCATTTGACTGGAATAATGAGCGCCAACTTGCCTTTGACACCCTAAAGCAACGGTTCGCCTCTATGCCAGTATTGTTAATGCCAAATCCTGCAAAACCGTTCATCCTTCAAACCAACGCCTCCAATAAAGCAATTGGAGCGGTACTGAAACAGGCTGATGAATCTGGAGTACTCCATCCATGTGGATTTATATCCCATGTGTTAACACCAACGGAACAGAATTATCAAATTTATGATAGAGAACTGTTTGCAATCATCAAGGGACTTGCAGTATGGTGCCATCTATTACATGGTTCTCCTCACACGATCATTGTCCATTGTGATCACAAGAACTTGTCCTACTACCGAACTGCTCAACGCTTAACACCTCGACAAGCTCGGTGGTCATCATTGCTATCTGAATATGATCTTCGTATTGAACATATACCTGGCATAAAAATGTTCGAAGCAGATGCATTATCCAGACGGCCAGATCATATGGGAAATGATGAAGAACAAACTACTGTCACGGTTTTGCCGAATGATCGATTTATTCGACTAATCAATGATGATCTTGCCAGTGAATTAAAGAAATACATGGCAAACGACGATTTTGGACGCATCCTTATTGAAGTTATCACTAAGCAAAGGGCACCACCAATTAAATCCAAACTACAAGACTGGACATACACTCATGGTATCGTTTATTACTTGGGCAGGATCTATGTGCCTGATCGAATTGAGTTGCGCACTCGATTAATTAAGGAGATACATGAAGCATTATCTTCAGGACATCCTGGACGATTGAAAACACTAGTGTTAAGATCGATGCTCTCAACGCAATTCGTTCTAAGTCAACAGTGGCAAGCAGAATCTCGGTCTGCTCCCAGCCTACTGGACAAGTTCTGGACACTAAGTCAAACGATGACAAAGGTCAAATAAACGACAAGCTCAAAGAGATGAGAGCGAGGAGTTTTGTTCAGAGGTTGAGAGAAGAATTCGATTAAGTTGGAACTGGAGTTTAGCTACTTTACAAGAAGGTTTATATACGTAAAAGAACAAAAGAAATATAAAAGGAAATGTACAGCTAAATACCTAAGAAAGGAGATGTGAAGGTAAAGTAGCTAAAGGAGATGAGCGTCCATGAAACGCATAACGATGATTATATAATAAAGTAAGTCCGTCAATGAAAGGAAAAGAAATTGTAACAACTAGCACTTTTGAAGCGTGATTATTGGTGGCCTGGAATGTATAGACATGTCAAAGAATGGGTTGAAGGTTGTGCACTTTGCCAACAGATGAAAGTCAATACCCACCCAAATTCACCGGCATTAATCCCTATTCCATCAAAAGCTACTCGGCCATTTCAACAAGTTACACTGGATTTTATTACCAATCTTCCTATATCTGACGGTTATGACTCCATTCTGGTCACGGTGGACCATGGCCTTACGAAGGGGGTAATTTTTACTCCTTGCAATAAGACGATCGATGCCTTAGGAACTGCAGACCTCTATATCTCTGAAATATTCAAACGCTTTGGACTCCCTGACATCTTAATCTCGGATAGAGGACCGCAATTCTCCGCCAAAGTATTTCAAGAGATACGAAAAGCTCTAGGAATCGACCATAGAATGAGCACAGCCTACCATCCTCAGACAGATGGAGAAACTGAACGTGTAAATCAAGAACTCGAAATTTATCTCCAAATGTTCTGCGCAAATGAACCTCATAAATGGAAACCACTACTACCCATCGCTGAATTTGCACATAATAATCGATATCATGACACAATAAAGACATCACCATTTCAACTTATGTATGGATCAGATCCAATCGCTATCCCTACAGCAGCAATCAAGATGACCGCACCAGCAGCAGAAGAACGCCTTCTGATGCTCCGAAAAGCTAGAGAAGAAGCCCTAGCTGCTCACGAACTAGCTAGACAAATGGTCACTCATAGATACAGAGACAAGTCAATCAGATTCGAAAAAGGTGACAAAGTCTGGCTCGAAAACAAGAATCTCCACATTCCATATCAATCAAGAAAGCTAGCACCAAAACGGGAAGGACCCTTCCAGGTTGAACAAGTCATGGGACCAGTTACTTACAAATTGAAATTACCAAAACAATGGCGCATTCATCCTGTGTTTCATGCTTCACTCCTCACTCCATATAAAGAAACCTCAATGCACGGCCCGAATTTCACTATGCCACCTCCCGATATGGTTAACGGACAAGAAGAGTTTGAGATTGAAGCTATCCTTGGACATCGGAAACGTGGAACAAGTTATCAATATTTGGTTAAATGGAAAGGCTATGGAACAAACGACAATACCTGGGAACCGGAAAGACATCTAGGCAATGCTGCGGATATCTTAGTTGAGTATAAAAACAGAAGGAACCTCTGAAACAATTCAGAAGAAAATGACTTACTATCGCACCAACCTCCAACTAAAACATAATATTCGTTATGTCAAAAGATTCTGCAGAACTATTGGACGATACACTCCTACCGTCAAAACCAGATATTCTGTCACGCAGATGTTTGTTCCTGCCTTTAAACACCCTTCCAAACGAACGCTCTCTACATATCAGAAACTGAAATACGTCCCAATGATGTCAAAACCGCCTAAAGTATCACGATTACCTCCTCACAAATGAACGCATCCACAAGGCCATACAGAGATCCCATATAATGCTTTATCAAAGTATCTTCCCCAGTATCATCGTCTCTCTTTTGATCTAGGAGAATTACCCACATTCCAGGAGGCCGAATCACATTATCTCCCAGCATCAGTTCACCCTTGTTTTCAATACGATAATGTTTATCACAGGGTTTGGTTACGACGAACCTTCCCTGAATTATCAGAAGCTTTACAATGGATCATCCAGCTCAGCAGAAACATTTCCGCGGAACAATGGCAATATGAACGACAAATGAACATAAGGGGAAGCGAAAATTTTAGCCGCACAAGAGCGCAAATGGAAATAACACTTGCAACCAAACGATATTACGATCTTCTGAACCAGGCAATACAGGCTAGCATGAACAATCCAGAAATACATGTTACACGACATGCACACCCTGAACAAATCCGTATTCCACACCCTGATGATGCAAGAACCCGATCAGAACAAGAAGAAACAGCTAGGAACTCTCGTGAGAACTTTCTCAGAACCAGGGAACCTGAGATCGAAGAGATCTTAGCTTTGGACTCCGACGATGAGATTTGGGATATTTAAACCACACCCAATGATCTAAAACCCCATCCTATCGATACAGCATGTCCACCATCGTCGTCATCGCTTACCTTGTTGCTTTCGCCTTTGCGCTCTTGGTCACAGCCTGTGGCCATTGTTACAACCCTTCTTTCGCCGCTGCCTCCCCATTCCTCGCCACCGCCCACGACCTCCCCATTGAGGTCTTTGTTACCACCACCACCACCATCGATGAATACTGTTACAGTTTCCTTTTCCTCTTCTATGATGGACACTTCATTATTACAACATCATTACTATACGGTTTAGTGGACGTTTATCTCCTTTTGCTAACGCTTTCATATTTCCTTTCATAGGTAGTTAGCTGCGCTTACTGCGCATTCCCTTTATAGTTTCCCTTATTCTCAAAACGTATATAAACCCTAGAATATCCTGTACATTCTCTAGTTCCAACTTAATCGAATCATACTCCCAATTTGACTCGAACTCCTCGCTCTCTTTTCCTTGAGCTCGTCGTCAACCTAAAGACCTTCGTCATCGTTTGACTTAGCGTCCAGAATCTGTCCAGTAGGCTGGGAGCGGACCGAGACTCTGCTTGTCACTGTTGACTTAGAACGAACCACGTTGGGAGCATCGATCTTAACAAATACCTCTTCCCGGATTGGCCCGCCTCCCCTTCCTCTACCGTAGCCCCCTTACATCAGCACCCGGACGAGCTCGCTGACTTCTTGATTGAAGAAGAAGCACCCCTACCCGCTCCGCCAGCTCCACCTCTCGCCAGGACCCCTAACGCCACTCTCCTTCGGGCTCAGGAAGCCCTTGCCACCTTCATCGTCGACTACCAACTCTTCGCTGGACCTCTTGACGCCATGCTCAACACCGCCCTCACCACCGATCCTCACAGTGTCACGGATGAAGAGCGCGATGCAATCCTCGAGCAAACAGTCCAACTAGACTATATCACGAGGACGCTGCAATGGCGGTTTGAAACCGCTAACCACGATGTCAACACCATTGCCGAATGGTTGAAATCACGAAGAGATCATGGGTGGACGAATGGTGGAAACCACGGTTGGGGAACAGGTTAAGAAGTCGGTGACTTCTTGCATACGAAGGGGGTAATGTTACAATTTCTTTTCCTTTCATTGACGGACTTACTTTATTATATAATCATCGTTATGCGTTTCATGGACGCTCATCTCCTTTAGCTACTTTACCTTCACATCTCCTTTCTTAGGTATTTAGCTGTATGTTTCCTTTTATATTTCTTTTGTTCTTTTATGTATATAAACCTTCTTGTAAAGTAGCTAGACTCCAGTTCCAACTTAATCGAATTCTTCTCTCAACCTCTGAACAAAACTCCTCGCTCTCATCTCTTTGAGCTCATCGTTTATTTGACCTTTGTCATCATTTGACTTAGTGTCCAGAACTTGTCCAGTAGGCTGGGAGCAGACCGAGACTCTGCTTGCCACTGTTGACTTAGAACGAATTGCGTTGAGAGCATCGATCTTAACAGAATGGATTGTGCTCACAGATCCAAGGGCCTGTATGCCATGTGCAGCACACAACCTAAGCATCTCCAGCTTTGACATGTCCTCAATGTGAGAGAGAACAAAAGCAATGTCAGAGAGGCATTCACAAGGAGGGATGGAAGACAAGCCTGCAAATAACACATGCAGTGTGTCATCAATGGTGTCAAGTAATGATAACCTAATTCCAAGCAATGAACAGACAAAGTGCATATCAGCAATGGCAACATTTGATGCAGCCCTAAGGTGCTCAAGAGACTCTCAGATCATAGAATTAAGCTTGTCATCTGTTGTTGAGTGCATGAGCTCAACACAACCTGGTCCTGCGCTATGGGAGGAGGTCTTTACCTTTGGCCAGGTATTCTGTGTGGATTCCTAGTGGACTCCACAGAATCCTAGGACTCCACTGGGAATATTCCCAGTCAGTCCTAGTAAAAATAAAATTTGAGCATCCCAGCCAAAATGGCTGAAACATTCCCAATGCATTCCTAATGGGTTCCCACTGCAGTTCCAGTGCATTCCTACCCCAGTGGTAGGATTGACTAGGACTCCTACCCACTAGGAATGGGTAGGAATGGGTAGGAATCCTAGGACTCCACCTGTCTAATGTGTCACAGGCACTGCTACTCTATTGGAGTCATATTAGAAACTAGTAATGTAACAACTGTATTGCATGCTCCGATAAAAATAATGTGTGACAAGTGTCACATGTCACATGTCACATGACCAGTACCAGATGGTCTGTGCACTATTGACAGGTATATAAGGACAGCCAGTAGCACCCAATTTCTGCCATCCCCCCTCCTCGAAAATTGATTAGTCAGCTATTGTAGTAGGCTAGATGATGTATATAGATTGATTACATAAGTAAATTAGATTGGTAATTGGTAATGTAGATAAGATTGTATATGGACTGATTAGATAATTTACATTTTCCCACAATAAGTATCAACCATTCTCATGTGTCACATGTCACAATAGTGTCACATTTCCCACAGTTTTGAAAAGGCAGAATTGTCACATGGCCCATTAACAAAAAATATAGAGGGAGTCTATTTGTCCCAGAATATGAAAACCAAATATAAACAAATGCAATATTCATTGAGATAATGGCAAAATACTTTTGTAATTTCGCTTTTTATAGCACAGCCACAGCACTCTGAGGTACAAAAGTCATATTTATGACATGTTCTATTAACAAAAGTTGTAGAGGAGGTAAATCTGATGCCACTGATGGTGTCCAAATATTTGTAATCAAAGAACTTGTTGAGATATAGCCCTTTCAAATAATTTTGTGTGACAGTCCCAAATTTCCATTCCAAAGTCAAATTCATGACATGCTCCACTAATGAAAGTTGTAGAGGGGTAAAATCTGATGCTAGTGATGGTATACAAATATTTGTGAACAATAGCCTTTCTGAGATATAACCATTGCTTTCATGTTTTTTGACTTTGCAGACATATATATCATGTTCAAGGTGAATATATGTATGTCATGATGGCAGGAGATGTCAATTTCCCCTGGTGGCACCAAACCATGCAAATCTTGTAATCAGGTAGGATAACATTAATAACTCTGAGGCAGTCCTGATCCACTTGGCTGACCAGCAAGACCAACCATGGCCAGGATAGGCCTGGAACTGAACCAGGAGGTTACTTTTCAGATAATGCCAGCTGCATGTGAGTATATGATTGATTTAATGTCAAAAAGTAACAGAACTCCACTGCCCATACCAGCTGCTCACCACTACATCCCACCTATTTGCCCCTGCCCATTTGACTGCCTGCACATACCCAAACTATTTACCTGCCAACTCAAATTAGCCTAAAACCAACCACCATTCATTTGCCCATGTTAGGATTGATGCCCTTAGCATAGTTCATTCTAAGTTAACAGTGGCAAGCAGAGTCTCAGTTCACTCCCAGCCTACTTGACAAAGATCAAAGCAACAATACTGGAGAATTGTAGTATACAGGAGGGTTTATATTCATCCAGAGAATGATAGAACCAAAAAGGAAATAAGGCTGTAGCTACCTGAGAAGAGAAATGTATTGGTAACTACCTAAAGGAAATAGTTCCCAAACACAGTCAATGAGTATGTAAGCAAAATGTTGTAGTTTGTCATAGAAGGAGAAAAGAAAATGTCACTCTGTCTCAGTTTTATGTTTATCTCATTGGCCTATTACCCTCCTGCCTTTCCCAAAGTCATGGCTATGACAATTGCATGACAACATCAGTATGATATATATTATCTGCACAGCCCAGATATAGTTGAAGCCAGAGTAATATCAAGAATGGGAAGATGTAACATACTGAAGAGATTCAAGAATAGTCTAAACCAAGTGCCTATTATCTTTTTCAGATTGTGTGAAATGTGATAGTCCAGATGTCACTTCACCCCTGGAAAAGTTTGACATGTTGGTGATATTTGAGAGTAGTCTGAATCAACCATGTATATTTACATACCATCTGCACAATGGCTACAGTCAAGTATGCATAAACAAGTGTAAATAACCATAAATGTGTCCATATTATACTAGATAATTACATTCCATGCTCTGATAACAATAGCAGTGAGCCTTTAAAAAATAGTCTGTACAATAGTGATGGTCATGTATGCACAAACCACCATACATGTGCCCAAATTACATTCAGTGAATCCAATCCAGCAATGAGCAAGAGACAAGCTTGAAACAATATTGACATGCCCAAAAAGTTCCTTGTACATGTATATCCACAAACAACAATGTAGAATCATACACATGTAAATGTCACACTAGGTATTCAAATTTCATACAAACTTTGTGAAATGAATGTGGAATGAGTGGAATATCACATGGATCCCATTAGAAAGTAAAACGAAAAGCAGGGAATAGCTAGGAATATGCCAGGAAGTCTTCAGTGGTAGGTTTCTATCAAGATATGATTCACTGGGAATGCACTGCAAATGTGCTGGGAATGTGCTGGGAATGTGCTGGGAATGTGCTGGGAATGTGCTGGGAATGTGCTGGGAATGTGCTGGGAATGTGCTGGGAATGTGCTGGGACTTTAGTGGACCAAGTGGGAATTTACTGGGAATTCAATAGGAATCCCAGGAGTCCACTGGGAGTCCACTGGGAAACATGGCTCAGTGGAAAGTACTGTATGGGAGCACATCCCAAGAAGGTAGTGATTGACAAGTTGGCCTCTCAACTGCGCAATTGTGCAACCCACTGTGCTAATCCCATGATGAGCAAGAACTGAGTACAGGGTCACATAGTCACAATGGATTATGTTCCATTCAGAGGTTGCAAAGAAAGTGGCAGTATCTGAATCAAGGAAATTCTGAGTTACATGTGGATGGGCCCCAATGGCAAGGAGGGAAGAGGTGTACAGGTGTGGAAACAATCTGAATCTAACATAAGACAGTAAGGTATATGCAGAGACAAGAGCTGGAACAGCCAACCTAAATCTGGTGCACCTTTGGTGGCTTGACAGCTGTTGACAGGGGCATCCAAAGCTATGGCCATGAGAGAAAGGGGTTAAGCGTGGTGTAAGGTTGATAGTTCAGAGGCACCTCAAAGTGGCCACGTACTGCCCACAGCAAAACTATTGAATTGTGCAAGCCAATCCCGTCCAAGGACAACATTGATCCCTTAAAACCCTCTGCTTGTACAGGGCTGCAACAACAGACTCTGCATCATTTGAGCTCGCTAAATGGCTGCATGCTGAGGGACTGATTGTTGAAAACTGCTGGGCTGCTGATATCTGGACTTGGCACAATTCACCATTAATGCAGAAGATGGTGGGGAGAGACATGGCACATTGAGACAGGAGGAGGTCCCTCCCAAAATTGTTAATCATAAAAACAGATAAAACACAGCATTTTTAGTGGTGTGATCAAAGGGACATGTTTCTGATGATTTGACTGAGAAAATGTATATCAGGCAAATGGCCTGCAATTGGGCATTTCATGCCTGTGAGTCCAAATGATGCCATTCCACTATAGCACAATCAGAACTGCAAATTACAGGGGTTGTACTGCTGGGCTGTATATGTTGGTGATTGGTTAACATTGGCACAATTGGTGGCAGTACCCAGGCTGGGGTATCTACAAACAACAACAGCTTTAATGTCTAGACCTCTTTGTCCAGTAGGTGGGAAGTAGATTGAGACTCTGCTTGCTTCTGTTGACTCAGAACAACTGTTGAGTGCATCAACCTTAACCATGGAGTCTAATCAGAGTGGAGGGGGAGTGTAAAGTAGCACATCATTCTTGATATTGAGCATTTTGCTTCCTCAGCTGTTTCCCTGATAAAATGTAACAGTGATAAACTGGTTTGACAAGAATAAGTCATCTAACAACTGATCTGATGAGAACAAGTCATCTAATATAAAGTCTGCAACAGTCACTAAGCTGACTAATTCAATGGCAGCACAGACTGAGGCTTAGTAAGCAGGAGACTTACTTAGCACTGTTTGTAGGTGTCAAAGCACTAACAGAGAGCAGAGGAATAAACATGTCATTGACCTCATTATATACATTTTGTAGATCTACCTTATCTACCAAATATAGAAATGTCCAGCATGTTGACTGAGCATGACTGTGGATTGCATAGGTGAGATTGTTGAGGGAGAATTTGGGTGTGCTGGAGGGGGAGATTGAAGACTAATAGCAGTTTCCAAAAAAGAACATCTCTATGTGTTCTCCCTCCTCCCTCTACTGGCCACCATCAAATAACATTTGATGGAGGGTATTGTTACAAGCTCACACTCACAACCTAACCACAAGCCTTGCAGAGGAGAGAGGGTAGAAAAGAGGGGGGAAGGGAATGTATTAGAACTACTAAGAATGATAACCTAGGCTCCTACAAGAGCATAAGAGAAACCATCTAGAGTCTAAAGAGACTCCAGCTATCTACCAAGGCCCTTATATACTCCTCCTGGAGACCCCTAGCCACCATGCATCCCATTGGCACCTCCACAGCCATATGCGCCCAGACCATATGCCTTGCTGCACATCCTATTGTCCATGTGTCTTGGGTGCTGCCACCTGTCAATCATTTAATAGACCAGGTCTGGCCCTTTCCCATGATGTCTGACCTTCCCATGGACTACTCTAGACTCCCATAATGGGCTGCGCTACCTCCCAGGCTTCCTGTGATCCCCACTGGTGATCCTCCTGCCTTAATGAGCCTCCAAGCCCCTGTGCTGTCCCTGTGGCTGATCCTGGTGATGTGCTGATGTGATCCTGAGGTGCCATCACTCAGGGTCTGATCCATCCTTGCTAATTATATCCATGGTTGGCGCAACCAACCGCCATCCTGTCTTCTAGTGAGCGCTACCAAGCGCTGACCCACACGAAGTGTTCCCATGGTTGTCCTAAGGTCCCAGACCTTGTGCCAATGATGCAGAGTGATGCCTGATCACCCTATGAATAAAACCAAAAATAAGATGCTAGGATCAGTTCCTAACAGGTATGTGTTAAGATCGATGCTCTCAACACAGTTCGTTCTTAAGTCAACAGTGACAAGCAGAATCTCGGTCTGCTCCCAGCCTACTGGACAAGTTCTGGACACTAAGTCAAATGATGACAAAGGTCAAATAAGTGACGAGCTCAAAGAGATGAGAGCGAGGTGTTTCATTCAGAGGTTGAGAGAAATATTTGATTAAGTTGGAACTAAGGAAAGAAGGTGTACATGAGGATCTTTATATACAGAAAAGAACAAGAGAAATATAAAAGGAAATGCATAGCTAAATACCTAAGAAAGGGAAGATGAAAGGTAAAGCTAAAAGGGAATAAGTGTCCATGAAACACATAGCTATGATTATATAATAGAGAGTCCATTAACAAAGAGGAAAAGAAACTGTAACATTACCCCCTTCATATCCTAGAAGTCACCAACTTCTACCAAAATCCTTTGGTGGTCCAGCCATGATCACCACATGACTTCATCCAGTTGATGATGCTTCTTACATCGCAGTTGGCAGTTTCAAATTGCCATTGTAACATCCTCATGATATGTTCAAGCTGGGCAGTCTGATCAAAGATTGCCTTGCATTCCTTGTCCAAAATGGTGTACAGGTTGGTGGTGAGGGCGATATGAACCATGGAATCGAGGGGGCCAGCGAAGAGTTGGTAGTCAATGAGAAGGGTGGTGAGGGCTTCTTGTGCATGAAGAAGGGCAGCATTGCAGAAGTGGGGACAGAGCAGCATATGGTAGACTGGGTGTAAAACTTGCTCTTCATTAAGCTCAGTGGGGTGTTGGCGAAGAGTGGTGGTGGAAGAAGTGGGGGAAGTGGGCCAGTCTGGGAAAAGATATTCATCAATGGTGGTGGTGGTGACAAAGACCTCAATAGGGAGGTCATGGGTGGTGGCGAGGAAGGGGAAGGCAGCAGCGAGGGGGTCGATGTAACAATGGCCACATGCTGTGAGTCTGTGACCAAGAGGGTGAAAGTGAAAGCAAGAAGGTAGGCAATGGTGATGATGGTGGCAATCATGTTGTATTGGTGGGATGAGAAGGATGGTAGTCGCTTGAGCATGGTTTAAATATCCCAGATTTCGTCATCTGAATCCAGTGCTAAGATCTCTTCAATCTCAGGTGCTCTGGTTCTGAGAAAGTTCTCACAGGAGTTTCTAGCTGCTTCTTCCTGTTCTGATCAGGTTCCTGCATCGTCAGGGTGTTGAATACGAATTTGATCAGGGCATTCATGACATGTAATGTGTATTTCCAGGTTGTTCATGCTAGCCTGCACTGCCTGGTTCAGGAGATTGTAGTATTGTTCAGTAGCGAGTGTCATCTCCATCTGCGCTCGTGTTTGGTTAAAATTTTCACTTCCCCTTATATTCATCTGCTGTTCGTATTGCCATTGTTCTGTGGAGATCTCCTGGCCTAATTGAATAATCCATTGTAATGCTTCTGATAGCTCCAGAAAGGTCCATTGTAACCAAACTCTGTGGTAGATGTTGTCATACTGGAAACAGGGGTGTACTGATGCCGGGAGATAATGCAATTCGGCTTCCTGAAACATGGGTAATTCTCCTAAATTGAATGAGAGGCGATGATACTGAGGGAGATACTTTGACAGGGCATTATACGGAATCTCTGTGTATCCTTGTGGATGAATTTGTTTGTGAGGAGGTAATCATGGTACTTTGGACAGTTTTGATAGCATAGGGATGTATTTCAGTTTTTGATAAATGGAAAGTGTTTGTTTGGAAGGGTATTTAAATGAAGGAATAAAGATTGGTGAAATGGTGTATTTGTACTTAGCTGTAGGGGTGTATCTTCCGACAGTTCTGCAGAATCTTTTGGTATAATGGATGTTATGCTTCAGCTGAAGGTTGGTGCAGTAGTAGGTCATTTTCTAGATTGTTTCAGAGGTTTCTTCTGTTTTTATACTCAACTAGGATATCCACAGCATTGCCCAAGTGTCGTTCCAGTTCCCAAGTATTATCATTTGCTCCATAGCCTTTCCATTTGACTAGGTATTGATAGCCAGCTCCGCATTTCCGATGTCCGAGAATGGCTTTGATCTCAAACTCCCCTGTCCATTAACCATATCAGGAGGTGGCATAGTGAAGTTCGGTCCATGCATTGAGGTTTCCTTATATGGGGTGAGGAATGATGGATGGAATACAGGATGAATGCACCATTGTTTCGGTAATTTCAATTTGTATGTAACCAGTCCCATGACTTGTTCAACTTGGAAGGGTCCTTCTCTTTTTGGAGCTAGCTTTCTTGACTGATATGGAATATGAAGGTTTCTGTTTTCAAGCCAGACTTTGTCGCCTTTTTTGAACTTGATTGACTTGTCTCTGTATCTGTGAGCAACAGTCTGTCTAGTGAGTTCATGTGCAGCTAGAGCTTCTTCTCTAGCTTTTCGAAGCATTTAAAGGCATTCTTCTGCTGCTGGAGCAGTCATTCTGATTGCTGTTGTAGGAATAGCAATTGGATCTGATCCATACATAAGTTGAAATGGGGATGTCTTTATTGTATCATGATATTGGTTATTATGTGCAAATTTGGTGATGGGTAACAATGGTTTCCATTTATGGGGTTCGTTTGTGCAGAACATTCAAAGATAGATCTCGAGTTCTTGATTAACACATTCAGTTTCTCCATCTGTCTGAGGGTGATAAGCTGTGCTCATCCTGTGGTCAATCCCTAATGCCTTTAGCAGAGAATTGTGGTCCTCTATCAGAGATCAAAATGTTGGGGAGTCCGAAGCATTTAAAGATTTCTGAAATGTAAAGGTCTGCAGTTCCTAGGGCATCAATTGTTTTGTTACAAGGAGTGAAAATTACCCCCTTCATAAGGCCATGGTCCACTGTGACCAAGATGGAATTGTACCTGTCCAATATAGGGAGATCAGTAATGAAATCCAGTGTAACTTGTTGAAATGGTCGTGTGGCTTTTGATGGAATAGGGATTAATGCCAGTGAGTTAGGATGAGTGTTAACTTTCATCTGTTGGCAAAGTGCACTACCTTCAACCCAATCTTTAACATGTTTGTACATTCCAGGCCACCAGTAGTCTCTCTTTAGAAGCACTAAGGTTTTCAACCGTCCAGGATGTCCTGAAGATAATGCTTCATGTGTTTCTTTAATTAAACGAGTGTGTAATTCAATTCGATCAGGAACATAGATCTTCCCAAGGTAGTAAACAATGCCATGAGTATAGGTCCAGTCTTGCAGTTTCGATTTGATTGGTGGCACTTGTTGCTTTGTGATTACTTCAATGAGAATGCATCCAAAATCATCACTGGCCATGTATTTCTTTAATTCATTGGCAAGATCATCGTTGATAAGCCAAATAAATTGATCGTTTGGCAGAACAGTGACAGTAGTCTGTTCTTCATCATTGTCCATATGATCTTGTCATCTGGATAATGCATCCGCTTCAAACATCTTTGTGCCAGGTATGTGTTCAATACAAAAATCAAATTCAGATAATAATGATGACCATCAGGCTTGATGAGGTGTTAAGCGTTGAGTGGTTCTATAATATGACAGATTCTTGTGATCACAATGAACAATGATTGTGTGAGGAGAACCATGTAATAGATGACGCCAAACTGCAAGTCCTTTGATGATCGCAAGTAGCTCTCTATCATAAATCTGGTAATTTTGTTCTGTTGGTGTTAACACATGGGATATAAATCTGCAAGGATGGAGTGCTCCTGCTTCATCAGCTTGTTTCAATACTGCTCCAATCGCCTTATTGGAAGTGTCAGTTTGGAGAATAAATGGTTTTGCTGGATTTGGCATTAACAAAACTGGTATGGAAGCAAAACATTGCTTTAGAGTGTCAAAGGCAAGCTGTCATTCATTATTCCAGTCAAAAGATTCTGTTTTCTTGGTTAAATCTGTAAGTGGTTTTGCAATTGCTGCGAAGTTCCCAATAAATCATTGGTAAAAGTTTCCAAAACCTAGGAATGACTGGACTTGTTTAACTGTGGATGGGACTGGCCAATTGGCTATTCCTGCAAGTTTGATAGGATCCATCTGTATCTTCCCAGGTGATATGATCATTCCCAGAAATTCTACTTCTTGAACAGTGAATTTGCATTTCTCTAGTTTTAGGTATAAATCATTTTCTTCCAACCAATCAAGGACTCTTTTTGTCTGTTCTTCTAATTTGTTCAGGTTTTGAGAACAGATCAAGATATTGTCCATATAAATAATGAGCCATCCTTTGTTAATCATGTCTCTAAAGTATTTGTTCATCATGGTTTGAAATGTGGATGGTGAATTGCATAAACCAAAGAACATGATGGTTGGTTCATACAACCTTCTGTTGGTAATGAAAGCAGCTTTCCATTTGTCACCTTTCTTGATTCTGACATTATTGTATCCCCAATGGAGATCTAGTTTGGTGAAATATTGTGTGCCAGTGAGTTTTGTAAGGAGATCAGATACTAGGGGTAATGGATAGGCATTTTTGATTGTCCAATCATTTAAGTATCTGTAATCTTGACAAGGTCAAAGTGCACCACTTTCCTTCTTTGAGACGAAGAAAAACAGCGATGCTTGAGGAGATTTTGATGGTCTGATGTATCCTTTAGCTAGTTGTTCTTCAATCCATTCATCTAATGATGACTGCTCTTTGATTGACAACGGATAAATTTTGCTAACTTTAGGACTGAAACTGGTTTTCAGATCAATAGCATGATCCCAGGTTCTGGAGGTTGGGAATCATTCTGATGCCTTTTTCTCAAAGACTAAGCACCATTTCTCATATTCTGATGGTAATTCTGTTTTTGGTTCATCCTTCTTCAGCTGATGTTCTAGTGCTTGAGATGCCAATGTCTTGACTCTAATCCAATAATCATCTTCTCCCCATTGTTGATTATCCAGTGCCATTTGCCAGATAGTTCCATCATTTTGCTGTCCATCAATGAGGTGTATCGTCTTATCTCTCCAGTTGATAGTAGGATTATTTTCTTCTAACCAAGGAATTCCCAAGATTAATTGTTGATCTCCTAATCTTGTGATTAAAAACCAGTTGCTGTATTGTTTTCCTCCAATTGAATATTGAATGTGGACTTGATGTGTGATCATTCTGTTTGTATTAACCATTCCATCTGCATTTCTGACTCTGATTGGTTTTCATAGTTTTTCTTTTGATAACTTGGCGGTTACTTCTTCATCAATAAAATTCCCTTCTGCTCCACAATTGATTAGAGCGGAAGTCTCAGTGGGTAAATCAGGCATTTCAACAGAAATTGAGAGGCACTTGTCATTATTTGATCTTACTATTACAGAATCAAGCACTAACTGTGAATCTCCATTTGTTATGGAAGTGCCAACCACTGTGTGACACTTCTGAGTTAAAAACCCTCATTCTCAAGTTCATTGAGAAAACCTTCTTGTTCATCAGCCTTCATTCCAGCAAGGATCACTCTGATGCTTGCAACTGGATTGTCTTTCTTGTCCTTGGGTGGGTCTTCAGGGATAGATCTGATCCCCTTGTTTTGAAACGATGAGGAGGCCCTGGAGGAGGTGTTTGACGTGGTGTTTCATTTGGGACAGTTCCTTGAAACATGCCCCTGGTTTCTGCATCTGAAACACTTTCCAGATTTCATGTATTCCTCCTTTTGTTCATCTGTTAAATGTCTGGTGGGCATTGCATTAACTGATCGGGTTGATCTGCCCCTGTTATTGGTGTTTCGGTTAAAATTAGAGCAATCTCCTTGTCCTGGTTTTCATCCAAGTGTTCGCATCATTTCCCAAGCACCATGAAGCTGCTCTGCTTTCTCATATGCCTCTTTCATTGATAAAACATTCACCTCAAGGATCTTTGTGGCAGGAAGCTCCTTGACAAATGCCTGGAGCTGCGCAGTTGTACCTTTCAGTCCTGATGTTCCAATCTCCATGCGGAATTTTCTGATATATTCAGGGACTGAAACGTTGCCCCTACTCTGAGATTGGCTAGATTGTTCAGCACTCTTAGAGCACTATTAACTTCGCCCCAATTGGCTAGGAAGCGCTTCTTGAATTTGGCCCAGCTCGTCCAAGTGAGGGTTGTTTCTTCTTTGTTATCTAATTTGTCTTTGATCAGGACTTTCCAATTGTCAAGTTCCTGTACAAGACAGGCAAGAGTAAATCAGATCTGTTTCTGTGCTTTGCCTTTGTAATTATTGTCATTCAAGACAAAGTAATCTTCAAGACTTCCAATGAAAGCTTTTGCTTCAGTTTGCTTGTAAAAACATGCATAGGCTGTGGTTTGATATCTCCTTTAGAGGCAGGTGCTGCTGTGTCAGTTGCCATCTTTTCTGTTTCTTCTTTTGGCTCCTCTGGTTCTCTTGTTTCGTCTTTCTTCTTCCCTGATTCTGGATCTCCGAATAGACTTTGTTCAATCTGTTTCTGTTCTAGGAAATTATTCCAAGGCTGTAGCCCTTTGTCTGTGAGTGCATATCTGTCCTGCTGTGGTGCTCCAGAGAGACTGAGGAATTTGTTCCACCAGGAAGATTCTGGTTCTTCAGTGGGTGGATAGAATATTGAGTAAAAATTCTCTTCTAAATCTTCATTGACCCAATCAATCCAAACATTGTCTGGGAAAGCATCCTTTCCATCTCCTTCGATCTAATTACCTTCAAAGAGGGATGCTGGTACTGGTTCATTCTTCTTCTTAGTTCCTGAGCAGAAAAACCATCCTGTTCCTGTAGTCAACAGAAACACTTCTCATCAATCTAAATAATACTTTTGTCTGAAACAGGCAGAGCTGTTCGGGGGTCTGAGGTTTGAGGTTCTGGTATCAATGGTGTCTAGCTAGTGTAGAAACACTGAGCGGTCTGGGAGTTCCAACTTGTGTCAAGATTGATGCTCTCAACACAGTTTGTTCTTAAGTCAACAATGACAAGCAGAATCTCAGTCTGCTCCCAGCCTACTGGACAAGTTCTGGACACTAAGTCAAATGATGACAAGCTTAAAGAGATGAGAGTGAGGTGTTTCATTCAGAGGTTGAGAGAAATATTTGATTAAGTTGGAACTAAGGAAAGAAGGTGTACATGAGAATCTTTATATACAGAAAAGAACAAGAGAAATATAAAAGGAAATGCATAGCTAAATACCTAAGAAAGGGAAGATGAAAGGTAAAGCTAAAAGGGAATAAGTGTCCATGAAATGCATAGCTATGATTATATAATAGAGAGTCCATTAATGAAGAGGAAAAGAAACTGTAACAGTATGCACAGGAAGTTATTACAACCATTGGCAAATGTAGTTGTAGATGCAAATATCCACCTGTGAGTAAATCACTTTTCTTGTAGGAAAATGAAGCACAGTGTATGAATCAGCATGGAAAGTATTCTTCAGGAATAAAGTACTGATATATTCATAGATGTATAAAATATAGCTGTGAAGGTCAAGTATTACTGATCAATCATGTAGAATCCATATATAATTCACTAAGAATTTATTGATCTCGGTGAAAAATGGAGGCAATGTGGGAATGTATGCAAAGAAGTTCAAAAATATCAGAGAGTAGTCAAGCAATGATGGATACAAATGTCATCCATAGATTTTCTCCTATCTCTGGATAGACACAACTTTTCTTGACCATAGGAAAATATGACATTGCTGAAACCTATGAATTGAATTAAAACTCTTCAAATGGCTTAGACCATCTCAATGCTTGTAAAATCATGTGGAAAAGTGGTCACAGCCAAGTAAGGCCAGGCATTGATATTTATTGTCATTTTCCCAGATAATACCTGTTACATGTGAAGATAAGATTGATTTAATGCTCAAGAGCACAAAACTCCATTTTTCACATGAAGGGTGTCAGATAATGTCCCAAATATGGAGTTAAACACAATAAAAACATGTTTTATCAGCCACAAGACCAATAATATGCATGACCTGGACTGTACTTGGACTGCACCTGGACTGCACCTGGACTGAGCAGGGAGTACAGGTCTGTTTTGTGTAGAGACCTGGACTCTACCTGGATGTTACATGGAGTCCCTGGATGTTACCTGGACTTTACCTGGAGTCTACCTGAACACATGGCTCAGTGTAAAGTGCTGCTTTGCTGCCTTCAAGTTCTTCTGCTCCTGCCATCACTTCTGCATCAATGTTGCTTGCTGATCAACTGCCTGGGACAGTGCCCAAGCTTGACTCCTCTGGACTGAACTGGGTTGTTTTCTCTGTCAGTTTCAAGGATGCTGTTGAAGCAAAAGGCTTCTGGAATCATTTTGATGGTTCTGAATCTTGTCCTGTGGCTGCAATTGCTGCAGCACCCACCAAGGCTGAGCTGGCAAAGATTAGTCAATAGAGGAAGAACAAATGATTGGCCAAATCTTTACTTACTGAGAAGTTACCAGATTTGATGCTCATGCAAGTCCATAACAAACCAACTGTAAAGGAAAGGAGTACATTGAGAAAGGATCTTTTGCCCAGACCAAGATGTGTGTGAAATTCCTCAATATGAAGTGGCAATGTCTGAGAGTTCCTCAACTCATTGCATGTCAAAAAGGAGAAATTAGCAACTATGGGTGTTATGATTAATAATAAAGACTACCTTTCAACCATCATTTCATCCCTTCCTATTTCCCTTGCCAACTTTGCCTCAAACCAACTTGCAGCTGCATGGCTATACACAACTGAGAAAACTATTTCCTTGGATGCACTAATCTCAATGATTGCTGAGGAATATGATTGTCAGCACACCCAGTGAGCAGCTCACCCAAGGCCCCCTAAAAAGGAAGGTGGACAAAAGATGATGTGCTTGCCACTACATCTGGATCATCATTGGGTGGGAAGAAAGAGGTGCCTAAGCCTAAAGGGGCTTGTTGGAGCTGTGCAGTACTTTACACTCCCCCCTGTGTTCCACTGGACTCCTGGTGGAGTCCTGGTGATTCCTGGGAATTCCTGGGAATTCCTGGTCATGCCTTATCCATCCATGTACCAGGACTCAACCAGGACTTACTCATCCTGTACATATCTGGTCAATACTACAACTAAATACTTACAAATAAGAACAAACTTTACACTTTCCCACTGTTCTCACACACCTGTCAGCCCTCCCACCATGTTTCCACACATATAATAAATTTCCCAGTGTTCTCACACACTTGTCAACCTTCCCACCATGTTTTCACACACATGATAATTTTCCCAGTGTTCTCACACACTTATCAGCTTTCCCACCATGTTCCCACACATACCAGTGTGCTCAAACACTTGTCAATTTTCCCACCATGTTTCCACACACATGATAATTTTCCCAGTGCTCACACACTTATCAGTGTTTCTGCCATGTTCCCACACATATCATAATTTCCCAGTGTCCTCACACACTTGTCAACCGTCCCACCATGTTTCCACACACATGATAATTTTCCAACTGTTCTCACACACTTGTCAGCTTTCTCACCATGTTCCCATATGTCTAATAACTTTACCACTGCACTCACATGCTCATCAGCCTCCGCCATGTTCCCAATCATATGATACTTGTTCCACTGTCTCCACACACTTGTCAGGCTTCCCACTATGTTCCTGCACATATAATATTTTTCATGATGTTCATGTTTCCACATACATGAGAATTTATCCACTGTTCTCACACACTTGTCAGCTTTCCTACCATGTTCTCACATAAATGATAGCTTTCCCACTGTACTCACACACTACTCTGTTTTCTCACCATGTTCCCACATATATAATAACTTTCACACTATTTTTACATGCTTGTCTGCCTTCCCATCATGTTCCCGCACATATGACAACTTTTCCATTGTTGTCACACACTTGTCAGCTTTCCCACCATGTTTTCAAACATATGATAACTTTTCCACTGTCCTCACACACTTGTCAGCTTTCTCCCATGTGAATGATAACTTTCCCACTGTTCCCACACATCTGATAACTTTTCCACTGTTCTTGCACATTTGTCTGCATTCTCACCATGTCCCCACATATATAATTACTTTTACATTATTCTCACATACTTGTCTGCCTTACCACATGTTCCCACACATATAATAACTTTTCCACTGTTGTCACACACTTGTCAGCCCTCCAACCATGTTCCCAAATATATGATAACTTTTCCACTGAGCTCACGCACTTGTCAACTTACCCCCATGTTCCCACACATATGATAACCCTCATTTTTCTTACGCACTTCTCAGCTTTCCCACCATGTTTCACTGGATTCCTTATCATTCCTTGTGAGCCACAGGACTCAACCAGGCCTCAACATGCCACAACTCCTGTACATACAACTACCAAAAATCCAGATTCTCACCCTGGTGGAGGTCTTTACACTTAGCCACATATCCTGGCAGACTCTGATCGGAGTCTGGTCAGAGTCTGGTCAGACTGAGCACAGTGAGACACCAGCCAAATTACCAGTCCTATCTGATCAAAGGAGAGCATGACACTCCCCCCCCCTTATTCCGAGATTCTGAGCTCAGTCCGAGCTCAATCCTAGGATTCCAAGTGAAATCTGAGTCAATTCTGAGCTCAAAAAGCTGGCTTGGAACTCACTAAAAGAAGAACTAGTAATCCGAGTTCAGTCCTAGTCCAGTCCAAGCTGAATCCAAGCTGAACTCAGAATCAGCCTAGGAGTACTAGGACTGACAATGCTAAGACTGAGCTCAAACTCCAAGTAGAGTCTGAGTAGAGTGTGAGCTGGCTGAGCTGTGGGGGTTGCATTCTAACTGAGCCATATATAACATTTGTGACATGTGTGACACGTGTCTTTATTTTATCCTACTGCCAGGGTTGATGAACATGCCCCACCCATTCAGTATTCGTGTTGGTGACTCTGATTTGGCAAACTTGGTCCATGCAATGACTACTCCACATGGTGCACATACAGTCTCAACACAATAAAACCTTGGAGCACTAAAGTAATTCTTCTGCTGTTGTCTTAAAGGAGCAGCCTGATCATGAGGCTGTTGATTCTGTTGGACCTGTGGATGCCATGGCAGGTTCTCTCCAGGATGCCTCAATGCTCTCTTTGCACCTTTTAATTCCTGCTGTGAATGACTTTCAGCATGTCTCTTCCATTGCTCTTGATGATGCAAGCATGCCAGTGTTCCTGTAAGCTTTTGTCTTGCACACTCCATGACATGACATCTATTACCATGCTCTGACTGATGATAAGCACAAAATATACCACCCCTGTAATTTGCAAGGTTGCTTTCACACTTATCATATGCACAATGCTAAAACTTGATCAGTGATGCAAACATGTTGTGCAGTGTTAGACATACATATGGTCCCATCACTATACCATCCACAACTACCATATTCACAGGTGCACTGTCCACATCCATGTATTCTCCATCACTGCCCACTGGCTGTTGTTCAACACCTGCAGGAAACCTTATTATTCTGTTTTCTTCCAGGACAGCAGATGGGGCATCATCAATAACATCTGCTGATGTCCTGTATTTCTGAGTACACTCTGAGCAGGTATGGCCTTCAGCAACTTGTATTTTCCCCTTTCCTCCTAATCTAGCAAATGCTTCTTTTGTTACCTCATCTAGTCTCAAATCATCTTCAATTACAAGGTCCATGCCTGTTGCACCTGCAACAGTTCTTATTGATTCTTGAACAAATGCAGCCCAAACTTGACGCCTTGACATTTTTCTATCTCCTGCACCCTGACCTCCAAAGCTCCTTTGCCAGTATTCCTGATATGCTGAAGCTGAAGCATGAAAACTGTACATCCCATTCAGCATTGCATTTGAGAAATGCCTATCCACCCAGATATTCTGCCCAACTTTCAAATACTTGGCATTGTTCAAATATGCTCTGCACCACTGATTTTGATTGCTAGGATCAAGGAAATGCTTGTGGTCAGCAGAATACATTGTATGGCACTTTGGACATATCCCAGTAAGTACATGAGTATGGACATAGTGATGTGAGTTTTTTACAAGCATGACTTGTGGAATATCTCTGCTCCTTGTGTGCTGAAGCAATGATCTTGGATGACATGTTGATATCTGACATGTAACTGATGGAGGGCAAATCATGTGTACCGGCTCAATTGTTTTTTGTGAAATTGTTTTGAGGCTACCCAGATATTGACCATGTTTATCATAGGGATATAGCTCCAACACCTTTGCTAAACCATCTAACTTCTGACCAAATTTTGTCACCTTTTGGTCTTCTGTCATTTCCACTCTTCTTTCCCTCTTTTTGAACAAGGTTGGAGCTTGTGCACCAAGTCTTTGGCTGAGACCTCTTGCCATTGCCTTCATCCATCCTGAAACAACAGACCTTGTCTCTTCATCAAAGACTGGATTTTGTTGTCTGGCATGCAGACTGAGCAAGTCTGGATTCTCTACAAGAGTGAACAGCACTATAAGAATTGTGGGCAATGTAACATTTGAGCTGAAGTGCTCCTCAATGAATTGACTGAAGACTTTAAATGATATGTTTGGGAACTCTGTTTGTGATGCACCAGTCAAAGGGAGGAATCCCAGTGCCAAACATAGCCAGAGCAAACTCTGGAATGATTTCAAGCAAGTTGAAAGCATAATGAACATCCAGAACAAGGGAAAACATCTAGTTGCATACAATAAGACACACAGTACATACATAATTTCATGACCACATATTTGTGCAACAGCACTCACAATTTCTTGCCTTTGCCTTTCTCCTTCTTCTTTCCTTTATCTTTCTTGGGAGAAGCCTCTCCATCCTGCTTCCTTCCTTTCTTCTTTCTTGCTTCCTTTTTGGGAGAAGATGATTCTGCTACAAGAACTCCATCCTGCCTGATGAACTGAATCAGGTCCTTGAAATTATAATGATCTTTTTCAAGACCCCAAGCCTCTTTATCTGATGGTCCATTTTGTTTGCTCCCCAACCAATCTACCATTGGCTGATAATTGTGTACTTTGGAAAATGCAGCCCTATAGTGGGAAAACCAATAAGATCTGGAGGCAAAAATCTCAATGATTTGAGTACTGTTGAAAGATTTTACCCTCTGGTCCCCATCTCTTTTAAGTTTTTCAAACTTTCTGGCAGCAGCAAGATAGGCTTTGTACTTTTCATAGCAAAAATGGAGGTTTCTGTCAGCCCTCCCAGCCAGATGACTGGGAACATCAAGCAAGGTCATCAGCTGCTCCTTCAAATCAGATGAACCAGTATGTGTTGAATCCCCAGCAGATGGGCCTGGAACTGCAACACCAGGAGTTGTGAGCCTAGATGCTGTAGTACTAACTGTTGCAGAGGTAGGTGGGTTAGTAATCTGTGCAGATAAGGATTCTTCATTTGTCTTACTTAAATGAGTAACCTAGAAATCAAAGCAAAGAGATGCCAACTTACAATGAGAACTGGGAGAACATAAGCCCCATTCTGTTTCAACCACTTGATTGACTCATCATCCTCCAATGCATACTGGTAAGGACCTTTCAAATCCCATGACTGACCATTATAAACAAGGATTGATTGTTCTAAGAGCAATTGGAAAAGTTTTGTTAATTAATTCATTGTAACTCACTTTTAGCATGTGGATATTTTCTTGCCAACTTCTCCAGAACAGGTGAAATAAACCCAACCACCTGTTGATCATAGGTCATCACGGGGAGGTTGTTATGAGGATCTGCATATGAAGTATACAAATGGACCTTCCCCATAACAGATGACTGAGACTCCAAGGGTGCAGATTCAGCATCTGCAAAATTGAACACATTACCCTGTGCTTTGCCCCTAATAAAACCCCCAATGGTCCTTGAAGCACCTTTCAAGTCCTGGTATTGTTCAAATGAACTTTAAACCCAAGAGAATGATTCTCCCACTTGCCTCTGGCACATATTCTATTTCAAGCTCATCAACCTCCATTTGGAAATCTTCAACTGTAACACCATGAGTTAAACATGTTTCTAACAGGTATTAAATACATACTTGGGTCATCTGATATTTCAGAATTATCTGGATATACTGTCATTAAGATGAAAATAACAATAGTTAAGAGTCTCTCAACTCACCACTACTGTTGATTGCATCATCTCTTTCCTTCTCATCACTCTTTTCAGACTTGTCTGAGTTTGTAAGGTTAAAAGTCATTGGCATAGAACAGGATCTGGGCTCACCACTAGTATCATCAATGGTATCATTTTCTTCCACAGAACCATCCTCTTCACACTTGTCTAAATGTATTAAGTTAGGATGCCATTGAAATGAGAACAGATTCTTGATTTTACCATTAATATTTGCAGTTGTCTCCATTTCTATCACAGGGTCCCATCCTTCAGACTTGTCTGAATTTAAATAAATTAGAAACTCATTGATAGAAAGCAGTATTTATGAGTTTCTATGCTTACCACTAATCTTATCAGTTGTATCTTTTTCCTTCCCAGTACCTGCTCTGATCAACACTTGCCCTTCAAGGGGGCTGTCTGCTTGCTGTTCTGGTTTGTCTACAATATTGTTTAATTGGGCTAGAAAAAATTTAGGAGTAAACCACTTACATTCTTCTTCAGCACTGGCCAAAATGGTTATGGGACGAGGATGAGGACGAGGAGGTGGGGCAATGCTGAGTCCACTATGCTCCAGAACTGTCTCAGCCCTGATACACAGTCAACACAATAAAATAAATAATAAATACTTACACACCTTTGTTGTGGTTTCCTGGAAGAATAAAAATCACAGAAAAATGCAAAATTTAATATACAGATATTTTATATATATACACATTAAATAGTGGAGTGGTTGTGAAGTGGAGGTGGTTGTGAGCATGGGCAGCAGTCGAGGACAGCAGGCAGTTGTGTTGTAGTAGCGGTGAGGTTGTGGGCATGTGGCAGCGTTTGCGTTGTAGCGGCAAGTGGGTACGTGGTCGCAGGCAGGCAGTGGTGTTGTAATGGTGGTCACAGGCGGGCGCAGGTGCATGGTGTTGTGGGTGCATGGCAGCGGTTGTGGGCGATTGGGGTTGCGCATGGTTCCAGGTCAATCGAGGAAGGCGAGCAGTGTCAGAGGTGGTGTTATGGGCCATGGTGGCGGTTGTGGGTAATTGATCGAGGAAGGCGGGCGGTGTCAGAGGTGGTGTTATGGGCCGTGGTGGCGGTTGTGGGTAGTTGGGCAACGGGTCGTAGTGGCAGGTGCATGGGTTGCACATGGCAGCAGGGTGGTTGGATGATGGCAGGCGGATGTGGTAATGGTAGTGCGGGGCACGATGTCGATGGTGTGTTGCGTTATCGAGATGACAGTGACGTGGCGGCGCAGGGAGGCAAATGACGTGGTGGCGCAGGGCAGTTCGATGAGGTGAACGAGTCGTGGAGGTGGCCAGCAGATGGTGAGCAGGGACAAAGTTAGTATGAAGGACATTTGAAAGAGGTGCATATGCACCTTTGCGAGGCTTGTTCCTCGTCATCTTGAGGCCCTCGTTTGGAGTCGCCTTGTTGGCTGGTGGCATGCTCCTCGGTCGTCCTCCCCTTTTTGGCCTTGGATTTTGCGTCGGCGCTGGACAGGCCTCACTTGCATGATGAGGTGATGGGCGGTGGAAGCTGAGATTGGCCGCTTCGGGACCTTGGCGTGCTAGAGCAGGTGTCGGGCATGGGCGCAGGCAAGCATTGTGGTGGGGGTGATGATGAGCGAGGCGGAGTGAGGTGAAAGGCGTCATCGCAGAACCCTCAGCCCAGGTGTTGATGTAGTGCCTATAACCCAGTTAGTTATATACACTACAAGTAGCTGCATGGCGTAACAGTTTAGATGTTGTGACAATTTGTAATTTGTGACGCGGGGTTCAATCCATGGTTCATGCACCACTTTTCATTCAGTTAATTTTGCTAATGATTGAAAAAATGCCAAATAAATATCAGATAAATACCAAAAAATACTCAAAAATTCCGCAGTCCGAGGACTCCGAGTGTGGACTCCTATCGAACTCCGAGAATCTGATCGGAGTCTGACCAGAGTCCAATTGGAGTCTGATCGGACATGTAATAGAAATTGGCTGGTGTCACACTGACCTCAAGTGCCAGGCGGTCTGACCAGACTCTGATCGGAGTCCACCAGGATATGTGGCTAAGTGTAAAGACCTCGCGAATTCACTCGACCCATGTTGCACGCTACACTGTATGCCTTCGCTGCACCGTGTCACACGCTACACTGTAACTTACCTACCTGTAATGTTCCCACATGTCCAGCCATGTTCCAGCAATTAATGCTCCCCACCTATCCTAGTGGAATCCAAGCTCAGTCTAAGGACTCCAAAGTCACACAAATAACAGTAAACTAAGCCAAATATATTCAACTATGCCATAGATCAATGTCACATATTCTCACAGTGTGACAGCTTTCTAGAAGCACTTGTCATGTTTTCTCACAAGCTCATCTATCTGCCTAAGCATACCCTTCTTGACATATTCCTCATAGCTTTCTGGAAGCATTCAGCTGAAATCTCTTTTTCCTACTATCCACTTGTTGCATAGGATAAATTTCTTGCACCATCCATTTATTGCCTATAACAGAATCATGATTTATCTAACTATTTTTCTCACATGTCACCAAAGTGTCATATTTCCCATAATATTGACTTGGCTCAGACCACTTTTTTCATGTTGTCAAAGTTTCCAACAAGTTATTTATTTGAGGGTGCTTGCACATCAATAGCACTGGCACAAACTGATTTTCTCTCATGTTACTGATGTTGTCACCTCTTCCAATGGTCTGAGACTGACAATTAGCAAGAAACACATTCTGACATGAAGAAATTGCTTTCCCAGATCAATTGAACTTTGGAAACATTACTATTGACTGATGTTTGGAGTTCAACTATACATCCAGTCCATTTCTCACATGGGCATATTCCCACAGTGTAACACATCAGGTGTCAATACTTTGAGTACTTTTTGAAATGTGATAATTTCCCATTGTATCAAGACAAGGAGGGAAGTACATCTCAAGCCAAGTGTGTTACAGTTCTTTTTTCCTTCTATGACAGACTCTTTATTAGTACATCAACATTGATTACAGTGTTTATTGGACACTTATCTCCTTTAGCTAACACCTTCATATTTCCTTTCATAGGTAGCTAGCTGTGCATACTGTGCATCCCTTTTATAGTTGTCCTTGTTCTCTCAAAATATATAAACCCTCTCATGTACAGTAGTTCTTCAGTTCCAACTTAATCGAATCTTACTCTCAACTCTTGAATGAACTCCTTGCTCTCTACCTCTTGAGCTTGTTGTTTAACTTGGGCCTTTGTCATCATTTGACTCAGTGCCCAGAACTTGTCCAGTAGGCGGGGAGTGGACTGAGACTCTGCTTGCCACTGTTGACTTAGAACAAACTGCATTGAGAGCATCAATCTTAACAAAGTGGATGCCATGACTGTGTCACCCATAATCATTCTAATGAGGAGTTGGCCAGAATTAGAATATGATGCAATTCATATTGACTCATGACTAGTTACTCTGTCATAGCAGAACATTCAAGATTGAGTCAAAATCACTTGGAAATATTACTATTGACAAAATGATATTTACAGTTGAACTTTACATCCAGTCCATTTCTCACATTTCTCATATATACATATTCCCACAAGCAATACATCAGGTGTCAATGACTTGGAGGACTTTTTAAAATGTCATATTTTCACATTATCTCAAGAGTATGGTCTGAGACAAGGAGGGGAGGAGTGGGCTGGGTGGGTAAAGCACTTCTCAGGCTAAGTGGATGCTATAACTATCTCACCTATGAATCATCCTAACAAGGAGTTGGCCAGAATTAGAATTGGATGATTGGTGAAGTGATTACACATCCATATTCTAGTTTCATTCTATTTTTAGCTACAGACCTGCATGGTACTTTACTGAATAAATTACAGAAAATTACAGAAAATTACAGAAAAATATATGGTGTCATGACAGAGCACTCAAAATTAAGTCAAAACCATCTGCCCATCCACTAGGCTTAACTACACTGTTCATTTAGTGGGAATAAGCTCTCACAAAACTAGATCAAAATTTTTTTCATTATGTTTAATACAAAAATTTATATTGAAATAATTATATATGATTAATCAGTGGTTGGTCAGTGGCTGGTCATGTTGGTGGGTGGGCATGGGTAGAGGGTGGGTATGAGTGTGGGCATGGGATCATGGTGTACAGGTGAGGTGAGGCGAGGGTGTGAGCATGGGTGTGGGCATAGGCAAGGGCATGGGAGAGGGGATAGGTGAGGGGATGGCATGGGCGAGGGGATGGGCATGGGTGTGGGTGAGGGTAATGGGTGAGGGTGCTGGACGTGGGCATGAGAGAGGGCATGGGCATGGGCATGGGAGAGGGCATGGGCGAGGGGATGGGCGAAGGCGTGGGTGAGGGTAATGGGCAAGGGCGCTGGGCGTGGGCATGAGAGAGGGCATGGGCATGGGCATAGGGATGGGCGAGGGCATGGGCAAGGGCGTGGGCAAGGGCATGGGCAAGGGTAATGGGCGAGGGTGCTGGGCGTGGGCATGAGAGAGGGCATGGGCGAGGGCGAGGGCATGGGTGAGGTCAGGGTGAGGGTGAGGGCGAGTGTAATGGGTGAGGGTGCGGATATGGGCTGGGTGATGGCTAGGGAAAGGTGAGGGCAAAGGCACAGGGTTGGGCATTGGGACAGGTGAGGGGACAGCCTGGGTACGAGTGGGGTGGCTATGGGTGAGGGGTGAGGTGAGGGCATAGGCATGGGTGTCAGGCGAAGGCATCAGGGCAAGGGCGTATGGCGGGGGCACATGTGACGATCCTGGCGGTCAAAATAAAGCGTTAGCGAGAAAGAAACAATAAAAAAAAACATACAACGGGGCTGGACGCAGCGTCTGGCCCCCATTGGAGGAGTCTGTGGTGGAGGTGGTGATGAGGTGGTGACAGTGTGCGAATGGGCGCGGGTTCGGGGTAGTTGGGAGGCGGTGACACGTGATGTGGCAGTGGTGGTTGTGGTTGTGGCAATAAAGCAGTGGTGACAATGGTGAGGTGATGACAACAATGACAACGGTGGTGAGGTGGTGGTAGTGATGATGGTGGCACCTGCAGTGGTGTGTGATGATGGTGATGGTGAGGTGTGATGATGAAGTGGTGTGGAGGTGTGGTAGCAACGACAGTGGTGACGCACAGAGCGATGGTGGAGACGATGGCGGAGGGGTGACGTGTGGCGGTGTGTGGTGTGACGGTACCCACGTGACAATAAACAAAGACGTGAGGTGCACGTCTGATATCACGTGTCACATGTCACAACTGCCTATATAGGAGGTGGCAGGCATGATACTGCCCCAGCTCACCCAGCTCATACTCCAGTTGGAGTCCTAGCTCAATCCGAGCTCCATCAGTCCTAGGACTGATGGCCTAGTCCAAGCTTCTGCTCGGATTTGGCTTGGATTCTGCTTGGACTGGACTCGGAGTAAAAGTTCATTTTGGGTGAGCTGTCAGCCATTTAAAAAACCACTCGGAGTCCGAGTAGGCTACTCGGAATCTCGGAATAAGGGGGGGGGGAGTGTAAAGTGCTCATATTTTGTACCATAAAACATATTCATTTGCCTGTGCACATGTCTGAGGCAAGATATCTTTTCTACCACTTCATGAACTACTCACTTACCTTCATATAGTTTTCATTAGTGCTCTCAACATAGGAATCCTGGAGTTTGGTGTTTGGTTTGTACATGCCTTAATCAGTTTGAGTTTGCACTGTTCCAAAAAACTGACTGTCACCTACCATTGCTTATTTACTGCCTGTCAACAGCCATTATGACATGCCCACCACCTACCTATGCTGTTCACTTACCTGTGATCTGTTACAGTTTTTCCTTATCTCTTCGTTGATGGACTCAATTATTATATAATCATCACTATGCGTTTCATGGATGCTTATCTCCTTCTAGCTTTACCTTCACTTTTTCTTTCTTAGGTACTTCTATCTACTTCCTTTTATATTTCCCTTGTTCTTTTTAGTATATAAAGACTCCCATGTATGCTCCTTTTCTTTACAGTGACTCAAAAAACCCTTTCAATGTTGTCAGCTTTGACAAAGAATGATTTTTATCTCATTCAAATAAAATCTGAAAAATGTGGGAAATTCAGGATAGGTTTTTGATCATGTAGAAATAATGTCATAAATCACATATTACATAAGCACTTAATTTAGGTAAGATAAAAATAGTTTGGTTGAGATACCTCATTGAAAGGGTTTTTTTGCAAATAACTCTAGTACTTGGTATAACCTCCCTTTGCCTTCAAAACTGCTTCAACCCTCCTGGGCATGCTTTCTAGCTTTACCTTCACTTTTTCTTTCTTAGGTACTTCTATCTACTTCCTTTTATATTTCCCTTGTTCTTTTTAGTATATAAAGACTCCCATGTATGCTCCTTTTCTTTAGTTCCAACTTAATCAAATCTTTCTCTCAACCTCTGAACAAAACTCCTCGCTCTCATCCTTTTGAGCTTGTCATTGATTTGACCTTTGTCATCGTTTGACTTAGCATCCAGAACTTGTCCAGTAGGCTGAGAGCAGACCAAAACTCTGCTTGCCACTGTTGACTTAGAATGAACTGCATTGAGAGCATCGATCTTAACACAAGTTGGAACTCCCAGAACGCTCAGTGTTTCTACACTAGCCAGACACCATTGATACCAGAACCTCGAACCTAAGACCCCCGAATGGCTCTGCCCATTTCAGACGAAAGTATTATCTAGATTGACGAGAAGTCTTTCTGTCAACTACAGGAACAGGGTGGTTTTTCTGCTCAGGAACCAAGAAAAAGAACGAACCAGTACCAGCATCCTTCTTTGAAGGTGATTATATTGAAGGAGATGGAAAGGACATTTTTCCAGACAACATTTGGATTGATTCGGTCAACAAAGACCTAGAGGAGAATTTCTATTCAATATTTTATCCTCCTACTGAAGAACCAGAATCCTCCTGGTGGAATGAATTCCTTAGTCTCTCTGGAGCACCACTGCAGGACCGATACGCACTCACAGATGAAGGGCTACAGCCTTGGAACAATTTTCTAGAACAGAAACAGATTGAACAGAGTTTATTTGGAGATCTAGAATCAGGGAAGAAGAAAGACGAAACAGGAGAACCAGAAGAACCAAAAGGAGAAACAGAAAAAATGGCAACCAATGCAGCAGCACCCACCTCTAAAGGAGATATCAAACCGCAGCCTATGTGTGTTTTTACAGGAAAACAAACTGAAGCAAAGGCTTTCATTGGAAGTCTTGAAGATTACTTTGTCCTGAATGATGATAACTATAAAGACAAGGCACAGAAGCAGATTCAATTTACCCTTGCCTGTCTTGGGCAAGAACTCGACGATTGGAAAGTCCTGATCAAGGACGAATTAGATGATGCAGAAGAAACAACCCTCACTTGGACGAATTGGGCCAAATTCAAGAAGCGCTTCTTAGCCAATTGGGGTGAAGTCAACAGCGCACTCAGGGCCCTAAACAATTTAGCCAATCTCCAAGGAGGGGGTGATGTTTCAGTCCCTGAATATATCAGAAAATTCTGCATGGAGATCAGAACATCAGGTCTGAAGAGAACAACTGCACAGCTTCAAGCATTTGTAAAAGGACTCCCTGAAAGTATCGCCACAAAGATCCTTGAGGCAAACGTTTTATCAATGAAAGAAGCATATGAGAAAGCAGAGCAGCTTCATGGCACTTGGGAAATGATGCAAGCACTTGGGCAAAAACCAGGACAAGGGAATTGCTCTAATTTTAATTGAAACACCAATAACAGGGGTGGATCAACCTGATCAGTAAATGCAATGCCCACTGGACATTTGACAGATGAGCAGATGGAGGAATACATGAAATCTGGAAAGTGTTTCAGATGTGGAAACCAGGGGCATGTTTCAAGGAATTGTCCCAAACAAAACACCATGTCAAACACCTCCTCCAGGGCCTCCTCATCATTTCAAAATAAAGGGATCAGATCTATCCCTGAAGACATGCCCAAAGACAAGAAAGATGCTCCAGTTGCAAACATCAGAGCAATTCTTGCTGAGATGAAGGCCAATGAACAAGAAGGTCTTCTCAACAAACTCAAGAATGAGGGTTTTTAATCCAGAAGTGTCACATAGCAGTTGACACTTCCATAACAAATGGGCATTCACAGTTAGTGCTTGATTCTGTAATAGTAAGATTGAATAATGACAAGTGCCTTTCAATTTCTGTGGAAATGCCTGATTTACCTGCTGAGACTCCAGCTCTAATTGACTGTGGAGCAGAAGGGAATTTTATTGATGAAGAAGTAACCACCAAATTACCAAAAGAGAAACGCGGAAAACCAATCAGAGTCAGAAATGCAGATGGAACAGTCAACACCAATGGAATGATCACACATCAAGTTCATATTCAATATCCAATTGGAGGAAAATGGTACAGCAACTGGTTTTTAATGACCAGATTGGGAGATCAACAGTTAATTTTGGGAATCCCTTGGTTAGAAGAAAACAATCCCACTATCAACTGGAGAGATAAGATGATACACTGAGCAACGAAATGAAGGGACTATCTGGCAAATGGCATTGGATAATCAACAATGGGGAGAGGATGATTACTGGATTAGACTCAAGACATTGGCATCTCAAGCATTAGAACATCAGCTGAAGAAGGACCAACCAAAAATGGAATTACCATCAGAATATGAGAAATGGCGCTCAGTCTTTGAGAAAAAGGCATAGGAACAATTCCCAACCTCCAGAACCTGGGATCATGCCATTGATCTGAAAGACGGATTTAATCCCAAAGTCAGCAAGATTTATCCATTGTCAATCAAAGAACAGTCGTTGTTGGATGAATGGATTGAAGAGCAGCTAGCCAAAGGTTACATCAGACCATCAAAATCTCCTCAAGCATTGCCATTCTTCTTCATCTCAAAGAAGGAGAGTGGTGCACTTTGACCTTGTCAAGATTACAGATATCTCAACGATTGGACAATCGAAAATGCATATCCATTGCCCCTAGTATCTGATCTCCTTACAAAACTTGCTGGCACACAATATTTCACCAAACTATACAATAATGTCAGGATCAAGAAAGGCAATGAATGGAAAGCCACTTTCATTACTAATAGAGGATTATATGAACCAACCGTCATGTTCTTTGGTTTATGCAATTCGCCATCTACATTCCAGACCATGATGAACAAATACTTCTGAGACATGATTAACAAAGGATGGCTTATCATCTACATGGATGACATCTTAATATGTTCTCAGAACCTAATGGAACTGGAAGAATGAACGAAGAAAGTCCTTGACCAATTGGAAGAAAACGATTTATTCCTAAAATTGGAAAAATGCAAATTTGCTGTCCAAGAAGTTGAGTTTTTAGGAATGATTATATCTCCTGGCAAAATACAGATGGACCCTATTAAATTAGCAGGAATAGAGGTCTTTACACTCCCCCATGTGCATCCTGAGGATTCCTGGGGAGTCCTCGGGACTCCTGGTGATTTTTTTCACCCCAAAATTGTACTAAATGGCTGGTGGACTCCACCTGGACTCCTGGTAAAGTCAAGGAATCCTGAGGACTCCTCAGACCTGGAGTCCACAGGGAGTGTCAGGAGTCCTCATGAACTCAGTTGTGACAGTCACTTGTCACATATCAGATGGTCTGTGCACTCCTGGCAGGTATATAAGGACAGCCAGTAGCACCCAGTTTCTGCCATCCCCCTTCCTCAAAAAATGATTAGTCAGCTAATTTAGTAAGCTAGATAATGTATATAGGCTGATTACATAAGTGATTACATAAGTAAATTAGACTAGTAGTATAGATAAGATTATATACATGTTGATTAGGTAAGTTGTACATTTTCCCACACTAGATATCACCCATTCTCACATGTCACATGTCACAATAGTGTCACATTTCCCACAGTTTTGAAATGTGAGAATTGTCACATGACCTATTAACAAAAAATATAGAGAGAGTCAATTTGTCCCAGAATATGAAAACCAAATACGTGCAAACCCAATATTCATTGAGATAAATGCAAAATACTATCATGATTTCGCTTTTTATAGCACAGCCACAGCACTCTGAAGTACAAAAGTCACATTCATGACATGCTCTATTAATGAAAGTTGTAGAGGAGTTAAATCTGATGCTACTGAGGGTATACAAATATTTGTAAACAAAGTACTTGTTGAGATATAACTCTTTCAAACAATTTTGTGTGACAATGCTGACATGCTGCTCCCAAGTCAAATTCATAATATATTTTATTAATGAATATTGTATATGGGTTAAATCTGATGCTACTGATGGTATAAAAATATTTGCAATCAATGCCTTTTCTGAGAAATGGGCATTACTACAATCCAGATGCCATGTTCAAGTTAAATTCATGACATGATTTATGATTTAATACAAATGACAGGAGAAGTGGATCCACCTTGGTGGTGATATTCAGACATCTGTAAATGAGAAATGCATCAGTTGTTTTCATCACATACTTTTGTGGTATTTATCATTGCAACCTGTTTACTAGTAGTTCCTCCCTTTGACTTGACCATAACAGTCATAAACTAATGATTGCACCAAGCACCCAAGCTGATGGCAACACAGCCAAAATGTGAACACTCTGTTGAGTAATTAAATAATGATCTGGAGCTGTGTATTATCCACAGAGGGTTATATATGTCATTATCAATGATGCTAAAATAATCACTTTGTTTGTATAGCATTGCAAAGACTATTAAGCCATGGGGTGGCAAGGTTGGGCAGTGGTGAGGGCATGACAATGGCAGTGGAACATGAATAAGTCATCCATGATAAGACTGGAACAATCACAAAATTGATTTCCCAGAGTAAGTGTAATGTGGGGGTTTTATTACTTATTCTTGTCATTCATCATACACATGAACAAAATATATTGGCTGTGTAATGCAAGTACAAGAAAAGCTAAAATAACTTTTGTGTGCAACATAAGGTTGCACCCCCAAACAACTAGACCATTAAATATAAGAATATGCATGTAGTCATATCCATTTGCAATTCACAAGAAACAAGATATCAATATGTGGGCTCTCCTGAGAATTGATGCAGAACCCCAACAGTAAGTAATCCAAGATAAACACTGCCAGGTGGGGCAGTGTAAATTACTGGGAAAATGTGGAAGTGCAATGATGTCTAATTGCTCCACACAATCCCTCAAATACAACACCAACATGCCTTCAGCTCAGTGCATTGTGGGAACATCTGGAGGAAGTTAAAGTGAATGTGAGAAAATGAAATCCAGTAGGAATGCTGCATATGCAGGAAATCATATCTTTCCATGGGAAATCAGGCAGAGTGCAAGTCAGCTTGATAGACTAATATCCAACATATGTGTGGGAATATGTATGATGTAAATGTGCAGATGAAGTATGGGAACAATAACCGCAGTGTGGGAATGTTGATGGTAATTGAATTACATGTGGGTAAAGGACATAGGATGGGAAGATACATATGTGACCATGGGAAAATGATGTGCAGTGAGGGAATGTGTGTGGGAAGTTGCTCTTGGTGTGGGAAAACATGAGAGGGTATGGGTATGTTGGGGGGATGTGTGATTGCTTGATGTGATTAACTCAAGAATCAAGTAACACTCCCTGTGGACTCCCTCCAAGGGAGCCACAATATGCCTCTGTAGGGAGTGAGGTGGGAGTGAGGTGGGACTCCAGAGGGACTCCAGAGGGACTCCTGGTTGATTATTCCTGTTTTGGTGAGAAATGCAGGGAGTCCCTGTGGAGTCCCTCCAGGCATGCATGTGGGGGAGTGTAAAGTACTGCAGGAATAGCCGATTGGCCAGTACCAACCATGGTCAAACAAATTCGATCATTCTTAGGATTTGGGAATTTCTATCGGCAATTTATCAGAAATTTTGCAGCTATAGCAAAACCACTTACTGATTTAACTAAGAAAGCGGAAACATTTGACTGGAATAGTGAACGGCAACTTGCTTTCGATAATTTGAAACAATGATTTGCTTCCATGCCAGTTTTGTTAATGCCAAACCCAGCAAAACCATTTATTCTCCAAACTGATGCCTCCAACAAGGTGATTGGAGCAGTCTTGAAGCAGGCAGATGAAACAGGAGCACTCCATCCTTGCAGATTTATATCCCATGCGTTAACACCAACAGAACAGAATTACCAGATTTATGATAGGGAACTGCTTGCAATCATCAAAGGACTTGCAGTCTGGCACCACCTATTACATGGTTCTCCTCACATGATCATTGTCCATTGTGATCACAAGAACTTGTCCTACTACCAAACTGCTCAATGCTTACACCTTGACAAGCCCAATGGTTGTCATTGTTATTTGAATTTGATCTTTGTATCGAACACGTGCCTGGAACAAAGATGTTTGAAGCAGATGCATTATCCAGATGACCAGATCATATGGGCAATGATGAAGAACAAACTACTGTCACAGTTCTGCCAAATGAGCAATTTATTTGAGTTATCAACGATGATCTTGCCAGAGAATTGAAGAAATATATGGCAAATGACAATTTTGGATGTATTCTCATTGAAGTAATCACAAAGCAATGGGCGCCACCAATCAAATCAAAACTGCAAGACTGGACGTATACTCATGGCATCGTTTACTACCTCGGGAAGATCTATATCCCTGATCGAATTGAATTACGCACTCATTTAATCAAAGAAACACATGAAGCATTATCTTCAGGACATCCCAAACGGTTAAAGACATTAGCACTTTTGATAAGAGATTACTGGTGGCCTGGAATGTACAAACATGTCAAAGATTGGGTTGAGGGTTGCGCACTTTGCCAACAGATGAAAGTCAATACTCATCCTAATTCACCAGCATTAATTCCTATTCCGTCAAAAGCCACACAACCATTCCAACAAGTGACACTCGATTTCATCACAGACCTTCCTATATCTGATGGATATGATTCCATTCTGGTCATGGTGGACCATGGCCTTACAAAGGGGGTAATTTTCACTCCTTGCAACAAGATGATTGACACTTTAGGAACCACAGACTTATACATCTCTGAGATCTTTAAACACTTTGGACTCCCTGATGTCCTGATCTCTGATAGAGGACCACAATTCTCTGATAAAGTATTCCAAGAGATATGAAAGGCTCTAGGAATTGACCACAGGATGAGCATTCTCAGACAGATGGAGAAACTGAATGTCTCAACCAGGAACTTGAAATCTATCTTCGAATGTTCTGCATAAATGAACCCCATAAATGGAAATCATTATTACCCATTGCCAAATTTGCACACAATAACCAATATCACGATGATACGCCGGCTACGTATCCACACGGGTACCACACGCACACACAAACGAAAGAAGCGAAATAGAAGGCGTTCGAAGCCACTTGCCCAGGGAAGAAGCACTAGAAGTAGGTCACACCCCATTTGAAGGAAGGGTGAGCTTTTCGAAACGGTTTCGGCTGAGTCGGCCACCTCGGCGTTTGGAGAAGCATAAACATCCAGCCCGTCACCACCTCCGTAGCGCCAGACAGAAAGGCACCTGCATCACTAGACGTGTGCCTGACAACCAGACAAATTTCATATCCGCCCAGACCGGTCGTAGCATGATTCAAAAAACATAAAAAGTCGTCCCTGCCGCTCCCCAACTCCTATCAGAACCTTATTCGACAGTTATCACACACAGCATGCGTAGATCAGCCTGACAGAACAGAATCACTCCTTCTGGCCAGCGCTTAAGCCTTAGAGAAAGGCTTTCCTCGTCGAATCAGTCGTCGCTCGCCACCAGGATCACGGACCGCGCAGAATCTCCCACTGTAGACCCAGATTCGTCAATGGTAGATGTACCCCCTAGCCCAGTCGAACCACCCACGCCATCCAGCACCACCAGCGCTACGGTAGACCCAGGAGCCGCACTTCGAATGATACCATCGTCCGAACGAACAAGCATGGCTATTACGAATTCGATTGGAATGCAGTTTGCGGATTCGAGGCTGGTCCCTGACGACTGTTGGACCCACCTGACGTGCAGCATCAGAGCTAGAGGAGGCCGGGAGAATATGTTCCACGACACAAACGAAGCATCCACCTTAATGGCACCAAGGGACCCACGCCTTCGAAACCGGTTCTACCTCGAGCTCATCAACAGCTCAGTCTCGGTGGGGGAGCTAGCCTCAGTCGAACGAACACACTTCATGGTTGGACAAGTAGTCTGGCGGACCAATGTGATTGCCGAGCACGACGGTTTTTGAAGGACAATATCCCCTGGGGGCCCTTGGATCATAGTAGGTCGAACTCTTGCCAGATATGCGGTCATCAACAGGGAGGGGACATTGCATCCGAGGCTGGTTCCAGCAGACCAGTTAATGCCCTACTATTCGACGTGGCATGTGGCGCGCCTTCCTGCGGACTTGACAAGTCATGGGGACTTAGAGAACCTCCTCTGTCATGATTTCGAAGCCTAGGAAACACTGTGGAGCGGTCACCATCGCCGCAGAAGACTTCGACCGAGGAACCCGAACGGCGATAGAAGCCTATATGGGCGTTGCGAGCATCGGTGATGGCAGATGAGTTCTGCACTCAGTTTGTACCTGTTTCATTTTGTTGTTATGGACTCGTTTACTCCGTTCCTTCCCTACAACCTTTGAAAGAATGGTGTCCAGGAGACTCCTATCAGTCGGTGGAGTGGACTTTCTTCTTCGAATTGATTCTTAGCTACCATCATTTACTTTATATACATGTATCTTCGCCTTTATGCAACAGAGAAAATTTGACCTTCTTTCCCTCCCCTCAGAGTTCGGTGCTAGCATTGCCCTCTCTCTGAGTCTTGCCTTAGGTCCCTTGTCCGCGTCCAGCCTCGTTTTGACCTTGTCTTTGTCCTGTCTTCTCTCGTCTGCCCCATTCGTCCTCTTCTCCACACTCTTATCCCTCGTCCCCTCCTTCGGACGAACACTCTGGTTCGACTACTCTCAGTCGGCCCCCACTTACAGTCACTTTCGTACTTCGTTGTATTAGTGAAGACCGAGAAACCCCTTCCGCCCTCGCCATCAGTCTCAGTGTGTGTTCGAAATCCCCTTCGTCCAGCCTCTGTGCCACTTCGAACGTCTGTCCACCCATGCTCCCCTCCAGCCAACCTGTTGCTACTGAAGGTGTGCCCCAATCCAGATTCGATTTTGTGGTTGGTTTGTGTGTTGGGTTTGTTTTGGGTTTCGTCCATGACGCTGCGCATCAACGACACGATAAAGACATCCCCATTTCAACTTATGTATGGATCAGATCAGATCGCTATCCCTACAGCAGCAATCAAGATGACTGCACCAGCAGCAGAAGAATGCCTTCAGATGCTTCAAAAAGCTAGAGAAGAAGCTTTAGTTGCACATGAACTCGCTAGACAAATGTTCGCTCATAGATACAGGGACAAGTCAATCAGGGTTCAAAAAAGGCGACAAAGTCTGGCTTGAGAACAAAAACCTCCACATTCTGTATCAGTCAAGAAAGCTAGCACCAAAACGAGAAGGACCCTTCCAGGTCAAACAAGTCATGGGACCCATTACATACAAATTGAAATTACTGAAACAATGGCGTATTCATCCAGCATTTCATGCATCACTTCTCACCCCATATAAGGAAACCTCAATACATGGACCAAATTTCACTATGCCACCTCCCAATATGGTTAATGGACAGGAAGAGTTTGAGATCAAAGCTATCCTTGGACATTGGAAATGCAGAGCCAGTTATCAGTATCTAGTCAAATGGAAAGGCTATGGAGCAAACAACAATACATGGGAACCAAAACAACATTTAAGCAACACTGCGGATATCCTGGTTGAATATAAAAACAGAAGAAACCTCTGAAACAGTCAAGAAAATGACTTATTACTGCACCAACCTCCAACCGAAGCATAATATCTGTTATGTCAAAAGATTCTGCAGAACCGCTGGAAGATATACCCCTACTGTCAAAACCAGATACTCCATTACACAGATGTTTGTCCCTGCCTTTAAACACCCCTCTAAATGAACACTCTCAATATATCAAAAACTGAAGTATGTCCCAATGATGTCAAAACCACCTAAAGACACACAGAAATCCCATATAATGCTTTATCAAAGTACCTTCCTCAGTACCATCACCTTTCATTTGATCTAGGGGAACTACCCACATTCCAAGAAGCCGAATCCCATTATCTCCCAGTGTCAGTCCACCCTTGTTTCCAATATGACAATGTCTATCACAGAGTTTGGTTATGATGGACCTTCCCCAAACTATCAGAAGCTTTACAATGGATTATTCAGCTAGGCAGGGAAATCTCTGCAGAACAATGGCAATATGAACAGCAAATGAATATAAGGGGAAGTGAAAATTTTAACCGCACATGAGTGCAGATGGAAATGACACTCACAACTGAGTGGTATTACAACCTCCTGAACCAAGCAGTGCAGGCTAGTATGAACAACCTGGAGATACATGTTACACGTCATGCACACCCTGAGCAAATTCATATTCCACACCCTGATGATGCAGGAACCCGATCAGAACAAGAAGAAGAGGCTAGAAACTCTTGTGAGAATTTTCTCAGGACTAGAGCACCCGAGATTGAAGAGATCTTAGCTTTGGATTCCGATGACAAAATCTGGGATATTTAAGAAGCCACACTTGATAACCTCACCTTCCCCATCTCATTGATACAACATGTTCACTGCTATCATCACCATCACCTACCTCCTTGCCTTTGCCTTTGCCCTTCTGGTCACAGCATGTGGCCACTGCTATGTTGAACCCCTTGCCACTGCCTCCCCCTTCCTCGCCACTGCCCATGACCTCCCTATTGAGGTCTTTGTCAGCTACTTTGAGTAGGTTAGATAGATGATGTAAATAAAATTGCATAATTATATAAGTAGATTAGATTAGTAATGTAGTAAGATTGTATATAGGATGATCAGATAACATATATATTTTCCCACAGTATATACTAACTGCCCTCACATGTCACATGTCACATTCATGTCACATTTCTCGAGTGCTTTACACTCCCCCCCCCCCTAAATGTTGGACTCCGAGCTCACTCTGAGCGTTTTTAAAACAATGTGAAATTGTGGGGATGACCCACCAAAACGTCCACTCAGAGTCCGAGTGCAATCCGAGCTCAGTCCGAGCTCAGTCCGATTGGAGCTCGGACAATGCTTGATTGTCCTAGGACTGCCAATGTTCGGACTGAGCTAGGACTCCAAGTGGAATGTGAGCTGGGTAAGCTGACTGAGGTGGGGCAGGTACAATGCTTGCCACTACCTATATATAACATTGTGACATGTGACTCAATGATGTCAGACGCGCACGTCGCGTCTTTGTTTATTGTCTGTCACGTGCGTCACTCCCGCCGTCACTTCGCCATCACCCTCGCCATCACCGCCGTCACTGTCACCGTCACCCTCGCCCTCGCCCCCGTCGTTGCACTCTCACCGTCGTCGCCACCATCGGCCGTCACCGTCACCTCGTCACCCCACCCTCGCCCTCACCCTCGGCCCTCACCGCTCGTCACCTCTCCCTCACCCTCGCCCCCAGCCGTCACCGTCACCGTCACCTCGCCACCCCGCCCTCGCCCTCTTCTTACCGTCACCGTGCCCTCGTCACCACGCCCTCGCCCTCGTCCTCGCCCTCGTCCTTGTCCTGGGCCGTCACTGTCACCTCGTCACCCCGCCCTCGCCCTCTTACCGTCACCGTGCTCTCGTCACCACGCCCTCGCCCTCGGCCATCACTGTCACCTCGTCACCGCCACCCCCGCCCTTGCCCTCTTACCGTCACCGCCACCCCCGCCCTCGCCCTCGCCACGTCATCCTCCCCCACCACCGGTACAGACTCCTCTAATGGGGCCCGGACAACTGAGTCCGGGCCCGTCGTACGTTTTTTTTTATAATGTTCTTTTTTGCTAACCTTTATTTCAACTCCCAGGGCTGTTATACGCGCCCTCACCCTGTTTGCCCGCAGCTGCGTCCACCCGCACCCGCAAACACTGCCTACGACCACCCACACCCCGTTTCCCCACCACACCACCTACGACCACTCACGTCCGCTCCCCCACATGCACACGCACTGGCCCCAAACGACCACCCGCACCCATCGCACACACTACCTACGACTACCAATGCCCGTTCGCCCAGCCTCGCGCCCACACATTGGCTGCAAATGACCACCCACGTCCGCTCCCCCACATGCACATGCACTGGCCCCAAACGACCACCCGCAACCATCGCACACACTACCTACGACTACCTATGCCCGTTTGCCCAGCCTCGCGCCCACACATTGGCCGCAAACGACCACCCACACCCATCCTCCCCGTTCACCCATGCCTGCGCATTTGCCAGCCACACCCAACGGTTTGCCCACGTCCTGTTTGCCCGCCCACGCCTGCACCCCTCGCCCTGCCATCACCCTCCAGCTGTCACCCTCGCTGTCACCACATCATCCCCACCACCACTGCCAGTCTCTAATGGGGCCGGACGCAGCCGTCCGGGCCCATCGTATGTTTTTTTTGTTGTGTTCTTTTTTACTAACATTATATTTCAGCTGCCAGCACTGTTCCACACGTCCCCACCCTGTTTGCCTGCATTTGAGCCCACCCACACCTGCACACACTGCCTACAACCACCTACACCCTCATGCACATGCACTGACCATATTAATTACATTGCTTGTATTTTATGTAGTAAATGAATATTAACTGCTTTGTGTATGAAATTACAAGGCTGCCAAAAAACAAAAAAAATACTGTATTACTGTGTTTTTCACATCAGTTGACCTTGTGAGAAAAAGTTGAAAAAAAAGTGCACCAGAAAGATATCAGTGTAACTTGCTGAGTTTGGGGTGAAATAACATCAGTATTAGTGCATTAAAACTGGAATGAAGTCTATTCATTGTAATGATCCAAGCATACAAAGATCAAGTTTTGGAGATTTCAGTTATCCCCTGCATCTTTGAATAATCTGAATACTTTTTTGTAATTCCATGACTGTCATGAAAATTCATTCTCATGTACTTGGTGCATGATAGACAAAAAGTACACCTTATTCCAGTTCTAACACACCAATACCAATATTATTTCACCCAAAACTCATCAAGTTACATTGATGTCTTTCTGGTGCATGTTTTTTCAATTTTTTCTCACAAGGTCAACTGATGTGAAAAACACAGTAAGTCCCCCAATCCTATTATAATATTATTTGTGAATTAACAATTAGTTTTGTGATAATTATGATTTTCCTATTGTTGACATGATGACTGCCCTACTGTTTACCTTGCCATTTGCACTCTCATTACCCCACCTATTCACCTATTGCACACTCAGTAACTCATCCCCACCCTCTCTCCATCTGATCCTGGAAAGGTTGACAGATAAATAAGTATAAGCATCATAAAATACAGGTTCACCTCAGTTGTAGTAATAATGACTGAGGGAAATAACTGACAACCTCAGTAACATAAATAGCTACCCAGATATGCTAAAACATATAGGCCAATGTTTTGATGCAGCTGATGAAGGTCAATAGTTATAACTAGGAATCATACCAAAAATTGGTGATCCACAGCAAGCAAATCATTAATAATCTATCAGTCACATCATGGCATGCATTGAAACACTTCCAACTTGAACAGTATTGACTATTCCAACCACCACAAACACATTGGCACTTGCTGGCTGCCCACCCCATAACCACTGCCACCTGCTTGCTACTTACTGTCCACAACCACCTGCCAGATCCAGTGTCTCATCCCTTAGCCCCACCCACTGGTTGAGATGGCAATGCAGCCAATGGCTCAGCTCAGTAGGTTGTGGACTGATTGAGGAAGGCACTTTGAATGCACAGCTATGGTGACAACAGTGTATGTAAAGTGCAGCAGTGATACTTGTTGTAAAATTATAATTCCAACAAATGACTTGGTTCATTGAGAAACATTCCAGGAGAAGGTAATTTTTATGTTCATATTATTTGGTGAGAATACTTCATGCTGTTTCTGATTATGGGAAATATGCTAAGTCATGCCCTGTGGAAGAAGTGTTATGATAGTTGGCCACATCAATGTTGAGAATGGGAAAGTGTCAAAAAATGTGACACTCTGGATGTCACAATTTTTTGCAGACTGGAAATATATGAGAGAAGTGAGCTAAGTGCATACAATGTTTACATGCTATCTGCACAAAATGGCCAAAGTCATGTATGCACAAACAAATGTAAACAACCATATGTATATGCCCATATGACACCAGGCAATCACATTCCATGCACTGATAATGATAGCATCAAGTAATGAGTATCTGCACAATCATGATAGTCATGCATGCACAAGCAATCATACATATGCACAAATCACACTAAGTAATGATAATCCATGCAGTGATAGCAATAGCACTCAGCAATGAGCAAGACATAAGCCTGAAACAATATTTTCATGCACAAAGAATGATTCTTATGAAGTCTTTGCTTGTACATATCCAGTGCATTTACTTAAGGGAATAGAGTAACTACCCTGGAAATGGGTTGTCAGGAACATGATGGAAATGGGGTTTGTTATTGTTTGTATGTGTTTTCAGTACAGGTGTTGTGGTATTGAGAAATATGTGCCTTGGTTACAAGACCTAGACTTGGCCAGGGCTTACCCAGCAGTCTTGGCATGGTCCAAGAATAGGAAGCAGATGGGTAAATGGGAACATGGTAGAGATGTGGTTTGTTGCTAGTATATATTTTCAACTGAACCAGGTCAGGCAATGCAGAGGACCATCATAACTTGAGCAATAATGCACCTTTGACACAACTAGGAATGGGCTCAGATTGAATGGAAAAAGTTCCCAACTCGGATTGAGCTCGGACTGGACTCGGAGTCTACTCGGATTCCTAGTACTTTTTTACCTTACTCAGACTGGACTCGGACTGGACTCGGATTCTACTCGGAATCCTTGGAGTGAGCTCGGATTCCACTCGTAGGGGGGGGGGAGTGTAAACTGCTGCATTTCTCACACTTTCAGAAAGTGAGAATTGTCACATGACCTATTAACAAAAATGTGGAGGGAGTGAATTTGAGCCAAACCAAATATGTGTAAACTCAGTATTCATTGAGATAATTGCAAAATACTACCATAATTTTGCATTTTTATAGCACAGCCACAGCACTTTGAGGTACAAAAGTCAGATTCATGACATGCTTTATTAACAAAAGTTGTAGAGGGCTAAAATCTGATGCTAGTGATACCACACAAATATATGTAAACAAAGAACTTCCTGACATATAACCCATTTTTTAAGTTTCTGTGTGACAAATATGCCATTGATTAGACTCCAATGGCTCTTATAGGACTCCTATAGGACTCTGATGACTGTCCAATAAAGTGGTTCAAATGTTTAGAAACATGTTTGTATTGCTTGTTTATGTTTAATTGATATCTTTGTATAAGTTTTGAGCTCTACAGAGAGGCCATTGAGACCATTGGTGCATGTTGTGGAAGCTAAGAAAGCAAGCTTGGACCAGACCATTCACACATACAGTAATTCAAGATGTGGATGGTGTTCAGTCAAATGATGCACATTACCACATGCTATGGTTTCTACTCCTTTGTTATAATTTATCTAACTCCACTTGCAATGCATACACTCCCCCACATGCATCCTGAGGACTCCACAGGGACTCTTGGAGCATGTTTGGCTACCGTTGCGCAGGTGCCGTGCAGGGTTCTCCCACGCTTCAGGGTGCATTCTGCCATCCCAGAACATGATGGAGTTTGAACCTAAGTTGCTGCATGAATCAACTTGGCGAGACTGTTACGGACCCCCACAGATTCCGCTTTTTCCGGCCCAATCCGGTCCGGAAAAAGCGGAATCCGGCAGAATCCACTGGATTCCACCCCATATCCATCCAACAGAAAAAAAAAATTTCCGAACCAAGCAGCCGGAAATCCGCCCGAACAAGCGGATTCCGCACTGCCCAGTTGTTACAATTTCTTTCCCTTTTGTCGACGGACTTACTTTATTATGTAATCATCGTTATGCGTTTCATGGACGCTCATCTCCTTTAGCTACTTTACCTTCATATTTCCTTTCTTAGGTATTTAGCTGTATGTTTCCTTTTATATTTCTCTTGTTCTTTTACATATATAAACCCTCTTGTAAAGTAGTTAGACCCCAGTTCCAACTTAATCGAATTCTTCTCTCAACTTCTGAACGAAAACTCCTCGCTCTCATCTCTTTGAGCTCGTCGTTTATTTGACCTTTGTCATCGTTTGACTTAGTGTCCAGAACCTGTCCAGTAGGCTGGGAGCAGACCGAGACTCTGCTTGCCACTGTTGACTTAGAACGAATTGCGTTGAGAGCATCGATCTTAACACAAGTTGGAACTCACAGAACCGCTCAGTGTTTCTACACTAGCCAGACACCATTGATACCAGAACCTCGAACCTCAGACCCCCGAACGGCTCTGCCCGTTTCAGACGAAAGTATTATCTAGATCGACGAGAAGTTTTTCCGTCAACTACAGGAACAGGGTGGTTTTTCCGCTCAGGAACTAAGAAGAAAAACGAACCAGTACCAGCATCCCTCTTTGAAGGTGATTATATTGAAGGAGACGGAAAGGAAGTCCTCCCAGATAACGTTTGGATTGAGTGGATCAACGAAGACCTAGAAGAGGACTTTTACTCTTTATTTTATCCACCCACTGAAGAACCAGAATCCTCCTGGTGGAACGAATTCCTCAGTCTCTCTGGAGCACCACCACAGGACAGATACGCACTCCAAGACAAAGGGAAACAGCCTTGGAGAGACTTTCTAGAACAGAAACAGATCGAACAAAGTCTATTTGGAGATCCAGAATCAGGGAAGAAGAAAGACGAAACAGGAGAACCTACAGATCCGAAAGAAGAAACAGAAAAGATGGCATCCGACGTAGCAGCACCTGCCTCTAAAGGAGATATCAAACCGCAGCCTATGCGCGTTTTTACAGGAAAACGAACCGAAGCGAAGGCTTTCATTGGAAGTCTTGAAGATTACTTTGTTTTGAATGATGATAACTATAAAAACAAAGCACAGAAGCAGATTCGATTTACTCTTGCCTGTCTTGGGCAGGAACTCGATGATTGGAAAGTCCTGATCAAGGATGAATTGGACGATGAAGAAGAAACAACCCTTACTTGGACGAATTGGGCAGAATTCAAGAAACGTTTCTTAGCCGATTGGGGTGAAGTTAATAGCGCTCTCAGAGCGCTGAACAATCTAGCCAATCTCAGAGTAGGGGGCGACGTTTCAGTCCCTGAATATATCAGAAAATTTCGCATGGAAATCGGTACTTCAGGATTGAAAGGAACTACTGCGCAGCTCCAGGCCTTTGTCAAAGGACTTCCCGAAAGTATTGCTACAAAGATACTTGAAGCAAACGTTCTATCCATGAAAGAAGCGTATGAAAAGGCAGAACAGCTTCATGGCGCTTGGGAAATGATGCGAGCGCTTGGAAGAAAACCAGGACAAGGGAATCGCTCCAATTTTAACCGAAACACCAACAATAGGGGCGGATCAACCCGATCAGTAAATGCGATGCCCACTGGACGTTTGACAGATGAACAAAAGGAGGAATACATGAAATCTGGAAAATGTTTCAGATGTGGAAACCAGGGGCATGTTTCAAGGAATTGTCCCAAACGAAACACCACGTCAAACGCCTCCTTCAGGGCCTCCTCATCGTTTCAGAATAAGGGGATCAGATCTATCCCTGAAGATACGCCCAAGGAAAAAAAAGACGACCCAGTTGCAAGCATCAGAGTGATACTTGCTGGAATGAAGGCCGATGAACGAGAAGGTCTTCTCAATGAACTCGAAAACGAGGGTTTTTAACCCGGAAGCGTCATACAGCGGTTGACACTTCCATAACAAATGGACATTCACAGTTAGCGCTTGATTCTGTAATAGTAAGATCGAATAATGACAAGCGCCTTTCAATTTCTGTGGAGACGTCCGATTTACCCGCTGACACTTCGGCTCTAATCGATTGTGGAGCAGAAGGGAATTTTATTGACGAAGAAGTAACCACCAAGTTATCAAAAGAAAAACTGCGAAAACCAATCAAAGTCAGAAACGCAGATGGAACGGTTAACACTAATGGAATAATCACACATCAAGTCCATATTCAATATTCGATTGGAGGAAAACGATACAGCAACTGGTTTCTAATCACTAAATTAGGAGATCAATGATTAATTTTGGGGATCCCTTGGTTAGAAGAAAACAATCCTACTATTGATTGGAGAGATAAAACGATACACCTCATCGATGAACAACGGAATGAAGGAACTATCTGGCAAATGGCATTGGACAATCAACAATGGGGAGAAGACGATTACTGGATCAGAGTTAAAACATCAGCATCTCAAGCGTTAGAACATCAGTTGAAAAAGGATGAACCAAAAACGGAACTACCATCAGAATATGGGAAATGGCGCTCAGTCTTTGAGAAAAAGGCATCAGAACGATTCCCAACTTCCAGAACTTGGGATCACGCTATCGATTTGAAAACCGGTTTTAGTCCTAAAGTTAGCAAGATCTATCCGTTATCAATCAAAGAACAGTCGTTGCTGGACGAATGGATTGAAGAACAGCTAGCTAAAGGCTACATCAAACCGTCGAAATCTCCTCAAGCATCGCCATTCTTCTTTGTCTCAAAAAAGGAAAGTGGTGCGCTTCGGCCGTGCCAAGATTATAGATATTTGAACGATTGGACAATCAAGAATGCATACCCATTACCCCTAGTATCTGACCTCCTTACAAAACTCGCTGGTGCACAATATTTCACCAAATTAGACCTCCGATGGGGATATAATAACGTCAGGATCAAGAAAGGGGACGAATGGAAAGCTGCTTTCATTACCAACAGAGGATTATACGAACCAACTGTTATGTTCTTTGGCTTATGCAATTCGCCATCTACATTCCAAACTATGATGAACGAATACTTCAGAGACATGATTAATGAAGGATGGCTCATTATCTACATGGACGACATCTTAATATGTTCTCAGAATTTGAACGAACTGGAAGAACGAACAAAAAGGGTTCTCGATCGATTAGAAGAAAACGATCTGTTCCTGAAATTAGAAAAATGTAAATTCGCTGTTCAAGAAGTTGAATTTCTGGGCATGATCATCTCACCTGGAAAAATACAAATGGATCCTATCAAACTCGCAGGAATAGCTGATTGGCCAGTACCATCAACGGTTAAACAAGTCCGATCATTCCTAGGTTTTGGAAACTTTTACAGACGTTTTATTGGGAACTTTGCAGCAATTGCAAAACCACTCACAGATCTAACCAAGAAAACGGAACCATTTGACTGGAATAATGAGCGCCAACTTGCCTTTGACACCCTAAAGCAACGGTTCGCCTCTATGCCAGTATTGTTAATGCCAAATCCTGCAAAACCGTTCATCCTTCAAACCGACGCCTCCAATAAAGCAATTGGAGCGGTACTGAAACAGGCTGATGAATCTGGAGCACTCCATCCATGTGGATTTATATCCCATGCGTTAACACCAACGGAGCAGAATTATCAAATTTACGACAGAGAACTGCTTGCAATCATCAAGGGACTTGCAGTATGGCGCCATCTATTACATGGTTCTCCTCACACGATCATCGTCCATTGTGATCACAAGAACTTGTCTTACTACCGAACTGCTCAACGCTTAACACCTCGACAAGCTCGGTGGTCATCATTGCTATCTGAATATGACCTTCGTATTGAACATATACCCGGCACAAAAATGTTCGAAGCAGACGCATTATCCAGACGACCAGATCATATGGGAAATGATGAGGAACAAACTACTGTCACGGTTTTGCCGAATGACCGATTTATTCGACTAATCAATGATGATCTTGCCAGCGAATTAAAGAAATACATGGCAAACGACGATTTTGGACGCATCCTTATTGAAGTTATCACTAAGCAAAGAGCACCACCAATTAAATCCAAACTACAAGACTGGACATACACTCATGGTATCGTTTATTACTTGGGCAGGATTTATGTGCCTGATTGAATTGAGTTGCGCACTCGATTAATTAAGGAGATACATGAAGCATTATCTTCAGGACACCCTGGACGATTGAAAACACTAGCACTTTTGAAGCGTGATTATTGGTGGCCTGGAATGTATAGACATGTCAAAGAATGGGTTGAAGGTTGCGCACTTTGCCAGCAAATGAAAGTCAATACTCACCCAAATTCACCGGCATTAATCCCTATCCCATCGAAAGCTACACGCCCATTTCAGCAGGTCACACTCGATTTCATCACTGATCTTCCTGTTTCCGAAGGCTTTGACTCCATATTGGTCACGGTGGACCATGGCCTTACGAAGGGGGTAATTTTCACCCCTTGCAACAAGACAATCGATGCTTTAGGAACAGCCGATCTCTATATTTCTGAAATCTTCAAGCGCTTTGGACTCCCAGATGTCTTAATCTCTGATAGAGGACCACAATTCTCTGCTAAAGTATTCCAAGAAATACGAAAAGCATTAGGAATTGATCACAGGATGAGCACTGCTTATCATCCTCAAACAGATGGCGAAACTGAACGCGTCAATCAAGAACTTGAGATCTATCTTCGGATGTTTTGTACCAATGAACCCCACAAATGGAAACCACTCTTGCCTATCGCCGAATTTGCACACAATAATCGTTATCATGATACAATAAAAACATCTCCATTCCAACTTATGTATGGAACAGATCCGATCGCTATCCCTACAGCAGCGCTCAAAATGACTGCTCCAGCAGCAGAAGAACGCCTCCAGATGCTTCGAAAAGCCAGAGAAGAAGCTCTAGCTGCTCATGAACTTGCTAGACAAATGGTCGCTCATAGATACAGAGACAAGTCAATCAGATTCGAAAAGGGTGACAAAGTCTGGCTTGAAAACAAGAATCTCCACATTCCGTATCAATCAAGAAAGCTAGCACCAAAACGAGAAGGACCCTTCCAGGTTGAACAAGTCATGGGGCCAGTTACCTATAGATTGAAATTACCGAAACAATGGCGCATCCATCCTGTGTTTCATGCTTCGCTCCTCACTCCATATAAGGAAACCTCAATGCATGGCCCGAATTTCACTATGCCACCTCCTGATATGATTAACGGACAAGAAGAGTTTGAGATTGAAGCTATCCTTGGACACCGGAAACGTGGAGCCGGTTATCAATATTTAGTCAAATGGAAAGGCTATGGAGCAAATGATAACACCTGGGAACCAGAACGACATCTAGGCAATGCTGCGGATATTCTGGTAGAGTATAAAAGCAGAAGAAACCTCTGAAACAGTTAAACACAATGACTTATTATCGCACCAACCTCCAATTAAAGCATAATATCCGTTATGTCAAAAGATTCTGCAGAACTGTTGGACGATACACTCCTACTGTCAAAACCAGATACTCTGTCATACAGATGTTCGTTCCTGCCTTTAAACATCCTTCCAAACGAACGCTCTCTATATATCAAAAACTGAAATATGTTCCAATGATGTCAAAACCGCCCAAAGTATCGCGACTACCTCCTCACAAACGAACGCATCCACAAGGACATACAGAAATCCCATATAATGTTTTACCAAAGTATCTTCCCCAGTATCATCGTCTCTCTTTTGATCTAGGAGAATTACCCACATTTCAGGAAGCCGAATCACATTACCTCCCAGCATCAGTTCACCCTTGTTTTCAATATGACAACGTCTATCACAGGGTTTGGTTACGACGAACCTTCCCCGAATTATCAGAAGCCTTGCAAAGGATTATCCAGCTTGGCAGAGACATCTCCGCGGAACAATGGCAATATGAACGACGAATGAACATAAGGGGAAGTGAAAATTTTAACCGCACACGAGCGCAAATGGAAATAGCACTTGCAACCGAACGATACTACGATCTTCTAAACCAGGCCATACAGGCTAGCATGAACAACCCAGAAATACATGTTACACGACATGCGCACCCTGAACAAATTCGTATTCCGCGCCCTGATGACACAAGACCCCGATCAGAACAAGAAGAAGCGGCCAGACACTCTCGTGAGAATTTTCTCAGAACCAGGGAACCTGAGATCGAAGAGATCCTAGCTTTGGACTCCGACGACGAGATTTGGGATATTTAAACCGTGCTCAATGGTCTTATCCCTCTCATCCTACCGATACAACATGTCTGTCATCGTCGTCATCGCCTACCTCGTCGCCTTCGCCTTCGCCCTCTTGGTCACAGCTTGTGGCCACTGTTACGATTCGTCTCTCGTCGCCGCCTCCCCTTTCCTTGCCACTGCCCACGACCTCCCCATTGAGGTCTTCGTCACCACCATCGATGAATATCTTTTCCCGGATTGGCCCGCCTCCCCTTCCTCCACCGCTGCCGACCTTCACCAGCATCCGGACGAGCTCGCTGACTTCCTTATTGAGGAAGAAGCACCCTTACCAGCTCCGCCAGCACCACCTGTTACCCGGACTCCTAACACCACTCTCCTTCGGGCTCAGGAAGCCCTTGCCACCTTCATCGTCAACTATCAACTCTTCGCCGGACCTCTGGACGCCATGCTAAACACCGCCCTCACCACCGATCCTCACACTGTCACGGATGAAGAGTGCGACGCAATCCTCGAGCAAACAATCCAGCTAGATTATATCACGAGGACGCTGCAATGGCGGTTTGAAACCGCTAACCATGATGTCAACACCATTGCCGAATGGTTGAAGTCGCGAAGGGACCATGGATGGACAAATGGGGGAAACCATGGTTGGGGAACAGGTTAAGAAGTCGGTGACTTCTTGCATACGAAGGGGGTAATGTTACAATTTCTTTCCCTTTTGTCGACGGACTTACTTTATTATGTAATCATCGTTATGCGTTTCATGGACGCTCATCTCCTTTAGCTACTTTACCTTCATATTTCCTTTCTTAGGTATTTAGCTGTACGTTTCCTTTTATATTTCTCTTGTTCTTTTACATATATAAACCCTCTTGTAAAGTAGTTAGACCCCAGTTCCAACTTAATCGAATTCTTCTCTCAACTTCTGAACGAAAACTCCTCGCTCTCATCTCTTTGAGCTCGTCGTTTATTTGACCTTTGTCATCGTTTGACTTAGTGTCCAGAACCTGTCCAGTAGGCTGGGAGCAGACCGAGACTCTGCTTGCCACTGTTGACTTAGAACGAATTGCGTTGAGAGCATCGATCTTAACACCAGTGGGGAGCAGACATGTGGAAGCCACTGGCGTCCGTCGGACGCCAGTGGGCTGTGTGTTGTGGTCACAGTGCAGCCAGGTCTTTATAATAACCTGTGTGACGCCGTGACCATAGTCACGGACACGCAAACGACGCGCCGTTGATCGTCACGCGACTGCACGTGACGCTCACACTCACCCAATGACGCCAACGCCCTGACGCACCAGGCGATTCGTTTCCACTACCATTACCACCTGCCCGCCTGCCCGTCCAGCCGCCACTCACACAGCCACAGCGCCATTCCCTCTCACCTGCCCACCCACTCACACCTTCGCCTTCGCCCTCACCCACCAACTGACTTAACGAGCACCCACCCCACGCCATCGTTCGCCCACCGAACACGACCTAAAGGACGATGGACGGCCCTATTGCCCAGACGAATGCGTTCGTCTGGGCTGTATGTTTTTTTTTCACTTTTTCTTTTAACTAAATACACTTTTTTTTATCGTTCTCACCACCCCAACACCACTCGCAACGACCCCCGCCACTCAACGACGACGACGACCGACAAGTCTACGGTCGCAACGACCCTCGCTTGCCCTGACTCTGCCACCCCTACCCCATCCATGCCTGCGCCCTCGTCGCCCTCACCCTCGCCGTCGCCCTCACCCACTCCCCACGCCTTTCGCCCTCGCCCATTACCCTCACCTTCGCCATCATCCCTCACTCATCCCCTCGCCGTTGTCCATGCCGTTGCTGTCGCCCATGCCTCATCCCCTTGCTGTCGCCCATGCCCATGTCTCATCCCCTTGCTGTCGCCCATGCCCATGCCTCATCCCCTCGTCCACACCCACACCCACGCCCACGCCCACATCTCATCCTCTCACCCACGCCTCAGCCCCTCACCGTCGTCCATGCCGTCGCCGTCGCCCATGCCTCACCCCTCGTCCACGCCTACGCCCACGCCCATGCCTCATCCCCTCCCTCACCGTCACCCTCACCCCCGCTCATGCCTCATCCCCTCATCCATGCCTGCGCCCACGCCCACGTCTCATCCCCTCGCCCACGCCTCATCCCCTCGCCGTCGTCCATGCCTCATCCCCTCGTCCACGCCTACACCCACGCCCACGTCTCATCCCCTTGCCCTTGCCCTTGCCCTTGCCCTCGCCCACCCCCTCGCCATCGTCCATGCCGTCGCCGTCGCCCATGCCTCATCCCCTCGTCCACGCCTACGCCCACGCCCGTGCCTCCTCCCCTCCCTCACCCCTCACCCTCCCCTCGTCCACGCCTACGCCCATGCCCACGTCTCATCCCCATGCCCTAGCCCTCACCCACACCCACGCCTCATCCCCTCGCCCTTGCCCTCACCACACCTATGGCCATCCCCTGCCCATTCCTCTCCCCTGCCCATGCCCACTCTCATGCCCTCACCTCACCCATCCCTTCGCACATGCCCATGCCCATGCCCATGCCCATCCCCTCCTTTCTACCATGCCCATCCCCACGCCTGCCCTCTTCACGCTCTCACCCATGCTCCACACCCTCACCTCACCCATGCCACCCACTAATCACCCACTTCCACCACCAACACAACCAGCCACTGACCAGTCACTGACTATCAATTATGTATAATTATTTCAATATAATGTATTGTATTAAAATATAATGACAATAACAAATAAAATTGATCAAATCTTGTAACTGATTCCCAAAAATAAGCAGGGTAGTTGAACTTGGTGGGTGTTGGGTAGGTGGTCTTGACTCAATCTTGAATGCTCTGTTGTAACACCATATATTTTCCTCATATATTTCTGTATTTTCCTTCATTTTATCCAGTAAAGTGTTGTACAGGTCTGTCACTAAAAATGATATAAACCCATAAATAATCCAACAAGCATCATGTACATCAGTAACCATCCATGTTTGGTGGTGTTCACATCAAACAAACTGGTTATGGATCAATATGAATTGTGTCATTCTAGTTCTGGCCAACTGCTTAATGGGATGATTCATGGGTGGGATAGTCATACCATCCACTTTGCCTGAGATGTGCTTTACACAGCCCACTCCCCCCTTAGAGAACAGTTATACTATGAACATCTATTTAATATACAAGCATGTGAAAGTTGAATTAATGATGATCTGGAGCTAAGGGGATTGAGCCCACAGCTTCAGGTATTATAATATCATTATTAATAAGATGCTAAATAATCCCTTAATATAATCATTGACAGAAATTATAGAGCTTGACAGGAATTGCAGAATTCATACACAGAGTAAATACTGCCAGCAATACACCACCTGGCACTACCCTCAGTAGTAGATGTGGAACAGTAAAGTAAACAACCATTCAAGGCATCAATAACACAACTATGTTTTTCCATGCAGGGAATGGATAAGCATGCAAGGAACAGTTGACTGATAAAATGAAGAATTTGAATCTATACAACAAATGAGGAGATGTGTCAGATGAGCATGCAAGAATTAATAATTGACTGATAGTATGTGAATGGATTGTCTGAGATAGGAATAATGTGAGAAAGTTCCCAGGTGGTGGGAAAAGAACATACATATGAAAAAAACTGTGACAGCAGCAAGCAGGTGTGGAGAGTGGATGACAGTATGAATAAAATACTGGGAAGTGTGGGAGCATGTGGGAATATACATATAGATAAAAGAAGATGGTGAAACTGTGTAAAGGTGCATGGGAACATGATATAAACACAGACAGGTGTGTGAAAATAGTGAGAAAGTTAATATGTGTGTGAGAACCTGGGAACAATTGGAAAAGTAATAGGTAGAATGAATATGGTGGGAATATGGACAGCTAAAGGAATGTTGACTGGTGTGTGGGAATGTGGACTGGTGATGGAATGTTGACAAGTGTGTGGGAAAATCAACATGATGTGTGGGAATGTGGACTGGTGCATGGGAATGCAAAGTGGTATGTTGAGAGTGTGGGAACAGTTGGAAAAGTAATAGGTAGTATGAATATGGTGGGAATATGGACAGCTAAAGGAATGTTGACTGGTGTGTGGGAATGTGGACTGGTGCATGGGAATGTAAAGTGGTGTGTTGAGAGTGTGGGAACAGTTGGAAAACTAACAGGTAGTATGAATATGGTGGGAATATGGACAGGTGATGGAATGTTGACAAGTGTGTGGGAAAATCAACATGATGTGTGGGAATGTGGACTGGTGCATGGGAATGTAAAGTGGTATGTTGAGAGTGTGGGAACAGTTGGAAAAGTAACAGGTAGTATGAATATGGTGGGAATATGGTGGGATATGGACAGGTGAGGGAATGTTGACAAGTGTGTGGGAAAATAAACATGGTGTGTGTGGGAATGTGGACTGGTGCATGGGAATGTCAACTGGTGTGTTGGGAGTGTGGGAATAGTTGGAGAAGTAACAGGTAGTATGAATATGGTGGGAATATGGACAGGTGAGGGAATGTTGACAAGTGTGTGGGAATGTGGTCTGGTGTGTGTGGGGATGTGGTCTGGTGTGTGTGGGAATGTGGTCTGGCATGTGGGTATGTAAACTGGTAGTTGAGAGTAGTGTATGGAAATGTAAATAGGTGCTGATAACACAGAGATGAGGGAGGGGAATGTGGAACAACTTGCATAAGGTGTGTGGGAAAGTGACTAATCAATATGTGTGAAAAATGTATAATAAAATGGCTTGAGTGTAGATATGTGGGAAAGTGGATTGGTATGTGAAAAGTGTCTTTGTTGAGTATTGATTGGTGTGGGAAAGTGGATAGTACATGTGTGGGAAAAAATGTATCATAGAATGGCTTGGCAGTAGAAGCATGGGAATGTGGACAAGTATGTGGGAATGTTGGTGCTTTGTCATTGTACTGGCAGTGGCAGGAAGCCACTGGCATCCACTGGAATCCACTGGAATCCACTGGCATCCACCAGAATCCACTGGCATCCACTGGCATCCACTGGAATAAGTGGGAGACTGTGGTGTTCTGAACTTGGCCTGAGCGACATCAATAAGCGCAGGTTTGTTCGCCGTTTGTCTGTGCTCGCTCTCATATCCACTGCTGCCTCCCTGCAGCAGCTTATCCTCACCCATCTTATCATGCCTGAAATCCAGAGCTCTCACACCACTGGTTATGCCCAATGGACTGATCAAGAGACTCTCTCCCTCATTTGTTACCTCCATCAGCATCGCCAGGCTTCAAAGACACCCGATTCACATTGGCTGCTCAATATATTGCCCCTCTGCTTGAAAAAGGGCTGATTAAAACAGCAAAAATGGTATCAATGAAGTGGAAGGCGGTATGATATCCAATCCTCTCATCACGACTGTTTGTAGTTAAAATCTGCTTTCATGGCAGTTTCAGCTTATCGCAGTGCTTCGGGACTCAGCTGGAATGCGCAGACTGGGGCTGACATACAGACTCCAGCAGAGGCTCTCGTTTTCAAAGCGTTCGTGAACAGTTCTGCAGCCGTGAGTTTTCCTCCAATTTCACAAAATTTGCTAATATTTCTTCAGGGTAAAAGAGTTGTGGTCTTCAAGAATAATGGTTGGGCATTATATGAACTTTTATCAGAGATTATTCAACCAGGGACAACCGCTTGTGGTGATTTTGCCTTTCATCCAGGAATGTCCAGTGCCCCACACACAGAGGGGTACGATGAGGAGACAGATGCTCCTCATATGTTTATATATGATAGATCTCCTTTACTATCGTTCTGATCTAATCATAGCAATCATGATGATACCCAACGAGTCGCCTTCAACAACATGGCCACAATCGTCTGCATCCTTCTCTCCTGTTGCAATGCCACCACCACCATCACTGCCTGCCCCTCCCTCAACACTGCTATCTGTTCCTGCCATGATGCCGCTGTCTGCTCCTGCTGCTACGACACCATTTGTTCCCATGATGCCGCTGTCTGTTCCCACCATGCCACCACCTTCCTCTGTGCTTGCTCTGGCCTTGCAAGCTCCTCTTTCTTCACACTCAATTTCTTCAGTACTTTACACTCCCCCACATATCCTATTGGACTCTGATCAGAGTCTGACCAGACTGACTTGGACTTAACAAATTTACACAGTCTGATCAGACTCCACTCAGACTCTGATCAGACTTTAACTTACAACCTGACTAGCTGTGCTGACAGTGATGCATGTCAGCACTTTATCATGATAGAATACTTTCCCAGGCATATTCCCACGCTCTATTTTATTTCCCACACTCAAGTTAACTACCACTAAACATTCCCACACTACATTTTCCACATTTATTGCATTTTTCCTTGCTGCACCTATTCCCACACCTGATGTGACTTTTCCCACCATAAACTTAACTTCTCTGTGCTTCCACATTACCTACATTTTCTCACACTCATATGTAAGATCTGTCCAACCACATTTCCTCATAGTTGAATAGATTCCACCAATGCTGTTATTTCATTTTCACATTTAACTTGTCAGGACTTAAGTACAGCTTATGAATTCACTCCCTGTGCATATTCCCACATATTGCACACATTTTCCCACACATTTCATACATATTCCCACACATTTTACACATTTTCCCACACATTTTACACATTTCCCACACTTGCACACATTTTCCCACATATTGCATACATTTCCCACATTTTCCCACACATTTCCCACACTTGCACACATTTTCCCACACATTGTATACATTTCCCACACATTTTCTCACACATTGCATACATTTCCCACACATTTTCCCACACATTGCATACATTTCCCACACATTTTCCCACACATTGCATACATTTCTCACACATTTTCCCACACTTGCATACATTTCCCCATACATGTTATACACTTTCCCACAGATTTTACACATTTCTCACACTCATACTCATATATCTACATTTCCCCCTTGAGAATTACACTGCATGAAAATTTCCCTCAATTCCTTCAATCTGTTGAAATAATATTATTTATAATTTTATCACAGTTATGCATGAAATGTTACTTTTGCAGTTCAAAATTTCCTACAATTTAGCTGTGATCATGGCAGAAAGTTGATTTGCATGTGAAAAAATCACTGGATATGTGGCAATGAATACAAGACAAATTGGAAAGTGTTAGGACAAATTCCACAATCACAAGCCTCATGAGAAGGAGAGAGGAATATAGAAAATCAAGGAAATTAAGTTAGTTTGTAACAGAAGTTAGGTAGGGGAAGGAGGAAGGGAAAAATAGTTGCAAGGTAGGGAACAACAGGGCAGAGAGGGGTATAAACATGGTGTCCAGATGGGGGCAAATCAAGTTTCAGTAGTGTTGGAATTGTGGGACAGCAAATGTTAGTGTTAGGATCAATGCCCTTGACATGGTTTGTTCTGAGTCAACAGTGGCAAGCAGAGTCTCAGTCCACTGCCAGCCTACTGGACAGACATTAAGTCAAATGGTGATGAAGAACAAATAGATGTAAATTGGAACCAGAGAACTACAGTACATGAGAGGGTTTATATACATGAAGAACATGGAAAATATAAAAGCATTGTAGTCTGTTATTGAAAGGGAAAGAAACTGTAACAGTTAGGGTCAATGCTCTCAGCATACTGGATAAACAGTTTTGGACACCAAGTCAAATGATGACAAAGGGCAAGTTGACAAGAAGCACAAGAAACACTGTAACAGCAAAGAATTGTCAAAAAGTAAAATAAAATACAATGGATGTCCTTTGTTTATAGATGTTTAAATATCACCACCAGGGTAGAAATGTTTTTTTTGCAAGTTCTATTAATAGGGTGTGCTAAGAAACTTACTTTGATGTTGGATGTTAGCATTGTCACACAAAAAGTGAATAAATGGCTGATATGTTGAGGAGGGCTTTGTTTACACATGTTTGCTTACCACCAATGGCATCAGATTTATTCCCTCTACAACTTTGGTTAATAGAACATGTCATGAATCTTACTTTGGTGCTGGATGTCAGCATTGTCACACAAAAACTTAATAAAAGGCTTATATCTCAAGAAATGCTTTGTTTACAGATGTTTGCTTACCATCACTAGCATCAGATTTACCTTTTCTACAACTTTGATTAATAGTGCAGTGGCTGTGCTAAAAAAACCGAAATTCTGACAGTATTTTGCAATTATCTCAATGGATACTATGTTTACACTTATTTGGTTTTTACATTCTGGGTCAAATTTACCCCCTCTACACTTTTTGTTAATGGGTCATGTGACAATTCTCACTTTCTGAAATGTGGGAAAGTGTGACAAAAGTGTGATATGTGTCACAGTCCTATCAGACTCCTACAATCCGGTCAGACTCAAAATCAGACTTTGATCAGATAGGACTGGTAATTTGGCTGGTGTCTCACTGTGCTCAGTCTGACCAGACTCTGATCAGACTCCAATCAGACTCCGACGGAGTCCGATCGGAGTCCGCCAGGATATGTGGCTAAGTGTAAAGACCTCGATTTCTTCGCACTCTGTTTCATCTCAGTCGTCATTGCCAACACGTGCAAGCTCTGTTAGCAGTGGCAGCAAGTGGAAGTCATCTGCAATGGGTGATTTGCTTTCCACTCACTGGTCAAAGCATTCCAATACTCCGTCAACAAGCCCTTATGTTATCCTCAATTCCTTCCAGGACACCTTAAATAGCCTTAATGATAACCTCCGGCAGAATGTCACCCCCGAGGCCACAGTTGGCAATGCAACTATATTAGCAGAATCAGAGGTTCCTGCTGGTGATGACTTAAATGATTTCTTGCATTTGCTGATAAAGAACCCACTTGTGGGCAGCGTATATCTCAACATGACAAGCCAGGATCATTGTGATGCATTTGTAGCTAGTTCTCTTGCCAACTACCGAGCTCAGGGTCACTAACTTTGTATGTATGATACTAGTTGTGACAAATATATGTTTTATGTAGGCTTCTATCAGAAATTATCATACCAATGATTGAAGTGCAAATGTATCACATCCAACCATCATCATCATCATCATCATCATCATCACCATCACCATGATTGCTGTCCTGATATCTCTCCTGTAACACAAGCTGATAATCTGCCCACATGCGATTAGCAATATCCATCCTCCGAGTATCTGCAGTACTTGTGGTTTCCCCCTCTCCATTGTCAGCCATATATGGGTCATCATCATTGTTTTCATCTGGTCCTTGATCTCCTGTAGCATCCAAATCCTCTGGAAAATCACCTTCTTCTGCATCATGAATATGAATAAAGTTATGGAGTGCTGCAAGTGCCACAGGAATGCGGATTTGAACCTCTAGTTTGTATGCTGGTGCAAGCAGTAAAATTCGGAATCGACGTTTAAGCACCCCAAAAATGCGTTCAATCACATTCTGTGCTTGTGCATGTTGCAGATTAAATAACTCTTTAGCATCTTTTGGACTAGTAGTAGATTGTAGGTTAGACAAATTCACTTCCAATCCTGAAAAACTCTTACCGAACAGATGCCCATCCCCATTCTGCAAGATGATATCGGACTCCACAAAATGGAACAAGGAGTTGATCACAATGTGGAAATCCTGCATCTGCAAGATAATACCAACCCTCAGGAATAACCAGACTATTCATGTCAATTGCATTTTGATACACTCGTGCATCAGCAGCTGAACCCTCCCATCCTGCAAGCACATAGGAAAAAAGGAGGTCAAAAGTACAACAGAAGAGACCATTTTGAGATAGGAATCCCTTTCGATTTCGAAATGACATTTGCTGCCATGAAGGTGGTGCAACATGAATGTGACTGCCATCAATTGCACCTAATGCATGTGAAAAGTATGGCCAAAGCTTCCCATTACCACGAAAAAAATCCCCTGGTCTGTTGGCTGCAGTTGGCTGTTTGACATATGTTGTATAGAATGGTGGTGAAGAAAAGATGTCAACCATTTTTCTAAAATATCTGGTATATAAATTAGAATTTGCGTGATGTACACTGAGAAGTCTTACCGTGAAATAGTCTCATTAGATTGCTGGAAATGTTCACCAACATGTCAAATTGAAAGACCTGTGACACAAGTATAGAGGAAAATAGCAAGCTGCTCCTCCAATTTGACATATTTTGAGTTTCCATATCCCATGATTTGTAGAGATTCTAGCAGATGATAAAAAACATGCTTATGAACACCCAGCTCATTTTGTATTCGCTCAGGATGCCCATCAAGCAGTTCTTGGACCCAGGCTTGGCCAGAAAGGATGGAGGTATGGTAGGCTTCCTTGATATAGTATCTTTGGATGATCTGTAGAAGGAGGGGGAGGATAACACCTGTTAAGACAGCATATACCTGTAGCACATATTGTCGGTGGTTCTGTGGCATGGTGTGCAAGCTGATGAGATTTTACCATTATTGTCAGTCTACTTATACATGGTGTACACTAATCTATCTATGCTAAAAATACATGATTAGTAAGTAAGGTCACCAATCATCTGATTACCAATCAAGTTCTGATTAATTGATTATCAATCACACCAGACCAGAGTTCAAACTCCGTCATGTTCCGGGATGGCAGAATGCACCCTGAAGCGTGGGAGAACCCTGCACGGCACCTGCGCAACGGTAGCCAAACATGCTCTTGGTGATTTTGTTCACCCCAAAGTTGTACTAAATGGCTTGTGGACTCCACCTGGACTCCTCAGACCAGGAGTCCACAGAGAGTGTCAGGAGTCCTCATGAACTCAGTTGTGACAGTCACATGTCACATGTCAGATGGTCTGTGCACTCCTGACAGGTATATAAGAACAGCCAGTAGCACCCAGTTTCTGCCATCCCCCTTCCTCAAAAAATGATTAGTCAGCTAATTTAGTAAGCTAGATAATGTATATAGGCTGATTACATAAGTGATTACATAAGTAAATTAGACTAGTAATATAGATAAGATTCAGCACTTTACACTCCCCCACATGTCCTTGTGGAGTCCAGGTAAAGTCCCTGCACTCCAGGGACTGTCCAGGTTCAGTCCAGGCACAAGCAAGGTCATTGTAGGGAGTCCAGGTTCAGTCCTTGTGGAGTCCAGGTAAAATATATATTTTGCAAAAACAGTGTTTAAACACATTTTTTACATTCTCCTGATGCTCAGTCTATTTAGTGTACATGAATGTGATGTTTTGCATGTCTTGGACACTAAGGACACTAAAGTTTAAGTGAGCATGTAGCAGGAATGTATGTGAGTCTTTGTGAACTCCATGTAGACTCCTGACAGTCTTTGTCATTGTAACTAACTTGTATCTTAAATTCAGTTATCTGGATATTTTCTGGACCATTTTTCTTTAACTATTGCACCTTCAGAAACTATTTCTTTACTCTTTCTGGGTAATGTGGTCAGCCAGCACACACAATCTGAATATTCATATCACTTATACTGATAATAACCCTCATGCAACACCACCATGGCAGAATCAAAGAGCTTAAACTGCAGTTGATTGGGTAATGGAAAATACAAATTTTAGGTGATGTTGGTGGTGGAAGGTTGGTAGTGTGCTCAACAGGTTGTGCATGTGGCACTGGTGTTATATAAAAGTGGGAAATAATTACTGGAGATTGGTAGCATGGCTACTGACAGCAGTCACAAGAGGTTGGAGAGTTGGTGAGCTTGGCTAGTGGATAGTGATAAACTTGTGTGATCACAGGTAAGTGAACAGCATAGGTGGGTGGTGGGCATGTCATAATGGCTGTTGACAGGCAGTAAATAAGCAATGGTAGGTGATAGTCAGTTTTTTGGAACTGTGCAAACTCAAACTGATTAAGGCATGGACAAACCCAACACCAAACTCCAGGATTCCTATGTTGAGAGCACTAATGAAAACTATATGAAGGTAAGTGAGTAGTTCATGTAGTGGTAGAAAGATATCTTGCCTCAGACATGCGCACAGGCAAATGAATATGTTTTATGGTACAAAATATGCAAGATAGGGTGTAATGGCTTCTTGAAGGAAAAGAGCATAGTAGCTTTTATTTACCCTTGCACTCATGCTCTGCAACACTCAGCACCATCTACATGTTCAATATATCAATATATCTTCCCACATTAGTGCCTTGTTCATTTAAAATTAAAAACATTTTTATTTTTATTTTATTTTATTTATTACAAAACTATAGGGAGTGGGTGAGTGAGAGGGCAAGGATGAGAGGAGGGTAAGGGCAAGAGGGCAATGGAAGAAGGGTGTGGGCAAGGGCAAGGGTAAGGGTGAGGGCATAAGGGTGAGAGGGTGAGGGTGAGGGTGTGGGCTTAAGGACGAGAGGCATGGGCATGAGTGTAAGGGCAAGAGGGCAAGAGGGAGTGGGTGTGGGTGTAGAGGCAAGAGGGCAAGAGGGCAAGGGCAAGGGCATGGGCATAGAGGCAAGAGGGCAAGAGGGCATGGGCATGGGCATAGAGGCAAGAGGGCAAGAGGGTGTGGGCAAAGGTGTGGGCAAGGGTGCATAGAGGCAAGAGGGCAAGAGGGCAAGGGCAAGGGCAAGGGTGTGGGTGTAGAGGCAAAGAGGCAAGTGTTTACAAGTATTTGAACACCATCACTAGCATCAGATTTAATCCCTCTACAACTTTGATTAATAAAATGTATACTGAATTTGACTTTGGAGTGCAGTGTCTGTCACAAACATTTTTGAATTGGTTATATCTCAAGAATTTCTTTGTTTACAAATATTTGTATATAATTAACAATTTATATTCACCCCCTCTATGACTTTGATAAATAGAACATGTCATGAATGTGACCTTGGAATAGCATGCTGACATTGTTGCACAAAACTGCTTGAAAGAGTTATATCTCAACAAGTACTTTGTTTAAAAATATTTGTATACCATCAGTGGCATTGGATTGAACTCCTCTACAACTATTGTTAATAGAACATGTCATGAATATGACTTTCCAATGGCATGTTGACATTGTCACACAAAACTATTTAAAAGGGTTATATCTCAACAAGTACTTTGTTTACAAATATTTGTATACCATCAGTAGCATCAGATTTGACTCCTCTACAACTTTTGTTAATAGAGCATGTCACGAATCTGACTTTTGTACCTCAGAGTGTTGTGGCTGTGCTATAAAAAAAGCGGAATCATGATAGTATTTTGCAATTATCTCCATGGATATTGGGTTTGCACATATTTGGTTTTCATATTCTGGGCCAAATTGACTGCCTCTATATTTTTTGTTAGTAGGTCATGTGACAATTCTCACTTTCTGAAACTGTGGGAAATGTGACACTTGTGACATGTGACAATGAGAACAGGTAATATCTATTGTGGGAAAATATACATCTTATCTAATCACCCTATATAAAATTTTAATCTTAATCTTAAGCTTATCTACATTACTAAACTAACCTACTTATGTAATCCTACTACAGTAGCTTACTAATCAAATTTCGAGGAGGGGGAATGGCAGAAACTCCTTGCCCAGTCCAGTGCAAGGACTCCCTGGAATTGCAGGACTAGTCCTCGCAAAACACATGGAAGTCCAGGCACAGTCCAGGCACAGTCCAGGTACATTTTGGCTGGGGTTGCCTGCCAAATCATGATATGTGAAAATGCAAGGACAGTCCGGGCACAGTGCCTGGAGTCCACGTGGAGTCCACGAGGACTACGTGGGGGAGTGTAAAGACCTCGATAAGATTATATACATGCTGATTAGATAAGTTGTACATTTTCCCACACTAGATATCACCTGTTCTCTCATGTCACATGACCTATTAACAAAAAATATAGAGGGAGTCAATTCCAGAATATGAAAACCAAATATGTGCAAACCCAATATTCATTGAGATAATTGCAAAATACTATCATAATTTTGCTTTTTATAGAGTACTTAACACTGCCCCACTTGTTCTGGCAGGAATTCCCAGGACTTTCCTGGCACCTGGAGCATGGACCAGTGCCATATGACATCCATGCTAAAAACCCCAGGAATTGGCCAGAACTGCACAGGGACAGTCCTGGTCATTCCCCAGGATTCACCAGGATTCCCAAGGACTTGAGGTCTCAGGAATCTCAGGGTCCTGATGGGGAGCAGCCTGTGCCTATATAGACATATGTGACACATGACATGTGACTTCCATGTCTGAGTGGCAACATGCCATTTATTGTCGCACATGATATGTAATGCTGTGTTGGCATTGTCACTGTCACATGTCCTTCCCACACACCATGCGATCAAGATGCACCAATGCCAGCTTGCATTGCTGTCACCACACATTGCTGTCACTGCAGGTCACCATCAACACTTCACCATTGCCACACCACAATGACAACTGTCACTGCCACATGCACCCATCACCACACCATAACAACAATGACAACAAGTCTTGCAGTGTGGGGGACAGTGCTATTGCCCAGATGAATCCATTTGTCTGGGCCATATTTTTTTTTTCTTTTTTTTTCTGTTTTTCCAACTAAATACTTTCTTAGTTCATTTTCACCACATCAACACCACTTGCAACAACCCCACAGCACCTGCAACCAATCAACTACCCATTGCAACCTACCACAACTGCCACTTAATGATGACAACAACTGGCAAGACAACAGGCTGCAGCCAGCTACATGAACCACCTGCCCCATTTGGCTCTCCCTCACCCTAACCCTTGCTGTTGTCCTCACCCTCACTGCATTGCTCTTGCCCACTGCCCACACCCTTGTTGCCCTCACCCATTACCCTCCCCTTCACCATTGTCCCACACCCACACCCACACCCACACCCACACCCACACCTCACCCATCCCTCACCCCTCCCTTGCTCATGCCCATGCCCACACCTGGCACTATTGCCCAGACAAATCTGTTTGTCTACTCCAATAGTGTTTTCGACCTATATGAAAAGTTATGTGAGAAGTCTGCACACCCAGATGCATTCCCTACAAGTCAGGAAACACCACTGCAGGTTCAATGCACAGCCACAGCTGCATTAAGTAACTCTGTTGTTCAAAATGCCAGCTCTGGATCTTTACTAGTTGTTGGTTGCCATCTATGGAAATAACAACACCCAACCCATCACAATGGACTGGATTGGATCGCTATCACTACAGCATGCAAAGGAACATTATATGGACTACAGGGTCAAGCTCTGGTAACAGGATCACAATGACTGGAAAAGCCTACACAGAACATCAATAAGACACCAGAGTCGTTCCTCATGGGTGCATCATCAGATTTGTCAGGGTCACCATATGAACATGTATGATGGTGAAAATTTCAATGAAAACTTCAGAGCCTAGGCTGGATTGGACATTTGCTTTCACACTGGATTTTAGACAGCGTGATGTGGCAGAAAATCAAGGAAGAATCATTGCAGAGTCCCTTTGTATTGGTAGAGTAGAAAATGTATATAAACCCTTGTATTCAGGGAATCATATAATATATCTTGCACAGACAATTCCCTGAAGTCATTCTAGATTTCTGCATCTCACTCTTGGTGTCTGTCACTACCCATCTCACTCACTTACAACTTCACCACCCAACATGCTCTATTATCTGCATGTGCCCCCTGCAGAAGTGACACACCCAGCATTATCTGTGTCCACACTCACTAGGACATTTCTGCACTTGGATTGGAATATCAGATTACCTTTGGAGTTTTACAGCCACTCTGCACTTATGCCATGTTTATGCTGGACTACTGCAGACTCATTGGACTTTGGTGCAGCTTGACAGGAAATCTCTGACTGACCTCACAACCTCTTCCTGTTGTCTAATAGGGGAGTAACTTCTCAATGCTCACAACCTGAACCACAAGCCTCACAGAGGAGAGGGTAGAGAAGTGAGGGGAAGGGAATGTATTCAGAGTACATTAGAATAGTAACCTAATGCCCATAGACAGAGTGTAAGGAAAACTATCTAGAGTCTAAAGAGACTCCTGCTATCTACTGGGTCCTTATATACTCCTCCTCAAGAACCCCTAGCCACCCTATGACCCATTGGCACCTCCACAGCCATATGTGCCCAGACCATATGCCTTGCTGTGCATACTATTGTCCATGCATCTTGGGTGCTGCCACCTGTCAATCATATAATAGACCAGGCCTGGCCCTTTCCCATGATGTCCAGACTTCCTGCGGACTGCTCTAGACTCCCATAATGGGCTGCACTACCTCCCAGGCTTCCCATGATCCCCACTGGTGATCCTTTTGCCATAATGAGCCTCCAAGCCCCTGTGCTGTCCCTGTGACTGATCCTAGTGATGCACTGATGTGATCCTGAAGCACCATCACTCAGGGTCTGATCCCCCATGCCTATTTAGGCAGGTGGAAGGTGGACAAGTGTGTGAGTACAAGGTGGTAATGCTATCAATGTGTGTGGGAACAGGGTGAAATGCAGTGGGGAGTGTGGGAACAAGATGAGTAGTTAGGTGAGGTAGAATGAAGATGGTAGGAATGCTAATAGGTATAGACAAGTATGTGGGAAGATGGTGGGAGTGTGTGGGAAGATGGTGGGAATGTGTGGGAAGATGGTGGAAATGTGTGGGAAGATGGTGGAAATGTGTGGAAAGAGGGTGGAAATGGGTGAGAAGATGGTGGGAATGTGTGTAAAGAGGGTGGAAATGTGAGAAGATGGTGGGAATGTGTGGAAAGAGGGTGGGAATATGTGAGAAGATGGTGAGAATGTGGGACAGAGGGTGGGAATGTGTGAGAAGATGGTGGGAATGTGTGGAAAGAGGGTGGAAATGTGTGAGAAGATGGTGGAAATGTGTGGAAAGAGGGTGGAAATGTGAGAAGATGGTGGGAATGTGTGGAAAGAGGGTGGAAATGTGTGAGAAGATGGTGGAAATGTGTGGAAAGAGGGTGGAAATGTGAGAAGATGGTGGGAATGTGTGGAAAGAGGGTGGGAATGTGTGAGAAGATGGTGAGAATGTGGGACAGAGGGTGGGAATGTGTGAGAAGATGGTGGGAATGTGGGACAGAGGGTGGAAATGTGCGAGAAGATGGTGGGAATGTGGGACAGAGGGTGGAAATGTGTGAGAAGATGGTGGGAATGTGTGGAAAGAGGGTGGGAATATGTCTAGGTGTGTGGGAAATTGGTGTTTAGTTAGAAACATGGTAGGATTGCTGACAGGTGTGTGGGAAGGTGTACAAGTGTGTATGTGTAGAGTGGGAATATGGTTGAGTGTGTGAAAATATGGTGAGAGCAATGGTGGGAATGTGTGAAGGGTGTGGGAACAAGGTGTGTGGTTATGTGAGTGGGGAGGTACAGTGACTCAAAAAACCCTTTCAATGTTGTCAGCTTTGACAAAGAATGATTTTTATCTCATTCAAATAAAATCTGAAAAATGTGGGAAATTCAGGATAGGTTTTTGATCATGTAGAAATAATGTCATAAATCACATATTACATAAGCACTTAATTTAGGTAAGATAAAAATAGTTTGGTTGAGATACCTCATTGAAAGGGTTTTTTTTGCAAATAACTCTAGTACTTGGTATAACCTCCCTTTGCCTTCAAAACTGCTTCAACCCTCCTGGGCATGCTTTCAATCAATTTCTGGCACTCCTCTGCTGGTATTCTGTCCCATTCAACCTGTACTCTTTCCCACAATTCATTGATTCCCTTTGGTGGCTCCTCATACTCTCCTAGCTTCCTCTTGAGGTGACTCCACAAATGTTCAATAGGATTCAGGTCTGGGGATTGTGCAGGCCATGAAAGCACTTGCATATCATGGTCTTGGAACCACTCTTTGGCTTTCTTGCTGGTATGTTTTGGGTCATTGTCCTGCTGGAATATGCTGTTGTCAGTTGTAAAACCATAGAAGTCCATGGTAGCTTGGAGCTCATCATCCAGAATTGAGATGTAGAGGTCAGCATCCATCCTTCCATCAATCTTGGTTGCATATCCCACTCCTTCCCAAGTCATGCAACCCCAAATCATGACTGAACCTCCTCCAAACTTCAATGTTCCATCCACCAGTCTCTCACTCAAGTTCTCCCCACTCCTCTTCCATGCCCATCTCCTACCATCTGACCCTACCCTGTTAATTTTGGTTTCATCTGACCATATGACCCTCTTCCAATCATCTACAGTCCAGTACTGGTGAGCTAGAGCAAAGTCCAACCTGGCCTGCTGGTGCCTTTTGGATAAGAATGGCCTCTTCTGTTTCACTACTGCCTTCATGCCCATCTTCTTCAGGTGATTCCTGACAGTCTGGGCTGAGAGAGGTTGGCTGATGATGGTAGAAAGGGATTTGGCAATGGCTGTGGCTGTCTCTGCCTTCCTGGAGCTGATGAGATGGTTGGCATGGTGGAGATTGGCAGGAGACAGCTTTGCAGGACGACCTCCAGTTGATTTTGTGAGGTGAGAATGATGCTTAGCATGAAGTCTGGAGATAGTACTGAGGCTATAAGCAGTGGTAGAAGCTATGTGAGAGGCTGTGTGGCCAGCATCAAGCAGAGAGAGGATGTGCTGCTGTTTAGCTTGTGAAAGGGTGTGCATGATGGTGATGGGTTGGTTAAAGGTCAGAAATAATGTCCTGTACTCACATTCAACATGGTCACATGATGTGGTTCAATATGATCAACAAAGTCATGTGATCTAGCACTCCAGAACTTTGGCAAAAAAACCCTTTCAATGGGGTGTCTCAACCAAACTATTTTTGCCTCATCCAAATCAAGTGATTATGTAATATGTGATTCATGACATCATTGCTACACAACCAAAAACCTACCCTGAATTTTCCACATTTTTCAGATTTTATTTGAATGAGATAAAAATCATTCTTTGTCAAAGCTGACAACATTGAAAGGGTTTTTTGAGTCACTGTAGGTGTGAGAACATTTTTAGGAAGAGTGTGGGAAAGTGGGAAAGTCACAGGTGAATCATCTGATTGAACTCAGTCTGAGCTCAACTAGGATTTGGTGGTTATATGCCTCAGCTTGGACTGGGCTCAGATTCCTAATACTATTATATCACACTCTGAGTCAACTCAGACTGGACTTAGATTTTACTTGGAGTCCTTGGACTGAGCTCAGATTCCACTCAGACAAGGGGGGGCAGTGTAAACTGCTGTCAGACTGGAAGGAGTCCAATTGGAGTCCAATAGGATATGTGGGGGAACTGCTTGTCAGGGGGAGGGTAACCTGAAAGATTGTAAACTGTCAGTGACTGCTATGGTATATAAGAGTAGGAAACAAACAGACTACTTTCTTGCAAGCCACAGAGATTGACAGGGATCACTAAAAGTCTTGTACTCAATTCTTCTATCATTCAAGATTTGCCTGTGCCAGATGATTGAATAATTGCAATATATCTAGCATATTGTTTTGGTTCATTCATAGAGTCCTTGATATGAGATAGCAATACCTCTGGTGCCTGACCATGGTACAGAGCATTCCATGCTTCCTGGATTGCTGAGAAAAAGATCAGCAAGTTCATCTATATTGTGACTATTAATCTGACCTAGCTTCTGCCCAAAAACTACATGCATGAGTCAATGCATCACATTATAGACAAAAACTCAAAATGAGTTGAGAAAAACATTTATTTTCTAACCAGAAACAAAGCTCACTGGATTCTTGAATCTGTTTGTAATCCTTTTTTCTCCAAGCTACTTGCAGGGTGGTTTTTAATTCAGGTGTTGCATATATCAAAGCTCCTCCTTTAGCTATGTCAAGAAAGTCAGATTTTATGCCCTCTGAATGATTGATGATGCATTTGAGCAGCACTTTACACTGAGCCACACATTCAGGTAGACTCCAGGTAAAGTCCAGGTAACATCCAGGGACTCCATGTAACATCCAGGTAGAGTCCAGGTCTCTACACAAAACAGACCTGTACTCCCTGCTCAGTCCAGGTGCAGTCCAGGTGCAGTCCAGGTACAGTCCAGGTCATGCATATTATTGATCCTGTGGCTGATAAAATATGTTTTTATTATGGTTATCTCCACATTTGGAATTATCTGACATTGTTCATGTGAAAAATGGAGTTCTGTGGCTCTTGAGCATTAAAGAAATCATATCTTCACATGTAACAGGTGACAATAAATATCAATGCCCAGCCTTTCTTGGCAGTGACCACTTTCCCACATGATTATACAAACATTGATATGTGGTCTAAGCAATTTCAAGAGTTTTAATTCAATAGATTTCTGCAATGTCATATTTTCCTATGGTCAAGAAAAGTTGTCTCTATCCAGACATAGTAGCAAATCTATGGAGGGCATTGACTACTCTTTGACATTTTTGCTTCTCTGCATACATTATCACATGACTTTATTTTCCAGTGATATCAATGGATTCTTAGTGAATTCTACATGGATTCTACAGTTGTGGACAGTCAAAGTCCACTTCTTTTCCAATCTCATTTCTATGGTACCAGAATCCATCAGAGCATTCTTTTTACTGTACAATAGGCTATTTAGGATTATTATGAAGAGATTTGCACAAGCCAATTATTGAATTTCAGCATTTTAAAAAAATTTTGACCTCCAAAAATTGGCCATCCCCCTAAATTTGCTCCAAAAATCTCAAAAAAATAGCCAAATGCTTCCTTTTAACTATGTGAACATGATTCTGTAAAAATAAATCCCAAAGGTCATCACATGCTTGTGACATGTGACTGTTAAAAGTTAGATTAGATAATTAAGAATTAATTAGATAATTAGAATTAGAATTAATTAGTGTTTTATATTTAACTAAATATCTATTTAGATTATGTGATATCACATGATAAGCATGTGATTAGTCATGTGATTAGTCATGTGATTAGTCATATGATTATAGGCTCATCTAGACTCTGATTAGTAACAATAAACTCTTATTTGTACTTGTGTACGAAATTATAGAGTTCAGAGATATTTATATCTTTGACAGATATTATAGAGTTTGATGGGATGACTATCAACTGAATTGAATAGTTGATAAGAATCATTTATATTTAGAACATGACTCATATTACTGCGCATGAGTCATATAGCTGTGCACATGAGTCATTTAGAAGGAAATGATGTCATATAGAACATCATAGAATGATTAAAAATAGATAATAATAAAAGAAACTCATTTAATAGTATTTTTATTATTATATTTTGTACCTAGATTAGGGTTACTGAAATGTATATAAGGAGGGCGTTTTGGATGCTAAGCTCCCTAGTTTTTCCACCTAACACATAGGCAGATTAAGCTACACTACTAACAAATGTAAGTTAATTGAAACCTTACTTAGCTAGTGTACTGCGCTGCTGTCCATTGTTTCAATAGTGACATGTGACCATTCACACCTTGTCCAAACACCTATGCCTGGCAGAAAATCCAAGAAACAGAAGCAATATTGCAATCTATCAGGGCTTAGAAACCAGCCCAAAGCATCTCCAGCCCCTACAGAAGACTTCATGAATCAGCCTTCTATGTTAGAGATGATGATCAAGGAGAAGGGTCATGAGTGCATTTTCTTGCCTAAGTTTTCCTGTGAATTGAACCCAATTGAAATGGTGAGCCCAACCTTTGTTATATTTAATTGAAGGCCATCAGCTGATTAGATGGCCAAGTATTGGGGATGATGCAAATACAGATATCAGCATACACCAAAAGACAATTTTGCTATGGCAAAAGGAAAGTCTTCAAGGTTATTGATGCATGTTGTTCAAAGGTTTATCATTTGGTCATGGAGATTTATTGATGCCTATAGAAATGGGTGTTGAACAATTTCCACCTTTATACTCCCAAATATAGCATTCAACATGGCTATTATTGGTTTGACTCTTTACTGGGTATTTCTTTCTATCTCTTTTATTTGAATATATGCTCCTGTTGCTCTTTCTTCCTCCCCAGGATGTGAGTATCTCCTCTCTATGAGAGTAAAGACCTGGAGAGGTGTCTGGTCACTGTCTATGATAGTGATACAATACTCTTGTCATTGTGAATGAATGACTCTATGTCTGACGGACATATGAGCTCATTGTTCAAGACAATGATGACCACTGGGACAATAGGCATCTTATGGATGTCCGATTGCTGCTCAACAATGGGTTGTGAGGAAACAGAAGGGCCATTGGAGTGTCTCAGAGAAGGCCATGAGGGCTTTGGAACAGGTAAAGGGACAGGCAAAGTAAAGATATTGTAATACATAGACTCCATGTATAAAACTTTTGAGATTTTTGGTCCAAAAATTTGGCCATCCCCCCAAAAAATCAGGAAAAATACAAAAAATGCTAAATCAACTCCTTTTCACTGTGGCAATATGATCCTGTAAAATCAGAAGATTTCCATGAGCCATTCTCTCAGAATAAAATAAGTGGACTTTGACTGTCCACAACCATACATGATTGATGAGTAATACTTGACCTTCAAAGCTATATCTTATACATCTATGAATATCTCAGTACTTTATCCCCAAAGAATACTTTCCATGCTGATTCATATACTGTGCTTCATTTTCTTACAAGAAAAGTGACTTTCTCACAGGTGGCCTCAACATTCTGACCTATGGAATCCACAGTCATGCTCAGTCAGTATGCTGGACATTTCTATATTTGGTAGATAAGGTAGATCTACAAAATGTATATAAGGAGGTCAATAACATGTTTATTCCTCTGCTCTCTGTTAGTGCTTTGGCACCTACAAACAATGCTAAGTAAGTCTCCTGCTTACTAAGCCTCAGTCTGTGCTGCCATTGAATTAGTCTTAGACTATTTTCTCACAAATGTGCTCATGCACTATTCTACATACTGCTGTTCATGTTCATTTCCAAAGTGTTATGACTTATCAAGTCAGTTTTGTCACTGTTATATTTTGATAACTTGTTCTTGTCAAGTCAGCTTAGTCACTGTTACAGACGTTTATTAGATGACTTGTTCTTGGCAGATCAGTTGTCACACTATGTTGCAGTCTCTATCTCAGATAACTTATTCTTGCCGAACCAGTTTATCACTGTTACATTTTATCAGGCAAACAACTGAAGAAGCAAAATGCTCAACATCTGGAGCAAGGTCTGGGACCTTGGGGGGACTATAGGAACACTTTGCATGGGTCAGCACATAGCAGTGCTCACTAGAAGATGGGACAGCAGTTGGTTGAGCTAACCATACACATAATAGGAAGGAGGGATCACACCCTGAGTGATGGGACCTCAGGATCACATCAGCACATCACTAGGACCAGTCACAGGGACAGCACAGTGGCTTGGAGTCTCATTATGGCAAGAGGATCACCAGTGGGGATCACAGGAAGCCTGGGAGGTAGTGCAGCCCATTATGGGAGTCTAGCAGTACTTTACACTAAGCCACCTGTCCAGGTGGACTCCATGTGGACTCCACATGGACTCCAGGCAAATTCCACAATAAAATGGAAAATTCATGTGGAGTCCAGACTTGGTCTATGTGGAGTCCACATGGAGTCCACACCATGCTTTTTGCATGGACTCACCCTTAGATTAGTATAGCATGGACTCCACATAGACTGCAGACTACACTTATTACTGGATCAAATGTATATTCTCATCATCATCTGTGAGTCTGTGCTTCTTGATAATGTACACTGTACAGTAGCATAGCATGAGGTGCAGAAACTAGGTGTCATGTGTGTGCAGCCCTTTACACTCCCTCACATATACTGTTGGACTCGGATTGGACTCTGATCAGACTGAGTAGAACTAGTAACAATTTTACTTAGTCTGACTGGATTCCAATTGAACTCCAGTAGGACTCTGATCAGAATTTAACTTGGAACCTGACTAGCTGCACTGACAGTGATAAATTTCAGCAGGTTATCACCATAGAAGATCTTCCCAGGGATATTCCCACCAGCACTTCTTGAACCTGAACCACCACCTTCCCAATTAGGATGCCTCCCAAAAAGAAGGCATCCTCCAGTGCGTGGTTTCTGGTGGCCATTGCTGAGCCATCAACTCCCTCTCCTGTGCCCACCCATGGTTTGGAAACTGAGGTAACTCCCTTGACACCCCATCTGCTTTGGCTGGTGAGTGGGGCACACACTTTGAGTGCATTCCAGGCCTGTGCCCATGATGACATGGAGGCAGAGTTGGAGGACAAATCTCCAGGACTTGAATACATTCTAGACCCACTGTGGGGCATGCCCCCCTCTCCTGAGGACCTGATTGAGGACACTGGGGACATCCTTTCTTGCCAAGAGGCCTTTGAGGTCCAGGCTCAGATGCTCATCAAAGAAGTTGACAATCTCATTGTGTCAGTGGACCACCCTGACAACCCTGGTTTTCTTGCTGTCCTTCACAGCCTGGACAAGGTTGCAGGCTGCATAATTACTGCTTTTTGGAAGCAGAACCCTGACTCAGTCCCTCAGGCAGTCAACTCCACACTGGGCCCTCTTTTTGCTGACCCCTCCCTCCCACAGCAACTGTGAACCTCCCACAGGGCCTCTGGACACCCCTTGTGCCCCTGTTGCACCTGCTCCCACAGTCAGTGTGCCTCAGCCCCAGCCTGGTAGGTCTGGGCCTACCCCTGTCCCCCCTAAATGGGTGCCTCCCATGCCACCTTTGCAATGCCCTCAGAAGGCTGACAAGGCAATGCCAACTGCTAAACCTCTTATGTTTGTGGAAGTGGCTGCCACCCTCCACCACTTCAAACCTACTGGCCCACTGACTAAGGGGCCCTATAACTCTGTTAAGAGGGCCAGGTCCTGCACTTTGCAGGGCACATGCACTACGAAGGTCATTTTTCACCCTCTGGGTGACAGCCTTGAGCTCCCAGTGGCAGATTTGGTCTGTGCTTCTGTCTCTCTCAGTGACAAGAATGGTGTTGTTGCTGCTTTATGGACCCTCCAGGGAGATTTTGAGGTCATGCTCAAGCTCCTAGCCTCCCCTGAAGACATAGCCACAGTCAAGGCTGTGGTAATGACACATTTTCCATTGGCCCCAACCCACATTGCAAGGCTGACAACATCAGCCATTAAGTTTTCCCATGTCCCCACTCAGCTTGCTGACCAGACCCCTGTCTCTGATGGTGTTTTGCTAGAAGCTATCTGGGCCCACCCAAAGTGGGCTAAGGTTGCTTTCTTCACCCTGCCCAGCAGTTTACACTGCCCCCCTTGTCCGAGTAAAATCTGAGTCCAGTCTGAGTTGACTCTGAGTGTGATATAATAGTATTAGGAATCCGAGCAGAGTCCAAGTTCAGTCTGAGCCCAGTCTGAGCTGAGGCATACATACATATAACCACCAAATTCTAGTTGAGCTCAGACTGAGCTGGGACTCTGAGTTCAATCATAGTCCATTTGAGTGATGATTCACCTGTGACTTTCCCACTTTCCCACACTCTTCCTAACAGTGTTATCACACCTACCTCCCCACTCACATAACAACACACCTTATTCCCACACCCTTCACACATTCCCACCTTTGCTCTCACTATATACTCACACACTCAACCATATTCCCACTTTACACATACACACACTTGTCCACCTTCCCACACACCTGTCGGCAATCCTACCATGTTTCAAACTAAACTCTACTTTCCCACACACCCAGACTTATTCCCACCATCTTTCCACACATTCCCACCATCTTCCCACACATTCGCACCATCTTCCCACAATTCCCACCATCTTCCCACACATTCCCACCATCTTCATTATGCCTCACTGGTATGATTTGATCTTATCTCAAGATCTTATCTTATCTCTTATCTCGGGAAGCTCGGATCTCTTATCGGGTTATCAGAGATCTTATCTTTCATGATTATGTAAGCGGACCGCAGGTCGGCACGAGGCAGAGGTGAGGCGGTCAGGTGATGGATTAGTAAGAGGGGCAAGGCTTTGGGTATATAGTCTTGGATGTAGTGTCAAGAGCCCCAGGCTCTTGATTGTCATAGTCACAGACTATCCAACAGAGTTTTTCTTTTCTTTTCTTCTCTTGTTCCTCTGAGTGTGTCCCTTGGTCTGACGACCTTGTGGCATAATCAAGAGCCTACAAGACTACTGGACACGACGTTACCAACTTCGAATCCACACTCATCTTCTCAACACCGACATGACAACCAACGCCACCACAATGGTGACATTGGTTCGACCAGGAGCTGTCCTGATAACAGCATCCAGTGATGGCAGTAAGCCATTGAAGATATCTGAGGCTACACAACTGTATAAACCAAGAGTGTCACTCCTCCCCAGGATAGTGGGTCGGGGGCTGTGGCAGGTTGTACAGTGGAAAAGTGGGAGGAAACTGCGAAGAGAACCAAAGGTGGGTGATGTATCAAGGGTGCACAGTCTGCAGGCACCAATCATGTATCAGGGCTTACGCCCTGAGCACAAGGACGCCGCAGTGAAGTCCCGGGCATCGCACACTGGAGGGAGCATGCAGATCCATTCCACTAGGTGACATCCCCGAAAGGGCGTCTCAGCAGATGAATGGAAGGTGCCTTGTGATGGGTCAGAGGAGGGCCTGTACAAGTGGGAGTTTTTATTGCAGGGGCAAATAGAAACCAACCAAGAGATGCAGGAGCGAGAGTGCTTCCAGATAGAGTGACAGCGGTGGCTTGTGTGGCAAGCAAAGAAGGTGTCGTTGGCACCAACACAACACAACTCGCATGTTCTAAGGTGGATTGTGCACCAGGCAGCAGAGCGCCAACAGCGCCAACAGGAGGCACGCCGCCTCTTGGAGGAGGCTGATAGAGTGGCTCGGGCTGAGCAAGACGCCACATGGGAGGCACTGTTGAAAGAACGTGAGGAGGCTCGTGTTATTAAGGAAAGGGCGCAGAAGGCGCAAGAGAAAGTTAAGGAGCATGCGGTAGCGGCCATTCCCAAACCAGTCACTCAGGATTGGGTAAGGAATGTGCCGGCCGAGTGGAAGTTCAGTGTGGACGAGATGAATGGACGCTTTATCCCCAAAGCATCATGGGATAAAAAGAAGAGGTTGTCAGTTGCATTATACAAAGGAGTATTTGGATGCTACGATGAGATGATAAACAAGTTTGAGCAGATGAAGGGTGTCCATATCAGCTTCGACAAGGAACACCTGTACAATAGGATTCATGTGCAGGAGTGCAACAAGACGATCCGGGATCAGAAATCAAAATGGTCTCAAGGAGCGTTTGTTACCTTACACCAGGTTGGTGGTAAGGGTATGGGAGACGGCCAGGATGTAGTTCTGGAAATCAAGATCAACTTGCAGGTGTTGGCAAGTTATGTCAAAAGAGCATTTGACTGCACAGAGCAAGATCTAGAATTGGTGGCATGACACTGGTCTCTGTCTCATGAGGCCAGAAACAAACTACAACATGCATTGAACAAAAACATCATGAATTCATTAAGGCATGCAAAGCGGTTGCGTTATGATCCATTGCCATATTGTAGACCGGAGCGCATGGCACCACCACCAACTCCAAAAAATTACATAGGAGAAGGTGTTCTAGATGGGCTGTGGGGCATCAGCCTGAACGCATTTCTAAAAGAATGCGATGAGGAGGGTCTAACAGACCACATGAGGAGACTGGACAGATGGCGGGTGTCGAGCACAAAGGAACCAGTATTACCAGGGAAGAGACAACGACCCAAGGAACCCAAGGCCAAGAAATTGTACAGATACATAAGCGAGGGCGGAGCCCCATGTCGCAGAAAATGCTTCTGCTATATGTATCTATTCAAAGAAGTACACTATGACATGTACGACTGGCCAGCATACCCAATGATTTCAGAAATACACGGGTATGAACAGGAACTTAAGGACAAGATGGCTCTTTTTGAGTTGGGAGACAGAGACTCAGACAGAGTCTTCCATGTGGTACCAGTTAGAGACCCTGAGAGGAAGTACAACATTGGCATCTATATGTGGAAGGATATAGACGAGCTTGTCGAGTGGAAGTGGGGGTGGAAAGAAGTGAGATTGGGCACAGAACGTCAAGAGGAGGATGATGTGGTCTATCCCAGAGAGTTGTTAATGGTCACCCAAAGAATCACCAGACAGATGACTAGAAATGTATACAGAAGAATCATAGGGGACTGGTTCATAGAAGAGGTGCATACTCAACTATGAGAGATATCAGTTTCCAGGATAGACATAGGTGCGTGGTTGCGAGGAGTGGAACGAGCGACAAGAGAGTCATTACCACCTCCAGGGTATTGCAGATATGGGCTGGAGACACCGGGCCTCTGCTACTTGTGGTTGTTCAAACCAGAATACTGGACACGGTTTGCATGGCCACACAACCCGTCATGGAGGACCATCGCGAATTACGATGAGGAGCTGAGGAACACAGAGATAAGGGTGCAAGCACCTTTCAGTTTTCTCACATTCAAGTAGCATGTGGTACCAGCTCAAATTGGAGAACGAGGATGGGACTTGTTGGAGAAAAACAAGTCAAATGAATACGCTCGTGTGTCGGTTGGATTCGACGTGATGGACGTGCTGCTAGCAGCAATAATGGTGCTTGTCACAGCCCTTCTGAGGAGTTTTGGATCAGCTGCACAGCAGGAAGCATGGACGGCGAGAGGAGATGAGGGCCAGTGACAGATGGCGGCAGGATTGGCAGAGTCGGCCAATACCATTCTTCAAGCAGTAAGGACGCCACCCTACACCACCAGAGGAGAGACTGCCAATGCTGAAGGTTGACCTACCAGATGCATATGAAGGACAACCGCAGTTAGTCGGAAATTGGTTATGACAAATGTGGGCCTACTTCATGATGATGCAAATTCATCATTTTGACCGACATATGATGATCGCCCTGCAAAGGATCAAAGGTGGATCGGCCAATTGAGCGGGCAACTGGGCAGCAACCAAACTGCAAGAAATGATGGAGTACATCGATGAGAAAGCGGTATGGGATGTGGCAGGAACGTATCGAGCAGACACCTCATACGTGCAAGAAAGACTAGGAATATGGGAGGAACTGTTAGTTGCAACAGGACAGCCGGCTCAACCACCAATGCAGGTGCAAGCACCAATGAGAAGACCGGCGCCGTTTATGGGATGGCCAGGATTTGAGGAAGAGATGAAGGCATACTTCATGACTATGGAAACACGTGATGAGGCAATCTGTAAAATGAACAAGTTGACTCAGGGAAGTTGACCGGTGGAAGACTACATCGTTGAGTTCAAGGGATTGAAGGAACTGATGGGGTATAATGAGATTGCATTAATAGCGCAATTCAGGAAGGGATTAAACCTGCAACTGGGTTTAAGGATTGTAGAAACAGGGGCGCTGGGTGATGGACTAGAGGCAGGAGATTTAGAAAGGTGGTTTGTGAAGGCAACAGAGTTGAACAAGGCATGGAGGGACGCCAAGGCATTTTATCATATAGAAGGAAGGACACACCAGGACAATCGGGCAAGGAACATGGCTCCGCAGGGAACCCAAAACAGGGTTGCACCAACGCCTGCGAACTGAGGCAGTGGGGCAACACAAGGTCCACCCCCCACAGCAGCGTCAGGTTCCAAACCAAGAGATCCAAATGTGATGGATGTAGATAGGAAGCAGGGAGTAATTACGTGTTACAATTGTGGCAAGCAGGGCCACATAGCATGCGATTGCAAAGCACCGAAGGTTTGGACAGGAAAGATGAGGATTAGAGAGATGGGGTGGAAGGAGTTCTTGGCGGAAGATATGATGGATGAAGATGCAAAGGCCATAGCAGAATGGGCCAAGGAAAAGGGTTTTTAGGAAGCTCAAACGGAACAGGTTCCAACCAATTGAGCAAGGACTTATCTTCTACTAAATGTAATATGTCTATAACGAATCCATGCATTTTAAATTACATTGAGTATGAAATGAGTAAGAAGGAACAAAAATGGTGACAGGAACCTATCAGGGTGATAGGATCTCGCTTGAAGGCCTGGCAGACTCCATGGATGGTGAGGCACATATGGGAGCGACCCATGAACCAAGCTCTAGAGTTGCTTTGGACATGGAGTCACAAATCACAACAGGTGGAGGTAATGGAAGTGATGGTGAAAGACCTGAACAGGGGGACGGAGGCGGAGACCTTCTGGCAGTTGAATAACTTAAAGAAGCATCAGAAGTATGTCTTGGGGACAGGAAAACGACAATTAAACGTACCAACAGTGGTGACAGATGTGACCACCAGGCGACACATCGTGGTAACGGCTCTCCTGTACTTGGGGTGCATGGGTTCGTGCATGGATAGGGAATTCGTGAAGAGGAATAACCTCAACACAAGAAAGCTCACACACCCTATTCCGGTGTACAACGCTGATGGATCAGAAAATAAAGATGGCAAACTGTCAGAGATGGTGCAACTGAAAATGATGATCGGAGTGCACTTGGAACTTTGGGAATTCGGTGTGTCCTCCCTGGGAAAGACGGATGTGTTTTTAGGACACGATTGGTTAAAGTACCATAATCTGGAGGTGAACTGGCAAAAGAACTCACTCTGATTCAACCGATGCCCAGGCACATGCCAACCAGATACGCATGCCAAGGAGCCCAAAGAAGAAAGTGATCAGGATGAGGAGGAAGAGTGCGGGTTGCATTGGGAAGATGGTGATAGACTGTTAGTGGTGATGAAAGAAGACATGGATGGAGAATGGATACAGGCATATGAATCTATGGCTACTAAAATTGCATCCGAACACACAATCAAACAGACCCTAGAAGAGATCATACCTGAACACTATTTAGGCTACTGGAAGGTGTTTGAAAAACAGACATTTGACGAACTACCACCCAAGCACCCATGGGATCATGCAATAGAACTAATACCAGGTTCGAAGCCACTAGATTGTAAAATCTATCCATTAAGCAAGGAAGAGCAGGGGAAACTTGAAGAGTTTCTCAAAGAAAACCTGGAGACAGGGCGAATACGATCCAGCAAGTCACCCATGGCATCACCCTTCTTCTTTGTCAAGAAAAAGGATGGTTCTCTGAGACCAGTACAAGACTATAGAAAGTTGAATGAGATCACGATCAAGAACCAATACCCATTACCATTAATATCGGAATTGATCGACAAATTATCACATGCCAAGGTGTTTTCTAAGATGGATATTTGTTGGGGATATAACAATATCCATATTAAGGAAGGAGATGAGTGGAAGGCAGCATTCCATACCAACTGCGGGTTGTTCAAACCCATAGTCATGTTTTTTGGTCTAACCAACTTGCCGGCGACTTTTCAAACAATGATGAATGATTTATTCAGAGAAGAAGTCGCAGAAGGATGGGTGGTCATCTACATGGATGACATCCTTGTATTTTCCGAGGACCAGACGAGTCACACAGACCATGTCAACCGCATTTTGGCAAAACTGCAGGAACACAAATTGTCATTGAAACCAGAGAAGTGTTGGTTTGACAAAGACACAATCGAGTTTCTGGGTCTTATCATTTCTCATGACTTGGTCAGCATGGATAAGGCAAAGGTTCAGGCGATTGTTGAGTGGCCAATCCCAACATGCAAGAAGCATGTTCAACAGTTCTTGGGGTTTGTCAATTTCTATAGGCGATTCATGCAGGGATTTGCACTTATCTCAAAACCCCTCACCAAATTGACAGGCAAGGGTGGATGGCAGTGGACGGAAGAACAGCAGAGAGCTTTCAATGGTTTGAAAGCTCGTATTGCGGAAGAAGTGGTCCTGGCAATTCTAGCGGACGAGGGTCAATACCGTGTCGAAGTTGACGCATCTGAATATGCGATTGGTGGCATCTTGTCTCAACAGCAGACCAACAGACTATGGCGACCAGTGGCCTTCATTTCAAAATCGTTGAATCTGGCCGAGTGCAATTATGAAATCTACGATAAGGAAATGTTGGCGGTCATGCAGGCCTTTTATGAATGGTCGCACTATTTGAAGGGTGCCAAGACACTGGTTGAGGTTTTAACAGATCATCAAAATCTCACCTACTTCAGAAAGCCACAGAACATTAATTGCCGGCAGGCACATTGGATTCTGGACTTGCAGGACTTCAATTTTTTCATTAAACACCATCCCAGCAAAACAAATTCCAAAGCAGATATTCTGTCACAGAGGACATACCATAAGGGGGAGGAGATCGACAATGAGGGAGTGATTTTGCTGAAAGAGGAACTGTTCATAAGGGTTTACAACAGCAATGATGCGGATGAGGACTTTCTTTTGGACCTTCAGAAAGACATAAAGAAGGTGAACCGTAGGCAATGGGATAAGCAGGCAGTGGAAGGGATTGGAAGTGGGAATGAAGACTGGAAAGAGGAGAAAGGATTGTGGACATGGAAGGGAAGAATTTACGTTCCAGTCAGTGCGTGGATAAGGGAAAATATCATAGAAGTCCATCACAAATGGGGACACTATGGTATTGACAAAACGGTGGAGGTAATAACGAGAAATTACTGGTGGCCTAAATGGCAAAAGATGTCAAGATGTACATTATGGGATGCAGGACGTGTCAAACGGTCAAGCCAGACAGAACGAAAAGAGCAGCACCACTCAAACCGTTGAACATACCAGTGCAACCATGGCAAGAAGTCTCGGTGGACTTGATGGGGCCATTTCCGGAATCTAAAGGCTATGACATGATCATGGTGGTTGTGGATCGCTTTTCAAAAAAGGCATTTTTCCTACCAACCAACTCGACCATTACATCATTGGGAGTGGCGCGGTTATTCCAGGATAATGTCTTTCAGGAACACGGCATCCCTAACAAAGTCATCAGTGATCGAGGAAGTCAGTTCGTTTCCAAATTTATGAAGGAGTTGTACAAGATGTTGAATATCCAGGGGAACCCTTCGACGGCATATCATCTGCAGACTGACGGTCAGACAGAATGGGTAAATCAGGAGGTTTGGGAGTTCCTGGCAATGTACACTAATGGGAAACAAGACGACTGGAGCGAACATTTAGCACTAGCGCAGTTCTGTCACAATGATAGGAAGAACTCGGCTACTGGCTATTTGCTGTTCTATCTGAATTATGGCCGACACCCTCGGAAGTGGTTTGAACCCATCGAGGGAACACCAGTACAGGCAGTAGAGGAGTTTGTAGGGGAAACAAAGGATGCATGGAAGAAGGCAGCGGAAAATCTGGAAAAGACAGTGGAGCGAATGGCAAAGCAATACGACAAAGGGAAACGACCATCACGCGAGTACAATATCGGCGACAAGGTGTATGTCAATTCTGAACATCTACCTCATGTGTGGGCATTGAAGAAGTTGGATAACAAGTTTTACGGCCCATATGAGGTGATCGAGAAAATAGGATCGGCAGCATACCGACTGAAATTGCCCACTGTGTGGAAGGTCTATAATGTTTTCAATGAAGCATTGCTGAAACCATACATTGAACCGGCTTTTCCAGAGCAAAAGAAGAGGGATACAGAATTAGAAAAGAGAAGGAAAGAAGAGGAGGACAAGGTGGCAGGAGAAGATTATGAGGTGGAGGAAGTTTTGGACAGTCGCTTCAAAGGATGTGGTCTTCAATATTTGGTCAAATGGAAAGGATATCCGGTTGAAGAGTCAACATGGGAAGCAGCGGCAAATCTCAAGAACGCTCAGCAATGCGTGAGAGATTTTCACAAGAAAAAACCCAATGCACTGGCTCTGAGACGGATTCCACAGGACGCTTTTCAGAGGTATCAAAATCATACCAACCCAGATAAGTCGAAAGTCCTTTTTGGCTGGGAAGACAGTTGCTTCGAAGGTGAATACCTAGAGAAGTTGGAGAGAAATTGGCAAAAGTGGAAGGGTGCATGCAAAGAAGTGTACAGCAGAGAAGGCGGAGCCAACGATGAGATCAATCCAGTGGAAGAAATCATCACGGATGTGGCTAAGGTTCTCGTGGACGCGAACCTTTAAGAAGGGGGTAATGTTATGATTTGATCTTATCTCAAGATCTTATCTTATCTCTTATCTCGGGAAGCTCGGATCTCTTATCGGGTTATCAGAGATCTTATCTTTCATGATTATGTAAGCGGACCGCAGGTCGGCACGAGGCAGAGGTGAGGCGGTCAGGTGATGGATTAGTAAGAGGGGCAAGGCTTTGGGTATATAGTCTTGGATGTAGTGTCAAGAGCCCCAGGCTCTTGATTGTCATAGTCGCAGACTATCCAACAGAGTTTTTCTTTTCTTTTCTTCTCTTGTTCCTCTGAGTGTGTCCCTTGGTCTGACGACCTTGTGGCACTCACCTAACAACTCATCTTGTTCCCACACTCCCCACCACATTTCACCCTGTTCCCACACACATTGACAGCATTGCCACCTTGTATGGCACACTTGTCCACCTTCCACCTGCCTAATATTACTATCTATATAGAACAGGACAAACCATGGGAAAAGGCACAGATGAATAAGCGTTGACTAAGATTGGTCAGCCTGACAAATAAATTGACTAAGCAGATTTGTAATGTATTTGTAAGCGCTCCTCTTAAGAGATCAGAATCCCCATCAAACACTCTTTCTGCCTTTCCCCCCCACACACACATTGTTAAAAATTGCGATAAAATATAGATAAATGTAGGAATACTCGAGGTCTTTGTGCTCGGCCAGGTATTCCATGCTGAATCCTAGTGGACTCCGCGGAATCCTAGGACTCCACTGGGAATATTCCCAGTCAGTCCTAGTAAAAATAAAATTTGAGCATCCCAGCCAAAATGGCTGAAACATTCCCAATGCATTCCTAATGGCTTCCCACTGCAGTTCCAGTGCATTCCTACCCCAGTGGTAGGATTGAGGGTGCTATTCCTAGGACTCCTACCCGCTAGGAATGGGTAGGAATGGGTAGGAATCCACCTGTGTAAGGTGTCACAGGCACTGCTACTCTATTGGAGTCACATATATTAGAAACTAGTAATGTAACAACTGTATTGCATGCTCCGATAAAAATAATGTGTGACCAGTGTCACATGTCACATGACCAGTACCAGATGGTCTGTGCACTCCTGACAGGTATATAAGGACAGCCAGTAGCACCCAATTTCTGTCATCCCCCCTCCTCGAAAATTGATTAGTCAGCTATTGTAGTAGGCTAGATGATGTATATAGATTGATTACATAAGTAAATTAGATTGGTAATTGGTAATGTAGATAAGATTGTATATGGACTGATTAGATAAGTTTTACATTTTCCCACAATAAGTATCAACCATTCTCATGTGTCACATGTCACAATAGTGTCACATTTCCCACAGTTTTGAAAAGGCAGAATTGTCACATGACCCATTAACAAAAAATATAGAGGGAGTCTATTTGTCACAGAATATGAAAACCAAATATAAACAAATGCAATATTCATTGAGATAATGGCAAAATACTTTTGTAATTTCGCTTTTTATAGCACAGCCACAGCACTCTGAGGTACAAAAGTCATATTTATGACATGTTCTATTAACAAAAGTTGTAGAGGAGTTAAATCTGATGCCACTGATGGTGTCCAAATATTTGTAATCAAAGAACTTGTTGAGATATAACCCTTTCAAATAATTTTGTGTGACAGTCCCAAATTTCCATTCCAAAGTCAAATTCATGACATGCTCCACTAATGAAAGTTGTAGAGGGGTAAAATCTGATGCAAGTGATGGTATACAAATATTTGTAAACAATAGCCTTTCTGAGATATAACCATTGCTTTCATGTTTTTTGACTTTGCAGACATATCATGTTCAAGGTGAATATATGTATGTCATGATGGCAGGAGATGTGAATTTCCCCTGGTGGCACCAAACCATGCAAATCTTGTAATCAGGTAGGATAACATTAATAACTCTGAGGGAGCCCTGATCCACTTGGCTGACCAGCAAGACCAACCATGGCCAGGATAGGCCTGGAACTGAACCAGGAGGTTACTTTTCAGATAATGCCAGCTGCATGTGAGTATATGATTGATTTAATGTCAAAAAGTAACAGAACTCCACTGCCCATACCAGCTGCTCACCACTACATCCCACCCATTTGCCCCTGCCCATTTGACTGCCTGCACATACCCAAACTATCTACCTGCCAACTCAAATTAGCCTAAAACCAACCACCATTCATTTGCCTGTGTTAAGATTGATGCCCCTAGCATAGTTCATTCTAAGTTAACAGTGGCAAGCAGAGTCTCAGTTCACTCCCAGCCTACTTGACAAAGATCAAAGCAACAATACTGGAGAATTGTAGTATACAGGAGGGTTTATATTCATCCAGAGAATGATAGAACCAAAAAGGAAATAAGGCTGTAGCTACCTGAGAAGAGAAATGTATTGGTAACTACCTAAAGGAAATAGTGCCCAAACACAGTATGTAAGCAAAATGTTGTAGTTTGTCATAGAAGGAGAAAAGAAAATGTCACTCTGTCTCAGTTTTATGTTTATCTCATTTGTGTTAGGACGGATCCCACCACAACCACAAGCCTCATGAAAGAGTGATAGAATAAAGAGATAAAGAAAACACAATAGACTAGTGACCTGGTAAGAGGAAACTATCTAGAGTCTTAGAGACTCGTACCTATGAGACACCCTCCTTATATACCCCAACGCCTGGTCTGTGCGCACAGACTGCACAGCCACTAGGCTGTGCACGCGCAGCGACAAGACCCAGGCCTACCATCTAGAACCGCCCGGACTCACCCAGAGTCTTAGCCCCTATAACCCCATATGCCGCGGTACAGCCACTTGCTGATCTAAGCCCTCGGAGTATCCTGTTAGGGGTGGGAGTTGTTGCCTATATCCAGAGAAGTGTTGATAGAGCCTCAAGGAAAATAGATAAAAATATGGAGAAATCCTGTAAAAATTGTTAGGTCGTAACATAGCCCTCTCCTCAAGACTTCACGTCCCGGGAAGTCGACGCTATGGGTTGTGCCGTAGGGGAATGAAGCGCAGGTTTAACTGGCCTGCCACGCTCAAGGTCTCTTGAGAATGCCCCTTCCGTGTCCTTTTCCGCGTATATGTCTTGCCGATCCCCTTTCCATCTCTGCCAGTTCCGTTTCAGCTTTTCGAGGTACTCCCGCTCGAATTTTCCATCTTCCCATCCAAATAACCGCTTGGGTGTGCATGTGTCTGTATGATTCTGCCACTTGCGGTAATGCAAGTCTCGTGTGTTGACAAGGCGTCGTGGTGCAGCGAGGTTAGCTTTATGGAACTTCTGAACCTCCTTTTTGGCATTTTCGAGGTTTTCTGCAGGTTCCCAAGTGGAATCCTCTACAGGATAGTTCTTCCACTTGACTAAGTACTCCAGTCGTCCGCCACCACATCCGCTTACTCGGCTATCCATAACTTCCTCAACTTCGTATTCGTCGTCTGAGGATTCCTCGACCATCTGCGCCTCTTGTCGTTGCGCAATTTTTTCCTTTTGGTTTGGGAATCCCGGTTCTTTGTATGGTTTAAGAAGAACCTCGTTGAATACATTGTAGACCTTCCAGGAAGCTGGAACCTTTAACCGGTATGCCGACTTGCCAATCTTTTCAACAACTTCCAGTGGTCCTACAAACTTGCCATCCAATTTCTTGGTTGCGCGAATAACTGGTAAATTCTCCGTGCTGAGGTAAACCTTGTCACCGGGTTTGTATTGCCGAGCCTGGGATTTGCCTGCATCGTACCGTGCCTTCATCATGGTGGCCGTTTTTTCCAATGCCGTCTGCGCCTGAGAGTGAACATCTTTTAACTCGTCCACCAACATTTCGATTGCCACCACCTTCGGCTTGTATGTAGGGCTAAGGCCCTTGTGTGGGTGACGTCCGTAATTCATAAAAAATGGTGAGAACCCCATGGAGGCGTGTATTCGGTCGTTGTGGCAAAACTGCGCTACCGACAACCAGTCGCTCCAATTGTCCTGCCGATGGTTGATGAACATAGTCAAGAACTCCTTAACCTCCTGATTGACGCGCTCCGTCTGTCCATCAGTTTGCGGATGATAGGCGGTGGATCAATTAGGTTTGATCCCCAACATGCCGTATAGATCGTCCATGAATTGTGATGCAAACTGCGGTCCTCGATCACTGATGACCTTGCGTGGCAATCCGTGGTCCCTGAACATGTTATCCCTCATTAGAATGGCCACCCCTCGTGACATAACGGATGATGTCGTTGGCAAGAAATAAGCTTTTCTAGTGAAGCGGTCTACAACAACCATGATCATGTCGTTCCCTTTTGACTCTGGCAGTGGTCCCATTAAATCCATGGATATGACCTCCCATGGTTCCTGCGGTATCTCGTTGGGTACAAGTGGCGCAGCCCTTGGCTGACGATCAGGCTTGGCGCGTTGACAGGTTTCACAGCCAGCAATATACTCTTCAACGTCTCGGCGCATATTTGGCCACCAATAATTGCGCGTAAGCTGTTCTACTGTTTTGGCGATTCCTGAGTGCCCCCACAAATGGTGAATTTGGATGATCTCCCCCTGAATGCATTTGATGGCAGGTACATACACGCGACCCTTCCATTCTACTAATCCCTTATCTACTTTGAAATCCCTGTCACCTTCTTCCAGACCTTTTAAAACCTGCTTTTCCCACTGGCACTTTGGAATCTTCCTGATGCGGTCCACAATTTCCTCCAGTGCCCTGTCATCGTCGAAAATTCGGACAAACAAGTGTTCTTTTAACAAGATAACACCCTCATTGTCGTTTTGTCCTTGCTCATGACCCGCTCGTTGCGATAATAGGTCTGCCTTTGAGTTGGACTTTCCCGACCGATGTTTAATGACAAAGTTGTATTCCTGTAGATCCGTTACCCAACACGCTTGCCGTCGGTTAAGATTCTGTGGTTTTCGGAAATACGTGAGGTTTTGATGATCGGTTAAAACCTCCACTGTCTCCTTAGCACCCTTAAGGTAATGAGACCATTCATAGAATGCGTGCATAACCGCTAGCATTTCCTTGTCATAGATCTCATAGTTCCTTTCCGCGTCGTTGAGCGACTTTGAAATGAAAGCTACAGGTCTCCACAAATTGTCCTTTCCTACTTGTGACAGAATTCCGCCAATTGCAAAATCCGACACATCTACTTTGACCCGAAATTGACCCTCATCGTTGGGAATTTTCAAAGTCACCTCCCACGCCACAAGGTCTTTCAGTCCCTGAAAGGCCGCAGTTTCAAGTTCTGTCCACAACCAGTCCACCTTGCCAGTTAATCGGGTCAAAGGTTTTGCCACACGCGCAAAACCCTCCACAAAGCGATGATAGAAGTTTATAAAACCCAAAAACTGTTGCAACTCCCTTTTGGATGTCGGAATGGGCCATTCGGCTAACGCTTTGATTTTACCCTGTTCCATTTTTATTGAATCCTGACTAATGACCAGTCCCAGGAAATCAATTTGTGGTTGGTCAAACCAACATTTTTCCGGCTTTAATGACAATTTGTGGTCCTCTAATTTTGCCAGAATACGGTTGACATGATGAATGTGATCTTGTTGATTGTCGGAAAAGACCAAAATATCGTCCATATAAATGACCACCCATCCTTCAGCAATTTCGACCTGGAATATGTCGTTCATCATTGTCTGAAAAGTAGCGGGTGAATTAGTGAGACCAAAGAACATGACCAAGGGTTTGAATAATCCCCTATTCGTTCAGAACGCCGCCTTCCACTCATCGCCTTCCTTGATGCGGACATTATTATACCCCCATCGAATATCCATCTTGGAGAATATCCGCGCCTTGGACAACTTGTCCACTAGTTCACCAATAAGAGGAAGCGGGTATCGGTTCTTTATGGTCATCTCATTTAATCGACGGTAATCCTGCACAGGGCGTAATTTCCCATCCTTCTTCTTGACAAAGAAGAAGGGAGATGCCATGGGAGATTTACTAGGCTGGATTCGTCCTGACTCCAGATTCTCCTTAAGAAACTCATCCAATTGCACCTGTTCTTCGCGGTTGAGAGGGTAGATTTTACAATCTACGGCCTTAGATCCTGGAATCAATTCGATGGCGTGATCCCAAGGACGCCTTGGTGGTAGTTCATCAAAAGTCTCTTTTTCGAAGACTTTCCGATGTCCCAGATAGTGCTTGGGAACTACCTCCTCCAGAGTGCGCTTTGCTGCCATACCGGCTTCCCTCGCCGCAATGTCCGTTGCTACTGATCGGATTTGAAGTTCAGGGTCCCCAATATGAACGGCTAACAACCGTTCTCCTGATTCCAAAGGTTGCATTGGGTCCGCTTCTCCTTCCGGTTCCATTACTTCGGATCTATCCCAGCATGTTCCTGGACATCTGCTGAAACGTACTTCCTGCTTTTTCCAGTCCATCACTGGATTGTGATGCTGGAGCCAATCGTGTCCCAGAAATAGATCCGTCTTCCCTAGTCGGGCCACTCCACATTCCACAATTTCTTCATGGTCGCCAATACGTAGTTTGAACTGTACCATATACTCCAAACTACCCATTACATTGCGTGTACCATCGGCGTTGTAAACCGCCATTGGTCTCAGCATCTTCCGCTTATTCAGTTTGTGTCGTTCCACAAATTTGTCATTGATGCAAGACCCTGTACAGCCAGAATCTACTAACGCCATTACATTAACCGTTCGACCCGTGTCCATGGTGGTGATTGTGCCTTTTAAGTTCATTTCCTGCTTCCCTGAAGCTTTTACTAACTGCCCCCGCAGTTGTACTAAATTCCATAATGCCTCCTCTTCCGGTAGAGCATTCAAGTCTCTTACAAGGTGCTCATCAGCTTGATGAATCCTCTTGTTGTGAACCCACTCCTTCAAACACCGCACTGTGGTTGTTTTTTCCTGTTGCCATATCCGTCTCAGGACCCATGCTGGAGTCCAAGTCTTTATCCGGGGTTTTGCGCTCACACTCAGATTCCGAATACGATGAACAAAAGATGAACATTCATATAATAAATCCGGAATAATAATACACGAGTCCGTGTGTACCACTGAGTCCTTTTTTGTCAATAGCGCTGAGCGCTTGCCTATTGACCCTCGCCAAAACCCTTCTCCTTCCCGTATTCTTTCCACATCTCCTCTGTGAGATCCTCAACCTTCAACTCCCTAATCCGTCCCTTGCCCTTATCCTGTGTCTTGGCCCTTTTTGGCTCTGGACAGTCCTTAGCCCAATGCCCGGTGTTACCACAGTTAAAACAAGCGCCTTTTGCCCGCTTTGTTTTATCAACATCCATGGCGTTTGGGTCACGTGTCGACTTAGACCCTGATGGCGCGCTGTACTGAAACTGGTTGGGCTTGGAGTCCCTGGCAACCGGTTTCTCCTTATATCCATCATTACTTCGGCCTGTTCCGTAAGCCTCATTTGCCTTTCGATATGCTCGCGCTAACTCAATTGCCCGTTTCTGGGTTTGGTCTAGGGTAGCATCCTCTGGTAAGTTCCCATATCGGATGAGATCTCGACCTAATGCGGGATGAATATGTCCTAGGAAGTGCGCTAATAGCGCCCGATCGTCCCAATTGACCAGCGGCTTTAGAGCGTTGAACTTAATGATATAGTCTTCCACTGGCTGCAACCCTTGTTTAAGTACCAAAATGGCATCGGTCGCCTTTTCCCTGGTCTCTGTCGACATGAAGAAATGATGCATTTCTTCTTTGAACCCCGTCCATGTCGTGAAAGGATATTGGTTCCGGAGAGGTTGTCGCAGCAGAGTAGGGAAAGGATATTGGTTCCGGAGAGGTCGTCGCAGCAGAGTAGGCGGTTGCGTTAGATGGTTGTATTGTCCAGTATTCAGCTCTTCCCAGGAAAGGCCGGGTACCCAAAATGGTGATGTGTTATCCATCTTGTCCTGATACTCTTGATCCGCCTCTAGTGCCTGCTTAAGTTGAACTCCTGCCCAATCACCTGCTTGGTTGTCCTTCCCCTTCCTGATTCGGTATAAACACAGCAAGATCTTCCTATCAGCACGTGTTTCTCTGGCCAATCGGAAATAAATCTCCATTTGCCTTAGCCATCCATCGACCATGCGGGGATCTCCCTCGTAATGATCTGGCATCTCGGTCTTTGTGAGAGGTTGTGGTTCAGGCTGTGGATTTGCGCAATTGTATTCATTGATCAAATCCGCAATTGCGCCACCGATGGCTGATGCTGCATCAAGCCGTTGCTCGTTCTGCAGGATAACTGCATTCTCATGTGCATGTAGAGCGGCCTGATCTGCGTTTGCAGCTGGCGGAGGGATGTCCGGACTGTTTTGCAGGTTATTCCACCCCCATATTCCGTGTAACAAGCGAGTGACCATGTTGGCTGTGTATTGGAATGCCCCCATGCGCATGTATCCCTTTCTCTGGGTGACCAAGATCGCCATCCGATCCCATCCTGTTTCTCCCCATGGAGTAGCGATGACATGAAGGCAGTTCCGATGCCCATATGTAGATCTTAGGATGATGCAAACTTCCGTATTCCAAAGTTCTGAATCCCATTGCATCATTTCTTGGACCTGTGGGTATTGTGGCCAGTCGTACTCAGACCAATACTGCTGTTGGATCAAGTGCAAATAGCAGTAACCGGGCATCGATGGATTAACCGTTCCTACGACACTGGCTGGTCTAGGGTACGGGTAAGGAACGTCTACCTCCCTTCCAACCGTTCTTCTCCATTGGTCTATCTCCATGCGTTTATGATCCCGTTCTCCTTTGTTAGGTACCGTGGGATCCGTTGCCAACCAATCTTCTACACGCTGTACTGGTCCTCCCCACCATGTCACATCAGCCCCTTGTGTCCTTATTTTTGCTTCACTAGGACCCACTGCCTTTTCTACAGTTACTGTAAGTGGGGTCCGACTGAGAGTAGTCAAACCAGAGTGTTCGTCCGAAGGAGGGGACGAGGGATAAGAGTGTGGAGAAGAGGACGAATGGGGCAGACGAGAGAAGACAGGACAAAGACAAGGTCAAAATGAGGCTGGACGCGGGCAAGGGACCTAAGGCAAGACTCAGAGAGAGGGCAACGCTAGCACCGAACTCTGAGGGGAGGGAAAGAAGGTCAAATTTTCTCTCTGTTGCATAAAGGCGAAGATACATGTATATAAAGTAAATGATGGTAGCTAAGAATCAATTTGAAGAAGAAAGTCCACTCCACCGACTGATAGGAGTCTCCTGGACACCATCCTTTCGAAGGTCGTAGGGAAGGAACGGAGGAAACGAGTCCATAACAACAAAACGAAACAGGTACGAACTGAGTGCAGAACTCATCTGCCATCACCGATGCTCGCAACGCCCATATAGGCTTCTATCGCCGTTCGGGTTCCTCGGCCGAAGTCTTCTGCGGCGATGGTGACCGCTCCACAGTGTTTCCTAGGCTTCGAAATCATGACAGAGGAGGTTCTCTAAGTCCCCATGACTTGTCAAGTCCGCAGGAAGGCGCGCCACATGCCACGTCGAATAGTAGGGCATTAACTGGTCTGCTGGAACCAGCCTCGGATGCAATGTCCCCTCCCTGTTGATGACCGCATATCTGGCAAGAGTTCAACCTACTATGATCCAAGGGCCCCCAGGGGATATTGTCCTTCGAAAACCATCGTGCTCGGCAATCACATTGGTCCGCCAGACTACTTGTCCAACCATGAAGTGTGTTCGTTCGACTGAGGCTAGCTCCCCCACCAAGACTGAGCTGTTGATGAGTTCGAGGTAGAACCTGTTTCGAAGGCGCGGGTCCCTTGGTGCCATTAAGGTGGATGCTTTGTTCGTGTCGTGGAACATATTCTCCCGGCCTCCTCTAGCTCCGATGCTGCACGTCAGGTGGGTCCAACAGTTGTCGGGGACCAGCCTCGAATCCGCAAACTGCATTCCAATCAAATTCGTAATAGCCATGCTCGTTCGTTCAGACGATGGTATCATTTGAAGTGCGGCTCCTGGGTCTACCGTAGCACTGGTGGTGCTGGATGGCGTGGGTGGTTCGACTGGGCTAGGGGGTACATCTACCATTGACGAATCTGGGTCTACAGTGGGAGATTCCGCGCAGTCTGTGATCCTGGTGGCGAGCGACGACTGATTCAACGAGGAAAGCCTTTCTCTAAGGCTTAAGCGCTGGCCAGAAGGAGTGATTCCGTTCTGTCGGGCTGATCTACACATGCTGTGTGTGATAACCGTCGAATAAGGTTCTGATAGGAGTTGGGGAGCGGCAGGGACGGCTTTTTATGTTTTTCGAATCATGCGACGGCCGGTCTGGGCGGATATGAAATTCGTCTGGTTGTCAGGCACGCGTCTAGTGATGCAGGTGCCTTTCTGTCTGGCGCTACGGAGGCAGTGACAGGCTGGATGTTTATGCTTCTCCAAACGCCGAGGTGGCCGACTCAGCCGAAACCGTTTCGAAAAGCTCACCCTTCCTTCGAATGGGGTGTGACCTCCTGGCATCACCGCCCGTCCACATGGCACGTTCTCCCTCCATGCGTTTAATCTCTTGGCATGGTCCCTGAGGGTCTCGTCACCGCCACATTCCTCCAACAATTTTTCTAGCTCAACTTCTCCTAACTCGTGGAATACGTCGTTGACGTATGTCATTCCATTGACCAAAGATGGAGTTGGCGTTCCTGCTCCTGCTTTCCTAGACGTGCGCGTGCGCATGTATGGGTCGTAGCAAAGCCCCTGGCAATGCTGTTCTGCCTCTTCTCGCCTTTGCGCCTTTCCCAAAAAGGTGCCCTTGATATTCCCATTAAGAGCGTGCATTAAGGCATTCCAGTCCTGATGCGACATCTGCATTCCCTCGTTAAAATACAGTGTCCGTGCCCCTGCTTCATAATCTATCGCGGCCACGTCGATATGGTATTTTTCGAGTGCCCGGGCCGCATCTTCCACCACAAGGAGATACCTATTGTAAGGTACCTCCAGGATTGCCTTGACAACCGCATTGTCGGGCCGTCCTCCATATGCCTTTTCAATTAGACCCACCAGGGTCCCCTTGTCTCGGCGCGCCCTGAGTAATGCCTTGTCAAGGCGCCGTTGCTCCAGAAGGGCTTGCCAAGCCTCTTCTTGCTCGCGGATCTGCTCCGCCTCTTTGCGTTTGAGCTCGTTGACGATCCTTTGTCATTGGCGAGCCGCCACTGCTTTTAGATGTCTGCGCCATAGCCGGATATGGTTATCGTGGCGCCTGATGACCGAGTCACCAATGAATGCTGCCGGCCTCAACTGCACCGACTCGAGCGCTGCTGCCCACTCCGCGTCGAAGATCCGTCTGATCTCCTCCAGTGTCGTGTGGGCATAGGGTAAAACGTACTTGAACAATTGAGCCATTGTTCCCAAAATAATTCTTCAACCGAGCCAAACACTCCTGGTTTGCACCTCGGTCTGTTCATGCGGCCTTTGTCGCCTAAGATCCCTGTCAGATGACAAGGACTGTTGTCTGTTCATCGCGGACTACCCTTCCCAGCATAGTCAGAGTACAATGGGGTCAATAACGCACCCCCACTTGTATGTTCGATTTAATCCCGTCAATAGACCAAAAGGGGTGGTGCCCGGCTCTTCACTCAGGTGTCCTCGTGCTCAGGTAACTAAGACCTGATACGTGATTGGTATCCTGAGACTGTGTGCCTTGATACACGTCACGCCAATTGATTTTCTTCGACGGTTCCACCACCTATTCCGCAAACACTAGTGTTGGTGCCAGTAAGACCCTGCCTGGTCGACTACTGCGCGCCCCAACTCTCGTCTAGCATCTGTTGTATCATCTAGTGTGGTCCCTACGTCAGTCGTGACGCAGTGTCACCTAGTCAATGTCAAGAGTGATAAGGAAAATGAAAAGATCCGTTCGACGCTGTGAGCGACAGCGAGCAAGACATGCCCGGCGCTGTGTGCAACGACGAAGAGTGTGGTTGAAAGACTCTAGATTATGTTAGGACGGATCCCACCACAACCACAAGCCTCGTGAAAGAGTGATAGAATAAAGAGATAAAGAAAACACAATAGACTAGTGACCTGGTAAGAGGAAACTATCTAGAGTCTTAGAGACTCGTACCTACGAGACACCCTCCTTATATACCCCAATGCCTGGTCTGTGCGCACAGACTGCACAGCCACTAGGCTGTGCACGCGCAGCGACAAGACCCAGGCCTACCATCTAGAACTGCCCGGACTCGCCCAGAGTCTTAGCCCCTATAACCCCATATGCCGCGGTACAGCCACTTGCTGATCTAAGCCCTTGGAGTATCCCGTTAGGGGTGGGAGTCGTTGCCTATATCCAGAGAAGTGTCGATAGAGCCTCAAGGAAAATAGATAAAAATATGGAGAAATCCCGTAAAAATCGTTAGGTCGTAACAATTTGCCTATTACCCTCCTGCCTTTCCCAAAGTCATGGCTTTGACAATTGCATGACAACATCAGTATGATATATATTATCTGCACAGCCCAGATATAGTTGAAGCCAGAGTAATATCAAGAATGGGAAGATGTAACATACTGAAGAGATTCAAGAATGGTCTAAAGCAATTATCTTTTTCAGATTGTGTGAAATGTGATATGGAAAAGTTTGACATGTTGGTGATATTTGAGAGTAGTCTGAATCAACCATGTATATTTACATACCATCTGCACAATGGCTACAGTCATGTATGCATAAACAAGTGTAAATAACCATAAATGTGTCCATATTATACTAGATAATTACATTCCATGCTCTGATAACAATAGCAGTGAGCCTTTAAAAAATAGTCTGTACAATAGTGATGGTCATGTATGCACAAACCACCATACATGTGCACAAATTACATTCAATGAATCCAATCCAGCAATGAGCAAGAGACAAGCTTGAAACAATATTGACTTGCCCAAAAAGTTCCTTGTACATGTATATCCACAAACAACAATGTAGAATCATACACATGTAAATGTCACACTAGGTATTCAAATTTCATACAAACTTTGTGAAATGAATGTGGAATGAGTGGAATATCACATGGATCCTATTAGAAAGTAGAATGAAAAGCAGGGAATAGCTAGGAATATGCCAGGAAGTCTTCAGTGGTAGGTTTATATCAAGATATGATCCACTGGGAATGCACTGGGAATGTGCTGGGAATGTGCTGGGAATGTGCTGGGAATGTGCTGGGAATGAGTTAGGAATGTGCTGGGACTTTAGTGGACCAAGTGGGAATTTACTGGGAATTCAATAGGAATCCCAGCTAGGAATCCTCAGAGTCCACTGGGAGTCCACTGGGAAACATGGCTCAGTGGAAAGTACTGGAATACTCCTAGATGTCTTTTGGCTGCTTGCTAATACCTTGGCACTGTGTTTTAGTGAAAATGTAGAACCTTTGTCCAGATATGGCACATGATTGGGCTGATAAGGCTTTAGCTGCTATTCAAGGTGGTTAAAAACCAGGAAATAATCAGGGAAAAATCAGAAACAATGTGAGTTAGCCTATAGAGGTTTCAGATAACCCTTATTCAATTCATTGGTATAGTAAATTGCACATTTTGGATCCATGTATGGTTAATTTACTGTTTTCATAATAGATGGAATTGATTAAGCTTTAGCAAATATATAATAATATTGGGTTGATTTCTGTCCAGTTTTGATATCATTATTTTGTTCCCTGACTGAGAAAGTGAGTGATCACAATAAAAGCATGCATCCAAACTGTTGTTAAATCTCTTTTCCCCCTTCCACTCACCTTATGCTTAGCATTATCATTTTTCAAGCTAAATTGGTTACCTGACTAAGCAAGTGAGTGACTATAATGAGTCCAAATCACTGACAAATCTCCTTTTCTCTTCCAGTTATACCTAAAACCTATATATATGCTATGTAAGTGCTTTCAACAACCTTATTTGCATATCCATATCCAATACTTATATACATCATAGGTCCAGACCTACTACTCCTGAAAACGAACGTTCAAACACAAGATCTGCATCCAGGATGCATCAAATTGAAAACATGACAGATCCAGATGATTGTAGAAGACAGGCCAGGCTTCTCAGACAGCCTGTATCACTAGAGGGCATTGAGCAGCCCAATTTGGAACAAATCTTGCTGCTCAAATTCCAGAAGTGCAGATACCTGAGAACACTGATGCACCTAGGCTATTTCCTATGCCTACCATTCCAGAAGTGCAGTTAAGTGGCTATATGCATGGTCCTAGCCTATTTGGCATGCCAGTGGTTCCTGGAAATACTGTTCCTACTCCTAGGGCTGCTCCTGTTCAGGTCACACCTATAGTTGGATGGAGAGATATGGCTGCTAACTTGCCACCTGTTTTGCCTGCTAGAAGAGGCAGAGGCAGAGGCATTCAAATCCAAACAGCTGAAACACATATACAACCTGTCTTGGGGGCTCAGATACAAGAAAGGCTTAATGCCCAAGCTTTGGAAGTTGAACAGGCTAGACAGAGGCAAAGTGTGCTTTTGCAACAGTTGCAGGAGCAGAGGGAGAGGGAGAATAGACAGAGAGAACTGGAGGCTGAACAGCAAAGACAGAGAGAATATGCTGAGATGCAAAGACAAGCAGAAACTGAAAGGGAATTAGCTTTGGAAGCCCAAAGACTGCAGGAGCAGGAGGAGCTATTTCGTGATGCTCTGGGTTTGGAATACATGGATGATGAGGCCAACAATGCTCAAAGAAGAAGCTAGATTCAGAATCAATGGAGACAGGAGCATGAGAGAGATCTGGACCCTGAGACAAATGATATTGACTTCGATGATTTAGAAGCTGAGGACTGGCAAATCCTGGATGATGCCATTGCCCAGGCACTAGCTTTGCCTGCCAACCAGGAAGCAGGTGTTGCTTATCAGGAGGGAAGGAGATTTGAGAATCAAGCCAGGAGAGAGATGCAACATCCACAGGATGACATTCCTGATGGACCTCCAAGAAATCCCAGAGATCTACCAAGAGGCAGGAGACCTTATGGAGACCTTCAACCAAATGAAATCCACAGCCTGGGTCCTATGAATTTAATTTGTTCTCACTGCCATGCGTTACATTGGAACTTTGAGAAACTGTCCTCTTCAACTGCTAGGAATATCAAGTTAGGCATGTGCTGTTTGCAAGGCCAAATTCAATTGCAACCACTGAGAGAGCCACCAAGACTTCTCAGAGATCTGCTATGTGGCCTCTCTCCCCATTCCAAAATTTTTAGGAAGGACATCAGGCAGTACAATGCTGCCTTTGCTTTCACTTCTTTGGGTGTAAAGATTGATTGTGCAGTCACCAATGCCCCTGGACCATATTCATGTCGCATTTAAGGTGAATTGCATCATCATTCAGGTGCCTTGCTGCCTGCAGAAAATCAGCCAGACCGCTATCCCCAGATCTACATTCATGATGATGCTGAAACACAGGTCAATCTGAGAATGGCCAATAATCCACATCTTAATACTGCCCTCATGACAGAGTTGCAGGCCATGATTCTCCAAACACATCCCTATGTGGCTCTCTATAAATCAGCTCACCAGATTATGGCTGAAACTCCAGTTGCTCAGAGGCATGACATTCAAGTGTTGTTGTGCATGGACAGGAGTCAAGATGCAAGGAGATATAATTTGCCAACTGCTGAGGAGATTGCAGCAGTCATTCCAGGAGATGGTTCTGAGGAGGTTTCTGAGCACAGAGACATTGTACTGTGTCTTCAAGGTGGTGTGTTGCATCAGATAAGTCATTTAAACCCTGCCTACTCTCCATTGCACTATGTGATGCTCTTTCCACATGGTGAAGATGGCTGGCATATGAACATCCCAACTCAGGCTAGGCCTAATGGGAGGGCTACTAGAGCAGCCAAGGTGACTCAAAGATGCTACTATGCATACAGGTTGCATGTCAGACAAAGGGGTTTGGAACAGCCTCCCCTTTTCAGAGGTGGAAGACTGTTTCAACAGTACATTGTGGATGCATGGGCTTCCACTGAACAAAGTGCTTTAAACAGGGCCAGAGCTCATCAAAAGGAGCTCAGAGCTGATGTGTATCAGGGACTTAGAGATGCTGCCCAAGGTGACAGAGGTGGCAATGCTACCATGGGGAATTTGGGCCAAAGGGTGATCTTGCCTTCAACTCACATTGGAAGTGAAAGGCATATGCTTCAATTATTCCAAGATTCAATGGCTATTTGCAGAGAATTTCAAAAGCCAGACTTATTTATCACCATGACAGCCAACCCTAATTGGCCAGAAGTGAAGGAAGCACTGTTGACAGAAGCTGGACCTCATGGCAGCCCTCAGACTGCAGCTGATAGGCCTGATATTATGGCAAGAGTATTTGAGGGAAAAAGGGCAGCCCTGTACAAAGAAATACAGAATGGACTTTTTGGAAGAACTGTGGCAATGGTATACACCATTGAGTTTCAAAAGAGGGGACTTCCTCACATGCACCTGTTGGTGTTTCTTCATGGTGATGATAAGATAAGAAATGCAGCAGATGTGGACTCCATTGTCTCTGCCCAAATCCCTGATCAAGCCACTCAGCCTGTATTGTATGAAGTGATTACCAAGAACATGGTTCATGGTCCATGTGGTGCTGAGAAGCTTAATGCCAAGTGCATGGTAAATGGGAGGTGTTTAAAGCAATTCCCAAAGGAATTTCATCCAACCACTCACTTTGGAGAGGATGGGTATCCCAGGTATGCCAGACCTGATAATGGGAGATTTTTTGAGAAGCATGGGAACAGGTATGACAACAGGAATGTGGTTCCTTACAACCCATATTTGTCTGCAAGGTACAGCTGCCACATCAATGTGGAAGTGTGTGCTTCTGTACAAGCAGTAAAATATATCCATAAATACATCTACAAGGGACATGACAGGACCACTCTGGAGATTGGTGGAGGCCAGGAGAGGAATGAAATCAAAGAGTATCTTGATTCAAGATACATCTCTGCTGCAGAGTCATGCTGGCATATCTTTGAGTTTAACATTCACAAGGAAATTCCATCTGTGACAAGGTTGCCTGTTCATCTCAAGGATCAGCACTTGGTTTACTTTAATGCAGATGACATGCTGGATGAGGTGGTTGAGAGGGGCAAAGTAAAGCACACCCCTCTTACTGCTTGGTTTGAGGTCAACAAGGTGGATCATGATGCAAGGACTCTGCTGTATCAAGGCTTTCCAAAGAAATATTGGTATGTCAAGCAGAAGCATGAATGGAGACGCAGGGCTGGCAGGCATCCTCCAGCCATTGGAAGGATGTACTTTGCCTCTCCATCTCAGGGAGAAAGGTTTTACTTGAGAATGCTTCTGACAGTGGTTGCTGGAGCACAATCATTTGAAGACTTGAGGAGATTCAATGGAATCCTTCATCCTACCTACAAAGATGCATGCTATGCCAGAGGGCTGCTTGAGGATGACAGAGAGTGGGATCTGTGTCTCAGAGAGGCTTCACATATGCAGACTGGGTCTGCTTTGAGGTCTTTATTTGCAGTCATTCTTCTCAGCTGCTTTCCAGTTTCTCCTGAAATTCTCTGGGACAGGTACAAAGAGCACATCTGTGATGATTTGAGATGACGGCTTCAAAGACATCCTCAGTATCAGGATCATCAGTTTGAGGATGACAAGATCCATGACTATGGATTACACCTTCTGAACATGATCCTCATGAGGTCTGGAAAAACTCTGAGAGACTTTCCACCCATGCCATGGCCTCAAGGACCTGCTGATGGTCTGGCTTGGGAGGACATCATGGACAATTTCTTATTGGCACAGCAATTGGAGTATGACCCAGGACAGCAAGCAGAGTTTGTGACTATGAATACAGGCAGGTTCAATCAGGAACAGAGAAATGTGTTTAATGTTGCCATGGACTCTGTCAACTACAGCAGAGGAAAGCTTTTGTTCATCCACAGTGCTGGAGGGTGTGGCAAAACATTTGTCTGCAACACCATTGCTGCAGCTGTCAGGTCTCAGAATCAGGTGGCCCTATGTGTGGCATCATCTGGAATTGCTTCTCTGTTGTTGCAAGGTGGAAGGACAGCTCATTCCACTTTCAAAATACCCATTCCTGTAACAGAAGCATCTATAGCAGGAGTCAAAAGAAACTCCAAGATGCATCAGGTATGAAAAATATAATATAAATATAAATACTAATATGTCACCCAGGTGCTTGAACATACCAAGATAATCATTTGGGATGAGGTACCCATGCAGCACAAGCATGCTGTTTCATCAGTTGATAGACTTTTGAGAGACCTCCTCAACAGGAGAGATGTGCCTTTTTCAGGAATCACTGTGGTCTTTGGAGGAGATTTTCGTCAGACTTTGCCTGTGGTGCCAAGAGCTTTGAGGCAGGAGACAGTGGGAGCCTCTATTGCAAGAAGTCAAATATGGAGACATGTGGAAGTACTTTATTTGAATCAAAATATGAGGTTGGAGAGAACTCCTGAGAGTGGAGCACATGCAGCTTGGCTGTTGGAGATTGGGGCAGGGGCTAACTTGGATGATGTTACAATTTCTTTCCCTTTCGTCGACGGACTTACTTTATTATGTAATCATCGTTATGCGTTTCATGGACGCTCATCTCCTTTAGCTACTTTACCTTCATATTTCCTTTCTTAGGTATTTAGCTGTACGTTTCCTTTTATATTTCTCTTGTTCTTTTACATATATAAACCCTCTTGTAAAGTAGTTAGACCCCAGTTCCAACTTAATCGAATTCTTCTCTCAACTTCTGAACGAAAACTCCTCGCTCTCATCTCTTTGAGCTCGTCGTTTATTTGACCTTTGTCATCGTTTGACTTAGTGTCCAGAACCTGTCCAGTAGGCTGGGAGCAGACCGAGACTCTGCTTGCCACTGTTGACTTAGAACGAATTGCGTTGAGAGCATCGATCTTAACAGATGAGGTTGGAAATGTCCAAATTCCTGCACACATGTGTTGCAATCCAAGTACCTTGGACAAGCTGATTCAACATGCTTATCCTGACATTCATCTGGGCAACAAGCCAAATCAATACTTTTTGGACAGGACCATTCTGTGCTGCAAAAATGATGATGTGGATCACATCAACAAAGTGATCCTTGATATGATTCCAGGCAGAGAAAAAGTTCTTTTCAGTGCAGATTCAATCGATTTGGAGAATGAGGCTCAGGATGGATATCAGCCTTATCCAGTGGAATATCTAAACTCCATAAATGCCACTGGATTGCCATTGTCCAAGCTGGCATTGAAAATAGGATGTCCAGTCATGCTTCTCAGGAATCTGGATGCAGCTAGGGGACTGTGTAATGGGACCAGAATGATTGTGAAAGACATCAAAAACAGGGTTGTCAAGTGTGAAATCATTTCTGGGGATGAAAGGTTTGCTGGGAAAGTTGCCTTAATTCCAAGGATTACCCTTCAGCCATCAGCAGAAAATCTGCCCATCCCATTGAAAAGGAGACAATTCCCAATCAGGCTGGCATTTGCTATGACAATCAACAAGTCTCAAGGGCAGTCTGTGAAGCATGTAGGATTAAATCTCCAGACAGCTGTCTTTTCACATGGGCAGTTGTATGTTGCTTTGTCAAGGTGTACTTCTGGAGGGAGGATAAAAGTATTATTGAAATAATGGACAGCAGCGCAGACGCTAGCTAAGTAAGCTTTCAATAACTTACATTTCTTAGTTAGAGTGCTTATCTGCCTATGTGTTAGGTGGAAAAACTGGGGAGCTTAGCGTCCAAAACGCCCTCCTTATATACATTTCAGTAACCCTAATCTAGGTACAAAATATAATAATAAAAATACTAAACGAGTTTCTTTTATTATTATCTATTTTTAATCATTCTATGATGTTCTATATGACATCATTTCCTTCTAAATGACTCATGTGCACAGCTATATGACTCATGCACAGCAATCTGAGTCATTGCACAGCAATGCACAGTCATATGAGTCATTTATGAGTCATATTCTAAATATAAATGATTCTTATCAACTATTCAATTCAGTTGATAATCGTCCCATCAAACTCTATAATATCTGTCAAAGATATAAATATCTCTGAACTCTATAATTTCGTACACAAGTACAAATAAGAGTTTATTATTACTAATCAGAGTCTAGATGAGCCTATAATCATATGACTAATCACATGACTAATCACATGACTAATCACGTGCTTATCATGTGATATCACATAATCTGAATAGATATTTAGTTAAATATAAAACACTAATTAATTCTAATTCTAATTATCTAATCTAACTTTTAACAAGTATTATTGCCAGGGCAAAATGAAACCAAAAAAGTACCTAACATAGTATATAATGAGATTTTACAAGGTTTGAATTTGTGATTTGCAACCTGTAGATGCATAGTAGCTATAACTATATAATAAAGGAGACCTTTCTCAAATGTATGCCTGAGGTCAACTTTAAGTTTTTATACTGTTGGACCCCATCCACCAACCCTTGATCCTTCTGATGGAATACTTCAGTCAAACTCATTGGTTGACAAACACAACTATTTGCATCACAAGCAAATACTGCAGGATTAGCAATGACCCAACTTTGATCCTTCTGACGGAATACTTCAGTCAAACTCATTGGTTGACAAACACAACTATTTTTTGCATCAAAAGTAAATACTGCAGGATTAGGAATGACCCAACTTTGATCCTTCTGATGGAATACTTCAGTCAAACTCATTGGTTGACAAACACAACTATTTTTTGCATCAAAAGAAAATACTGCAGGATTAGCAATGACCCAACTTTGATCCTTCTGATGGAATACTTCAGTCAAACTCATTGGTTGACAAACATATCTGTTCCATGATCCAGCATCAAAGCCAAAACTGCAGGAATTTCTCTCCATGGCTATTGAAATCTGGAATCTGAAATGGGAGGAAAATGACAAAAATCAGCAGATATGACCAGGTTATAGTCAGTTGCTACAGGGCACTTGAACTCACATTCCAGTCATGACTGCAATAAATGATGATACTGGGATTTTTGAACTCATTAAGTAGTGGGTTTTGAGATAGAATTAACAGTGGGATTTGTCATGACATTAAGCAGTGGGATTCAGCATTCAATTCAGTGGTGGTATTTGCAGGGGTCTGGGGGTGTGCTCCTGGCAAGCTAAAGAGACAAGTTGACAGTGCAGATTTCAAAGATGGTCAGAAGAGGGTAGCCAACACAGTGAGCTCCAAAAGAGCAACCCCCCCCATGGCCACCAGGTGAGGGACAACAGTGAGGAGCTCCTCACTGTTGTCCCTCACTTGGCCACAGGCCCCCTCCCCAGGGCACTCCATGTGCAGAGCACCCTGGAGTTCCTCACTGTTGTCCCTCCCTTGGCCACAGGCACCCCCCCCCCCCCCTGCCCTGCGGGCAGGGGCGGGTCTTGAAAAGACTCATCATCTTTTTTACATGGTGATTCCACAGTGTACATATTCCCATCTTATCCTCACATGCTTGTTCACATTCCCACACATATATACAAAGTTCCTACATAGTGTCCACATTCCCACCATATTTTTACACATTCCCACCATGCTCCCTCAACACTTCCACACAGTATAGATATTTCTACTATACTCATGCATACAGTCCACATTCCCCCACATCTGTCCACACTCCCAGTTCTTACTTCCTGTGCATTCATTGTCTTCTCTCATTTCCTGCAGTTGTAAGTACTGAGATAATTCTACCTTACCTCCTTGCCATATTACCATGCCTGTTATTCATCTGAGCATGTTAAACAGAATATTAATATTTGTAGATCAGATAATAAAGATGTTGAGCATCTACAGATCATCTTCATTCAAACTTTATGCAACATCTGACCTCTGCTCTTCCCATGCACTGTTGTCTTCTCTTATTTCCTCCTGTTGTAAGCACTGACATAATTCCACCCTCCTTGCCATGCTACCATGCCTGTTATTCACCTGAACTGTGTTTGATGGGTGACTTCATTTAATCTGCTTGGTTCCTTCTACTTTTCCATAGCAGATTCATATTAGATAAATTATAAGAGCAAGGAAATCAAGGCAAGAAAACAGGTACATTTAGGCATCAGATAATAAATACATGTAGGGCATCTACAGATCATCTTCATCCAGACTTTCTGCAACATCTTGACCTTGCCTTCCAATGACATGTTTCGTGTGATAGAATAGCATGCTATGTAAGAACCAGTTGAAGTTCCATGATGTCATTCTCCTCAAAATATGATCAAAACCACCCAACCAGGCATTCAATTGCTCACAAACTTGTGTATTGAATGCACACTTGTGATAAAGCCTGCCATTATCATCTCTCTCCACAATGACCAAGTTAGGAGCTGACCCATCCAATGGTGCAGGGTTCATCAGGAAAAACCTGATGGCCTGATTAATGAATAATCACGCGAAACGTTGCTTATTCAATTAACTGGCTATATTTTAAGGTCCGTACACACTAAACGGGGATTAACCCAGATTAGTATGAATATAGTGTGAATATATGTGGAGCGGCTGGTCATTTCGCACGCATATGCAGTGATTTTTCATGGATTCACAGTGAAAAATATGCATATTATAGTGAATTGTTTTCATGTCCACATGGATTGGCCCAAAATGTGCAAAACATTAACGTCAAATTAGTAGGGTAATATATCCATTAGCATGTATATAGTCCTATATCTATACCCCATTTCCCATTGCCGTCATATCGATGATATCTTCGAGTATTATATCATCATCAGCCTCAAGTTCCGTATCATGTTTGGTCCTGCTTGACAACGAAGCTTAGTACTACTGTGGATATCCTTCAGGTGGGTAAACGCACACTGCATCTTCATACAACTTGACAACCAGTGTATTGTAATACTTTCAGAGACTAGCCTGCATCTGTTCTAAGAGTTTGACATGTCCTCGGTAAACATCCCGTACTGCTGTCGAAAGGTCAAGTGGCATCCCAGTGTAAACTTTCCTAAAACACACAAATAACTGATGATTTGATTACTAATTCATAGTATACTTTGATAAAATTGATGCCGTACCGCTGTTGCTGCATATGCGACCATCGCATTTGTGACAGCTTTCTTGTCGCAGACATCAGGAAGTGATGATTCATATTTTCGGCCCAATGATGATGCACTCTGGAAAAAGAAGATGCGGAGCAATTTGGCAATGTTGTCATTTTCATATGGCTTTGACTTGTTGGGTGCCCCCACCTAAAGTAATACATCGGAATCATGACAACATACTATCTTTATCATTCTTACGCACCTTCCCGGGCATATCAGGGAATATATATACTTTTTTAACTTTGACGGTTTCCCATTCAAGCAACACATATCGCTTTATCCTTAAGTTCAATGTTGTATATGCTGTCTCTAGTAGTTTTCTCACATTGCTTCTGAAGTGACTGACTCGATCCTTTGGCTGCGACTGTCAGCAAGGTATAGTACAAATTTTATTTGATAACCCACAATTTTCGTAAAAACGTCACGGTATTTTTGGTCCCCTTTCAGACAATCAGCAATAGCCCCATTCCCGTGCTTCAATGCTGCCTGAATGGCAAATACAGTAACGTATTCACTTAGGCTTTCTACATTCTCACTCTTCTCTGGATAGGCATTTTCAAGGACCATATCACGAAGTACGAGGTCAATAGTCATCAACAAAATTGCCTGAATGTGTGGTGACTGTCCCTTCAAATTGACAGCGCCATTCAACGCAAACCGAATGGTAGAAACCTCTGTGTCATCTTCATACTTGACTGTGGTTTCCGACTCCTGAGTTTCATTGCTTTTTGACGTTTTCCGAGAGAATCTGGCAATATGCTGGACTTTGCCGTCATTTTCATTACGCCACGTAGCAACCTACAAAGTCAAAATTTATTTGCATTCAAAATAAAAACATTTCACCTCATTGTGGAATGTTTCATTGCGTTTTGATGTGTGTCCAGCAATTTCTTTCTTTTTTGTCACCTGCCATAATTCATTAATTGGAATACATTGGACAAGCTAATCATACCTTAGCTGGCTTGACAGCTTGCATACTGGTCCACGCTGTCCTTGGAATACATGTAGGCCCCTGTCCATCATCGTTTTCAAGGTCTAGACTGTCTATCCCTAGCGAAACAACACTAGATGCACGCGACTCTGCCTTATCACATCCATATAATGGACGGATTGTTGTATCTGCCCCTCCTTCAGATAAATCTGCTATGTCGCCCACAGTGTCACCCTCAGCAGTCATGTAGGAATTCCAGCTAGCACACTGTCCCAACTATATAAGGATCATAATTACGGGGCAGAATAATAGTGAACCTCATTGTGAAATTTTTGATGGAGCACATTTGGATTTGTTGCGATTGCTTGAAGCTGTTCATCCAGTTCCGATATCGAGCCCTCATCCGTTTCACTAACTGCCTCATCTGCAGATGATCCCATTTCGTCTGTCAAACCAATATAAGTCAATCACATTCTATTACAGAGACTGATCTACCTTCATATCCTTTGCCTAACGCATCAACATTGATGGCTCGGGGTTGATAATCTGTCACCAAAATACGCTTGAATCTGATCCTACGTCACTCAAATTAAACAACTCACTATTGAGCGCAACTGGTGCATCTGATTCGGCTGCATTCACATCAAGATCCATATTGTCCATGTTTTCTGGCTTCTTTGCATACTTCAACTGACATGCCTGCTGGCGTGCCTGCCTTGTGTTGACAGTCACCTTTGGTTCCACTTCGGTGAGTCCGTTGCTCTGTAGTTTCATGACTGAGCTAACCTGTTTTGTTATCTTCTTTTTCCCAGATTCCTTGACAGGCGTTGGTGGGGGACGCTTCTTAGCTGGAATCACCGTTACGGTCTTGCTGGCAGAATCTGTGGCTAATCACTAGATTAGTCGATAATTACACCCTGACGACGTCAATACTTACATCCGTTGGTGCTCATTTCCTCAGCCTGACGTGCTGCAAGGCTGTCAACAGCTTCCCCATGGTACTAAAATATTACTACTTACTGCTCTGAGTCCGAGTCCCTCCACGGTGGCCTAGTTCTGATGAATTGACTGCCAAACGGGAGTCTGGAGCCAATTTCGCAGTGGCAACAGACTGAGCTAGCCATGCTTGCTTATTTCTTGCTCTGGTAAGGGCCACTTTCTGGTAACAGTTGAGCTCAGCACCCGGCTGATCACCAATAGCTGCAGACTCGGACATGGTTGAAGTTGGACGCAAGTGGCACACGTGCTTAATGGTTGACATAAACAAGTTTGTTCTGTCCTTATTTTAGGTAAACATTCCCACACATGTTGCACCCAAACGCCCCCACGACACCCGCGCCTTATGGCCACACGCCTATGCCCTATGCCCTCACGCCCACGCTCTATGCCCGCATGCTCCAGGCCCTTGGCGTGCTCCAGCCTATATCATCGAGCACTACCTGTAAATTTCTAGTGAATCTACAGTGAGTAAGTTATCAGTGAACGAATTATCACTAACTGGCAGACATTTGTATAACTCTAAGTAGTTGTGAAAAGCTAATGCTGGCATTGCATTAGATAGCCTGGGTGTGCACAGAATAATTCACGCCTGTTATCAGTACCATCCCAACAGTACTACGGAAAAATACAGCACACATGCCGATCTGCAGTGGATGCTGGAAGAATTTCTCGGATATTGGCTATCAACGCCATCTTCAACAGACAAAGCAGCCCAAATGTCATGCTATTTTGCAAAAGCAGCAGGAGAGCATCGCAGATCGGCTTAAAAATGACAAGCTCATTTCACAAAGTTTGTAAGTCTATGGGTAGCAATTCAACCCCAAAGTCATTTGCTTTCCAGATAATAACGATGCGAAATTGGGCAGTACTGAATTGAGTGACAGCGATATCGAAATGAGTGACAATGAAAGTTTCAATGATACCATGATGGACGATAGTTTTGGGAATGATACGCTCCAGTATCAGGGTGATCAAGTGGAAGCCCCAGGGCAAGATCATGACGACAACACGGGATTTGAAGACTGGGATATGGAGAGCGATGAGGACAATGAAGGCGGTGCCATCAGTGATCTAGACTTCCATGGCAATACTGGATCGAACGGAATAGTTGGCAATGCAGAGATCAATACCGGTAACCTGGAGACTACAAATGGCATCAATGACAACGGTACGTTAGGATTGACCAGACCCAAAACGCCAATGCTAATGATCATGCATCAGGAAATGCCCCCAATGAGCCCGCTGTGCACATTGAAAGGCTATCTGATGGCCGTCCTGGCGCACCGATACAATCACAAACAAGGAAACAAGGATATCATGAATATCAGGATTCCCTGCACGCACTGCAGGCAAATGATGAAAGTGCATGGGCGCCATTCGGCAGTAAACTTGACTGGGAGATTGCGCGTTGGGCGAAACTTCGTGGACCAGGATCAACGGCAGTTTCAGAACTTCTAAGTATCGATGGTGTACGTGCCACTTTCCTTTCCATAGTGAGACATTAAAATGTCCCAGTTACAACAAGAGTTGGGATTATCATATAAGAATTCACGTGAGCTGAACCGGCTGATCGACAACCAGCTCCCAGGCCTGCCGCGCTTCAAGCTTGAAGAAGTTACAATGGGTGGGGTATCATTCAATGTGTACTACCGCAATCCTGTCAAATGCATCGAGTCACTTTTCAATGAGCCTGAACTGTGTAATAGCCTCCTTTTGGAGCCTGAGAGACATTATCGCAACGCCACTAAGGAAGAGCAATTATACCATGAAATGAACACTGTTATGACCTTATGATTTTCTGGCGATTTTTCTATATTTTTATCTATTTTCCTTGGGGCTCTATCGACACTTCTCTGGATATAGGCAATGACTCCCACCCCTAACAGGATACTCCGAGGGCTTAGATCAGCAGTGGCTGTACCGCGGCATATGGGGTTATAGGGGTTAAGACTCTGGGCAAGTCCAGGCGGTTCTAGATGGTAGGCCTGGGTTTTGTTGCTGCGCGTGCACAGCCTAGCGGCTGCGCAGTCTGTGCGCACAGACCAGGCGTTGGGGTATATAAGGAGGGTGTCTTGTAGGTACAAGTCTCTAAGACTCTAGATAGTTTCCTCTTACCAGGTCACTAGTCTATTGTGTTTTCTTTATCTCTTTATTCTATCACTCTTTCACGAGGCTTGTGGTTGTGGTGGGATCCGTCCTAACATAATCTAGAGTCTTTCAACCACACTCTTCGTCGTTGCACACAGCGCCGGGCACGTCTTGCTCGCTGTCGCTCACAGCGTCGAACGGATCTTTTCATTTTCCTTATCACTCTCGACATTGACTAGGCGACACTGCATCACGACTGACGTAGGGACCACACTAGATGATACAACAGATGCTAGACGAGAGTTGGGGCGCGCAGTAGTCGACCAGGCAGGGTCTTACTGGCACCAACACTAGTGTTTGTGGAATAGGTGGTGGAACCGTCGAAGAAAATCAATTGGCGTGATGTGTATCAAGGCACACAGTCTCAGGATACCAATCACGTATCAGGTCTTAGTTACCTGAGCACGAGGACACCTGAGTGAAGAGCCGGGCACCACCCCTTTTGGTCTATTGACAGGATTAAATCGAACATACAAGTGGGGGTGCATTATTGACCCCATTGTACTCTGACTATGCCGGGAAGGGTAGTCCGCGATGAACAGACAACAGTCCTTGTCATCTGACGGGGATCTTAGGTGACAAAGGCCGCATGAACGGACCGAGGTGCAAACCAGGAGTGTTTGGCTCGGTTGAAGAATTATTTTGGGAACAATGGCTCAATTGTTCAAGTACGTTTTACCCTATGCCCACGCAACACTGGAGGAGATCGGACGGATCTTCGACGCAGAGTGGGCAGCAGCCCTTGAGCCGGTGCAGTTGAGGCCGGCAGCATTCATCGGTGACTCGGTCATCAGGTGCCACGATAACCATATCCGGCTATGGCGCAGACATCTAAAAGCAGTGGCGGCTCACCAATGACAAAGGATTGTCAACGAGCTCAAACGCAAAGAGGCGGAGCAGATCCGCGAGCAAGAAGAGGCTTGGCAAGCCCTTCTGGAGCACCGGCACCTTGACAAGGCATTACTCAGGGCGCGCCGAGACAAGGGGACCCTGGTGGGTCTAATTGAAAAGGCATATGGAGGACGGCCCGACAATGCGGTCATCAAGGCAATCCTGGAGGTACCTTACAATAGGTATCTCCTTGTGGTGGAAGATGCGGCCCGGGCACTCGAAAAATACCATATTGACGCGGCCGCGATAGATTATGAAGCAGGGGCACGGACACTGTATTTTAACGAGGGAATGCAGATGTCGCATCAGGACTGGAATGCCTTAATGCCCGCTCTTAATGGGAATATCAAGGGCACCTTTTTGGGAAAGGCGCAAAGGCGAGAAGAGGCAGAACAGCATTGCCAGGGGCTTTGCTATGACCCATACATGCGCACGCGCACGTCTAGGAAAGCAGGAGCAGGAACGCCAACTCCATCTTTGGTCAATGGAATGACATACGTCAATGACGTATTCCACGAGTTAGGAGAAGTTGAGCTAGAAAAATTGTTGGAGGAATGTGGCGGTGACGAGACCCTCAGGGACCATGCCAAGAGATTAAACGCATGGAGGGAGAACGTGCCATGTGGACGGGCGGTGATGCCGGGACCAGCCGCGAAAGGAAAAGGGAAGAAATACCCGTGGCGCGAGGACGGGCTATGCTACATGGTATTGTTCAAACAAGAATATCATGACAAGTACTGCTGGCCACACTGGCCGCGTGTTATGGACATCCTTAGCTGGGACCCTGAGCTCAGGGATTTATCGGCCCGGTTTGCATTGCAGGACAATAGGGATCCTCGAAAATTTCATGTGATTGAAGAATCAGCCATCAGGGAGTTCGACGATGAGATCTATACATGGGAAGAGCTAATACGGTTAGAGCGGCTCCCAGATCATCGGCTTCAGGCGGAGTTTGGAGGACATGGGAAGTCCAAACTTAAGCGATCACCAGCTCCCACGATCTCCTCGTTCATTCAAGGGCCGTCCAGAAATCCATCCCTGGTCGCGGATACAAAAGTAACCTATGCGCAGATGTTGGAAAAAGCAGTTGGTCCTAGTAAAGTGAAAACGAGGACTCAGGGGGCTGATTTGACATGGTGGGGAGGACCGGTGCAACGTGTAGAAGACTGGGTTGCAATGGATCCCATGATGCCCAACAAAGGGGAACGAGATCACAAACGAATGGAGATAGACCAATGGAGAAGGACGGTTGGCAAAGAAATAGACGTCCCATACCCATATCCTAGACCGGCCAGTGTTGTAGGGACCGTTAATCCATCTATACTGGGTTATTGTTATCTGCATCTAATCAGACAACAATATTGGTCCGAGTACGACTGGCCACAATACCCACAGGTCCAGGAGATGATGCAATGGGATTTGGAACTTCGGAATACGGAGGTTCGAATTATTATAAGGTCTACATATGGACGCCGAAATTGTCTTCATGTCATCGCTACTCCATGGGGAGAAACAGGCTGGGATCAGATGGCAATTTTGGTAACTCAACGGAGAGGATACATGCACGTGGGAGCATTTCAATACACAGCCAATACGATTACTCAGCTGTTACACGGCATTTGGGGATGGCGTAACTTGCAAACCAGTCAGGATATTCCACCGCTGGCCACGAACGCAGATCAGGCTGCTCTAAATGCGCATGAAAATGCAGTAATCCTACAAAATGAGCAACGACTGGATGCTGCGGCAGCAATTGGCGGCGCGATTGCCGACTTAATCAATGAATACCATCGCGCAAACCCACGACCTGAGCCGCAGCCTCTCACAAAAGCCGAAATGCCAGATCATTACAAAGGAGATCCCCGTATGGTTGATGGATGGCTAAGGCAAATGGAGATTTATTTCTGATTGGCAAGAGAAACACGAGCCAATAGGAAAATTCTCCTGTGTCTATACCGAATCTGGAAGGGCAAGGATAATCGAGCAGGAGATTGGGCCGGAGTGCAGTTAAAGCAGGCATTAGAGGCGGACCAAGAGTATCAGGACAAGATGGATAACACGTCACCATTTTGGATACCCGGCCTTACTTGGGAGGAGCTGAATACCGGGCAATACAATCATTTGACACAACCGCCTACCCTGTTGCGACGACCGCTTCGAAATCAGTACCCTTTCACGACCTGGACAGGGTTCAAGGAAGAAATGCATTACTTCTTCATGTCCGCTGAAACTAGAGAAAAGGCGACGGATGCGATCCTGGTACTCAAGCAAGGAACCCAGCCGGTCGAAGACTATATCATCAAGTTCAACGCTCTAAAGCCGCTAGTCAACTGGGATGATCGGGCGTTACTGGCGCATTTCCTGGGACACATTCATACCGCATTAGGACGAGATCTCATTCGATATGGGAATTTACGAGAGGACGCTACCTTGGATCAAACCCAAAAGAGGGCGATTGAATTAGCACGTGCATACAGAAAAGCGAACGAAGCCTATGGAATGAGCCGAAGCAACGATGGTTATAAGGAGAAACCAGTTGCTAAAGACTCCAAGCCAAACCAATTTCAGTATAGCGCGCCCTCGGGATCAAAATCGACACGTGATCCAAATGCAATGGAGGTTGACAAGACAAAACGGGCAAAGGGTGCCTGTTTTAATTGCGGTAACATGGGCCATTGGGCTAAGGACTGCCCTGAACCAAAAAGGGTTAAAACACAGGACAAGGGCAAGGGGCGGATTAGAGAGCTGAAGGTCAAAGATCTCACAGAAGAGATGTGGAAGGAATACGGGAAGGAGAAGGGTTTTGGCGAGGGTCAATAGGCGAGCGCTCAGCGCTATTGACAAAAAAGGACTCAGTTGTACACAAGGACTCGTGTATTAGTGTTCCGGAATTATTATATGAATGTTCATCCTTTGTTCATCGTATTCGGAACCTGAGTGTGAGCGCAAAACCCCGGATAAAGACTTGGACCTCGGCATGGGTCTTGAGACACATATGGCAACAGGATAATGACACCGCTGTGCGGTGTTTGAAAGAGTGGGTCCATAATAAACGAGTTGAACAGGTAGACAAGACACTTGTTGCCGACTTAAATAAGTTGTCGGAAGAAGATGCATTATGGAATTTGGTACAACTGCGGGGACAGTTGGTAAAAGCTTCGGGGAAACAGGAGATGAACTTGAAAGGCATAATCACTACCATGGACACAGGTCACACAATTAATGTTACAGCATTAGTGGATTCTGGCTGTACAGGGTCATGCATCAATGACGAGTTTGTGGAACGTCACAAACTGAACAAACGAAGGATGCTTCGACCAATGGCAGTCTACAATGCTGATGGTACGCGTAATGTAATGGGCAGCCTGGAGTATATGGTGCAATTCAAGTTGCGTATCGGGGACCACGAAGAAGTTGTGGAATGTGGAGTGGCCAGACTGGGAAAGACGGATCTGTTCTTGGGACACGATTGGCTCCAGCATCATAACCCAGTAATGGATTGGAAAAAGCAAGAAGTTCGTTTTAGTCGGTGTCCTGGAACTTGTTGGGACCGTTCGGAGGTATCGGAACCAGAAGGGGAAGTCGATCCCATGCGGCCTCTAGAATCAGGGGAGCGATTATTAGCCGTGCATATTGGAGATCCGGAGTTATGTATTCGATCAGTGGCAACGGACATTGCGGCGAGGGAAGCCGATGTGGCAGCCAAGTGCACTTTGGAAGAGGTGGTCCCTAAGCACTATTTGGGACATTGAAAGGTCTTTGAAAAGGAAACCTTTGATGAACTACCACCAAGACGTCCCTGGGATCATGCCATTGAATTAACACCGGGATCTAAGGCGGTGGATTGCAAGATTTATCCCCTCAACCATGAGGAACAAGCTCAGTTGGACGAGTTTCTCAAAGAAAACCTGGAGTCAGGATGAATTCAACCTAGCAAATCACCCATGGCATCTCCCTTCTTCTTTGTCAAGAAAAAAGATGGGAAATTACGACCTGTGCAGGACTACTGGCGGTTAAATGAGATGACGATCAAGAACCGATACCCGCTCCCTCTTATTGGCGAATTGGTGGATAAGTTGTCCAAGGCGCGGATATTCTCCAAGATGGATATTCGATGGGGGTACAACAATGTTCAGATCAAGGAAGGGGATGAGTGGAAGGCTGCCTTCCGTACCAACAGGGGGTTGTTCAAACCCTTAGTAATGTTCTTTGGCCTCACAAATTCGCCGGCCACGTTCCAGACCATGATGAACGATATCTTCTGAGTCGAAATCGCTGAGGGATGGGTGGTCATCTACATGGATGATATATTGGTCTTTTTGGATAATCAGCAAGACCATATTCGTCATGTCAACCGCATCTTGGCAAAATTGGAAGAACACAGGTTGTCATTAAAGCCGGAGAAATGTTGGTTCAACCAACCACAAATTGATTTCCTGGGACTGGTTATTAGTCAGGATTCGATTAAAATGGAGCAGGGAAAGGTTAGAGCATTGGCCGACTGGCCCATCCCAACATCCAAAAGGGAGCTCCAGCAATTCTTGGGCTTTATTAATTTCTATCGCCGATTTGTGGAGGGTTTTGCGTGTGTGGCAAAACCGTTAACTCGTTTAACTGGTAAAGTGGACTGGTTATGGACGGAACTTGAAACTGCGGCCTTTCAGGGACTGAAAGACCTTGTGGCGAGGGAGGTGACTTTGAAAATTCCAGACGATGAGGGTCAATTTCAGGTCGAAGTGGATGCGTCGGACTTTGCAATTGGCGGAATTCTGTCACAAGTAGGGAAGGACAATTTGTGGAGACCTGTAGCGTTCATTTCAAAGTCGCTCAATGATGCGGAAAGGAACTACGAGATCTACGACAAGGAAATGCTGGCGGTCATGCACGCATTCTATGAATGGTCTCACTACCTTAAGGGCGCTAAGGAGATGGTGGAGGTTTTAACAGATCATCAAAACCTCACGTATTTCCGAAAACCCCAGAATCTTAACCGGTGGCAAGCGCGTTGGGTGACAGACCTACAGGAATATAACTTTGTCATTAAACATCGGTTGGGAAAGTCCAACTCCAAGGCAGATCTATTATCGTGACGAGCAGGTCATGAGCAAGGGCAAAACGACAATGAGGGTGTTATCTTGTTGAAAGAACACTTGTTTGTCCAAATTTTCGACGATGATAGGGCACTGGAGGAAATTGTGGATCGCATCAGGAAGATTCCAAAGCGTCAGTGGGAGAAACAGGTCGTAAAGGGTCTAGAAGAAGGCGACGGGGATTTCAAGGTGGACAGAGGATTAGTAGAATGGAAGGGCCGAGTATATGTACCCGCTGTCAAACGAATCCGAGGGGAAATAATCCAGATTCACCATTCATGGGGACACTCAGGAATTGCCAAAACCGTGGAGCAGCTGACCCGCAACTACTGGTGGCCTAATATGCGCCGGGATGTTGAGGAATACATCGCGGGTTGTGAAACCTGCCAACATGCCAAACCGGATCGCCAGCCGAGGGCCGCACCGCTCATACCAAATGAAGTACCTCAAGAACCATGGGAGGTTATTTCAGTGGACTTAATGGGACCGCTTCCAGAATCCAAGGGCAACGACATGATAATGGTAGTAGTAGATCGCTTCACTAAGAAAGCTTATTTCTTGCTGACTACGTCATCCATTACATCACAAGGAGTAGCGGTTTTAATGAGGGACAATGTGTTCAGGGACCACGGACTGCCGCGCAAGGTCATCAGTGATCGAGGGCCTCAATTCGCATCAAAGTTTATGGACGATCTGTACGGCATGTTGGGGATCAAACCTAATCGATCCACCGCCTATCACCCGCAAACTGATGGACAAACAGAACGCGTCAATCAGGAGGTCAAAGAATTCTTGACAATGTTTGTCAATCATAGGCAGGACAATTGGAGCGATTGGCTGTCGGTAGCGCAATTTTGTCATAATGACCGAGTACACGCCTCTACGGGATTTTCGCCGTTCTTCATGAATTACGGACGTCACCCACATAAAGGTCTTAGTCCCACGTACAAACCAAAAGTGGTGGCGGTGGAAATGTTGGTAGACGAATTGAAGGATGTCCATTCCCAGGCGCGCGCAGCATTGGACAAAACAGCGACAATGATGAAAGCGTGATACGACGCAGGCAAGTCTCAGGCTCGGCAATATAAGCCTGGCGACAGGGTATACCTTAGCACGGAAAATTTACCCGTCATTCGCGCAACCAAGAAGCTAGACGGCAAGTTTGTGGGCCCCTTGGAAATAGTCGAGAAGGTGGGCGAGTCAGCGTATCGATTGAAGGTCCCAGCCTCCTGGAAAGTCTATAACGTATTCAATGAGGTCCTCCTAAAACCATACAGGAAACCAGGTTTTCCCGATCAAAAGAAAAAGTCGCGCAGAGACAAGAAGCGCAGATGGTTGAGGAGTCCTCAGACGATGAGTACGAAGTTGAGGAGGTCATGGATAGCCGAGTAAGCGGATGTGGTGGCGGACGACTGGAGTACTTAGTCAAGTGGAAGAACTATCCTGTAGAGGATTCCACTTGGGAACCTGCAGAAAACCTCGAAAATGCCAAAAAGGAGGTTCAGAAGTTCCATAAAGCTAACCCCGCTGCACTACGACGCCTTGTCAACACACGAGACTTGCATTACCGCAAGTGGCAGAATCATACGGACACATGCGCACCCAAGCGGTTATTTGGATGGGAAGATGGAAAATTCGAGCGGGAGTACCTCAAAAAGCTGAAACGGAACTGGCAGAGATGGAAAGGGGATCGGCGAGACATATACATGGAAAAGGACATGGAAGGGGCATTCTCAAGAGACCTTGAGCATGGCAGGCCGGTTAAACCTGCGCTTCATTCCCCTACGGCACAACTCATAGCGTCGACTTCCCGGGATGTGAAGTCTTGAAGAGAGGGCTATGTTACGACCTTACAATTTTCTGGCGATTTTTCTATATTTTTATCTATTTTCCTTGGGGCTCTATTGACACTTCTCTGGATATAGGCAACGACTCCCACCCCTAACGGGATACTCCGAGGGCTTAGATCAGCAGTGGCTGTACCGCGGCATATGGGGTTATAGGGGTTAAGACTCTGGGCGAGTCCGGGCGGTTCTAGATGGTAGGCCTGGGTTTTGTTGCTGCGTGTGCACAGCCTAGCAGCTGCGCAGTCTGTGCGCACAGACCAGGCGTTGGGGTATATAAGGAGGGTGTCTTGTAGGTACGAGTCTCTAAGACTCTAGATAGTTTCCTCTTACCAGGTCACTAGTCTATTGTGTTTTCTTTATCTCTTTATTCTATCACTCTTTCACGAGGCTTGTGGTTGTGGTGGGATCCGTCCTAACAAACACAGGTCATTGGTGGTGGGGAACACAGGTGCAGGTGGCGTAGCTTCAAATTGATTCAGATCATTCTAATGATGAAATACAGAAATTAATTGAACAACGCAAGCCTGGAGCTACCATAGCCCCAGTCATCCTCTCATCTGATAAAACTCAAGTCACACAATTCCGCTCCAAACAGGCCTATCCCTTATACTTGACGATCAGCAATATCCCAAAGCATCTACGGCGTAAACCATCAAAACATACTCACGTTCTCTTGGCGTATTTACCAACAACAAAACTGGAACATATAACAAACCAATCATCCCGTCGACGCTCACTCACAAATCTATTCCACTCTTGCATGTCAAAAATCCTTCACCCTCCTAGGCAGGCTGGGATTGATGGTGTAGAGATGGCTAGTGGAGATGGCATAATTCGGCGCGTTCACCCAATCATCGCCGTCTATGCATGTGACTATCCCGAGCAAGTACTTGTCACTTGCACCAAGACTGGTGACTGTCCCAAGTGTCTCACAAAGAATGCCGAGCTGGGTAGCATCGTCTCAGAGCTAAAATATAGGGACGTTGCTACATTATGCAAAATTTATAAGCTCGCAGATGAAGACGTGACACAGTTCTTGGAGAAATGCGAGGAATATCATATCAAGCCTGTTTATCGCCCATTCTGGGCTAATTTACCTTATCTGGACATATATCGCTCCATAACTGTCAACGTGCTACACCAAATTTTTCAAGGTATCATCAAACATGCCTGTTCTTGGATTACGGAGATCTTTGACGCCGCAGAAATCGATGCGCGCTGTCGCGCTTTTCCACCAAATCATCATATTCACATTTTCTCCAAGGGAATATCTTCTTTGTCACAGGTAACTGGTCAGGAACATAGTCATATTTGCCGCTTTCTCTTAGGTCTCCTTATTGCGGCTCCACTACCAGACTGTCCTTCTCCTGCGCGGATCATTCAAACAATTCGAGCACTTTTGGATTTCACCTATCTTGCACAGCTTCCCATACAATCCACAACAACGCTTGCTCAACTAGAGCATGTGCTTTTGACCTTTCATGAAAATAAGGATGTTTTTATTGTTTTGGGTGTACGACGGAATATGAACCTCCCCAAGCTACATGCATTCCGCCATTATATTGAATCTGTTCTACGATTTGGCAGTATTGATAACTATAACACAGAACACACAGAACGCCTTCATATCGACTTGGCAAAAGATGCACATTGTGCTACGAATCAGAAGGACGAATTTATGCAGATGACCATCTGGCTTGAACGCAAGGAAAAAATGATGCGTCACAACATGTTCATTCAGTGGCGTCTGTCAAACCAAGCTGTTGGCTCAACCTTACACCAGCGACATCATGCTCAGTTACTTGTACCCAATCGGGTGTTCAAGATGGCCCGTAATCCAACAATACGTGCAGTGGCTTTTGAGAAGATTGAAACATGTTATGAGGCATCCTTTTTTCGTGCTGCTCTGGCACGCTACATGGTTATGACCAAATATCCTCACCTGACAACTAATGTTCAAATTGAAAACAAAGCTGTCGGCCTTGATTTTGAATTTGATGCTGTCTCAGTATACCACAAAATCAAGTTTTATGCAAAACCTGGTATCACATCTGACGACTTGGAGATGAAAGTTTTGGACTCAATCCATGCACGGCCAAGTAGGTCTAATACTAAGCGCCCCGAACGCAAAATTCCGGCACGATTTGACACAGCGTTAATCACCATAAACGGCAGACTACAAGGGATCAGAGGTTCGTGGTCTATTACATGAGTATATATTATTCACAAGAAATGTAGGCTGTCATATTGGACAAATTCGTGTGATCTTCTCAATCCCAGAACAAGGCATGAGAGTACATTTCCCTGGCGTTACCAAGCCAGCAGAGTATCTTGCATACGTTGAATGGTTTGCGCCATTCCCCCAGGCCCCCAAAGACGACACAGTGTTATACAAGATTCATCGAGATATCAGACATGACCAGCGACTTACAAGCATTGTCCCCATTGATGATATTCGGCAAAGTGTCCATCTATTCCCCCACTTTGGAGAATCAGTTCCACCCGGCTGGACGAGCGACAATGTCCTGGAAAAATGCAGTGATTTCTACTTGAATACCTATTCTGATTGCAATAGCTACATCGAGTTAACTTGATTTGATTCTTTTATTTTCACCTGATGCTTGGCAGGCTGAACACCAATAAATTAAATTTGAATGTCACTTCAAGCATGATCATCTCCAGCTTCTCTCATATATCATCTAGCTGATATTGTTGATATAATTGCTCAATCAGATCTCGCAGCAGCTTTGCCCACATCTTGGTCAACGGCCCACTGTTCTGGAATCCATCGACACTTCTTCAGTAGGAAGGAAGGCCAGATGTGATCACAATACCGTTATCCATCTCCATAGTGTGAACGAGACTCTCATGATCTTGGATTGTCATCATCGGTATGCAATCTCAGCATGAGCAGACGCTTTACTACATTCAGATGGTAAGCCTCCCTCCCTCATACTCACCACAGTGTACTAGCCCAAGAACTCTGAGCTGAGGCAGGTTCCCATTCCAAAACCGCTTGACGTGGGTAGTTGATAGTTTTAGGAGCGTTCATGGCCTTGATCTTATACTCAGGGAGAATTTATCTCCAAATTCCCTGTATGTCATGAGCTAGTGGCCATATCCCATTCGACTGACTTCAGATGTAGCTGATTCCCGGTCATGAAGTCATAGGAGAGCTAGTTGAAATGGGTCAGGACGTCCAAGGTTTCTCCATCGGGGACCGCATCGTTGCAGACGTGGGGATTTCGGTAAGGCATGTGTCAGGGCATACCTTCAACAACTCGTGTATGTGGCTCAACACATCAGTGCGACACTTGTTTCTGCTGTCGCCGGGGCCAATCCTTGCTATGCGAGAATTTCAACTCTCACGGTGTTACTCAAGACGGTGGCTTTGCGGAATATGTTGTATAGTGAGCATTTAGCCCTTTTCTTCAGTATGCCATATTGAAGCGATTTTTCACAGCAAGCAGCACAAGTCAGGAATCTTAGCAACAAGAGGCGATTTTGCTCGAGCCAAGCGGCATGCGCCATCCATGAACTTGACAAGCTAAACCCACCTATTGCCCATCATTGCAACTGCCTTTCAAATCTATGTGAAAATGTTTGTCAACTTGATATCAGATCCGCGGTCGCGCTAGACAATACAGATGATTGGCTCAAGGGGTGAGTAAAGAGGAGTATGCTGCGCGGCGCTGGGTACGCAAACGAAGGGTGGTGTGGAGGATATTGTTACAGTCTCTTTTCCTTTCGTCGACAGACTTACTTTATTATATAATCATCGTTATGCGTTTCATGGACGCTCATCTCCTTTAGCTACTTTACCTTCACATTTCCTTTCTTAGGTATTTAGCTGTACGTTTCCTTTTATATTTCTCTTGTTCTTTTATGTATATAAACCTTCTTGTAAAGTAGCTAGACTCCAGTTCCAACTTAATCGAATTCTTCTCTCAACTTCTGAACGAAAACTCCTCGCTCTCATCTCTTTGAGCTCGTCGTTTATTTGACCTTTGTCATCATTTGACTTAGTGTCCAGAACCTGTCCAGTAGGCTGGGAGCAGACCGAGACTCTGCTTGCCACTGTTGACTTAGAACGAATTGCGTTGAGAGCATCGATCTTAACACAAGTTGGAACTCACAGAACCGCTCAGTGTTTCTACACTAGCCAGACACCATTGATACCAGAACCTCGAACCTCAGACCCCCGAACGGCTCTGCCCGTTTTAGACGAAAGTATTATCTAGATCGACGAGAAGTTTTTCCATCGACTACTGGAACAGGGTGGTATTTCCGCTCAGGAACTAAGAAGAAGAACGAACCAGTACCAGCATCCCTCTTTGAAGGTGATTATATTGAAGGAGACGGAAAGGAAGTCTTCCCAGATAACGTTTGGATCGAGTGGATCAACGAAGATCTAAAAGAGGACTTTTATTCTCTATTTTATCCACCCACTGAAGAACCAGAATCCTCCTGGTGGAACGAATTCATCAGTCTCTCTGGAGCACCACCACAGGATAGATACGCACTTCAAGACAAAGGGATACAGCCTTGGAGAGACTTCCTAGAACAGAAACAGATCGAACAAAGTCTATTTGGAGATCCAGAATCAGGGAAGAAGAAAGACGAAACAGGAGAACCTACAGATCCGAAAGAAGAAACAGAAAAGATGGCATCCGACGTAGCAGCACCTGCCTCTAAAGGAGATATCAAACCGCAGCCTATGCGCGTTTTTACAGGAAAACGAACCGAAGCGAAGGCTTTCATTGGAAGTCTTGAAGATTACTTTGTTTTGAATGATGATAACTATAAAAACAAAGCACAGAAGCAGATTCGATTTACTCTTGCCTGTCTTGGGCAGGAACTTGATGATTGGAAAGTCCTGATCAAGGATGAATTGGACGATGAAGAAGAAACAACCCTTACTTGGACGAATTGGGCAGAATTCAAGAAACGTTTCTTAGCCGATTGGGGGGAAGTTAATAGTGCTCTCAGAGCGCTGAACAATCTAGCCAATCTCAGAGTAGGGGGCGACATTTCAGTCCCTGAATATATCAGAAAATTTCGCATGGAAATCGGTACTTCAGGATTGAAAGGAACTACTGCGCAGCTCCAGGCCTTTGTCAAAGGACTCCCCGAAAGTATTGCTACAAAGATACTTGAAGCAAATGTTCTATCCATGAAAGAAGCGTATGAAAAGGCAGAACAGCTTCATGGCGCTTGGGAAATGATGCGAGCGCTTGGAAGAAAACCAGGACAAGGGAATCGCTCCAATTTTAACCGAAACACCAATAATAGGGGCGGATCAACCCGATCAGTAAATGCGATGCCCACTGGACGTTTGACAGATGAACAAAAGGAGGAATACATGAAATCTGGAAAATGTTTCAGATGTGGAAACCAGGGGCATGTTTCAAGGAATTGTCCCAAACGAAACACCACGTCAAACGCCTCCTTCAGGGCCTCCTCATCGTTTCAGAATAAGGGGATCAGATCCATCCCTGAAGATACGCCCAAGGAAAAGAAAGATGACCCAGTTGCAAGCATCAGAGCGATCCTTGCTGGGATGAAGGTCGATGAACGAGAAGGTCTTCTCAATGAACTCGAGAACGAGGGTTTTTAACCCGGAAGCGTCATACAGCGGTTGACACTTCCATAACAAATGGACATTCACAGTTAGCGCTTGATTCTGTAATAGTAAGATCGAATAATGACAAGCGCCTTTCAATTTCTGTGGAGACGTCCGATTTACCCGCTGAAACTTCGGCTCTAATCGATTGTGGAGCAGAAGGGAATTTTATTGACGAAGAAGTAACCACCAAGTTATCAAAAGAAAAATTGCGAAAACCAATCAAAGTCAGAAACGCAGATGGAACGGTTAACACTAATGGAATAATCACACATCGAGTCCATATTCAATATTCGATTGGAGGAAAACGATACAGCAACTGGTTTCTAATCACTAAATTAGGAGATCAACGATTAATTTTGGGGATCCCTTGGTTAGAAGAAAACAATCCTACTATTGATTGGAGAGATAAAACGATACACCTCATCGATGAACAACGGAATGAAGGAACTATCTGGCAAATGGCATTGGACAATCAACAATGGGGAGAAGACGATTACTGGATCAGAGTTAAGACGTCAGCATCTCAAGCGTTAGAACATCACTTGAAAAAGGATGAACCAAAAACGGAATTACCATCAGAATATGGGAAATGGCGCTCAGTCTTTGAGAAAAAGGCATCAGAACGATTCCCAACTTCCAGAACTTGGGATCACGCTATCGATTTGAAAACTGGTTTTAGTCCTAAAGTTAGCAAAATCTATCCGTTATCAATCAAAGAACAGTCGTCGCTGGACGAATGGATTGAAGAACAGCTAGCTAAAGGTTACATCAAACCGTCGAAATCTCCTCAAGCATCGCCATTCTTCTTTGTCTCAAAGAAGGAAAGTGGTGCGCTTCGGCCATGCCAAGATTATAGATATTTAAACGATTGGACAATCAAGAATGCATACCCATTACCCCTAGTATCCGACCTCCTTACAAAACTCGCTGGTGCACAATATTTCACCAAATTAGACCTCCAATGGGGATATAATAACGTCAGGATCAAGAAAGGGGACGAATGGAAAGCTGCTTTCATTACCAACAGAGGATTATACGAACCAACTGTTATGTTCTTCGGTTTATGCAATTCGCCATCTACATTCCAAACTATGATGAACGAATACTTCAGAGACATGATTAATGAAGGATGGCTCATTATCTACATGGACGACATCTTGATATGTTCTCAGAATTTGAACGAACTAGAAGAACGAACAAAAAGGGTTCTCGATCGATTAGAAGAGAACAATCTGTTCCTGAAATTAGAAAAATGTAAATTTGCTGTTCAAGAAGTTGAATTTTTGGGCATGATCATCTCACCCGGAAAAATACGAATGGATCCTATCAAACTCGCAGGAATAGCTGATTGGCCAGTACCATCAACGGTTAAACAAGTCCGATCATTCCTAGGTTTTGGAAACTTTTACAGACGTTTTATTGGAAACTTTGCAGCAATCGCAAAACCACTCACAGATCTAACCAAGAAAACGGAACCATTTGACTGGAATAATGAGCGCCAACTTGCCTTTGACACCCTAAAGCAACGGTTCGCCTCTATGCCAGTATTGTTAATGCCAAATCCTGCAAAACCATTCATCCTTCAAACCGACGCCTCCAATAAAGCAATTGGAGCGGTACTGAAACAGGCTGATGAATCTGGAGCACTCCATCCGTGTGGATTTATATCCCATGCGTTAACACCAACGGAACAGAATTATCAAATTTATGACAGAGAACTGCTTGCAATCATCAAGGGACTTGCAGTATGGCGCCATCTATCACATGGTTCTCCTCACACGATCATCGTCCATTGTGATCACAAGAACTTGTCCTACTATCGAACTGCTCAACGCTTAACACCTCGACAAGCTCGGTGGTCATCATTACTATCTGAATATGATCTTCGTATTGAACATATACCTGGCACAAAAATGTTCGAAGCAGATGCATTATCCAGACAGCCAGATCATATGGGAAATGATGAGGAACAAACTACGGTCACGGTTTTGCCGAATGACCGATTTATTCGACTAATCAATGATGATCTTGCCAGCGAATTAAAGAAATACATGGCAAACGACGATTTTGGACGCATCCTTATTGAAGTTATCACTAAGCAAAGGGCACCACCAATTAAATCCAAACTACAAGACTGGACATACACTCATGGTATCGTTTATTACTTGGGCAAGATCTATGTGCCTGATCGAATTGAGTTGCGCACTCGATTAATTAAGGAGATACATGAAGCATTATCTTCAGGACACCCTGGACGATTGAAAACACTAGCACTTTTGAAGCGTGATTATTGGTGGCCTGGAATGTATAGACATGTCAAAGAATGGGTTGAAGGTTGTGCACTTTGCCAACAGATGAAAGTCAATACCCACCCAAATTCACCAGCATTAATCCCTATTCCATCAAAAGCTACTCGGCCATTTCAACAAGTCACACTGGATTTTATCACCGATCTTCCTATATCTGACGGTTATGACTCCATTCTGGTCACGGTGGACCATGGCCTTACGAAGGGGGTAATTTTTACTCCTTGCAATAAGACGATCAACGCCTTAGGAACTGCAGACCTCTATATCTCTGAAATATTCAAACGCTTTGGACTCCCTGACATTTTAATCTCGGATAGAGGACCGCAATTCTCCGCCAAAGTATTTCAAGAAATACGAAAAGCTCTAGGAATCGATCATAGAATGAGCACAGCCTACCATCCTCAGACAGATGGAGAAACTGAACGTGTAAATCAAGAACTCGAAATTTATCTTCGAATGTTCTGCGCAAATGAACCTCATAAATGGAAACCACTACTACCCATCGCTGAATTTGCACATAATAATCGATATCACGACACAATAAAGACATCACCATTTCAACTTATGTACGGATCAGATCCAATCGCTATCCCTACAGCAGCAATCAAGATGACCGCACCAGCAGCAGAAGAACGACTTCTGATGCTCCGAAAAGCTAGAGAAGAAGCCCTAGCCGCTCACGAACTAGCTAGACAAATGGTCACTCATAGATACAGAGACAAGTCAATCAGATTCGAAAAGGGTGACAATGTCTGGCTCGAAAACAAGAATTTCCACATTCCATATCAATCAAGAAAGTTAGCACCAAAACGGGAAGGACCCTTCCAGGTTGAACAAGTCATGGGACCAGTTACTTACAAATTGAAATTACTGAAACAATGGCGCATTCACCCTGTGTTTCATGCATCGCTCCTCACTCCATATAAGGAAAACTCAATGCACGGCCCGAATTTCACTATGCCACCTCCCAATATGGTTAATGGACAAGAAGAGTTTGAGATCGAGGCTATCCTTGGACATCGAAAACGCGGAGCCGGTTATCAATATTTAGTCAAATGGAAAGGCTATGGAGCAAATGACAATACCTGGGAACCAGAACGACATCTGGGCAATGCTGCGGATATTTTGGTAGAATATAAAAACAGAAGAAATCTTTGAAGCAATCAACACTATGACTTATTATCGCACCAACCTCCAATTAAAACATAATATCCGCTATGTCAAGAGATTTTGCAGAACTGTTGGACGATACACTCCTACTGTCAAAACCAGATACTCTGTCACGCAGATGTTCGTTCCTGCCTTTAAACACCCTTCCAAACGAACACTCTCTATATATCAGAAACTGAAATACATCCCAATGATGTCAAAACCGCCTAAAGTATCATGATTACCTCCTCACAAACGAACGCATCCACAAGGCCATACAGAGATCCCATATAATGCTTTATCAAAGTACCTTCCCCAGTATCATCGTCTCTCTTTTGATCTAGGGGAGTTACCCACGTTTCAGGAAGCCGAATCACATTACCTTCCAGCATCAGTTCACCCTTGTTTTCAATATGACAACGTTTATCACAGAGTTTGGTTACGACGAACCTTCCCTGAATTATCAGAAGCTTTACAATGGATTATCCAGCTTGGCAGAGACATTTCCGCGGAACAATGGCAATATGAACGACGAATGAACATAAGGGGAAGTGAAAATTTTAACCGCACACGAGCGCAAATGGAAATAACACTTGCAACCGAACGATATTACGATCTTCTGAACCAGGCAATACAGGCTAGTATGAACAATCCAGAAATACGTGTCACACTACATACACACCCTGAACAAATCCGTATTCCACACCCTGACGATGCAAGAACCCGATCAGAACAAGAAGAAGCAGCTAGGAACTCTCGTGAGAACTTTCTCAGAACCAGGGAACCTGAGATCAAAGAGATCTTAGCTTTGGACTCCGACGATGAGATTTGGGATATTTAAACCACACTCAATGGTCTAACCCCCTCATCTTATCGATACAGCATGTCCGCCATCATCGTCATCGCCTACCTCATCACTTTCGCCTTCGCGCTCTTGGTCACAGCCTGTGGCCATTTTTATGATCCCTCTCTCGCCGCTGCTTCCCCGTTCGTCGCCACCGCCCATGACCTTCCTATTGAGGTCTTCGTCACCGTCACCACCACCATTGACGATTATCTTTTCCCGAATTGGCCTGCCTCCCCTTCGTCCACCGTCGCCGACCTCCACCAACATCCAGATGAGCTCGCGGACTTCGTTATTGAAGAAGAAGCACCTTTACCCGCTCCACCCACACCACCTCTCGCCAGGATCCCTAACGCCACCCTTCTTCAGGCTCAGGAAGCCCTCGCCACCTTCATCGTTGACTATCAGCTTTTTGCCGGACCCCTCGATGCCATGCTCAACACCGCCCTCACCACTGACCCTCACACCATCACGGATGAAGAACGCAATGCGATCCTTGAACAAACGGTCCAGCTCGACTATATTACAAGGACGTTGCAATGGCGGTTCAAAACCGCTAACCATGATGTCAACACCATCGCCGAATGGTTGAAATCGCAAAGGGATCATGGGTGGACAAATGGTGGAAACCATGGTTGGGGAACAGGTTAAGAAGTCGGTGACTTCTTGCATACGAAGGGGGTAATGTTACAGTCTCTTTTCCTTTCGTCGACAGACTTACTTTATTATATAATCATCGTTATGCGTTTCATGGACGCTCATCTCCTTTAGCTACTTTACCTTCACATTTCCTTTCTTAGGTATTTAGCTGTACGTTTCCTTTTATATTTCTCTTGTTCTTTTATGTATATAAACCTTCTTGTAAAGTAGCTAGACTCCAGTTCCAACTTAATTGAATTCTTCTCTCAACTTCTGAACGAAAACTCCTCGCTCTCATCTCTTTGAGCTCGTCGTTTATTTGACCTTTGTCATCATTTGACTTAGTGTCCAGAACCTGTCCAGTAGGCTGGGAGCAGACCAAGACTCTGCTTGCCACTGTTGACTTAGAACAAATTGCGTTGAGAGCATCGATCTTAACAGATATTGAGAGCCTCTTCGAGCAGTTGGGGCGGGGGAAGACAGTTGCGATGCGAGATTGGTCATCCAGGAGATGAATTTCCTTAGGCGGAGGCAGGAATGCCTGGTATGTTGCGCTTTTGGCTTGTTGGCATTGTGTTGATCTGATTCTGTGATTGCGAGGGAGATGCGCAGGGGAAGGGACTAGCTTACAACGGGACACTCCTCACCATCCAGTGGTGCTATCCTCAACGTTCAACCAGTCACCCAAACCTTCTGTGGCAACATCATCATATACCCAATAACATTTGTGGTCTGTGGTGTGTATGACATCAGGGATTGTGGGGCGGGCTTGTCTTGTCTTGTCGACGGCGGCTCCAATGCGAAACGTATCAAGCGGTTCCGTATTCAATGCCAACATGTTCATTGCATGTTGCTTTCCTTCCCCTCTTTGAATGTCGTGCGATCCACAACTAAGTACACCCGCTGACGACCTTCAGTGGCTCGACAGAGAACTTACAGCTGCAGCTATGGTGCAGGCGGGACAAGTGGAGATGTTGGAGAGTCAAATCAAGGCAATGATTTGGCAAACAGTAGTGGCGATGAAGGAAGACTTTGATAAGGCGGAGCGGGGTCCGCATGCGGCTGTCAATGGTAGCTGTAATGTGCTCATCACGGTTGATGTGAATCAGCAGCAGCAGGAGATGAAGAAGAAACAGCCCTCGATCTGTCAAGCCCAAGGATGCACTCGTCCCGCTCACCGAGTCTACGGCGCACACGCTGCATAGGAGGTGCCACCAATGCTAGCGGGAGGAGGGGGCATCAGTTTCGGTGGTCGGCAAATGGGAAAGCCAGGCGAAACTTAGCGTCATGGACGATATGATGCTGAAGATGTTGAGGCATACAGGCAGACAAGCTAGACACAGAATTCGTTGCACACGTTCCTCGCAACCTCTCTCACATCTAAACAGGCACACTAACAAATTGCTATGCCTCTCCCTCTGCCAATGTAAGTGCATGAAAATCTCAGAGTTCGAGGAGGATTAACATTCCTAGTGAAAATTATTCTATTATGGAGCTAGACAAAAACTCAGTTTTTGCATTGCCAGATGACCCTGTTCAAGATATTGTAAGCTCCCTGTTTCTTTCTCACTATGTTCTTTTCACTGAAACCGTCCAGCAAGCTTTCATCACTGCCAACATGAGCCAATTTGATGACTCTGAGTCAAGTGACAATGAAAAGGATGGAGGCGCAGCCGATTGTGAAGTTGTGGATGGAGGTGATGGTGTGGGTGTGTCAGGAGAAAAGATGACAACAACAACAACAATGACTGCAACAACAACAATGACCGCGACCACAACAACGACGTTGAATAACAGCGGCTTTGATGCAGATGTCGAGGACAACATCTGAGTCTGACGTAGAAAGATTGGTACAAAATGATGTATATGATAGTGATATAGCGATGTGAAAATGCCAGTAATTCATGGTAATATACGTTAATCAAGGGATGCTTGCAACCCTTTCAATATTTTCAGTTTTAATTGCCTGTAATCGGCCATCATCACTAATCAGGGTGAATATGACTTAATCAGGGCGTGAGGTTTTTCCTGATGTTGCACCACTGATGACACAATGAATCACTTGCACAATGATTCACATAGTGATATGAGTCCACAATAAACCTACTAGTATTCTTCCGTCTATCCCATGTACCATTTGAGACACTTGTACAAAGCAACATGCAGGCTTTGTCAATGCATATATATGAAGGTCTGCTCTCATCATCTGGATATACATGTTCCAGGAAATTTAGAATGTTTGTAGGTGATTCTGCCTTTGTAAATTTGTCCCATGCAATAACAACACCACAAGGTGCACAAATTGTTTCAACACAATATGTTCTTGGAGGAGTGAAGAGTTCTGCATTTCTTCTTTGAACAATCTCTTCAGCATCATGGGGTTGTTGTGCTTGATCAAAAGTTGGCATCCAAGGCCATGTCTCATCTGATCTTCTCATTGCCCTTCTATATCTGTTACAATTTCTTTCCCTTTCGTCGACGGACTTACTTTATTATGTAATCATCGTTATGCGTTTCATGGACGCTCATCTCCTTTAGCTACTTTACCTTCATATTTCCTTTCTTAGGTATTTAGCTGTACGTTTCCTTTTATATTTCTCTTGTTCTTTTACATATATAAACCCTCTTGTAAAGTAGTTAGACCCCAGTTCCAACTTAATCGAATTCTTCTCTCAACTTCTGAACGAAAACTCCTCGCTCTCATCTCTTTGAGCTCGTCGTTTATTTGACCTTTGTCATCGTTTGACTTAGTGTCCAGAACCTGTCCAGTAGGCTGGGAGCAGACCGAGACTCTGCTTGCCACTGTTGACTTAGAACGAATTGCGTTGAGAGCATCGATCTTAACAATATCCTCCCAAAACATTGGCTCTATGGTTGATGACATGTCTCTGCCACCTTCCTTAGTGATGTGCACAAGCTTGGGTACCTTGTATTTTAGTATTGCTGCAATTACTAACATGGCAGAATCTTCCAAATAGGTTTTCATGATATGCACAATATACACCACCACATGCATTCAACAGGTCACCTGTACAATCTGGATATCCACAATGCTGTAGTATTGTCAAACAATGAATAAACAACCTGAATCTTTTAAGACTTACTGTGTGCCCCATTACAATCCCATCTAAAACAACCATTTTTACAGGTGCACAGTCCTCAATGGTGGTTGTTTGGAATGGAAGTGGAATTGCAACATCTTCCATGCCAATAGTAGCAGATGGATCTATATCTGCAGGTTCTATATTCTCAGGCCTCTCTCTGTACTTTTGTGTGCATTCATCACAACTATGTTGTAATGATCCAACAATGATACCACTGTTTCCCAGAAATTGAAATGCTCCTTTTGTAACATCATCTATTGGTAGGCCATCTTCAACAGTGAAATTAACTCCGGACTCAGTAGCCTGCATACATATTGACTCTTGTATAAATGCCTCCCATATCTGCCTTCTTGCAACCTTCACAGACCCAAGTGGCTGCTGATGCATGGAAGTTATAAATGCCACTCATGACACATGAAGTGAATAATCTATCAACCCACAAGTTCTGTCCAATCTTAATACATGTGGCAGAATTCAAGTACAGCCTATCATACTTGTTGTTTGTTTCATTTGGTATTCTTTCATGATCTGCATAGTAAATTGTCTTGCAATCTGGGCAGTATCCACTGAGTACTGGGACTTGTTTGTAAGATGCAAATTTTTTCACTAATGTCACAAGTGGAATATCCCTTGGTTTTGTATGTTGCAACAATGACCTTGGATTACAGCTCATGGATTCACAAACAACTGAATCTGGACAAATGACATGCACAGGAGATATCTCATTAAGTGACACTGGTTTGAGCTTTCCTGTAAATTTTTCTTTCTTGTCATAAGGATACAATTTCACAGCATTTAACACTCCCCCCCCCCCCTTCCGAGCGGAATCCAAGCCCATTCCGAGTTCATTCCGAGTTATGCCAAAAATGCTCGGAATTCTGAGCAGACTCCGAGTTCATTCCGAGCCCATTCCGAGTCCATTCCGAGCTCACAGGAATCCGAGGTGAACTCGGAATGAACTAGGAATGAACTCGGAATGAACTCGGAATGAACTCGGAATGAACTCGGAATGAACTCGGAATGAACTCGGAATGAACTCGGAATGAACTTGGAATGAAACCATTTTGAATCCATTCTCAGTGCCATAGAGGAGTAATATTTGCAAGTTATCACCAAGCTCAAGTATACATAGACCCTCCACCTCTTTGAAGTCTCCTACTATGGTATAAAGTGTACTGGCACATGCCACACTCTCACACTAGTCATATATGACCTCAGTGGCTTAATTCTGAATATGTATCATCAATATTCTCTGCATTATTGTTCAAATATGTGTCATCACACATGGTGACTGCAATCTAAGCACAATGTACTGTACATATATGTATGTTCTACATATCCTCATCCTCATCAGAATCTCCTAACCCTCCCTCATTAACCCTCTTTTCCTGCCTTTCAATGACATGCTTTGCATGATAGAAAAGCATGGTATGCAGAAACCAGTGGAAGTTTGAAGATGTCATCCTCCTCAAGATGTTGTCAAATCCACCCAACCAAGCATTCAACTGCTCACAAGCTTGTGTATTAAATGCCTGCTTATAATATTGTCTGCCCCTTTCATCTATCTCCACAATCACTAAATTTGGGGCAGATCCATCCAGTGGTGCTGGATTGCACCATTTACGACACAATGCATCAGTTGCTTTATGGTTAACATAGTGATAAGAATCCACAATGAATCTACTGGTATTTTTCCACCTTTCCCATGATCCATTGGAAATACTTGTTTGAAGCACCAAGCAGGCCTTGTCAATACAGATGTATGCAGGTTTACTCTCCTCAGTTGGATAAACATGTTCTAAAAATTGCAATATATTTGTTGGAGATTCAGATTTTGTGAACTTTCTCCATGCAATGACAACACCACATGGTGCACAAATGGTTTCAACACAATAGGTTCTTGGAGGTCTGAAGAGTGCTGCATGTCCTTCAACAGTTCCTTCAGCACTACTTTCAATATCATGGGGTTGCTGTGCTTGATCAGCAGTATGCATCCAAGGCCATGTTTCATCTGATCTTCTCATGGCCCTTCTGTATCCTCCAAGCACATTGTTCTGTGTTTGATGACATGTCTTTGCCATGTTTCTTGATGTTGTGCACATGCTTGTGTACCTTGTATTTTAATAGTGTTGCAACCTGTTACATGGCACAATCTGCCCACCAAATTTTCATGAAATGCACAATACACCCCACCACGTGCATTCAGCAAGTCAGCAGTACAGTTTACATATCCACAATGCTGAAAACTATGAATATAAATTCAGAGGGAATAATATGTGAACTTACAGTATGTCCTATCACAATTCCATCCACTACAACCATTTTCACAGGTGCACAATTTTCAACAATGTTTGTCTGAAATGGTGGGGTAATTGATGCATCATCCATACCAATGATAGCTGATGGGTCTATGCCACCAGTATTTGCAGACCTTTCTCGATATATTTGGGTGCATTCATTGCAGCTGTGTTGTGTTGAAATGCCAATGATGCCACCATTTCCTAAAATTTCAAATGCTTCTCTTGTGACACTATCTATTGGCAGGCCATCTGCCATTGTCACATTGACACCAGACTCAGCAGCCTGCATCCTTAATGACTCTTGAACAAAAGCTTGCCATATCTGCCTTCTTGCCACTTTTACACACTCAAAACCAGTATTCCAAAACTGAGCATAAGTGGCAGGTGATGCATGAAAATTATAGATTCCACTCATAACAGCAGATGTAAACAGCCTATCAACCCATAGATTCTGCCCTATCTTCATATATTTGGCAGAATTCAAATATACCCTGTCATATCTATCTTGAGGTTGGATAGGGACTCTCTCATGATCAGCATAATAGACTGTCCTGCAATCTGGACAGAAACCACTTAGCACAGGCACTTGCTCATAGGAGATAAAGCCTTTAACCAGAGTGACCAAAGGAATATCCCTTGCTTTTGTATGTTGTAGCAGGGCCCTAGGATTACAGCTCATAGTCTCACAGACAACAGAATCAGGACAAATGATATGTACTGGAGATATATCTTTATGTGAGACTGGTTTTAACTTCCCCTTGAACTTTCCTTTATCATTATAAGGATGCAGTTTCAGCAATTTAGCAAGAGAGTCCAGCTTCAAACATAACTTTGTTTTGATTTTTTCATTGTCATCATTATCATCTGTTTGCAGCATTGGTTTTCCTTCTATCTTTTGCAGTATTGCCTGAGATAGACATCTTATCCAACTAGTGATAGCAGTGGATACTTCTCCTCTATGCTGTCATGTTTGTTGACGTGCATGGAGACTGATAAGGGTTGTATTTTCAGTGATGGAAAACAGAATGATAAGCACTGTTGATAGAGATATTGCAGGATCAAAATTGGATTCAACAAACTTGCAGAATGTCTGGAATTGTAGGCCAGGAAAAGCTTGCTCTGGTCTTGCTGCAGCCATTGGAATTAAGCTAATCATCCACAAGCACAGAAAACAACTTGATAGTGCACTCAATGGGCATAAGACAAACATAGAGAGACTACAAAGTTTACATATGTACAAGAGTTTGGATGGACAGAAAGCTTACTTCTTTGTCAATTTCTTTGTCCCTTTCTTCTTCTTGGATCCTCCATCATCATCTGCTACTTTGTGTTGCTTCTTCTTCCCCTTGCTAGCTGCAATGTCATCCTGCTTCTTAAAATATCCCACCAAATCCACAAAGTTATACCCATTTTGCTTTGTGTAACCCCACACTGTCAAGTCATCTGGAGCATCCTCTTCTCCTTCCAACCATGCATGCATTATTGGATAATCAGAGACCTTTGCCAATTTTTTGACATGTGAGTGCCACATGGAAGGGGAGACAAACAATTTGACAAGGTCTGTCACATTGGGTTTCCTCTGTGCTGGCCATTGACCCTTAGAAGCCATGTCATCTACTGTATGCTGAGCCTCCATACAAGCCTTATACTTTTGGTAATATGACTTCAATGACTTGTCATCTTTATCAGTTAGATGACTAGGTATGTTCAAAATGGCAATAAGGTCTGCAGCAGATAATTGATCAGGATGTGCTGTGGAGACACTAGAAGCCCTTGCTGTTGACAAAGTTGAAGCACTGTGACTGGGAATGTTAGTAGGTTCAGATGAGGCTTCATCCTGCAGCATATGTTAAATTCAAGTAAATTGAAGTGGAATGAAAGGCTCACAGCACACAGACAGATGACATGTTTACCATCAACAACTGACCATTCTATAGTTTCCTGATCCACAATGGCATCCTTATACCTGCCTTTTACCACCCAGTTCCCACCTTCATGGACATAGATCTGCTGGTCATACTCTATGCAGTGTTAATGCAGTAGAAAATAACATCACAAAGGCACTTACTGCGCACAGGAGAATATTTCCTGCTCAATTTTATGAGTACTGGTATAATGGATGGGGTGACCTCTGTTTTGAGAACCAGACTGGGGTCAGTGGCAATGTTGACACAGGACTTATAGACCTTAACCAAGCCTTGAGCTTGGATATTGTTGTCCACTATGTCATCTGCATCAGCAAAGCTAAATACATTACCACTGGCTCTGCCCCTGATCACTCCACCAGTGATTCTAGAAGATCCTTCCAATGGCAGTTTGACTTGTTCCTTGATCAATGGAAACATGATAACAGTATATGTATGACAAACCTGTCTCACTGGGAGGAATTTTTGATTCCTCAACCTATTCCTGCTGTGTGACAAGACAGAAATACAATGCAGAGTGTAACACACCTTTCCTGGATCACTCTCATCCTCATTCATTTTCCCTCCAGCATCAAAATCATCCTATTCCAGAACAGGATCAGTGCATATCACACACCATTGGCATATACTTACCTCCACCACTTTACCAGAGTCATTGTCCTGAACCAGTCAGTGATTCTCAAATGGAATAAAATGATAGGCACACCTCATTCACATCCTGATCTCCATCTTCTTTATTTTCACCACAATACTCCTGTTGCATGCTTAGAAATTGGCACATAAAAGAATTGGTGATAACTTACTTCTCCTTCAAGGTTATTGCCTTCACCTTCACCTTCACCTTCACCTTCACCTTCATCTTCATTACCTTCACCTTCACCTTCATTTTCACTTTTGCCTGTCTCACTGTCACTATTGTCATTCTTGCCATTTCCATGACTATCATCTGCCCGATCCTTCACAAGACCTGATCAATCATGAGTGAATGTAGACACTGATCCACTGACTTCACTACTAATCAACTCTACATCTGAGCGACGTAGACGAGAGGCAGTGCTTTGGCTGGCAGCACTACTAGCAGTTGACAAACCACGTTTTGGTGGATGGACAGTAATCCCACTTTCTTCTAATACTGTTTCTGTACTGAAGATACATAATATTCAGGAGAGATGAGAGAGAGAGAGAGAGAGAGAGAGAGAGAGAGAGAGAGAGATGATGATGATGATGATGATGATGATGATGATCAGGCAGGAGAGAGAAGACCAGCAGGGTCAATACCAGCAGTCATGGAGCATTTTCATGCACAAGAAACCAGGAACAGATGTGGAGATGGTAAAAGGGTGGTAAAAGAGAGCCAAAAAGGGGGAGGAACAAGGAAATAAGCAAAATGATTGAGAAAAGCAAGATAAAGACTTACAGTGTGAGCTGGGGGTCATCATTCACCAGTGCATCATCCTCAGCTATGCGAGCAGCAGAAGTTTTCCTGTTTAATGTAAATAAACAGCTTGAAAGCAAAAAACAAATGGCACACCGCTGTGCTGCACCTCTCTTGCCATCACTCTGCTTCGTCTTCACCCGTTTCTTCTCTGCAATTGATATGGTCGACTCCGCTCTGTTCCTCTTGGTGGAGCGGTGGGGGGGGCTAGGGCAACTCATTGACCGAGTGTTCATGGTGGTGGTGGAGGCTGCACTGATCAAACCGATCACTTGCTGTGCTGGCGCATCACGTGATCACAGCCATTGATCGTCACATGACAATCAACGACACGACTGGAGGCGAGGTGGGCTGTGAGTGGGCTGCATGGCTGGGTGAGTGGCTGGGGTTGTGGGTGCGAGAGCTACTGAAGAATTCATTAGTTACAAAGCAAAAAAATACAAAACAAAAAACATACACCATACAAGTAATTCGTCTGGGCCCCATGGTTTGGAGGTGAAGATGTGTGGGGGTGGGGGTGAACTTTGGGATGAAGGCGAGAGGGCAGAGGGGAAGGCGAGGGGGCGAGGACGAGAGGGAGCGTGATAGCGAGGATGAGGGTGAGAGGGTGGGAGGGTGAAGGGTGAAGGTTGACGACGGGGGCGGTGGTATCACGAGCGGTTGGCGGCGTTTGACGTGACGTGTGGAAATGGAGGTGTGGGTGGGCAAACGGGCGAGGCGGCGAGCAAAATGGTGGGCGGCCACTGACGGCTGGTGGCTGCTGTGTGCACATGGGGTATGTGGTAGTGTGCCAGTGAGTGGGTGGACGAGGTGAATGGGTGTGTGTGTGCGTGCGAGTGTGGGGTGGGGTTGGGCGAATGGGCGTCGGTGTTCAGGTGTGGGTGCGGGTGCGAGTAGTGACGAGACTACCTACAAAAAAGTTTAGTAATAAAAATAAACAAAAAAACATACCAGGGCCCAGACGATATCGTCTGGGCCCTGGGAGGTGTTTGGGTGATCGAGTCGGCATGGTTTTGCGCGAAAGGGGTGGCTAGTGGTGGATGCTCGAACAATGACGGCGGATGGTGTGGTTGCGGTGTGGATGTGTGTCGGGGCGAGTGAACGGACGATCGCTGGTAGCCGTGGTCGCTGGTGGCTGATGGGACGTGTGTGAATGGGGCGACTGGAGTGGCATGTGGTTGTGATGTGCACTGTCAGGGCGTGTGAACGAGGGGTCGGGCATTGCTGATGGCGGTGATGGAATGTGTGTGAACGGTGTGAAACAGCGGTGTGGTCATGATGTGCCCTTGGTGTACCACGTGACGGTCAACAACGCATGTCACAGTCGCAGTTGTGTCACATGATGATCAACAATGGCTCAGATATATAACCTGAGCCATGTGTGCTTGCTCCCCTTGGAATGGGCTCAGACTACTAGTAGTCCGAGCCCATTCCAAGGCTGACCAGTCCTAGGACTGGTCAGGTTAGTCCTAGTTGGGCTCGGAATGAGCTCGGAATGGATTTCCAGTCTGAGTTCCATTTTGAGTGAGCTTCCTGCCAACTTTTTGAGCTCGGAATCCGAGGAGTCCTTGTAATCCACTCGGATTCCGAGATTTGGGGGGGGGAGAGTAAAGTGCTCCAATTTCAATAGCTTTGCCATGGCATCAAGCTTGAGGCTGGTTTTTACAGTAAAATTCTCATCATCTTCATCATTGTCCACCTGATTTTCAGAAAAAAGTCTGTTTCCCTTGTCTCTCACCTGCTGCAACACTGCACAAGTTAGGCACCTTATCCAGCCAGTGGCCATTCCTGATATTTCTCCTCTATATTCTGGCTTTTGTTGACGTGCACGCAGGCTTAGGAGGGTAGTATTTTCAGTGATTGAAAACAAGACCATAAGAACTGTTGAAAGAGAAATTCCAGGATAGAAATTATTTTTAATAAACTGGGAGAATGTTGAAAAAGGTATTTCTGGGAAGGGTTGTTCATTTGTTGCTGCAACCACTGGAATGGATAGCATGAAAATCAAAATCCAAACACAATTTGGGAGCATGTTGCAGAGTAACATTATAAAAACACCAGCACTACAAAGATTTGCATAGGTACAGAGCACAATGTCATATAGAGCTTACTTGGAAGCCTTCTTATCCCTCTTGCTACTTCCCTCACCTTTATCTACATTCTTCTTCTTCTGCTTAGACCCACTTCTTTTTCCCTTCTTAGCCCTTGTTTTGTCCTGCCCATCAAAATATGCCATTAGGTCAACAAAGTTGTAGTTTGTCTTTGTGAAGCCCCAGACTTCCATGTCATCAGGGGCACTCTCTCCATCCTCTCCACCTTCTAAGCATTCTTGCATGAGGGGATAATTAGGGACCCTGGACATTTTCTTGACATGGGAGTGCCACATAGAGGGTGACACAAACATTTTGATCAAATCAGTGAAACTTGGCTTCTTTTGTGCAGGCCATTTGCCAGTTGAAGCCAAATCATCAACCTTGTGCTGAGCCTGGATGCAGGCTTTGTACTTTTTATAGTATGCCCTTAGGGAAGTATCATCCTTCTCCACCAAGTGCTTATCAATTTCAAGAAAGATCACCAGCTCTTCAGTTTATTGAAACAAGGGACAGCAGCGCAGTACACCAGCTAAGTAAGGTTTCAATTAACTTACATTTGTTAGTAATGTAGCTTATTCTGCCTATGTGTTAGGTGGAAAAACTGGGGAGCTTAGCATCCAAAATGCCCTCCTTATATACATTTCAGTAACCCTAATCTAGGTACAAAATATAATAATAAAAATACTATTAAACGAGTTTCTTTTATTATTATCTATTTTTAATCATTCTATGATGTTCTATATGACATCATTTCCTTCTAAATGACTCATGTGCACAGCTATATGACTCATGCACAGTAGTATGAGTCATATTCTAAATATAAATGATTCTTATCAATTATTCAATTCAGTTGATAGTCGTCCCATCAAACTCTATAATATCTGTCAAAGATATAAATATCTCTGAACTCTATAATTTCATACATAAGTACAAATAAGAGTTTATCATTACTAATCAGAGTCTAGATGAGTCTATAATCATATGACTAATCATATGACTAATCACATTACTAATCACATGACTAATCACATGCTTATCATGTGATATCACATAATCTGAATAGATATTTAGTTAAATATAGAACACTAATTAATTCTAATTATCTAATTAATTCTTAATTATCTAATCTAACTTTTAACACTCCCCCTTGTTGAATATTTTACTAAATATGTATTCCACATAATTTAAGCATTCTACTATGCTTATTCAACAATAAGTTTTTAGTTAGTATGTCAGCAGCTTGATCTTCAGTTTTGATATAATAAAGATCAACTAAATCATCTTTGACACATGATCTTATATAATGATATCTGACATCCATATGTTTTGTTCTTTGTTCTTGAGCTGGATTTGAAGCCATATAAATTGCTGCTTGATTATCCATTATTAATGGAATGGATCTTATGTTATATCCTAACTCTTCAAACAAATTCTTCAACCAAGATATCTGTCTGCATGCATCTGATGCAGCCATATATTCTGCTTCTGTTGAAGATAATGCAATAGTTTTTTGTTTTGCTGATTTCCAATATACTGGTGCTCCAGCTAACTTGACAACCATCCCTGTTGTTGATTTACGATCAATGGGATTTGATGCCCAATCAGCATCAGCATAACAAATTAAACCATATTTATCTTTTCCATTATATTTAATGCAGTAATCCAATGTACTTCCAACATATTGGATTATATGTAATCCTTTTTAATGTGATCCTGTGAAGGATTACTTACAAATTGTGACATTAGAATTGTTGCATAAACAATATCTAATCTTGTACACATTGCAAGAAATAATAATGATCCTATCAATTGTTGATAGTATGTAATCATTTCTTGTGTAGCATGACCCTCTATTTGTTTGTTTGGTACATAACCAGCTGGTAAAGGCATGTTTACTGGTTTTGCATTAATTAAACCAAACCTTTCAACAATCTTTTTTGCATATTTAGCTTGATCAATTGTGAATATATGATTTTGTTTATCAATCACAATGTTCATTCCTAAATATTCACTTAAATCTCCTAAATCTCTACTTTCCCATTTATCCATGAATTTCTTTTTATGATCATTAACAGTTTTTTCATTATTGCCCATGAATATTATGTCATCAACATATAATATAATGACTATAATGTCATTCTCTGTTCTTTTAACATATATTCCTGTGTCGGCATATAATCTTCTAAATCCTAATTTAGTTATACTGTTATGAGCTTGAATATTCCAAGCTAATGATGCTTGTTTCAAACCATATAAAGCTCTGTTTAATTTATAGACTTTATTTTTATCATTGGTTTTGAAACCATCTGGTTGTTCCATATATATCTCCTCTTCTAATTGGCCATATAGAAAAGCAGTTTTAACATCTAATGCTTTGGGTACCCATCCCTCTAAAGCTGCTAATGCTAATAAGATTCTAACAGTTTCGAATCTTGAAACTGGGCTAAATGTGGCTCCAAAGTCTATTCCTGGTACTTGTGAAAAGCCTTGAGCAACTAATTGTGCTTTATATCTATTATCTTGTTGCTTTATAGTGTAAACCCATCTACAACCTATAGGTTTACGATCTTTAGGTCTGTCAACTAATTCCCATACATTTCTTTTCTGTATAGATTTAATTTCTTCTTTCATAGCTTCTACCCATTTTGAATATGATTCAGGATCTTTATCTTTTATCTTTAAAAGATCTCTGTATACAACAGGTATACCCTTTTCCCTATTCTCTTGATCTACAAGTTTTGCTGCTGCTTTGGATAGTAAGAATTTATCCATTCTTTTCTGTCTTTGTTTACGTCATTCCATCCAGTCTTCATTACTGATCTCTGAACTTGGAGAACTAGGAATTGGTGTAATTACATTATCAGAAGGTGCTGGTGTTACTGTTCTTTCCAGATCTTCTGATTTTTCTGGTTTATTATCAACCTTTTTATCATCAGATTTTATATCTAATTTTGGCTCAACGATAATTTCCTTTCTAGGTTTTTTACCAAAGAGTTTATTAAGACAATCTCTTTCATGCTTAGATTTATCTATAGGCATAAGATCTTCTAAAGTTAATTCAGGTTGAACAACTCGTTGTTCTTTAGCTGATTTAGTATCTAACTCTTGTAGCTTTGATATATTAATTGGTTTTTTAAGCATATCACGCCATTCCTTTTCTTTTTGATTTTGTTGTTTAACAACTTTTTCAAAATCTTTATCTGTTTGAATTTCTGCTTGTATTTTAGCAGGATGTTTATCTCCATAAACATTATTATCAATTATTCTAACTTTTGGTTTTCTAGATGATTTTCTAGTAGCAAGTTTTTGTTGTATAACTTTTCTTTCTTGCTCTCTAAAACCAAACATGTGAGACAATTGATCTGGTATGATTTTTGGTCTATCATTATCAAGTTTTCCTCTTTTAGCTGCTTGCAGGTCTAACTTTTTTCCAATTCGTTTAGAACCTGTAGTAACATTATCTCTAATGCTAACAGTAGGGTCCCAAAAATCTCCAGTATTCAATTCAAACTTAGATTTAAGAAGAGGTTTATCAAAATCATCTTTTAGTTTGTCTTTTAACTCTTTAAATTTATCTCCAATATCTTCTTTAAGAGATTTCTTAGAAATTTTATTTCATCCAGAAAGATTATCAAGTTCTGCAAGTCTTTCTTTCTCATGTTTATCAAGTATTTTATATATCCTTGATAAATCTATTTGTTTAACTTTTGATGTTGAAGGAGTATTATTAGAAAGTTCTGCAACTTGTTTACTAATGTTATTCCATTTTCCAAGTCTGGAATATCTCCTATTAATTTCTTCAGAATCCTTTTTAAACTGTTCAACTTGTTGTTGAATCTCTGAAGAAGTTAATCTTTTAATATTATCTTTCTGTTTTCCTTTATCAACCTTAGTAGGAATATTATCCTTCTGTGATTTATTACTTTGTGATTTAAAATATTTATTATTTGCATCATGATAAGTATTATTAGAAGAATCACTGTCTTCTGATTGATTGTCTGATGGTTTTCTTTTTGTGTCAGACTTATGATCATCTGTATCCAATGAATCACTATCATCAGAATCATTTGAATCATGAAATGATTGCCTTTTATCATTTTGCATAGTGTCATGATTATAATGATTATCTGTTGTGGGAATTTTATCTAGATCTAAAGTTGGGTGTTTATCTTTATGGATAATCTTATCTTTAGATAACTTAGGAAATATGTTTTCATCAAATATGGCATGTGAGGCAATGACTATAGTATTTTTATCGTTCATGAACTTATATGATTTACTTTCATATCCAATGAATGTCATTGGTTCAGCTCTTGGTGATAACTTATCTTTACATCTTTCTTTGACTATATAGACATATGCCAAACATCCAAATATTTTAAAATATGACATATCAGGTTTTTTACCCATCATAGTTTCATAAGGTGTTTTCCATTTAGTTCTTCTTAATGGTGTACGATTATATATATGAACTGCAGTCTCAAATGCAAAAGACCACCAGGATTTTGGGCATCCTGATTCTAATAAAAGTGTTTGAGCTTTCTTTAGAATAGTTTCATTTAATCATTCTGCATGACCATTTTGTTGATGAACATGTAGAGCACTCAGTTCATGTTTAATCCCTTTATCTTGAAAATAGTTATTTAACTTTTGATTCACAATTCTCCCCCTTGATCTGAACGCATACTTTTTACTTTGAGGTTCAACTGATTTTCAATATAGACAATGTAGACTTTAATTGAATTAAAAGTATCAGTTTTAGATTGAAGTAATGCTACATAAGCAAAAGAAGAATAGTCATCAAGAATTAATAAAGCCCATTTCTGTTTATGATACAATTGTATTGGCATTTCAATTAAGTCAACATGTATTAATTCTAGCAACTGAGTTGCTCTACTAGAAGAAACATGATATGGTTTATTATCAAGTTTACCCATTATACATGTTTTACAAATGCTCTTCATATGGGGTTTAGTAATTTTTGAACTATTTTCAGTATTTCTGAACATATGGTTCAACACATTATCACTAGGATGTGCCATCCTTCTATGCCAAATAAAGTAATCAATCGTTTTAGAACTATTATTGATTAATAAATGATGAGAAGGTCTTTTAATTATAGTAGACAGCCAATGTACAGAATTGGCTTCTGTTGGGTGTCCAATAAGAGTTATGTTTCCCTTATGTATTATAGTTTTGGTTTTACCATGATAGACATGATAATCCATACTTGTTAATTGTGGTACAGATATAATTCTGTATGGTAACATTGGCATATAGCATACATTCCAATTCATAACATGTTTATTATGTCTGAAGCAGATTTGTCCTTCTCCTTCAATAAATGTCTGATTGTGTTTATTAGCAGTGGTAACCTTCATGGGATTAATATATTTCTTATATGATGTAAAATCACTTAAGAATGGTGTACAATGTCTTGTCGCTCCAGAGTCAATGACCCATTGATCATTCTTATTTAAGAGCATGATTTGTTCACCAGGAACTTTATTCTCATAATTACTACATACAAATTTGTAACTACTGTTATTTACATCTTGATTTGACATATTCAATATGCCATAATTAGTAATATCATCAAGCACTAAAACAGTATTAGATAAGTAATTATTTAAAGAATACAATCCATACCCAATATTAAGGTTAGCCATGTTGTTATCATTTCCAGTTCCATCAATATATTCTAATCCATGATCAGAATAATCACTTCTAAATGGATCTGATTCTTCTCCACTATGATATTGTTCTTCCTCCTCAGGAGAACTATCACTGGAAATCGGTGTTAAAGGTGTAAAAGGTGAAGAATTGGTTTTGAATAACCGACGAATACTATTATCTTGAAAGTATTCATAATCTACCCTATCTTCAATAGGAGTATCGTCATCATCCATTTGAATATCTCCAATCCTATCCAATAAAGAACTATTGTGTTGTACATCAGGTACTAGTTCTTCTATAAATCCACCAGATTCTTCCAATGGATATTGTTTATAATACCCAGGAGCTGTATCTACTATTATTGGATTTGCAAAGTGAATTGTAGTGGATGAATCCTTCTTCTTCCCTTTCAAATCTCGTAATTCATTGATTAGAGCTTTATTCTTCAATTTTTTGTTAACCCTATTGATTTCATTACGTTTCTTCTTGTCATCCCTTGACATAGAAGATGCATTTCCTCTGTTAGGAAATTTATTGTAACTCTGTCGAGGTACAAATGTTTTGCTTTTATTGAAACGTCCTCTAAAAGAACCTTTTCCCCTGTTATTATTGTTATAACTAGTATTGGAATGTTGATCTTTCCAATTTGGGTGTGTGTTTGGATTCTTCTGAATGTTTGATCCAATATTAGCAATTTGAGCATGATGACATATCTTGCCCTTGGACATGAGTAGATTATACTCATTCTGAATGTGAGGTATAATGTTATCTATTGTAAAATCTGCAACTTTGGTATCTATCAAGTTTGTAACTAGAGTACCATATGATTGACCAAGATTATGTAAAATAAAGAAAAGTCCTACAAAATCAGGAATTTTGTAGTTATCTTCAGTACCTAAATCAGCAACTAATTTCATTAATTTGGATATAGCTATGATAGGATCTTGTCCTGGTTTCATAGACCAGTTAGTTTTAGCTATTCCTTTTAATCCAAATATTTTATCTAGTTCAACTAGAGTTTCTTTAGGTGTTGCTTTAATATAGACATGAAGATTTGTAGCAAGCGACATTTGAAAAATCACATTTGCTCTTGCTGAATATTCAGTCCAATCTTGTAATTCTTGCCAGATTTTCTTAAATGATAATTCATATTTGAGTTTAGTAGCTGCAGAAGCTCGATCTTGAGGAGTGTCAATATACATTGATGGAAGAACTGGTTTTTCTCTAGTGACATATTTAGTATATCCCTTCATGGCCATATATGACATAATATTTGTACGTCATTTCTGATAATCAGAAACACCATTGAAGACAGAAACCATCTTCTCAAGCGAATCTTTATCATCTTTGCCACCACAAAGGTATGAATTAAATCTAGAATTAGATTTCACCATGTCATCTAGATTCCACCATTTGCAAGTTCCTCTTTGAGTAACTTCAAAGTGCAAATATCGTCATCCTTCAGATTTATAGACAAAATTTGTATCTTGTCTCCATACTTTCAGCAATGCTACTATTTCCCATAGAGCAGGATACATTTCCCATATTCTTTTGAAGAAATGAGCTTGTTTGAATAATGCCATATAGCATAATCCAGGTTTATTCCAAATTGGATGCTCATTGGTATGAATGACCATTTTAACTTCTCCAAATTCTCTATATTTGACTTGAGTTGCACCAGAAAAATCATCATAGTCATGATTGTATCTGTGTTTCTTGATCAATGGATAAATCTTTCTCTCAGATTTTTCTTCATCTGATTTGTTGTTGAAGCTCTTCTTTTTTAGAAAAGTCTTCTTAAAGAAAGGATGAAAGTCTTTGACTTTCTTGACTCAACAAATTTGTTTGTATGATTGTTTGGGTGGAACAACATTCTTTTCACCTGGCCATAAGCCATCATCTTCCTTAAAAGGCCAATATGGATTATATGACCTAGGCAATGACTTATGTTCATTATCAGGCCAATTTTCAATTGCTTCTTTGAGTTGTTGATGTTCCAATTCATCCTTTGAAGGTTTATCTTCCTCCAATGGATAACTTTTCCAAGGACCATTCCAACCATTATCATTATCATGATTTTCCTTTTTATCATGATTATCTTCTTCAGTATTGGTAGCTTTCTGCTTCATAGCAATCCTTTCTAGACATTCTATTATTAACTTAATCATATCCGAAGCCCAATCAGGTGCTTGAGGCTCAGGAGTATTATTAAGAGGTCTAGTCATCTTTGGAAAATCTTGAACAACATTTTCATTATGTATCATGAATGCCAATTGTTCTTCTCCCATAAAAGGATTTCCTGGGGGATAATACAATTCCTTAAATTTATCTTCAGGAACATAAATAAATGTGCTACCATCTGAGGTGTGTGTGACTTCGTCTTGTCAAATGTCCTCATCAAACTTTATCAACTTGAGTTTTTTAGTTTGATTAACACACTCATCACACAACTGAAAAGAATTTATATTGGGACCATTTTGGTCCACAACAGTACATATATATTTATTACAAGGTTTCATACCTTGTAATAACTCTTCTTGGATCCTTGATCCAAATCTTCCTTCAATATGCCTGACGGGGGCATTAACTCCAGGGATGACCAGAGTCGTCTCGGAGACCTTTCTCCTTCAACTGGGGATAAACTTTTCCCTGGACTGGTATAATTGGGGGGATTGTGCCTCAATTGTCTTCGTACAAGTGGGGTTCTTGTAACCCTGAAGAACGTATGCTGTGACAAAATTATCAGCTTTTGGAAATAATAGCTGATTTTTATAAGTCACCTTTGGTTCTTCTTTTTTCATTACATCATGCAACTTGATCTGCGCCAACTGCATATCACAATGTAACTCATTGTCCATCTTCTGCAATTCTGCCTGCCTAACTGCCTCCTCGTAATCGATGCGATTATGATAAACCTTCTCATTTAGCATCCAGACAGGCAGACTTTCTGCTCTGTGTCTTTCAGCTAGCGCTTCACTAAGCACTTCTCCATGAAGGTCCCAAAGAGACTTGTATTGCAGTCCTCAACGTCCTCCAAGACCAAGCATGTGAACTGATGGACCATCGTAGTGAGGTTGGTCCACAAGGGGCGGTAACTCAGGGGCGCTCTGAGTCATCATTGATGGTGGCAGTGCAAGAAGTTCATTATTGATGATCTCCTGATCAGCAATCTCGATGCTGTCATTGTCATTGCCATCATAATCTTTGGCATCGCTGCCGCTGCATTTGCCTTCTTCGCTGCTATCCCCCTCTTCCTGTATTGGTGATTCAGAAGAAAGAGGGGGGTAAACAACTTTATTTGCCTCACTAGGCATGACGTATTCATTTACAACTATATCAATTTTTTCAGTTAATTGATTTGGATGAGTGTAAATTTTCATACATAAGCCATTTGCATTGACATATTTGACTCCCAATGTCTTTTCAGGAGAAGTGCAATTAATGTCGTACAAGGGGTGAATGCAAACTTCCTCTTTGAGGAAACAATCATAAACAAATACATGGACAGATGCATCAACTGCATTCCATATATGTGAGGCAGATTTATCATAGACCCTGGCAGGCAGGAAGAACTCCCAAGCTTCAGGAGAATTCTTGATACAATTATAGCTGCAGGTGGTATTAATCATATATACCAACTTGGCCAAACAATGACCAGGATAGAGATAACACATGTCATCTGCATCATATTTCTTCATAATATTCTCGATGTCCTCGACTGGCAATCCATGGACTTCTTTCATAACACGACGAATAATCCCAGCATTAATATAGTCAGGCTTATTCATAGCAGAATCCAAGTAGATCATTGGGTGGGCTTGTTGAGACAAAAAACCAATTTGGAAAACTTGAGACATCTATTAAAATTTGCATTAGCCTAATTCATTTTCTCAAATGAAACATGAGAAAAGATGTGCTTATCAGGCTGTGCTGTTTATGTAACAACATGTTATAGGCTGCCAACAACGCAAACAATGTCTTGAAGTTTGGAATGTTGCATGCCAATAAGTGTACCTGGGGCTCCTTCAAATTCCCAGTGTACAAAATCCACCAATTACAAGTATGCTACTGTGTGACTATAGTAAAAGTGACAATCTCGATTGTCCTAATCTAAGAGGGTCCATAGGGGGTGCCCTCCGCTAGTCTTCATGTACGTGGAACAATGTCCAATCAGCATGACCCTTATACAGAATATTGATCCAATAAAAGAAATAACCAGGGGATGAAAACCCCTATAATGGTATAAAGGCATTAATTATTGGGCAAACAGGGGTGCATTAACCCTTTCAGATGTGGCTTCCACCACACCCTTATCCATCGACTGGGATGGCCCGTAATCCATGCCTTTTTGCTTTCTGGTGTGGCAAAACCAGTGTCGTTAGGGTGACAAGCCATTTTGAGAATTTTGATTTCGCTGTTCCACAACAGCGGGTGACTCCGAAGCACCACTCCAGATGTTTAATCAGTGCTCCCACACTGTAGATCTCAAGGGAGGATCCCTGCTCCCATTAAGCAGATTGTTATCCCATGATCATGGGTTAGCTATTCTGTATGGATGAGGGAAGATCGAGAAAGGTTAGTGTCACAGTCACAGTCACAGTAGATCGATCAGCTATCAAGATCCCATCAGACCAGATAGAGGGCCATCAGCCATATCTGTTTGCCTGATCTTGAGTGGGATCTAGCTGATCAAATGTCTATCTAAAAATACATAGTATCTATTTCCAGCATCCTTCCCATGGAATGTAACAACTCCACACAGGTTGCTTTTAAGGCTGTTGCTAGCAGGGCTCATAACCTATTGAAACAAGGGACAGCAGCACAATGCACTAGCTAAGTAAGGTTTCAATTAACTTACATTTGTTAGTAATGTAGCTTATTCTGCCTATGTGTTAGGTGGAAAAACTGGGGAGCTTAGCATCCAAAATGCCCTCCTTATATACATTTCAGTAATCCTAATCTAGGTACAAAATATAATAATAAAAATACTATTAAACGAGTTTCTTTTATTATTATCTATTTTTAATCATTCTATGATGTTCTATATGACATCATTTCCTTCTAAATGACTCATGTGCACAGCTATATGACTCATGCGCAGTAGTATGAGTCATTGCACAATCATTGCACAGCAACGCACAGTCATACATTTATGAGTCATATTCTAAATATAAATGATTCTTATCAATTATTCAATTCAGTTGATAGTCGTTCCATCAAACTCTATAATATCTGTCAAACTCTATAATATCTGTCAAAGATATAAATATCTCTGAACTCTATAATTTTGTACATAAGTACAAATAAGAGTTTATTATTACTAATCAGAGTCTAGATGAGTCTATAATCATATGACTAATCATATGACTAATCACATGACTAATCACATGCTTATCATGTGATATCACATAATCTGAATAGATATTTAGTTAAATATAAAACACTAATTAATTCTAATTCTAATTATCTAATTAATTCTTAATTATCTAATCTAACTTTTAACACAGTTGACAGCTGGGAGGGCACAGCACTAGCACCAGAGGTGGCAGGAATACCAGATGTTCCCGAGACATAGACAATAGGACCTGCACTGGTTGTCTCAACAGCATGCTCAACTTTTTCCTCCTGCAACATTGCATGTGAGTCCAACAGAAGATAATAAATTAGAGAGGCTTACAGCACAGATGTTTAGTTCATATCTTCCATTAGCAATGGACCATTTGACCTCCTCTGTGTCATTTGCAACAACATCTTGGTACTTGCCTTTCACAACCCAGTTACCCTCTTCATTCACATATATCCTCTGTTCTGTGCAAGTGGTGAACACATTGAGAATTTAGTCTAAGTGAACCATACTTACTCTTGACTGGGGAGTATTTGGCACTCAAGTCCTGGAGAATATTAACAAGGGAGGGTGTTACCTGTGTCTTAAGGACCATTGGCTTGATCTGATCATTGGATATATCAACACAAGACTTGAACACCTTCACCAAGCCCTGTGGTTTAATAATTCCAGGTATGAAGTCAGGACTATCAGCAAGGCTAAAGCCATTTCCAGTGGCATCGCCCCTGATAAAGCCTCCAGGTGTTCTAGATGCACCCTGTAAGGGTTCATCATTGTCAACTGCAGCTGGCTGATATGATTTTTTTTGGTTAGTAGCAGAGGATTGTAAGGTAAATTAACCAACATCATTCCCAATGTCAGGTGTGCTTCCAGCTGGAATATTGTTGTCATTCTCACATCCTTCTTCCACCTCAATATTCTCATCCTGGCTCATACTTAGAAATAATAACAGGCATGAGCAGTTCAGACATACTGAGATTACAATTTCACCACCACTCCTCTTGTCCTTATCACTCTTCTGCTCTTCATCTTCACTCTCATCCTTATCAATTTTCTGCTCCTCATTCTTGTTGTCCTCCACCTTCTTATCATCCTGATCCATTTAGAAATGTTGACAATAATACAATAGGTTTAACTCACAGATTCATCAATATTACTTCCTTCCTCATCCTCTTTCTCATCACTGCCATCACCACTGTTGTCAGCCTAACCTTGTTATTTAGCAAAATTCAAAATGGCTAAGATTTTCATATACAACACTTTCCTTCTGTTCCTCCTCTATATCATCAGCTTTCCTGTCAGAGTGACACAGGCGACCAGGTCCAGGAATGGCAGTTGCAGCAGGTACAACAGTCCCAGAACATCTTGGAGGATGTACAGATATTCCACTTGCATTCAAGATCTGCTCAGTTCTATTATTATATAAATACAGGTGTTTAGATGAGGGTGTCAGCATAGTCAATCAGCAAAAGGTGTGATTTGCATGACAAGTGGGTGTGGGCAGTCAATAAGAGTGTGAGCAGCAAGGCATGGTCAATGAGGTGTTGTTGATAACATGGGCAGGGTGGTGGTGGGCATGGTACAGTCAATAATGAGTGGTGGTGATTGGTGCAGGCGCAGTTGATAAGTTGGGTGGTTGGTGGTGTGTGTGTGTTGGGTGAGGGTGTGGGCAAGGTGCATTACATGAGGGCAGGGGTGAAGGCACATGTTTGTTGGGTGAGGGCAAGGTGGTTGATGGGCATGTAGTTGATGGGTGAGGGCACAGGTGCAATCAATTGATAGGGAGTAGTGGTGGTTGGTTTGGGCACAGTCAATAAGTTGGGGTGGTGGGTGTGGGTGTGGGTGCAGCATGAGCAGGGTTGGTTGTGATGTGTGTGTTGGGTGAGGGCAAGGGCAAGGTGTGTTGGATGAGGGCGCGCGTGAGGGCGCATGTGTGTTGGGTGAGGGTGATGTGGTCGATGGGTGAGTGGGTACAGTTGTGTGGTCATACAGTTGAAATGGCGAGGGCGTAGGGTGCATGTGCATTGGGTGAGGGTGACATGGTCAATGGGCAGGTGGGTACAGTTGCATGGTCATACAGTCGAAATGGTGAGGGCGTTTACATGGGGGGGGGGGGGGGGGGGTGGTTGGTGGATTCATGAGTGACGGGGTAGAAAAATGGAGAAAAACTGCTTATGGGGTGGGTGCTTGTGTATCGTTGACCACAGCTGTGTCTTCTTTCACTTGAGCACTGTCTTCCTGCAAGATTCATCAGCACTGAGCTTGTCTCATGGAACTCCACTCACCTTGCTCTCTTTGTCTCCTTTGTGGAAATGGATGATGATGCATGGCTTCTCTTGTTCAGTTTTGCAGTAGCAGTGGTGCGCTGGTTCGATCTGGTGTTGGTAGGCATGGTGCGAGTCGAAGAGGGGATGGGAAGATTGATGGTGTGTGATCGACTCTGTTGATCATCACGTGCAGTCACAGTCATGCATCATGCACTCTGTTGATTGTCACGTGTAGAGTGCACATGACGATCAACAGAGTGCATGATGCGTGACCAAGATTGCATGTGATGCAGTGTCACATTGGTTATATATGGCTGTAGCTGGCCACACTCCCCCCAACACAGCTCGGAGTCCATTCGGACTCTGAGTGCTATGAGTGCTAGGATTTCTGAGCCCAGTCTCGGAGCCAGTTTGGAGTGTATTCGGACTGAGCTTGGACTCTGAGCTCAATTTTTGGTGAGCTCCCTGCCAAATATCCATGCTCACTAAAAAAACTCGGACTCCGAGTGGAGTCTGAGTAGTCCTAGGACTGAGCTCGGAGTCCGAGAATCTTAGGGGGCTAAGAGTAAAGTGCTCACCCTGCCCTATTTGGTCTATCCCAAGGGCAAGATGACTGGCCCCTCCACCATGGTTTTTTGCAAAGTTTTCGACAACAGAGCCTCCTCCATTGCCCACAAACTCCTTTCTACTGACATCCTCTTTGGAGGGGTCCCTCGCCACACTTCTCCCTGGATGGTCAACAAGTCCATCCCCCAATGTGGTATTTGCCTTTGCTGGGGGAACACGATGCATTGCTGTTCATCCCATCAAGCCTGGTGCGCTGTCTGTGCCTGAAACCATCCAACTGCCTCCCATCAAGCTGCAGTCAACCTTTTACACCCTTGCCAGAGGCATATTGCTCAATGCATTAACAGTCACAGTGACTGTTACAGTTTTCTTTTCCCTTTGTTGATGGACACTTTACAATTACATAATCATTGCTATGTGTTCCATGGATGCTTATCTCCTTTAGTTATTTACCTTCACTTTTCCTTTCATAGGTATTTAGCTGTACATTTCCTTTTATATTTCTCTTGTTCTTTTACATATATAAACCCTCCTGTAAAGTCATTACTCTTCAGTTCCAACTTAATCAAATCTTTCTCTCAACTTCTGAACAAAACCCCTCACTCTCATTTCTTTGAGCTTGTTGAATTGACCTTTGTCATTGTTTGACTTAGCATCCAGAACTTGTCCAGTAGGCTGGGAGCCAACTGAGACTCTGCTTGCCACTGTTGACCAGCACTTAACACTCCCCCCCCTTCTGAGTGGATTCCACACTCATTCCGAGTATTCCGAGCAGAATCTGAGCAGAATCCGAGCCCATTCTGAGTTCATTCCAAGTTGTACCAAAAATGCTCGGAATTCCGAGCAGACTCCGAGCCCATTCTGAGCTCATTCCGAGTCCATTCCAAGCTCACTGGATTCCAAGGTGAACTCAGAATGGACTTGGAATGGACTTGGAATGGGCTTGGAATGGACTCAGAGAATACTCATTTTGATCCATTCTTGGTGCCATAGAAGGTTTATTATGACCAAGTACAAGTACATATATGCCCTCTACCTCTTGTAAGCCATTTATCATGATGTAACATGCACTGGCAAATGTCACACTATTCCACACCCATTTTGGAAACTTGCAAGCTTGATCACAGGTTAATAACTTCAGATGTGTTGACTGGGGTTTTTTGGGTTGCTGAATTCATTGGTGATGTTGGTTTAGCCAATGAGTGTAAAATAGACTAGCCAAGAGTGTTTCGATGCTCCAAATGTAATTTTGATATCCTCATATCTCTTCCATTTCCTCAACACTTTACACTGCCCCATGTGTTCTGTGAGTCTCCAGGTAGACTCCAGGGACTCTACATGCTCCTGTTCATTCTCCACCATGTTCACACACCACTCCTCTTAGTCATTCCAACTAGCTGTTCCAATATTTACCACATCTCTGACCATATTCCCACACACTATTTTCCCATATTCTCTTGAGGCAACACTTTATATCCTCCTGTCTACTCTGACAGATGACCAGAAGCACTATGCAGCCTTGGATGCACATGTTGCACTACAAATTTTTGATGTCCTTAAAAACAGTGAAACAGTTGGTCAGCCTTTATCAGCTGCAACACCAGTTGGTCAACTTGTAAGCTTATATGTGCGAAAACATGAGGTTGCTCATGGAGAGATTGTTGTGCAACCTGTGAAGTATGATATATTAGTTGGCAAAGACAAACACCCTGTCTCAATTGGTGTTTCTTCACCAAAAACTAGAGCACTCATCAGGGTTTCAGAAGTACTTGCACCAAATTGTGTTATTGCTTATCATCAGCAGTCACTAAATGATATTAAAGGAGACAATGATACTTTCATGGCTGTTGTCAGCATCAGTGCACTTCGCACTCGAAATAATAACATGACCTTTAGTGCTGTATCAGTTCCTGAGCAGAGGAACATTGTTCTACCCACTGTAGCTAAGCCATCACAAGATCTACAGGCAGATGCTGGTGATGATTCTGATATGGAAGAAGACACAGAAGATAATAATGGAGTGTCCATGAGCCCATCAGGATATAGCCAAGCAACAAGTGGTGATATTCCAAGCCGCATCCTGGCTGATTGCTTTCATGTGATGGACAGAATAAACAGGACACTTTCACACAAACATACTGCTGTTCGAAAATTTGCAGCTGCATTCAGTGACACTATGCTTGTACCTGATAAGGGTGATAGAGAATTGGTTGAGGCAGTATTGAAAAAGAGAGGAGAAACTTGGGGAAAGGTTAAATCTAAGTCTCCTGCTTGGTTGTGGAGGAGGGTACACCAATTTATACCTCAGAAGGATATGCTGTATATCCTCCTGAAGGAGCTATTTGAATCTTGGGCAACTGTCAAGTGTGTTGCTACTGGTCAAAAGCTGTTTAATGATGAGACACATAAAAAAGCACAGAGCATTTTGGTTGAAGTACAGAAAGGGTGGATTTCTGATCCTACTTTTATGTCAGTCTATATGAAAGAAGGTGTTGATAAGGATGGGCTCAATCTGTACCATTGCATCAGGGGGACAAACTCAGTAGAAGAGGCAGTACATAATCCTATAAGACGGAATTTTGGTGCATTGTATGCATCACCAGAATTAGCTGATGCCCTTATTGCAGATTTTTGACATCGTCACAATGTGGACTGTGGGTCAGCACATAAGCTTGGTGTGCAATATACTGGACATTATGATCCTTGGCTTGATCATGAAATTCAGAAGCTGAGAGAAGATATTCCTTGGAGCAACAAACCAGCTTTGCAACTGATGTTGTCTGACACTGATCCATTGGACTTTGGTCCTACAGTGGAACAGTTTGGAATTTCATGCATACCATCAGACATCCGTATCAATTGCAACTTTGTTGGAGCAGATCTTAATCTACAGACACCAGTACAAGCAGTACATTCATTAAAGCTCCATCTTTCAAGACTTCATGGAAACCAAAAAGATATATATGCTTTCCTTGCTAAAGCACAAGGGACAAAATTTGCTGTAACACCAGTCCATACAAAGGGAGAATTTGAATTATTTGCAAAATCAATTCTGCCTGGAGGTGATTGGTGCACACAGAACAAGCCACATTTTGAGCAAATGGCATATTGGTGGTCTGCTCATGCCAATGGCAAAACAGTATTCTATAAGTTGCCTGAACACTTGTCAGCATACTATGCCATATTTATTGCAAGAAGACAGACACAGCAGACCCTGGTTGAAAGTCAAGCCCAGTGCCAGGATAATCAGAAGCAAATTCAGCCTCCTAGCCATTATGCAGAAGTGTTACCTGCAGTTGAAGTTCATCATTTATCCAGAACAAGTGTTTCTGTTATAGAAACAGAGCCTCCTAACAGGATGTTTTCATATAATCCTATGGATCATGATAACTATGATTTGTCAACCTTAAACAATGAAGTTGCTATGGATGTTGATGCTGAACCAATCACATCCAGTTCTACAACACCTTTGGATGATATTGGTACCTCTATTACCCAGCATGGGAGTGCTATAGATGCATTGAACTTGCTCCGTCCATCCACAAAAAAAAAAGAAGTTTAAAATTTCCAATGCTGCATCTGGTGCTTCCTCAAGCAGTTTTGTGACAGGAACAAGTGCTAGGGCAAAGAGAAAGTGCAAAATGTGTGTCCTTGCTGGTCGTGATGGCAGTGATTGTCCAGGATCAGGAGGTAGATCAAAATGTAAATTTAAGTAAGAAGTTCACTTTTTTTTTGGTGAATCTATGACTAACAAACAAATCCAGCAAAGATAAATCAAGGGAATCAACTGAAATGGTGATGTAGAATTATTCTGTATAGTAGTTTTATGGAAATCCTGCCTACAAGCATTTACAGAGATTATTTTGTACATTTTTAATGAAAATTTTGTAAAAAAAAAACCATGAATCAGAATACATTACATATTTGAATCATAGAGTGGTACTTATGGCCTGGACCTATTTTTGATTTTTTCAAATTTTTTTGGTCCATGGTCCAGACATGGCACCTGAGCCTAAAGTACTGCTTTCCACCCCCACTTCCACTCAACAAGCTTGTATTTTTATCTTACCTAAATTAAGTGCTTATGTAATATGTGATTTATGACATTATTTCTACATGATCAAAAACCTATCCTGAATTTCCCACATTTTTCAGATTTTATTTGAATGAGATAAAAATCATTCTTTGTCAAAGCTGACAACATTGAAAGGGTTTTTTGAGTCACTGTAATAAGCACAGGGGATCAGACCCTGGGTGATGGCACCTCGGGATCACATCAGTGCATCACTAGGATCAGCCACAGGGATGGCACAGGGGCTAGGAGGCTCATTAAGGCAGGAGGATCACCAGTGGGGATCGCAGGAAGCCTGGGAGGTAGCATGGCCCATTATGGGAGTCTAGAGCAGTCCACAGGAAGGCCAGACATCATGGGAAAGGGCCAGGCCTGGTCTATTAAATGATTGACAGGTGGCAGCACCCAAGACACATGGACAATAGGATGCGCAGCAAGGCATATGGTCTGGGCGCATATGGCTGTGGAGGTGCCGATGGGACGCATGGTGGCTAGGGGTCTCCAGGAGGGGTATATAAGGACCTTGGTAGATAGCTGGAGTCTCTTTAGACTCTAGATGGTTTCCCTTATGCTCTGCTTATGAGCCTTAGGTTATCATTGTAGTAATTCTAATACATTCCCTTCCCCCCTCTTCTCTGCCCTCTCCTCTCTGCGAGGCTTGTGGTTTAGTTGTGAGTGTGAGCTTGTAACACATTCCGGCTTACAATAGGGCAACGGATCGTATCATAATCATTTGGCATGTCTAAGTGAGTTCATAATGTTGCCGTTCAATGCATGTTGCAACTTACTTCTGGCTTCGTGGGACAGAGACCAGTGTCGCACCACTAGTTCTAGATCACGTTCTGTGCAATCGAATGCTCTTTTAACATAACTTGCCAGCACTTGCAAGTCAATCTCAATTTCCAGGACCACGTCCTGACCATCTCCCATACCCTTACCACCAATTTGGTGTAGGGTGATGAACGCTCCTTGAGACCATTTGGACTTTTGGTCTCTGATTGTCTTGTTGCACTCCTGCACATGGATTCTGTTGTACAGGCATTCCTTATCAAAGTTGATATGAACACCCTTCATTTGTTCAAATTTGTTGATCATTTCATCATAATGTCCAAACACTCCTTCGTACAGTGCAACCAACGACCTCTTCTTTTTATCCCACGATGCTTTTGGGATAAAGCGTCCATTTAACTCATCCACGCTGAACTTCCACTCCGCCGGCACATTCCTTACCCAATCCTGAGTGACTGGTTTGGGAATGGCTGTTACTGCATGCGCCTTTACTCTTTCTTGCACCTTCTGCGCCCTTTCTTTAATAACGCAAGCCTCCTCACGTTCCTTCAACAACACCTCCCACACGGCTTTTTGCTCGACTCAAGCCACTCTGTCAGCCTCCTCCAAGAGACAGCATGTCTCCTGTTGGCGCTGCTGGTGCTCTGCAGCCTGATGCATAATCCACCTTAGGACATGCAAGTTCGATTGTACTGGTACTGCCAGCACCTTCTTTGGTTGACGAGCAAGCCACCGTTGTCGCTCAAACTGGAAGCGCTCTCGCTCCCGCATCTCCTGGTTGGTCTCAATCTGACCCTGTAACAAAAACTCCCACTTGTACAGGCCCTCCTCCAACCTGTCACAAGACGTGTTCCATTCATCTGCCGAGATGCCCTTTCGGGGATGTCACCTAGTGGAATTGGTCCACATGCTCCCACTTGCACACAATGCCTGGGTTTTCACTAAGGCATCCTTGTGCTCAGGGCATAAGCCCTGATATGTAATTGGTGCCCTCAGACTGTTCATCCTTGACACACTGTGTGTTCATGGTTGTTTTCGCAGTTTCCTTCCGCTTTTCCACTGCATGACCTGCCACAGCCCCTGACCCACTATCCCAGGGAGGAGTGACTCTTTCAGTCCATGCAGTTTTGTCGCCTTAGCTATCTTCAATGGCTTACCGCCATCACTGGATGCTGTTGTTACCAGGACAGCTCCCGGTTGAACCAACGTCACTGTTGTGGTGGCATTGGTTGTCATATCGAACATCGAAAAAGATGTAGCTGATAGTTGAATGATGTTGTTGTCAAACGTCATGCAAGTAAGTCTGTAAGGCTCTTGATTATGACACAAGGTCACTAGACCTAGGTGCACAACCAGAGGAAGCAGAGGGAGAAAGGAAAAGAAACTCTGTTGCACAGTCTACAACTATGACAATCAAGAGCCTGGAGCTCTTGATGCTACAACCAAGACTATATACCCAAAGCCTCACCCCCCTTACTAATTCATCACCTGACTGCCTCACCTCCACCTCATGCTGACCCACGGTCCGCTTACATAATCTTGAAAGATAAGATCTCCAATAACCCGATAAGATATCCGAGATAAGAGATAAGATAAGATAAGATCTTTAGATAAGATCAAATCGTAACACCAAGACAGGCAAGAGTAAATCAAATCTGTTTTTGTGCTTTGCCTTTATAATTATTGTCATTCAAGACAAAGTAATCTTCAAGACTTCCAATGAAAGCCTTCGCTTCAGTTTGTTTTCCTGTAAAAACACACATAGGCTGCAGTTTGATATCTCCTTTAGAGGCAGGTGTTTCAGTTGCCATCTTTTCTGTTTCTTCTTTTGGTTCTTCTGGTTCTCCTGTTTTGTCTTTCTTCTTCCCTGATTCTGGATCTCCAAATAGACTCTGTTTGATCTGTTTCTGTTCTAGGAAATTATTCCAAGGCTGTAGCCCTTTGTCTGTGAGTGCATATCGGTCCTGTGGTGGTGCTCCAGCAAGACTGAGGAATTCATTCCACCAGGAGGATTCTGGTTCTTCAGTAGGAGGATAAAATATCGAATTGAAATTCTCTTCTAGGTCTTTGTTGACCCAATCAATCCAAATGTTGTCTGGGAAAACGTCCTTTCCATCTCCTTCAATATAATCACCTTCAAAGAGGGATGCTGGTACTGGTTTGTTCTTTTTCTTAGTTCCTGAGCAGAAAAACCACCCTGTTCCTGTAGTTGATGGAAAGACTTCTCGTTGATCTAGATAATACTTTCATTTGAAATGGGCAGAGCCATTCAGGGGTCTGAGGTTCGAGGTTCTGGTATCAATGGTGTCTGGCTAGTGTAGAAACACTGAGCGGTCTGGGAGTTCCAACTTGTGTAACAATCGATGCTCTCAATGCAGTTCATTCTGAGTCAACAGTGGCAAGCAGAGTCTTGGTCTGCTCCCAGCCTACTGGACAAGTTCTGGATGCTAAGTCAAACAATGACGAAGGTCAATTCAATGACAAGCTCAAAGAAATGAGGGCAAGGAGTTCAGTCAGAGGTTGAGAGAAGAGATTCAATTAAGTTGGAACTGGAGGCTAACTACATTACAGGAGGGTTTATATACATAGAAGAACAAGAGAAATATAAAAGGAAATGTTCAGCTAAATACCTAAGAAAGGAAATGTGAAGGTAAATAACTAAAGGAGATAAGTGTCCATGAAACGCATAGCAATGGTTATGTAATAATAAAGTATCTGTTAACAAAGGGAAAAGAAAGTTGTAACAGTCCTATCAATGAAAGAAGCATATGAGAAAGCAGAACAGCTTCATGGCACTTGGGAAATGATGCAAGCACTTGGATGAAAACCAGGACAAGGGAACCACTCTAATTTTAACCGAAACACCAATAACAGGAGCAGATCAACCCAATCAGTCAATGCAATGCCCACTGGACGTTTTACAGATGAACAAAAGGAGGAATATATGAAATCTGGAAAGTGTTTCAGATGCAGAAACCAGGGGCATGTTTCAAGGAATTGTCCCAAATGAAACACCATGTCAAACACCTCCTCCAGGATTTCCTCATTGTTTCAGAATAAAGGGATCAGATCTATCCCTGAAGATGCGCTGATACACCAGCTATGTATCCACATGGGTACCACACACACATGAGAACAGAAGAAGTGAAATCAAAGGCATTTGAAGCCCTTTGCCCATGGAAGAAACGCTAGAAGTGGGTCGCACTCCATTCGAAGGAAGAGTGAGCATTTCAAAACGGTTTTGGCTGAGCCGGCCACCTCAGCATTTGGAGAAGCGTAAAATCTGGTCTGTCACCACCTCCGTACTGCCAGACAGAACGGTACCTGCATCACTAGGTGTGTGCCTGACAACCAGATGAATTTCATATCCACCCAGACCAGCTGTCGTATGATTCGAAAAACATAAAGAGTCATCCCTGCTGCTCCCCAACTCCTATCAGAACCTTATTCAACGGTTATCACACACACAGCATGCATAGATCAGTCCAAAAGAACGGAATCACTCCTCCTGGCCAGCACTTAAGCCTTAGAGAAAGGCTTTCCCCTTCAAATCAGTCATTGCTTGCCACCAGGATCACAGACTGTGCAGAACCTCCCACTGTCGACCCAGATTCGTCAATGGTAGATGTACCCCCTAGCCCAGTCAAACCACCCACATCATCTGGCACCACCAGTGCTATGGTAGACCCAGGAGCCATGCTTCAAATGATACTGTTGTCCAAACAAACAAGCATGGCTATTACAAATTCAATTGGGATGCAGTTTGCAGATTTGAGGCTGGTCCCCGACAATTGTTGGACCCACCTAACATGCAGCATCGGAGCCAGAGGAGGTTGGGAGAATATGTTCCATGACCCAAACAAAGCATCCACCTTAATGGCACCAAGGGACCCACACCTTCAAAACTGGTTTTACCTCGAACTCATCAACAGCTCGGTCTTGGTAGGGGAGTTAGCTTCAGTTGAATGAACACATTTTATGGTTGGACAAGTAGTCTGGCGGACCAATGCAATTGCCGAACACAATGGTTTTCGAAGGACAATATCCCCTGGGGGCCCTTGGATCATAGTAGGCATGCTCTATTAACAAAAGTTGTAGAGGAGTCAAATCTGATGCTACTGATGGTATACAAATATTTGTAAACAAAGTACTTGTTGAGATATGACCCTTTTAATTAGTTTTGTGTGACAATGCCAACATGCCATTGGAAAGTCACATTCATGACATCAACAATAGTTGTAGAGGAGTTCAATCCAATGCCACTGATGGTATACAAATATTTTTAAACAAAGTACTTGTTGAGATATAACCCTTTCAAGCAGTTTTGTGCAACAATGCCAGCATGCCATTCCACGGTCACTTCATGACATGTTCTATTCATCAAAGTCATAGAGGGGGTGAATATGAGCTGTTAATTATATACAAATATTTGTAAACAAAGAAATTCTTGAGATATAACCAATTCAAAAATGTTTGTGACAGACACTGCACTCCAAAGTCAAATTCATTATACATTTTATTAATCAAAGTTGTAGAGGGATTAAATCTGATGCTAGTGATGGTGTTCAAATACTTGTAAACACTTGCCTCTTTGTCTCTACACCCACACCCTTGCCCTTGCCCTTGCCCTTGCCCTCTTGCCCTCTTGCCTCTATGCACCCTTGCCCACCCTCTTGCCCTCTTGCCCTTACACCCATGCCCATGCCCTCCTGCCCTCTCGTCCTTAAGCCCACACCCTCACCCTCACCCTCTCACCCTTATGCCCTCACCCTTACCCTTGCCCTTGCCCACACTGCCCTCTTGCCCTTACCCTCCTCTCATCCTTGCCCTCTCACTCACACCCACTCCCTATAGTTTTGTAATAAATGAAATAAAATAAAAATAAAAATGTTTTTAATTTAAATGAACAAGGCACTAATGTGGGAAGATATATTGATATATTGAACATGTAGATGGTGCTGAGTGTTGCAGAGCATGAGTGCAAGGGTAAATAAAAGCTACTATGCTTCAATTAGCCATTACACCCTATCTTGCATATTTTGTACCATAAAACATATTCATTTGCCTGTGCACATGTCTGAGGCAAGATATCTTTTCTACCACTACATGAACTACTCACTTACCTTCATATAGCTTTCATTAGTGCTCTCAACATAGGAATACTGGAGTTTGGTGTTTGGTTTGTCCATGCCTTAATCAGTTTGAGTTTGCACAGTTCCAAAAAACTGACTATCACCTACCATTGCTTATTTACTGCCTGTTAACAGCCATTATGACATACCCACCACCCACCTATGCTGTTCACTTACCTGTGATCACACAAGTTTATCACTATCCACTAGCCAAGCTCACCAACTCTCCAACCTCTTGTGATTGCTGTCAGTAGCCATGCTACCAATCTCCAGTAATTATTTCCCACTTTTATATAACACCAGTGCCACATGTACAACCTTTTGAGCACAGTACCAACCTTCCACCACCAACATCACTTGAAATTTGTATTTTCCATTATCAAATCAACTGCAGTTTAAGCACTTTGCTTCTGCCATGGTGGCATTGCATGAGGGTTATTATCAGTATAAGTGATATGAATATTCAGATTATGTGTGCTGGCTGACCACATTACCCAGAAAGAGTAAAGAAATAGTTTCTGAAGGTGCAATGGTTAAAGAAAAATGGTCCAGAAAATATCCAGATAACTGAATTTAAGATACAAGTTAGTTACAATGACAAAAACTGTCAGGAGTATACATGGAGTTCACAGAGACTCACATATATTCCTGCTACATGCTCACTTAAACTTTAGTGTCCTTAGTGTCCAAGACATGCAAAACATCACATTCATGTACACTAAATAGACTGAGCATCAGGAGAATGTAAAAAATATGTTTAAACACTGTTTTTGAAAAATATATATTTTACCTGGACTCCACAAGGACTGAACCTGGACTCCCTACAATGACCTTGCTTGTGCCTGGACTGAACCTGGACAGTCCCTGGAGTGCAGGGACTTTACCTGGACTCCACAAGGACATGTGGGGGAGTGTAAAGTGCTGTGGTTGCGTTGGGTGTTCCTACCAGATACTGCGGCCAAGCATACTCAGACCAATATTGTTGTCAGATCAAATGCAAATAGCAGTAACTGGGCATGGATGGATTGACCGTTCCTTCGACACTGGCTGGTCTAGGGTACAGGTATGGAACATCTATTTCCCTTCTGACCATTCATCTCCATTGGTCTATCTCCATCTGCTTGTGGTCCAGCTCCCCTTTGTTCAGTATAGTGGGAACTGTTGCCACCCAATCCTCCACACATTGCACTGGTCCACCCCACCATGTCATATCAGCTCCTTGTGTCCTAGTCTTAGCTTTGCTCAGCCCTGCTGCTTTTGCAATGACCTGTGCATACGATCCTTTTGTGACAGTGACCAAAGAAGGATTTTTTGACAGTCCTTGGATAAATGAGGAGATTGTGGGAGTCAGAGACCTCTTGGCTTTAGATTTCCTGTGCCCACTGAACTCTGCTTGTAGCCAATGGTCAGGGAGGCATTCTAACCGCATTAATTCCTCCCAGGTGTAGATCTTGCCATCAAACTCTCAGATAGCCGATTCTTCAATTAAGTGGAACCTCCAAGGATCTCTATTGTCTTGTAATGTGAATCAAGCCATTAAATCTCTGAGTTCAGGGTCCCAGCTAAGAATATCCAAAACATGCGGCCAACATGGCCAACAGTACTTGTCATGGTACTCCTGTTTGAATAACACCATATAGCACAACCTGTCCTCACACCAAGGAGCCTTTTTGCCTTTCCCTTTCGCAGCTGGTCCTGGCATCACTGCCCTTCCACATGGTACATCCTTTCTCCATGCATTTAATCTTTCTGCATGGTCCCTCAGGGTTTCATCACCACCGCATTCCTCCAACAGGGTATCCAACTTAACCTCATCAAGCTCATGGAACATGTCATCAATGTATGTCATCCCATTTGCTAATGATGGAGTTGGAGTTCCCACTCCTGCTTTTCTCAACGTGCACATTCTCATGTATGGGTCGTAATGGATCCCTTGCTGATGCTGCTCATCCTCTAGCTGCCTCTGCCCATGCTGATAGGATGTGAATTTGATGTTCCCATTCAGTGCATGCATAAGCGCATTCCAATCTTCATGCAACATCTGCATTCCCTCATTTGAATACAGAGTCCAAGCCCCTGCCTCATAATCAATTGCAGCCATGTCAATATGGTACTTTTTGAGTGCTTTAGCTGTGTCTTCCACCACAAGGAGACACCAGTTGTATGGTACTGCCAGTATCACCTTAACAACCACATTGTCAGGCCGTCCTCTGTATGCCTTTTCAATAAGACCCACCAGGGTCTTCTTATCTCTGCATGCCCTGATTAATGCCTTATCAAGATGCCTCTGCTCAAGAAGGGCTTGCCAAGCCTCCTCCTGTTTGCAGATCTGCTCCACCTCCTTGATCTTTAGTTCGTTGACAATATGTTGTCGTTGTTGAGCTGCCACCACTTTGAGATGCTTGCACCACAACCAAATGTGGTTATCATGACACCTGATGACTGAGTCACCAATGAATGCTGCCAGTCTCAACTGAACCAGCTCATATGCTGCTGCCCATTCAACATCAAAGATCTGTCCAATCTCTGTCAGGACCACACTAGTCAACACAACAGTACTAGACAAGAGTTGGGGCGTGCAGTAGTCGACCAGGCAGGGTCTTACTGGCACCAGCACTAGCTACTGTGGAATAGGCAGAGGAACCATCGAAGACAATCAATTGGCATGACATGTATCAAGGCCTACAGTCTAGAGATACCAATTATGTATTGGGTCTAGTTACCTGAGCACGAGGACACTCTAGTGAACAGCCAGGCACCACCACTTTTGGTCACTTGACAGAATTAAATCGAAAATGCAAGTGGGGGTGCATTATTGACCCCATTGTACTCTGACTACACCAGGAAGGGTAGTCCATGACAAACAGATAACAATCCTTGTCATCTGACGGGGATCTTAGGCAACAAAGGCCACAAGAACGGACCAAGGTGCAAGTCAGGAGTGCTTGGCTCAGTTGAAGACAATTTCATCATGGCATCAGTTTTCAATTACGTTTTACCCTACACCCATGTGACACTAATGTCAGTTGTGATGCTGTTGTTGCAAGTCAATGTTGAGAGAATGAAAATGTAGAGAATCGTTTGATGCTGTGAGTGACAGCAAGCAAGGCATGCCTGGCACTGTGTGCAACGACAAAGAGTGTGGTTAGAAGACTCTAGATTATGTTAGGACTAATCCCACCACAACCACAAGCCTTGTGAGATGATGAAGAAAAGAATAGAATTGAAAACACAGTAGACAAGTGACCTGGTAAGAGGAAACTATCTAGAGTCTTAGAGACTTGTACCTACAGAACACCCTCCTTATATACCCCAACACCTGGCCTGTGCGCACAGACTGCGCAGCTGCTAGGCTGTGCACACACAGCTACAAGACCTAGGCCTACCATCTAGAACTGCCCAGACTCGCCCAGAGTCTTAGCCCCTATAACCCCATATGCCACGGTACAGCCACCTTGCTGATCTAAGCCCTCGGAGTATCCCATTAGGGGTGGGAGTCGTTGTCCATATCCAGAGAAGTGTCAATAGAGCCCCAAGGAAAATAGATAAAAATATGGAAAAATCCATAAAAATTGTAAGGTCATAACACTCTGCTTGCTGCTGTTGACTTAGAACAAACTGCATTGAGAGCATTGATCTTAACAAGTAGTAGCCAAACATCTTAGCTAACTTGGCATCTATCTTATCTATTCAATGCTTAGATTAGATTGGATTAGATTAAGGACTACCAGCCTGATTACTTCTGACTCATGGCACAGCCTTGCGCAGCATGGCCACCAATTATGCCTTTCCTTTGACTCATACTTACTCAGCATACATACTATTATTAGAGTAGTGCACAGACCACCTTGTAGTATATAAGCTGAGCAGCTAGCACCCAGAGTCCTCAGTTGAGTTCTCCTGGGTTTCTTTCCTATTCTCATCTTCCTCCTCATCTCTAGTCTTCTGTTAAGGCCCTGATTTGTCACAATAAGGGTAGTCCTGATATGTTAGGACTTTAATCAGATTCTATTTGGATTCCTTGGACTCACTCAGATTCCACTTGTACTGGGGTAGGACAGTAAAGTATTGACCTCAACCAAGGGCTTGCTCAGGGGGCTCATACATAGGTGTGTGTGGGAATGTTCCAAGTGAGTTTGGCAGTGCTGAGGGCATCATTCAGTACTGCACTGTGCTGCAATGCATTCAAACAAGTGTTCAGGAAGGAAGGGACTACCAACCATATGTATTAAATATTTACAGCCTTGCAATGTACATGAGGTACTCAGAATGTACTTGGCTAATGGGCCAAGACCAGTACTGAAGGATCAACAGAACAGAATTGCCATACATATTGAAAATGGAAATGATAGTTTTAGAGCCTGATTTAGGTATCCTAGCTGCATATTGTAATGCTGTCATGATTCTGACTTACCAATGAAAAGGTATCACAATCACAGTGCAGGTTATTATAGCTCTTTGATCTTTTCATAAAGAAATGTAATTCTCTCCCCAATTTGGAGAGGCAAAGCATCAGATGTGATTTGTGCCTTGAGTGTCTCCACATAATCCTGGTTTCTGAACTGTTCCAAAGCAAAACCAACAGACTGTGCCAAAGGTTGTTTTGCCCAGAAAGATTTCTTTGCAATAATAATCATTGCTTAGAAATTCAAGATATAATAGCATTCACTGAGATATAAATACACACCTGCCAGAACCTGACAATCTACCTCAGACTTGGTGATTTAATGTCAGGTGCTAGGCTGAGAAAAGACAGACACCCTTACATTACTTCCAAATCTGTTGTTTACTTCAACTCTCCAAAGGGCCAAAATGTTATGCTAATGATTGGTAAGTTTTCTATAGCCACAAAATGAAATGATGCATACCAACTGATGCACTAGTAATTGATGCTATGCAGTATGTGCAAACTAGTGGCTTACCTGAGATAATGATGGGATCACATGGGGGAAAGAAAGAAGAAGAACTGACATTCTGCACATACATCTCATGAGAAGCACATGCCAATGTTATTCTCACTCACTTCCTGTTGGTCATAACATCAGATCCCATGAAACAACTAGACTGCAGTCTCACTCACTTCCTGTTGGTGATGGAATCAGATCCCATGAAACAACAAAACTGCAGTCTCACTCACAGACTGTTGGTGATGGCATCAGATCCCATGAAACAACAAAACTGCAGTCTCACTCACTCTCTGTTGGTGATGGCATCAGATCCCATGAAACAACAAAACTGCAGTCTCACTCACTCTCTGTTGGTGATGGCATCAGATCCCATGAAACAACAAAACTGCAGTCTCACTCACTCTCTGTTGGTGATGGCATCAGATCCCAGGAAACAACAATACTGCAGTCTGGCTCACTTCCTGTTGGTGATGGCATCAGATCCCATGAAACAACAATACTGCAGTCTCACTCACTTCCTGTTGGTGATGGCATCAGATCCCATGAAACAACAAAACTGCAGTCTCACTCACAAACTGTTGGTGATGTCATCAGATCCCATGAAACAACAAAACTGCAGTCTCACTCACTTCCTGTTGGTGATGTCATCAGATCCTATGAAACAACAAAACTGCAGTCTCACTCACATCCTGTTGGTGATGGCATCAGATCCCATGAAACAACAATACTGCAGTCTCACTCACAAACTGTTGGTGATGGCATCAGATCCCATGAAACAACAAAACTGGAGTCTCACTCACCAACTGTTGGTGATGGCATCAGATCCCATGAAAAAACAAAACTGCAGTCTCACTCACAAACTGTTGGTGATGGCATCAGATCCCATGAAACAACAAGACTGGAGTCTCACTCACCAACTGTTGGTGATGGCATCAGATCCCATGAAACAACAATACTGCAGTCTCACTCACAGACTGTTGGTGATGGCATCAGATCCCATGAAACAACAAAACTGCAGTCTCACTCACTCTCTGTTGGTGATGGCATCATATCCCAGGAAACAACAATACTGCAGTCTCACTCACTCTCTGTTGGTGATGGCATCAGATCCCATGAAACAACAATACTGCAGTCTCACTCACAGACTGTTGGTGATGGCATCAGATCCTATGAAACAACAAAACTGCAGTCTCACTCACCAACTGCTGGTGATGGCATCAGATCCCATGAAACAACAATACTGCAGTCTCACTCACATACTGTTGGTGATGGCATCAGATCCCATGAAACAACAATACTGCAGTCTCACTCACTTCCTGTTGGTGATGGCATCAGATCCCATGAAACAACAATACTGCAGTCTCACTCACTTCCTGTTGGTGATGGCATCAGATCCCATGAAACAACAATACTGCAGTCTCACTCACTTCCTGTTGGTGATGGCATCAGATCCCATGAAACAACAATACTGCAGTCTCACTCACTTCCTGTTGGTGATGGCATCAGATCCCATGAAACAACAATACTGCAGTCTCACTCACTCTCTGTTGGTGATGGCATCAGATCCCATGAAACAACAAAACTGCAGTCTCACTCACATCCTGTTGGTGATGGCATCAGATCCCATGAAACAACAAAACTGCAGTCTCACTCACTCTCTGTTGGTGATGGCATCAGATCCCATGTAACAACAAACTGCAGTCTCACTCACTTCCTGCTGGTGATGGCATCAGATCCCATGAAACAACAAAACTGCAGTCTCACTCACAGACTGTTGGTGATGGCATCAGATCCCATGAAACAACAATACTGCAGTCTCACTCACTCTCTGTTGGTGATGGCATCAGACCCCATGAAACAACAATACTGCAGTCTCACTCACTTCCTGTTGGTGATGGCATCAGATCCCATGAAACAACTAGACTGCAGTCTCACTCACAGACTGTTGGTGATGGCATCATATCCCATGAAACAACAAAACTGCAGTCTCACTCACTCTCTGTTGGTGATGGCATCAGATCCCATGAAACAACAAGACTGGAGTCTCACTCACCAACTGTTGGTGATGGCATCAGATCCCATGAAACAACAAAACTGCAGTCTCACTCACAAACTGTTGGTGATGGCATCAGATCCCATGAAACAACAAAACTGCAGTCTCACTCACAGACTGTTGGTGATGGCATCAGATCCCATGAAAAAACAAAACTGCAGTCTCACTCACAGACTGTTGGTGATGGCATCAGATCCCATGAAACAACAATACTGCAGTCTCACTCACTCTCTGTTGGTGATGGCATCAGATCCCATGAAACAACAAAACTGCAGTCTCACTCACTTCCTGTTGGTGATGGCATCAGATCCCATGAAACAACAAAACTGCAGTCTCACTCACATACTGTTGGTGATGGCATCAGATCTTATGAAACAACAAAACTGCAGTCTCACTCACTCTCTGTTGGTGATGGCATCAGATCCCATGAAACAACAAAACTGCAGTCTGGCTCACTTCCTGTTGGTGATGGCATCAGATCCCATGAAACAACAATACTGCAGTCTCACTCACAGACTGTTGGTGATGGCATCAGATCCCATGAAACAACAATACTGCAGTCTCACTCACAGACTGTTGGTGATGGCATCAGATCCCATGAAACAACAATACTGCAGTCTCACTCACTCTCTGTTGGTGATGGCATCAGATCCCATGAAACAACAAAACTGCAGTCTCACTCACAAACTATTGTTGGTAAATTGTCAAAACAAATGCTTATGAATTAAATAGGTGATATCCACACACCCAAAAATGGGGGAATTCTTGATACACTTTGAACAGCACCCTGCTCCATGGAAGGTTATTTGAATTGATGATCCCCCTCCAATATATATTAGACAATTTGTTTGTACCTTTCTAGTGCACCATACCTAAGGGCTTCATTGACACAAAGATCCATATTATTCATTTGTGTTGAGGTGAAAAGCTGCCTAAGGCTGGCAATTTCAATGGCATTAGCTGTTTTTTCAGTTAGTTCAGGGCAGTCCTTTGATGACTTATCCATATCTAAGGATGTATTTTAATTTTTGTGCTGTATACAGTATCCACTCACCTTCTAATTTTACATATGCCTTTGGAGCATGCCCAGCCTTCAGAACTTTAGGCAGAAACACTCTCTCAAAAGTATGTTCAGCATTGATCCTAGCCTGTTCCAACTTGACTTGTCCATCTTTAACATCAACCAACTTGGCATATTCTTGATTCACAAGGCCATCAAATTTGGTAAAAATTGCTACCAAAGGAACTGGTTATAATCCAGTTAGCATATTTTAGTTTAACATGAATGCCACAAATCTTTGTGCATAGAACTCAGGCAATCTATGCAAAAAGATAGATTCACCTTTCCCAGTCCCTTTCTGAAAGAAAGCAAGTTCTCGAGGAGGCAGAGGCCGAGAACCATCCATTGGAATACAGTACCTGCACAAATCACATCAGGTACTGCAAAGAATGAGTAGGAAAGAATACCAGATGGCATGTAATTGATCCCTCAGTTTATCAGCATTGGCTCGTTGCTCAATGAACTCCCAAACTTTATCGATCTCCTCCGTCACTCCAGACTCAAAGCCCCGTGAATCATGAAAGATGAAATTACTACCACGGTACATTATCTGGTCTTCAATGTCATGTATACCACGCTACAGATACATCAGCAAATGGGCAAACACATTGCTACACGAGCAGATGCACCTCCATGGATGGTTTCAAGTGTGTTAAGGATGATGAAGATTTCGCGCGGAAAAGGTGCTTGAAGCGTGAAATGATGCCAGACTTGTGCTTTGGAGCACCGTCCTTGTCGAATATGATCGGTTCCGTCCCTCGCGTGACGCCACAGACCTTTTCAAGAATCGTCGTCTTCCCTGCATTGGCCTGGCCGATGACGAGGATACGGAAGTGGGGACAATTGTAACGCTCTTTGAGGGTAGCGACGAGCTCTGGGTCTGTCGCATCTCGGCTCAGTGGCAGGAGGCAGGAGGTAATCGATCGCCACGTTAACTCACCAGGCGGAACGGAGACACTTTGAAAGTTCGCCTCTGACATGATTGATTAAAAGATGCAACGACGATGTGATGGACAATGCACAAGGGTTGAAACCACACGTTGCAGGCACTGCCTTCAACGGACGCTCAATGCAGTAAACAAATCCCGTGATCACCTGCGATCACGCATTCAAATAATCTCAACTGTTATCTGTCCCATTGTACATGTATTTCTTCTAGGAAGCCCAAATTACACGATGTCGATATCAGCTGGCACTGCGTGGTTTTTGTTCCTGTTAACCCTTGCGTTTCAGGGCGAATGATGTCTACGCCGCTGACCCCTAGTCTAGCTTAGAGCGATCGTGCAGATGGATTCGAAGAGGTGCGTGCGTGCTACAACTAGCAACACACTTACCACTGAGAAGTTAGAGCCTCCGTTTCAGCGTCGGTACCTGACATGGACAATTGTGTTACAATGATGTGCACGTTGCCGACAGGCTTCATGCTATCTGTTGCGCACGTTTATCCTGCAGACAATATCATGCCAGCAGCCGGTTTTTAGAGACGGGTGATGAGAATATCTTTGAGCTCTTTCAGCTCAAAGGAACCAAAGGTCAGCGCTCGCAACTTTTATGAAATTCCAAATTCGGACTAATAGCCGTAGTTCTGATTATCGTTGTGTTCACAAAGTTTGACCTCATGATTACGGACGCCAAAATTTCGTTGATCAAAAAAGATGAGGTCAATGATCTCCCGCACAAGTGCGAAGAAGAGATGGCAAAGGAAATCCGAGACTGAGTACAAGTCTTTCAAGTCAACTTTCACCTTCGCCGACGCAGGCGCAGCAGCTATGAGTGCGCCATTAGCCTTCAAGCTTCAAGGCTCGTTGAGTTATTAGACGGAGGTCGACATGTTTCACCTTCGCCGACGCAGGCGCAGCAGCTATGAGTGCGCCATTAGCCTTCAAGCTTCAAGGCTCGTTGAGTTATTAGACGGAGGTCGACATGTTTCCCAAAAAGTATTGCAAACAAACTCAGCTAGACTATGACTGCTGTCCTATCTGATCAGCCTCTTTGTCCTCCACGGTAACATCAGCCTTAGAACTTTCAGCGCTTTCAAGTCCAACCTGTTCAACCACCTCTGTCGAACTGCCATCGACCAACGTAGCCTCGCTCGTTTGCCCTTGTTCAGCTTCATCTACCGCTTCATCCCGTCGCTCAGGAGGCTCGCTTGACTCAGCAGCCTCTTCGCTTACAACCGCCGCCGACGCGTTCTCGTCTGCCAGCTCGAGCTGGGACGGCAGTGACAACACCTCAGCTGCGAGCTCTTCGGGCTGTCCTTCACCCGACAATGGCAGCTGAGCACCTTCCTCTGGTCGTGCCTGCTCCTCGGGAGGCACAGCTTCCATCTCTGGTTCTGATAGTGTGACCACAGGTCCCAGGACTTGCTCTTCCTCGTTTGCAGGTGGAGGATCTCCGTCCGACTCTGCCTTCCCCTCCTGGGCCTTTGTGACATTGATGACCTCCATCTCGTCATCTATTGGCACAAAGTCCAGCTCTTCCTTCTCAAGCTCCACTTCCTCGCCCCTTTCTTCAACCACAAACGGCTCGGATTCTTTGGAAACCACTGCAGGTACGGGTGTCTCTGCGACCGCGATGGTTGCTTTATCTCCCAAACCTGCATGGTCCTTCTTCTCCTCGGGTTCGTTGAGACGAGCACCCAGCCTAACAATGGGGATAGGACTGGTTCCTCTGCTATTTCCAACGCCACTGCTGGCATAGCCCTCCGAGTAAACCATTGTATCCGTTCGAGGTCGGTTCGCCCTTCTAGGGCTTTCTTGTCCAGCAGCAAGCGTGCTCGTACCAGGCTCGACACCTAGGCTGCTGCTTGTGCCAGCTGAAGAACCAGTAGTGCCGGCACTGGAGGAAGCTGGAACGCAAGTAGTGGGTAGATGTACTTCTGAGGACGCAAACAGCGATGCTGCAGTAGTGGGCGCAGCCGTCGCAGCACCTGAGAGGGGGATTAAACCATTATTGCTGACGAAGAGGCCGGGAGCGTTTCTGTTTTTGGTAGTTACAGGAGTAACTGCTGAACCACGGTTATTAAGGATGCGGATCGTTGGATTGATGAGTACAGTGGCTGACGAGGAGGAGGTGGCTAAATGAACACCAGATTAGCATATGTAAGCCTCAGGGTGGTACCTAGGGCTTACGGGCAGATGGGTGTTGTTGAATAATGTGTACTTTTTCCTTTTCTCGTTCCATTTGGGGGTCTAGAGAGGCAGCGAGCAAGCGCGGTGGTTGAACCTCTGCCGGATCTGGAACTATGACGGATGGCCTATATTCTCTTTCTTTATCAACCGTAGAATGCCTGGGGATGTCATTTTCGTCGGCTTCACCGTCCGTAATGACCTTTGTTGGGGGAACGACGATGAAATCTGGTGGAACGAGGTCGAAATGAGTTGTAAGGGCCAAAAAGCGCGCATATAGAGAAGATTCAGCTTCTGCTTGAGCAAAGATGTCACGGTGGTGGAAATAGGCATGAGCGAAAATGCGACCAAGACGACGAGCAAGGGAGGTGAAATGACGATGTGATGCGGGAGGAATTTGGAGGCTAATTAGAGGTTATATAAGATTGGAGAGACTGGAGAAGGAGGGAAGCATACCGTGAAGGGAATGCTCTTGGAGAATTGAGAAGGGCGGTTGCACTGTCCAGAGTATGGAGGATATAGTCAATTGCGCAACATTGCTAGAAGATAGTGAAGGAGACTGATATCTAAGATAGAATAGAATATTTTTACCTCCATGGCGCCGTCAGTTCCGTGGGCTACGCATAAATACAGCCATTCCCCAGCTTTCATCTCAGGGCATGTTGTACGGCTGCATTCTTGCTGCAGCATAGTTATCAGTGGATGTGTAAGGTCCTGTGCAAGACGTCTGCAGGCTGATAAGCTCTTGTCGCGTCGCAAACTGGAGAAGAAACCTCAGTTGTTCGTATATCCAGCATGCCTCGTCAACAGTAACATCTCCTTTAGCCTTGTCCGAGTCCTTTTCTTCGTTTTTCACCTGAGCTGTCTCATCAGTGTCTTTCTCCTTGTCCTTTCCTCCAGGTTTTCCAGGTAGAGTGACTATGCGCTCGACGTCGTGAACGTTATGGCGGATGAGAAGAGAAATGTACTCCTGCAACTGAAAAGCGCTATCGAGGGAAGAAAGGAGCGGAAGCGTCTTGACTGGATAGAACGTCGAAACTCTGGAACCGCGCAGAGGGCGCTGAATGACAGCTGCGACTGCCATGAGGAGGCTTATGTAAGTCGGTGTTGCAATGCATAGGACAAGAGTTGTGTACAATTACATTCGATCAATTCATGCAATGGTAATCTTCGCAGGCGCATCATCAGATGTGGACTTGGGGAAGGTAACAGTCAAGATCCCATTCTCCATCTTGGCATTTATTTGATCCTCCTATGCAACAATCATGTTAAATTCGATCCTGATTATCGGGAAAGGCTAGCTCTTACCTTTACGCCTCGAGGAAGCTGCAGACTTCTCGCAAACTTGCCGAATCTCCGCTCGCGCACGGCATAGCCGCTCTCCTCATGATCAGAGGAAATTTGGCTCTCGGCAGAAATATTAAGACGGCCATTGTAGACGTCGATCTGCACGTTCTCTTTGGTGAAGCCAGGAAGTTCGAACGTGGCAGTCACCGTGTTGGTTTCTGCGTTCTCGTGCAAATCCATTCTGTGGGAATGAGTTAGATAGGTCAAAGTTCAATGAGCAAGACAAGCTACTGGCCTAGCCCGCGCAATGTCACCATTGCCAGTCCTGTAGTGCGCGCTGGCGACCTCGTTCAAGAGGCGATCAAATCCGTGGAAAGGGTCGTAGAAGGACAGAGCAGTCGACATGATTAGAAGGGATTTCAGGTGTTGATTTTGTAGTTCGAGTTTCTGTCTCCCTTTATATACCTAGCTAGCCAACATATGTGGATATCTTCTAGTACGGACGCAGCAGGACTTGGTAGAGGAGCCTGGAATGCTCGGGAGACGAGAAGAAGGTTCGAGAGCGCGATGTCCAGGCCGTTCTTGACCACCTTCCGTTTTTGGAATCCCCTCATGCTCCCCTTACCTGGCCCGGGCTGGGGCCTTAGATCATGGAGGCTAGGCCATAATCTAAGCCCCAGTAGCCTCACCTCACCTCACTTCGATAGCATTGTTTGTCTTCACATTTGACGCGCCACAGCTGCGGACACTGTTTCCGGTGACGTCACTAAGACGTGTACATTCGGAGGAGGGCATTCGGGACTCCGGCAGTCGGCAGCGCTTGTTATTGCACAAGATCAAGGAGCACAGGTGGATGAAAGCTCGGCACGAGATGTTCAATCCAGTGATGCGACATCGACATCTCTTAGTTTTTCTTCTGGCCAGAATGCCATATCGGACTCGTTTGGCACTTGGACGAATAGGAATGTCATTGTAATCAACTCATCGCCATTCCGACAAACCTATTAATTTTGTGCAGGCTCCATCGTTTCCCTTTAGCTCAAGTAATAAGATTCCTGATGGCGTGTTGCCTGATGAAACAAACGTAAATGACGTTTACTGGGTCCAGAGGAGAAGCCATTCATTGGTGACCGCGTATTTGGACAGTCACATATCACATGTCACAAGCGAGTTCAATGTAGGCTCATTATTCTCAGGACCAAGGCCGATATCACGTGGTCTCGCGTTTGACACGATCACATGACGCGTGCATGCTCACGGGGTTTTGCTAACTAAGCAGACATACAAGTTTGTTGCTCAAGCGCTGAGCCAACTCAGTCAAGCGCTCACGAGGCGCATAAAGTGCAGATGGATGGACATTCAACTAGTTCCGATGTAAAATATCTGTACGCATAATGGATAAATATTATGCGAGCGGAGATGAGAAAGAGATGAATCTGAACATTGGACTCTGGAGTGATCCAACTCGCCTGACGTCAGCCTGCCCATGGCCGACAACGACGACGACGACGACCGCGCGCTCGTCCGTCCTGACCTTAGCACCTGGCGGCCAATTCTCCAGGCTTCAAACCAGGTTGTCCTCTACAACTCCACAACCCACGCCCTCTCGGTCGATCTCTCCGCCGCAAAGCATCCCGCTTCTCATCATTCCTGCCCATACTGCAAGCAGGCTTTGCCCACAGATTTTCAGCCTTGCATTGACGAAGAGGACGAGAAGGACTGGGACTGGGATCCAACTCACCAGGCACGAGCTCCCAACTACTTTCATCTGTTGCAGTTGTCCAACGAGACGACTTCGAGGCCTGCAAGCCCACCTCCCGTCGTTGGCGGATCCGCATCTTCATCAGGCTCAAGAAGTAATGGGAGGAGCACCTTCGCAGCAGAAGCGATGGCGGAAGGATATTTCAAGGCATTCTTCCAGGAAGAGTACAAGTTGGGCATGGGCGCTAATGGATCCGTTTTTCTGTGCCAGGTAGCGCCCCGATCATTCACACAAAAGCAGTTACTGATAATCACATTTTCTAGCATGTTCTGGATGGTACCCCACTAGGTTCGTATCCCTGCTAGCCGAATATAGCCACCTCATTTCCTTCGCAGGCCATTTTGCAGTGAAAAAAATCGCCATTGGAGATTCACACTCTTATCTACTCAAAATCTTGCGGGAGGTATCTTGTTTTCTTTAGTCGAATCCCTTCTCTTCTTATTATGCACGTGTATCTGTACAGGTACGCTTGCTGGAACAGATGCGCCATCCGAATATTATAACCTACCAGTGCGTATCCCCCACCGTTACGTCACATATGCCTCGACTCACGATCGATCCAAGTCATGCCTGGCTCGAAACATGCCAGTTCTCCCAATTTGGGCCCAAAGTTCCAACTTTATAGTAAGCGCGTGCATGGCTTTACGTCATCCATGTCGAATATCTATATTCTATAGTGTCCTCATGCAGTGGGCAGAAGGGGGAAGGTCCGTTCCCTTAACCACGTTTTGCAGAATGTTTATTGACTGACACATTCCTCCAGCCTAGACGATTTCATCGATATTCGCCTCGGCCGTGCTGCCAAACATATTCACGTCAACCCCCTCGCACGCTTTTCGACACGAGGTCTGTCACTCTCTTCAGAACCAGGCACGCCGATCTCAGCCACGCCACCCACATCACCTAGGAAGTTACCTGTAGAAGAGGACGACGAGCAAGGCACACCCGACATTCACTCTCGCTCTGCACGTATACGCATGTTTAGAGCGTTTCAGAGGGCCTCCCCGGCAGAGAAGGAGCGCATGCGGAGGGAGATGGGGGAAGGAAGTGGTATGGGGCGCAACGTGCCGAGTTGGAAAGCGGTACATCTGTTAAGTGCGGAAGAAGTCGAAAGCTTATTTAGTGGTGTGGTAGAAGGCTTGGCTTTTCTCGTTTGTTGTCCCTCGTTCACTCCAAAAAGCGTACTGATCGCCGTCTTAGCACGAAAAGTCGATCCTGCACCTCGACTTGAAACCAGGAAATGTTTTGTTGACTTGGGACGAAGGGAAGCTGATGTAAGTAACTAACTTGACCGGCGGCGAAAAGAAATGCGCTGAGCGGTGTCTTAGCCCTAGAGCGATGCTCTCTGATTTTGGAACGTCAAGACTGCCCGAGTCCGTTCTGGTAACACTGGAACGTGCGTCTCCCTCATCCTCTTATATATGCATTTTAATGATCATCTACGTTTCAGCTTAGAATATTCATCACCCGAGAGTCTGCCCTCTCTGGAAACAGGCCTGCTACGGCAAGTCGACTCCAAATCCGATATGTGGTCTCTCGGCATGATTCTCCACAAAATGCTATTCTTTCGACTACCATACCGATACGCGGCCGATGGCGACGCGAACGGACTCCCTGTCAGCACTACAGACGAGACGGAAAAAATGGATAAACTGGAAAACGAAGTATTGAGCTATCCCGGCTTCAGATCCAGCCCCTCGATGGTGACGGCGTTCGAGGCGAGGAGGCTGCCGAGGTCGTTTCTCATCTTGTTGGAGAGCCTGTTGAACATCGTGCCTCAGAGTAGGCCATCTGTCGAAAGGATATCGGCTGCGATGAGAGAAGGGAAGGCAGGTCTGCGTGACTTGCTATGCCCCCTCCGAGATGTTTGTTGATAGCCGCAATAGTTCCAATCGCAAGAAAAGGTTCGGCATCGACAACGTGACAATAGCGCATGGACGACGCCCTTCATGCCTGTTGTGAGACGACAGTCTCCGCTCTCGCCTCAGTTTGGATCTCAGGAACCATCGGCCATTGTGGCAACTCCGGGAGCAATGACGGATGTAGACCCGACATTGGAAGCTGAAGAAGATGAAAGGAAGCGACAGGTGTTCAGAACGGAGATGATGAGGGAGCGGGTGAAGCTTCTGGGTCCACCCGAAATTCTTGACCATGATGCCGTCGGGCAATCTATGCCAGAGGTGTGGTGGACAAGGATACTCATGCCAATGAATGTGCGAGTGTCGAGGGATGTTCTCGTAAGGCTTGTCAAGTCTTGCATTTTGGTTCTCAAGGTATTGAAACTTTCCATCCCAATGTGAGCTGGGTGATTCTAATGTCATAAAGGTTCTGACAATCCCACAAATGTGTATGCAAGAAAGCATGGCTTTGATGACCTTCCTTTTGAGCCTTGCCTTGATTGATATGATGTCAGATGACTTATGGCTATCTGTTGTGCTGGTTATTGTGCATGTCATATTGCTAAAGCTTGCCTAGGTTGGATAATGTTATGACTGGAAACAAGCTGTATCTCATATTGGTTGTATATATTCAGACAACTTACAGTGTAATGCACTTGGAAGCTCTGACTTTGTTGGCTCTAAACCTTACTTGCTTTTCCCTGATCAGTTTGAACTTGGTTCAAGACAAATGTGCCAAGTATTGTATGTCATCCAAACACACTAATTCAACAGTTCATATGAAGGCTCCATGTATCATGTGAACCTTCCTAATTCTAAAAGAAAAGAATTTGTAGTATCTCACCCACATCTCTAAAGTCTTGACTCTCTTAGGAGACATATTGTGATTGGACTATGTGTATGCAATTTAGATTTGTCAACACATTGCAGTATAAAAAATAATGGGCAACATTGGAAAATCCAATGGTTGATGGTCTTTCATTACTGTAAAAATGCATCAATATTCCACACTCATGAGTGATGGATAAATCAAGAATGGAACATAGAGGGAATATTGAGAAAAAGCATTGCAGTGGACCTTTGTAACAAATAATAGGCAATGAACTCACACTGATCAAACCAACAATCATTTTGAGTTTGACAGTCACAATGAGAGGATGGGAAAGGATTGGTGAGAAACAATTGCATGATCTAAATAAATGACTTGGTCTGATGGGCCAATGCACAGACTCTGCCAATTTCAAATATAAAGAAATGAGACACTGCCTCAGATATTCCAGCCTGTGGTATTACCTCACTCAAATGCAATAAATATGAGAGACAAGTAAGGAAATGACATGAGTTGACCTGTGTCAGAGATGAAGTGATGTGTAGTGGGCAGCACACACTAAAAAATGACACAATGACACATGTTATTTACCATTGTGTTCTATCTGTCTTTGATCATGTCCCCCCAACTGACATACAATAAACCTTGCTCTTTGAGCAAGGTAATTGGAAGCAAATTACTTATAACAGCTATATTTATCCTTTGATTTGTTTCACCATGATCTTGGGTAGACATTTGCACCTCTGTTGAATAAGAGCCCTGCAATTTCTATCCACTGATCTCCATATCATCACCTGGAGTGTATGCATCTGCACCTTTGTCAAGAGCTCTGCAATGTTCCTCCAACTACATGATGACACAGCTTGCAGTTCCATATCCATGTCAAACTAGATGCTAAAATAAAGATATAAATCATTGCCATGGAGATTGTGCAGGCCACATGAGCAAACTTGGGGGGTCTCTACATAGTACTACTATAGCTATGGTAGTACTACATAGGGTCCATAGTGGTCCATAGTGGCCATAGTGCTGGTAGAAAAGGTCTACATGCTGTGTAGTCCTACCATAGTACTGTGGTAGACTATGATAGACTATGGTAGCTGCTACAGTCTATGTAGACTATTCATAGACTAGTACAGCTGTAGTAGCTGCCATGCCCTACCATGTCTATGGAGCACTACCAAACTCTACAGAGTACTACCATACTCTCTGTGATAGTCCATGTAAAAATATATTTTCTGTGACAGATTATATTCTATATTATGTCATCAGTTATACTATACATATTAGTCACCAATTAATCTAATCTAATCTATATATCTATATATAGTAGATATGTTATCAATTATGTAAGTAAATTAAAGCATTACATGAACATAAATAATTTGCACCTGACCAGGATTGAACCCACAACCTTAAGAGCACAGCTGATGTGATACAAACCATTATACCAAACTGCCATTGTCATGTTGGTATCAAGAACACATATATCCTACATCCTCTGCATTGGACTTAGTCTTGCCAATGCATTCACTCAACTAAATATATTTTCCAAGTCAGGTTCTACAAATCTAGGCTTTTGCTAGTAACAAAAGTTGTAGTATGGAAGAAGGTGCACAACCTTTGTTGATGGTAGGAATGCTGTCAATCAGTAGTTCCTAAGTTATTCATATTTATCCAAATGACAAGTGATGGCAGACAGCTGTAGTGATTATCCAGACCCCACAGAGCCCCACAGGACTCAGAAATATGTATACATTCTATGCAGCACTGTGCAGTACTCCCACAGTCTGTGACAGTCTGCATAAATAACTGTACAGATAAGTGGTAGTCTATGGTAGTCTGTGACAGTCCAAATAAATAACTGTACAAATTAGTCTATGGTAGTCTATGGTAGTCTGCTGGGTCTGGTCAGTGCAAGTGAATAACTGCATAAATAAGCCACAGTGCCTCACAAAGTCCCATAGAGCCCTACAATGCTGACAGGAAGGGCAAAGTGTTCAGAGTGGTGTGTAAAAAATTAATATTCATTAACATTATTAATTTGCCTGACCAAATAATGACAAAGTTGGACTTGCAAAAAATTCTTGGATATGCTCTACTGAGGTGTGTGAGGAGTCTGCAGGAGTCTGCCAGAGTCTACAAGGAGTCTACTTGCACTACAGATTACTGCAGTTTCACTTCAGATTCACTATGGGCACTATGGGCACTTGTGGTGCTATGGTGCTATGGTCACTACAGTGCTATAGTACACTACCACAATCTATAGAACTATGGAATATCTATAGCTTACTGCAGCACTACTACAAAATCTCTACCACTGCCTCTGTGACTATGGGAGCTACTGACACTACTGACTCACTATAGTCACTACAGATGATTGTGGGAAACCCCAAGGTTTGCTGATGCAGACCAGGGCACAAGCTCTTTACACTCCCCCACCTGTTCCCGGTGGACTCCTGGTCAAGTCACAGGGATTCCTGGGAATTCCCAGGACTAGGGCTCCCAAAGTTCAGTTCAGTTCGGTTCAGGGCTATTTTTGGCCGAACCCGAACCTGGAACACCTGGAGCTTGCCTGAACTGAACCCAAACCAACAGGTTTGGGTTCAGTTCAGTTCAGTCCTGGTTCGAACCAACTGAACCATGGGAAAAATACCTTTTTAAGAAATATCAAGTGTAATTGCAGGTTAGAACATCCCTGTATGCTTGCACTATGGTCCCACACCTCTAGGATTTGATATAACAGCATATAGTGCTGTATGACAAAAACTGCTTAGGAAATACAGCAATGTTGTGCTTAGTAAACAGCTGTAAAAGGTTACCTTGGTGTGGCAGTGGTGTGACAGTGGTGTGGTGTGGTGTGGGGTGTGATTGGCTAATGTGACACTAAATTGGCAGCAAGATCAAGCTTTTCAACACATGTCCCCATCATCACAATGATGGCCATCATGGCCCCTTGGGCATAGTGGGGACCTTCTTACATCAGTCCAGTCCAGTTCAAACCAATGCTGGTACTGCCCAAGCCAGAATCAAACTTTTCTGAGACTTTATTGTTGTTATTTGGTGGTGTGAAATTGTGTAATAGTGGTACATGCATGACCATTGACCCCTCTGGCATAGTGGGGATTTTCTTACATCAGTTCAGTTCAGTTTGAACCAATACTGGCACTGCCCAAGCCAGAACCTAAGTTTTTCAAGACTTTATTGGTGTTATTTGGTGGTGTAAAATTGTGTAATGGGTACAGACATGGCCATTGACCTGTCAGGCACAGTGGGGACCTTCTGACATCAGTTCAGTCCAGTTTGAACCAATGCTGGCACTGCCAAATCCAGAGCCTAAGTTTTTCAAGACTTTATTGGTGTTATTTGGTGGTGTGAAATTGTGAAATGGGTACAGACATAGCCATTGACCTGTCAGGCACAGTTCAGTTCAGTTCAAACCAATGCTGGCACTGCCCAAGCTAGGACCTAAGTTTTTCAAGACTTTATTGGTGTTATTTGGTGGTGTAAAATTGTGTAATGGGTACAGACATGGCCATTGGCCTGTCAGGCATAGTGGGGACCTTCTGACATCAGTTCAGTCCAGTTTGAACCAATGCTGGCATGCTTGAACCAGAACCAAAGTTTGTTTGAGACTTTATTGGTATTATTTGGTGGTGAAATCGCTTCCCACCACACCACCACATCACACCACACCACCATTGCACCACCACCAGCCTCGCTCTCGGCACCGATTGGAGCCCTCCCATATGGAAACGGGCCCAGACGACGAGTGCAGCTCAATGTCTGGGCCCTGGTATCTTTTTTTTCTTTTTTTTTGCATTTTTTCATAACTAACTCCTTTACACACACCACGTGCGCCACATCACCATCGCATCCCGCCCACAACGATTCAGATACCCTGCAACCTCGGCAACTGACACCACGCACATCACCCATCGCCATTGCACCCTGCCCACAACCACAACCTCATGCCTTGGTGGCCACTTACCACCACCACTACCCTTCACCACCACCTCCATTGCCTCACCACATTGCCCTGGCTATCTCACCACCCTTGCATTCGCCATTGCCCACTGCGACCACAGCTGTTCTCCTCCACCACCTCCTTGTCGCCCTCTCACCCTCGCCGTCACCCTCTCACCACCCTCGCATTCACCTGTTCGCCCTTACTGTCACCCTCTCACCCTCGCATTTGCCCTTATTGCCCTCTCACCACCCTCGCATTCACCCTCACCCTGTTAAGATCGATGCTCTCAACGCAATTTGTTCTGAGTCAACAGTGGCAAGCAGAGTCTTGGTCTGCTCCCAGCCTATTGGACAAGTTCTGGACACTAAGTCAAATGATGACGAAGGTCAAACAAACGACGAGCTCAAAGAGGGAGAGCGAGGAGTTTGTTCAGAGGTTGAGAGAAGAATTTGATTAAGTTGGAACTGGAGTCTAGCTACTTTACAAGAAGGTTTATATACATAAAAGAACAAGAGAAATATAAAAGGAAACGTACAGCTAAATACCTAAGAAAGGAAATGTGAAGGTAAAGTAGCTAAAGGAGATGAGCGTCCATGAAACGCATAACAATGATTATGTAATAAAGTAAGTCCGTCAACGAAAGGGAAAGAAATTGTAACATTACCCCCTTCGTATGCAAGAAGTCACCGACTTCTTAACCTGTTCCCCAACCATGGTTTCCACCATTTGTCCACCCACGATCCCTTCGCGATTTCAACCATTCGGCGATGGTGTTGACATCATGGTTAGCGGTTTCAAACCGCCATTGCAGAGTCCTCGTGATATAGTCTAGCTGGACTGTTCGCTCAAGGATTGCATCGCGTTCTTCATCCGTGACAGTGTGAGGATCGGTGGTGAGGGCGGTGTTGAGCATGGCGTCAAGAGGTCTGGCAAAGAGTTGGTAGTCAACGATGAAGGTGGCGAGGGCTTCCTGAGCCCGAAGAAGAGTGGCGTTAGGGGTCCTGGCGAGAGGTGGTGCTGGCAGAGCGGGTAGGGGTGCTTCTTCCTCAATAAGGAAGTCAGCGAGCTCGTCCGGATGCTGATGTAGGGCAGCGACGGTAGAGGAAGGGGAGGCGGGCCAATCCGGGAAGAGGTATTCATCGATGGTGGTGGTGGTGGTAACAAAGACCTCAATGGGGAGGTCGTGGGCGGTGGTGAGGAACGGGGAGGTAGTGGCGAAGGAGGGATCATAGTAGTGGCCACAGGCTGTGACCAGAAGTGCGAAGGCGAAGGCAACGAGGTAGGCAATGACGACGAGGACAGTGGACATATTGTATCAATGAGATGGAGAAAATGAGTCCATCGAGTGCGGTTTAAATATCCCAAATTTTGTCGTCGGAGTCCAAAGCTAAGATCTCTTCGATCTCTGGCGCTCTGGTCCTGAGAAAGTTCTCACGAGAATTTCTGGCCATTTCTTCTTGTTCTGATCGGGTTCCTGCATCATCAGGATGTTGAATACGAATTTGATCAGGGCGTTCATGCTGTGTAACGCGTATTTCTGGGTTGTCCATGCTGTCCTGTATTGCCTGGTTCAGGAGAACATAATATTGCTCAGTTGCAAGTGCTATTTCCATTTGCGCTTGTGTGCGGTTAAAATTTTCACTTCCCCTTATATTCATTTGCCGTTCATATTGCCATTGTTCCGCGGAGATGTCTCTGCCAAGCTGAATAATCCTTTGTAAAGCTTCTGATAATTCAGGGAAGGTTCGTTGTAACCAAACTCTGTGATAAACATTGTCATATTGAAAACAAGGGTGAACTGATGCTGGAAGGTAATGTGATTCTGCTTCCTGAAACGTGGGTAACTCCCCTAGATCAAAAGAGAGGCGGTGGTACTGAGGGAGATATTTTGGTAAGGTGTTATATGGAATCTCTGTGTGTCCTTGCGGATGTGTTCGCTTGTGAGGAGGTAGTCGCGATACTTTGGGCGGTTTTGACATCATTGGAACATATTTCAGTTTTTGATATATAGAGAGCGTTCGTTTGGAAGGATGTTTAAAGGCAGGAACGAACATCTGCGTGACAGAGTATCTGGTTTTGACAGTAGGAGTGTATCGTCCAACAGTTCTGCAGAATCTTTTGACATAACGGATATTATGCTTTAATTGGAGGTTGGTGCGATAATAAGTCATTGTGTTTAACTGTTTCAGAGGTTTCTTCTGCTTTTATACTCTACCAGAATATCCGCAGCATTGTCTAGATGTCGTTCTGGTTCCCAGGTATTATCATTTGCTCCATAGCCTCTCCATTTGACTAGGTATTGATAACTGGCTCCGCGTTTCCGATGTCCAAGGATAGCCTCAATCTCAAACTCTTCTTGTCCATTAACCATATCAGGAGGTGGCATAGTGAAATTCGGACCATGCATTGAGGTTTCCTTATATGGGGTGAGGAGCGATGCATGAAACACAGGATGAATGCGCCATTGTTTTGGTAATTTCAATTTATAAGTAACTGGTCCCATGACTTGTTCAACCTGGAAGGGTCCTTCTCGTTTTGGTGCTAGCTTTCTTGATTGATACGGAATGTGGAGATTCTTGTTTTCGAGCCAAACTTTGTCACCTTTTTCGAATCTGATTGACTTGTCTCTGTATCTATGAGTGACCATTTGTCTAGCAAGTTCATGAGCAGCTAGAGCTTCTTCTCTGGCTTTTCAAAGCATTTGAAGGCGTTCTTCTGCTGCTGGTGCAGTCATTTTGATTGCTGCTGTAGGGGTAGCAATCGGATCTGATCCATACATGAGTTGAAATGGGGATGTTTTTATTGTGTCGTGATATCGGTTATTGTGTGCAAATTCAGCAATGGGTAATAGTGGCTTCCATTTATGGGGTTCATTTGTGCAGAACATTTGAAGATAGATCTCGAGTTCTTGATTTACTCGTTCAGTTTCTCCATCTGTCTGAGGATGATAGGCTGTGCTCATCCTGTGGTCGATTCCTAAAGCTTTTCGTATTTCTTGAAATACTTTAGCAGAGAATTGTGGTCCTCTATCAGAGATTAGGATGTCGGGGAGTCCAAAGCGTTTAAATATTTCAGAGATATAAAGATCTGCAGTTCCTAAAGCATCGATCGTCTTGTTGCAAGGGGTGAAAATTACCCCCTTTGTAAGGCCATGGTCCACCGTGACCAATATAGAATCAAAGCCTTCGGAAATAGGAAGATCAGTGATGAAATCGAGTGTGACCTGCTGAAATGGGCATGTAGCTTTTGATGGAATAGGGATTAATGCCGGTGAATTTGGGTGAGTATTGACTTTCATTTGTTGGCAGAGTGCGCAACCTTCAACCCATTCTTTGACATGTTTATACATTCCAGGCCACCAGTAATCATGCTTCAAAAGTGCTAGCATCTTTAATCATCCAGGATGTCCAGAAGATAATGCTTCATGTATTTCCTTAATTAACTGAGTGCACAACTCAATTCGATCAGGAACATAGATCTTGCCTAGGTAGTAGACGATGCCATGAGTATACGTCCAGTCTTGCAGTTTCGATTTAATTGGCGGCACCTTTTGTTTAGTGATAACTTCAATAAGGATGCGTCCAAAGTCATCATTTGCCATATATTTCTTTAATTCACTGGCAAGATCATCATTAATTAGTCGAATAAATCGGTCATTTGGCAGAACAGTGACAGTAGTTTGTTCTTCATCATTTCCCATGTGATCTGGTCGTCTGGATAATGCATCTGCTTCGAACATTTTTGTTCCAGGTATATGTTCAATACGAAGATCAAATTCAGATAACAATGATGACCACCGAGCTTGTCGGGGTGTTAAGCGTTGAGCAGTTCGGTAGTAGGACAAGTTCTTGTGGTCACAATGGATGATGATCGTGTGAGGAGAACCATGTAATAGATGGCGCCATACTGCAAGTCCCTTGATGATTGCAAGCAGTTCTCTGTCATAAATTTGGTAATTCTGTTCTGTTGGTGTTAACGCATGGGATATAAATCCACATGGATGGAGTGCTCCAGATTCATCAGCCTGCTTCAGTACTGCCCCAATTGCTTTGTTAGAGGCATCAGTTTGAAGGATAAACAGTTTTGCAGGATTTGGCATTAACAAAACTGGCATAGAGGCGAACCGTTGCTTTAGGGTGTCAGGCCAATTGACGTTCATTATTCCAGTCGAATGGTTCCATTTTCTTGGTTAGATCTGTGAGCAGTTTTGCAATTGCTGCAAAATTTCCAATAAAACGTCGATAAAAGTTCCCAAAACCTAGGAATGATCGAACTTGTTTAACCGTCGATGGTACTGGCCAATCAGCTATTCCTGCAAGTTTGATAGGATCCATTCGTATTCTTCCAGGCGAAATGATCATGCCCAGAAATTCAACTTCTTGAACAGCGAATTTACATTTTTCTAATTTCAGGAACAGATCATTCTCTTCCAATCGATCAAGGACTCTCTTTGTTCGTTCTTCTAGCTTGTTTAAGTTCTGAGAGCATATTAGGATGTCGTCCATGTAAATAATGAGCCATCCTTCATTAATCATATCTCTGAAGTATTCGTTCATCATAGTTTGGAATGTGGATGGTGAATTGCATAGACCAAAGAACATAACAGTTGGTTCATATAGTCCTCTGTTGGTAATGAAAGTAGCTTTCCATTCATCACCTTTCTTGATCCTGACGTTATTATATCCCCAACGGAGATCTAATTTGGTGAAATATTGCGAACCGGCAAGTTTTGTAAGGAGATCAGATACTAGGGGTAATGGGTATGCGTTCTTGATTGTCCAATCGTTTAAATATCTATAATCTTGGCATGGCCGAAGCGCACCACTTTCCTTCTTTGAGACAAAGAAAAACGGCAAAGCTTGAGGAGATTTCAATGGTCTGATGTATCCTTTAGCTAGCTGTTCCTCAATCCATTCGTCTAATGACGATTGTTCTTTGATTGATAATGGATAAATCTTGCTAACTTTAGGATTAAAACTGGTTTTCAAATCGATGGCATGATCCCAAGTTCTGGAGGTTGGGAATCGTTCCGATGCCTTTTTCTCAAAGACCGAGTGCCATTTCCTATATTCCGATAGTAATTCTGTCTTTGGTTCATCCTTTTTCAACTGATGTTCTAATGCTTGAGACGCTGATGTTTTGACTCTGATCCAGTAATCATCTTCTCCCCATTGTTGATTGTCCAATGCCATTTGCCAGATAGTTCCTTCATTTCGTTGTTCATCGACGAGGTGTATCGTTTTATCTCTCCAATCAATAGTAGGATTATTTTCTTCTAACCAAGGGATTCCCAAAATTAATCGTTGATCTCCCAATCTAGTGATTAGAAACCAGTTGCTGTATCATTTTCCTCCAATTGAATATTGAATGTGGACTCAATGCGTGATCATTCCATTAGTGTTAACTGTTCCATCTGCGTTTCTTACTCTAATTGGTTTTCGCAATCTTTCTTTTGGTAACTTGGTAGTTACTTCTTCGTCAATAAAATTCCCTTCTGCTCCACAATCGATTAGAGCTGAAGTTTCAGCGGGTAAATCGGACGTCTCCACAGAAATTGAAATGCGCTTGTCATCATTTGATCTTACTATTACAGAATCGAGTGCTAACTGTGAATGTCCATTTGTTATGGAAGTGCCAACCGCTGTGTGACGCTTCTGGATTAAAAACCCTTGTTTTCGAGTTCATTGAGAAGACCTTCTCGTTCATCGGCCTTCATCCCAGCAAGGATCGCTCTGATGCTTGCAACTGGGTCATCTTTCTTTTCCTTGGGCGCATCTTCAGGGATGGATCTGATCCCCTTATTCTGAAACGATGAGGAGGCCCTGAAGGAGGTGTTTGACGTGGTGTTTCGTTTGGGACAATTCCTTGAAACATGCCCCTGGTTTCCACATCTGAAACATTTTCCAGATTTCATGTATTCCTCCTTTTGTTCCTCTGTCAAACGTCCAGTGGGCATCGCATTTACTGATCGGGTTGATCCACCCCTGTTATTGGTGTTTCGATTAAAATTAGAGCGGTTCCCTTGTCCTGGTTTTCGCCCAAGTGCTCGCATCATTTCCCAAGCGCCATGAAGCTGTTCTGCCTTTTCATATGCTTCTTTCATAGATAGAACATTCGCTTCGAGGATCTTTGTAGCGATACTTTCAGGGAGTCCTTTGACAAAGGCCTGGAGCTGTGCAGTTGTTCCTTTCAAACCTGAAGTACCGATCTCCATGCGGAATTTTCTGATATATTCAGGGACTGAAACATCTCCTCCTACTCTGAGATTGGCTAGATTGTTCAGTGCTCTAAGAGCGCTATTAACTTCACCCCAATCGGCTAAGAAACATTTCTTGAATTCCGCCCAATTTGTCCAAGTAAGGGTTGTTTCTTCTTCATCGTCTAATTCATCCTTGATCAGGACTTTCCAATCATCGAGTTCCTGCCCAAGACAGGCAAGAGTAAATCGAATCTGTTTCTGTGCTTTGCCTTTATAGTTATCGTCATTCAAAACAAAGTAATCTTCAAGACTTCCAATGAAAGCCTTTGCTTCAGTTTGTTTTCCTGTAAAAACACGCATAGGCTGCGGTTTGATATCTCCTTTAGAGGCAGGTGTTGCTGCGTCAGATGCCATCTTTTCTGTTTCTCCTTTTGGTTCTTCTGATTCTCTTGTTTCATCTTTCTTTTTTCCTAATTCTGGATCTCCAAATAGGTTTGTTTCGATCTGTTTCTGTTCTTGGAATTCTATCCAAGGTTGTAGCTCTCCTTCCTTGAGTGCGTATCGCTCTCGTCCTGCAATATCAGCAAGGTTGAGATATTCGTTCCACCAGGAGAGTTCTGGTTCGTCTGTGGGTGGTTTAAATAACGAAAGAAATCCTTCTTCGTGTTCTTCGTTTACCCAATCAATCCAAACGGTTGTCTGGGAGGGCGTCCTCTGGTCCTTCAATGTAATCTCCTTCAAAGAGGGATTCTGGTACTGGTTCGTTCTTTTTCTTAGTTCTTGAGCGGAAAAACCACCCTGTTCCAGTAGTCGATGGAAAGACTTCCTTTCGATCTAGATAATACTTTTGTCTAAAATGGACAGAGCCGTTGGGGGGTCTGAGGGTCGAGGTTCTGGTATCAATGGTGTCTGGCTAGTGTAGAAACACTGAGCAATCTGGGAGTTCCAACTTGTGTTAAGATCGATGCTCTCAACGCAATTTGTTCTGAGCCAACAGTGGCAAGCAGAGTCTCGGTCTGCTCCCAGCCTATTGGACAAGTTCTGGACACTAAGTCAAATGACGACGAAGGTCAAACAAACGACGAGCTCAAAGAGGGAGAGCGAGGAGTTTCGTTCAGAGGTTGAGAGAAGAATTTGATTAAGTTGGAACTGGAGTCTAGCTACTTTACAAGAAGGTTTATATACATAAAAGAACAAGAGAAATATAAAAGGAAATGTACAGCTAAATACCTAAGAAAGGAAATGTGAAGGTAAAGTAGCTAAAGGAGATGAGCGTCCATGAAACGCATAATGATGATTATGTAATAAAGTAAGTCCGTCAACGAAAGGGAAAGAAATTGTAACACACCCTCACATTCACCCTCACCCTCACATTCACCCTCACCCTCTCACCATCTCACCACCCTCACATTCACCCTCGCCCCCTTGCCCTCTCACCATCGCATTTGCCCGTGCCACCACACTTGCATTTGCCCTTGCCACCACACTCACATTTGCCCTCGCCCACTACCACCACTACCACCTCCATCACCCCACCACCTCCACCACCTCCATCACCTTGCCGTTTCACCACCACCTCCATCACCTCTGTCACCCCATTGCCCTCGCCATCTCACCACCCTTGCATTCACCCCCACCACTATTGTTCACCACCACCACCACCACCACCTCACCTTCTTGCCCTCTTGCTGCCCTCGCCCCAACCCCCTCACTACCCTTGCCTTCACCCGTTTGCCCTTACCATTGCCCTCTCACCCTCACATTCACCCTCGCCCTCATACCACCCTCGCCCTCAGGCCCAGGCCCACACCCACACCCATGCCCATGCCCATGCCCACACCCTCACACCCATGCCTACGCCCTGCCCCTGCCCTCATGCCCACACCCATGCCCTCACCCTCACCCTCACACCCATGCCTATGCCCTCCCCTCATACCCTCATGCCCTCACTCCCTCATGCCCTCACCCTCACCCCATGCCCTCACTCCTGCCCTTGCCCTCATGGCTTTCCACCATCACTGCTGTCACCACCATCACCTCCATTGCCACTCTTGCCCTCTCACCACCCTTGCAATTGCCCTCACCCTCTCACCACCCTAGTTTGCCTAGTATTTGTAAATTTATATGTTATATAATATATATATTTATGATTATGATATAATCATGATGGGAAGATTCTGGGAAGGCTAATAAGTGTTTTTGGAAATACATATGTGCAGTACTTTTCACTCCCCCCCCCTTCTGTGTGGATTCCGTGTGGATTCCATGTGGATTCCACATGATTGTGCACTATATTATGGACTTAGTAATGTCATCATGTCACAATACTAAAACTAGTCCATCTACTTTGCTATGCACTTTACTCCTGGTATTTCTACATATATTCCCATTATTACATAGTAAAGATGTGTTAGAAGCTAAAGAGAAAGTAATTGAGTGGAGGAGTAAGTGAAAAGGTGTTCTGGAACTGAATCAAAATAAGGGGATTCCTTGTGGAATCCACGCGGAATCCATGCGGAATATTCTGCGCAGTCATTCCGCAGACATTCCGCATTCCGCACTGCGTGACAATGTCACAAGTCACCACAGGGAAAGCATGTCACATTGATTCCACACAAAGCTATCTGAAATAAGCTTGCATTACATGTAGAATCCCCCTCTGTAACTATTGTAACATGTTTATACCCTAGATGGGTGAAAATGTCACACGGAATCTGCATGGAATCTGTGTGGAATCTGCGGAATCCACGCGGAATCTGCGCGGTATTGGGGGGGGAGTGTAAAGTACTCCATATGTGATATGCAAAGATTTGAATAGGATGACTCATGGGTTATAGCATTCACTTGGCCTGATGTACACTCCACCTATGTGCAATACCTCTATATTGCCTCTCCATGTTCAAGACCTAATGTTGAGACATTAGATAATATGACATTTAAAAAATATAGTCACAGTCATTCCTATCTCATACTTGACACTGTGGGAATACATATACACTTCAGAAATGGCTTGGTTTATTATGTGTTTGCAAAATTCAATAAAGTCTAAGAAGGTATATTTGTTCATGTGGGAAGGTGGATCTTGCTCATTGTCACATTTTGAGACCATGGGAAGATCTGACAACATCAAGGACATGACAGAAAATCAGTTTGTGGAAAAGTTCTATTGATGTGCCATATCATGACTGACTTTTGGGAAATTTGGTGGTGTGAGAAATGACATGTTAGTGACATGTGAAAACATGGTGGTAATGCTGACAGGTGTGTGGGAAAGGTGATAGGTGTGGCAAATGGTGGGAACATTGTGGTAAGACTAAGAGGTGTGTGGTAAAGTTGATTGGTGGTGAGAACATGGTGGGATGGCTGACATGTATGTGGGAAAGTTGACAAGTGGTGAAAACATGGTGGAAATGCTGACATGTGTGTGGGAACATGGGAATTAAGAGTTTGCTGGAAAATGACTGGAGAAGGCAGTTAGCCAAATAATGATTTTTGCTTTTTGGACAGTGGGAAAATATTGCATGGCATTCATTGTGACACATGAGGAAAGTATGTGCACTTATGGGAACATGTAGGAACAGTGCTGAGACTTGGCCACTCACTGTTGCCACCACCTTTGGTAGGACAGCAGCCAGTGGATGCCAGTGGATTCCAGTGCAAAAGGTGGGGGACTATGATGGTCTGCAAACATGTGAGAATAGTGGGAAAGGTGAGATGCTGTGCTCTTAATGGCATGTTATAAATCTCACATAGCTTAGTCATTATAAGACCATGTCTCATTTCATTGGACCTCAGAATATCCACCTACAGTGACCTGCAAAACTGTTGCAATGTTTGGCAATGTTTGAAAGATTGGTAAGTATGAGAGCAAGTAAAATAGGCAAAATTAATACAAATTATTATGTGATAGAGTAGCATCTGAGCATGACATTAAGCCCCTACTGATGTTGTTTGAGTATGTGGTTCATGAGATATAAAATGTTTTCTAAGCCAATACCATTGCAATGGTTTTGCAGGTGCCATAATACAAACAGTTTCTGATATATTCTAATACTTTGTATAGCCCCCCTTTGCCTTAATCACAGCCTGAACCCTCCTGGGCATACTCTCAATCAAATCCTGACACACCTTTGGCTCTATCCTGTCCCACACATCCTGAATCCTGTCCCACAGCTCCAAGACACCAGATGGTGGCCTTTCATATTCACCAAGCCTCCTTTTTGGGATTGAGATCTGGTGACTGTGCTGGCCTCACCAAGCACTCCATTTGATATTCTTGAAACCATTCCTTGGCCTTTTTGCATGTGTGCTTGGGGTCATTGTCCTGCTGGAAGATGATGTCAGCCACACCTTTGCCATAATAAGCCAGGCTGCCTTGAAGTTCATCATCCAAAATGGTAATGTAGAGGTCCCCATCCATCCTTCCATCAATTTTGCAAGCCAGTCCAGGCCCCTCCCACATCATACAACCCCAGACCATCACTGATCCTCCACCAAACTTCATGGTACCCTGCACAAGCCTGTCACTGAGGCCCTCTCCACCCTTCTTCCATGCCCATTTCCTCCCATCTGACCCCAGATGATTGATTTTAGTCTCATCTGACCAAACAACCCTCTTCCAGTCCTCCACTGTCCAATTCCTGTGCACCTCTGCAAAGTCCTGCATCTGCCTCTTATGCCTTGCAGTAAGCAATGGCTTCTTCTTCTTCATTACTGCCTTCATCCCAGCCTTTTTCAGATGTCTCCTCATAGTATCAGGTGAAATAGACTCATTGGTGACATCCTGCAGTGCTTTGGTAGCCTCCACAGCTGTGCTCACTTTCCCAGAGGTGAGGAGGTGAATGGCATGCTGGACATTTCTGCCAGAAAGCTTAGTTTGGCAGCATCCAGCTGACATGGGGAGGTAGGGACAGTGCTTCCTTCAAAGTCTGGATATAGTGCTGGTGTGTACTCCCATGATGGAAGACACTTCATGTGCAGAGTGGCTATGCCACAAGGTCACTAGACCAGGTCACACTCTCAGAGGAAGAAGGGAAAAGGAAGAAAGAAAACTCTGTTGCACAGTCCACAACTATGACAATCAAGAGCCTGAAGCTCTTGACGCTACAACCAAGACTATATACCCAAAGCCTCACCTCTCTTGCTAATCCATCACCTGACTGCCTCACCTCCGCCTCATGCCGACCCGTGGTCCGCTTACATAATCTTGAAAGATAAGATCTCCGAGCTTCCTGAGATAAGAGATAAGATAAGATCTTAAGATAAGATCAAATCATAACATTACCCCCCTCTTAAAGGTTTGCGTCCACAAGAACCTATATTCACCTTCAAAGCGACCATCTTCCCAGCCAAAAAGGACTTTTGACTTATCCGGGTTGGTATGATTCTGATACCTCCGAAAAGCATCCTGTGGAATCCATCTTGGAGCTGGCACATTGGGATTTTTCTTGTGAAAATCTCTCACACATTGCTGAGCGTTCTCGAGATTTGCCACTGCTTCCCATGTCAACTCTTCAACTGGATACCCTTTCCACTTGACCAAGTACTGAAGACCGCGTCCCTTGAAGCAACTGTCCAGGACTTCCTCCACCTCATAATCCTCTCCTGCCACCTTGTCCTCTTCCTCCTTCCTTCGTTTCTTCAACTCCACATCCCTCCTCTTTTGCTCTGGGAAAGCTGGCTCGACATATGGTTTTAACAATGCTTCGTTGAAGACATTGTAAACTTTCCATGTGGTGGGCAACTTCAACCAGTATGCTGCTGATCCTATCTTCTCAATTACCTCGTATGGGCCATAGAACTTGTTATCCAACTTTTTCAATGCCCATACGTGAGGTAGATGTTCAGAATTGACATATACCTTGTCACCAATATTGTACTCATGTGATGGTTGTTTGCCTTTGTCATATTGCTTTGCCATTCGCTCTGCCATCTTTTCCAGGTTTTCCGCCGCATTCTTCCATGCATCCTTTGTTTCTCCTACAAACTCCTCCACTGCCTGTACTGGTGTGCCTTTAATGGGTTCAAACCACTTTCAAGGATGTCATCCATAATTCAAGTAAAACGGCAAATAGCCAGTAGCCGAGTTCTTCCTATCATTGTGACAGAACTGTGCTAGCGCTAAATGCTTGCTCCAGTTGTCTTGTTTCCCATTAGTGTACTTCACCAGGAACTCTCAGACCTCCTGATTCACCAGTTCCATCTGACCGTCTGTCTGTGGGTGGTATGCTGTTGAAGGGTTCCCTTGGATATTCAACATCTTGTACAACTCCTTCATGAATTGGGAAACAAACTGACTTCCTCGGTCACTGATGACTTTGTTAGGGATACCGTGCTCTCGAAAGACGTTGTCTCAGAACAACTGTGCTACTCCCAGGGACGTGATGGTTGAGTTGGTTGGTAAGAAAAATGCTTTTTTCGAAAAGCGAACCACAACCACCATGATCATGTCATAGCCTTTTGATTCCGGGAACAGTCCCATCAAGTCCACCAAGACTTCTTGCCACGGTTGCGCCGGTATGTTCAATGGTTTGAGCAGTGCCGCTCTTTTCATCCTGTCCAGCTTGACCATTTGACACGTCCTGCATCCCATAACGTACATCTTGATGTCTTTCACCATATTGGGCCACCAGTAGTTCCTTGTTATCACCTCCACCATCTTGTCAACACCATAATGTCCCCAGTTGTGATGGACCTCTATGATATTCTCCCTTATTCGTGCACTGACTGGGACATAGATTCTTCCCTTCCATGTCCACAATCCCTTCTCTTCCTTCCAATCCTCATTTCCGCTTCTGATCCCTTCTACCACCTGCTTGTCCCACTGCCTACGGTTCACCTTTTTTATGTCCTTCTGGAGGTCCAAAAGGAAATCTTCATCTGTGTCACTGAACAAATTGCCTGTAAAAGTTGACAAAGCCCAGAAACTGTTGGACATGTTTCTTGCACATCGGGGTCGGCCACTCAACAATCACCTGAACCTTTGCCTTGTCCATACTGAACAAATCATGAGAGATGATAAGGCCCAGAAACTTGATGGTGCCCTTATCAAACCAACACTTCTCTGGTTTTAACGATAATTTGTGTTCCTGTAGCTTTGCCAGGATATGGTTGACATGGTCTGTATGACTCTGCTGATCCTTGGAAAATACAAGGATGTCATCCATGTAAATGACGACCCATCCTTCTGCGATTTCTTCCCTGAAGAGATTGTTCATCATGGTTTGGAAAGTTGCTGGTGAGTTCGTCAGACCGAAGAACATGACCAAGGGTTCAAACAACCCTCAGTTAGTGTGGAACACCGCTTTCCACTCATCTCCTTCCTTAATACGGATATTGTTATATCCCCAGTGAATGTCCATCTTCGAAAACACCTTGGCATCTGATAATTTATCGATCAATTCTGATATTAATGGTAATGGGTATTGGTTCTTAATTGTCATCTCATTCAACTTCCTATAATCCTGCACTGGTCGAAGCAAGCCATCCTTTTTCTTAACAAAGAAGAAGGGTGATGCCATAGGTGATTTGCTTGACCGTATTTGTCCCGTCTCCAGATTCTCTTTGAGAAACTCCTCGAGTTTCCCTTGTTCGTCTTTACTCAGTGGGTAGATTTTACAATCTAATGGCTTCGAGTCTGGTATTAGCTCAATCGCATGATCCCATGGGTGCCTGGGTGGTAACTCATCAAATGTCTGCTTTTCAAACACTTTCCAGTAACCTAAGTAGTGTTCAGGTACAATTTCTTCCAGGGTCCATTTGACCATATGTTCGGATGCAATTTTAGTAGCCATAGATTCGTACACTTGTATCCATTCTCCATCCACATCTTCTTTCATCACCGCTATCAGTCTGTCACCATTTTCCCAATGCAAGCCACACTCTTCCTCCTCGTCCTGATCACTTTCTTCTTCAGGCTCCTCAGCGTGCGTATCTGGTTGGCACGTGCCTGAGTTCTTTTGCCAGTTTACCTCCGGATTGTGATACTTCAACCAATTGTGTCCTAAAAACAAATCTGTTTTTCCCAGGGAGGACACGCCGAATTCCCAAAGTTCCGAGTGCACTCCAATCATCATCTTCAGTTACACCATCTCTGACAGTTTGCCGTCCCTATTTTCCGATCCATCAGCATTGTACACTGGAATAGGGTGTGTGAGTTTTCTCGTGTTGAGGTTATTCCTCTTCACAAATTCCCTATCCACACACGAACCCATGCATCCTGAGTCCAGGAGAGCCTTTACCCCGATGCGTCAGCCGGTGGTCACATCCGTCACTATCGTCGGTACGTTCAATTGTTGTTTTCCTGTCCCTAGGACATATTTCTGATGTTTCTTCAAATTATTCAACTGCCAGAAGGTCTCCACTTCTGTCCCCCTGTTCAAGTCCTTCACCATCACTTCCGTTACCTCTGCCCGTCATGATTCATGACTCCATATCCGAAGCGACTCTAGAGCTTGATTCATGGGTTGCTCCCATATGCGCCTCATCATCCATGGAGTCTGCCAGGCCTTCAAGGAGGTCTTTACACTTAGCCACATATCCTGGCGGACTCCGATCGGACTCCGTCGGAGTCTGATCAGAGTCTGATCAGAGTCTGGTCAGACTGAGCACAGTGAGACACCAGCCAAATTACCAGTCCTATCTGATCAAAGTCTGATCGGAGTCTGACCAGATTGTAGGAGTCTGATAGGACTCCTAGCTCGGAGTCCTCGGACTGTGACACATATCACACTTTTGTCACACTTTCCCACATTTCAGAAAGTGAGAATTGTCACATGACCTATTAACAAAAAGTGTAGAGGGGGTAAATTTGACCCAGAATGTAAAAACCAAATAAGTGTAAACATAGTATCCATTGAGATAATTGCAAAATACTGTCAGAATTTCGGTTTTTTTAGCACAGCCACTGCACTCTGATGTACCAAAGTCAGATTCATGACATCTTCTATTAATCAAAGTTGTAGAGAAGGTAAATCTGATGCTAGTGATGGTAAGCAAACATCTGTAAACAAAGCATTTCTTGAGATATAAGCCTTTTATTAAGTTTTTGTGTGACAATGCTGACATCCAGCACCAAAGTAAGATTCATGACATGTTCTATTAACCAAAGTTGTAGAGGGAATAAATCTGATGCCATTGGTGGTAAGCAAACATGTGTAAACAAAGCCCTCCTCAACATATCAGCCATTTATTCACTTTTTGTGTGACAATGCTAACATCCAACATCAAAGTAAGTTTCTTAGCACACCCTATTAATAGAACTTGCAAAAAAAACATTTCTACCCTGGTGGTGATATTTAAACATCTATAAACAAAGGAGATCCATTGTATTTTATTTTACTTTTTGACAATTCTTTGCTGTTACAGTGTTTCTTGTGCTTCTTGTCAACTTGCCCTTTGTCATCATTTGACTTGGTGTCCAAAACTCTTTATCCAGTATGCTGAGAGCAAACCAAGACTCTGCTTGCTGGCTGTTGACATAGAACAAATTACACTGAGAGCATTGACCCTAACTGTTACAGCTTCTTTCCCTTTCAATAACAGACTACAATGCTTTTATATTTTCCATGTTCTTCATGTATAGAAACCCTCTCATGTACTGTAGTCCTCTGGTTCCAATTTACATCTATTTGTTCTTCATCACCATTTGACTTAATGTCTGTCCAGTAGGCTGGCAGTGGACTGAGACTCTGCTTGCCACTGTTGACTCAGAACAAACCATGTCAAGGGCATTGATCCTAACACTAACATTTGCTGTCCCACAATTCCAACACTACTGAAACTTGATTTGCCCCCATCTGGACACCATGTTTATACCCCTCTCTGCCCTGTTGTTCCCCACCTTGCAACTATTTTTCCCTTCCTCCTTCCCCTACCTGCCTTCTGTTACAAACTAACTTAATTTCCTTGATTTTCTATATTCCTCTCTCCTTCTCATGAGGCTTGTGATTGTGTGGAATTTGTCCTAACACTTTCCAATTTGTATTGTATTCATTGCCACATATCCAGTGATTTTTTCACATGCAAATCAACTTTCTGCCATGATCACAGCTAAATTGTAGGAAATTTTGAACTGCAAAAGTAACATTTCATGCATAACTGTGATAAAATTATAAATAATATTATTTCAACAGATTGAAGGAATTGAGGGAAATTTTCATGCAGTGTAATTCTCAAGGGGGAAATGTAGATATATGAGTATGAGTGTGAGAAATGTGTAAAATCTGTGGGAAAGTGTATAACATGTATGGGGAAATGTATGCAAGTGTGGGAAATGTGTACAATGTGTGGGAAAATGTGTAAAATGTATGGGAAATGTATGCAATGTGTGGGAAAATGTGTGGGAAATGTATGCAATGTGTGGGAAAATGTGTGGGAAATGTATACAATGTGTGGGAAAATGTGTGCAAGTGTGGGAAATGTGTGGGAAAATGAGGGAAATGTATGCAATATGTGGGAAAATGTGTGCAAGTGTGGGAAATGTGTAAAATGTGTGGGAAAATGTGTAAAATGTGTGGGAAAATGTATGAAATGTGTGGGAAAATGCACAGGGAGTGAATTCATAAGCTGTACTTAAGTCCTAACAAGTTAAATGTGAAAATGAAATAACAGCATTGGTGGAATCTATTCAACTATGAGGAAATGTGGTTGGACACATCTTACATATGAGTGTGAGAAAATGTAGGTAATGTGGAAGCACAGAGAAGTAAAGTTTATGGTGGGAAAAGTCACATCAGGTGTGGGAATAGGTGCAGCAAGGAAAAATGCAATAAATGTGGAAAATGTAGTGTGGGAATGTTTAGTGGTAGTTAACTTGAGTGTGGGAAATAAAATAGAGCGTGGGAATATGCCTGGGAAAGTATTCTATCATGATAAAGTGCTGACATGCATCACTGTCAGCACAGCTAGTCAGGTTGTAAGTTAAAGTCTGATCAGAGTCTGAGTGGAGTCTGATCAGACTGTGTAAATTTGTTAAGTCCAAGTCAGTCTGGTCAGACTCTGATCAGACTCCAGGGTCCGATCAGACTGGTAGGAGTCTGATCGGAGTCCAATAGGATATGTGGGGGAGTGTAAAGTACTGCATCATGTCACAATACTAGAACTAGTCCATCTACTTTGCTATGCACTTTACTCCTGGTATTTTTACATATATTCCCATTATTACATAGTACTCTAACACATGTCACATAATTTTTCAACTTTCCCACACCCCACAAAAGTGAGAATTGTGACATTCTGAATCAAGCATTGTAATTGATTGTTTGCTTGGCCCCATATTTTTCCTAGGCTTCCTGTACATGCTCCATTAATTACACAACATTTTATGTGTATGTGACATAATTAACAATGTTTTCCCACGGTCCAAAAAAGTGTGTATGGTCAGATTTTGATCATATGTCTGACCTCCTGGTGTTTCTGCACAAAGTACCATTGTCACACTTTGACACAATGTCACATGTTTTTATAGCTTTCCCACAGCTACACAAATGAGAATTGTGAATTTTTATCAATCAAAGAATGTAGTTGTTTGCTTTGCTCCCAAACCTTTCTCAGGCTTCCATGTACATACATTTGATAGCATTTGTAATATTTTCCCATGATCCAAAACAAAGTGTGTGGTGAGATTTTGATTATAGAAACTTCAATATTCTACACTGTCCCAGGATGTAAATAAGGGTGAACTAAGTTCTAGTTCAGGAAACAAGTGAATATTTTTGCACAAATCTCAGCAAATGCTAAATTTATGATCATTTTGTTTTCACCTTCTTGGTCAAATTCTGAATGTGTCTTGATCAAATGAGGTGACATGAGTGGAAAACACTTAGACAAATGATGGAGATACAACATGAACCCCCTTTGACATTAGGGGAAGAGTGAGAAAGCAAGAGTGAAGAAAGTGGTTGTTACAACTTTCTTTTCCCCTTCTATGACACACTCCTTTCATATTACATTATCATTCACTATGTCACTTATTGGATGCTTATCTCCTTTAGCTATTGCCTTCATATTCCCCTTCATAGGTAACTAGCTGCACATACTGCACATTTCCTTTGTTCTTCTAAGTATATAAACCCTCATGTATAGTACAATTCCTCAGTTCCAACTTAATTGAATATTGCTCTTATCTGAATAAATTCCTCTCATCTTCTCTTGAGCTTGTTCTCAGTTTGACCTTTGTCATCATTTGACTTAATGTCCAGAATCTTTGTCCAGCTGGCTGGAAGTGGGTGGAGACTCCTGTTACTTAGAACAAATCACATCAAGGGCATCAATCTTAACAGTGGTAAGCAGGAAGTATTGTATGTGCATTGTTCAATGGAATGCATGATTTTCAGTCCCTGAAGTTTGAGAAAAAATCAAAAAATATGGTTTGTTCCAACAGTGGCAAGCAGATTTTCAGTTCACTCCCAGCATAGTGGACAAAGAGTGGTGGATGCTGGATGACAAAGGTCAAATAAAAAATGAGCTTAAGAGGAGATGAAAGTGCTGAGTTCACTCATAGATGAGAGCAATACTTGATTAAGTTGGAACTAGAAGAGTACTGCAAATTAGCAGTTTATATATGTTTGGAGAACAAGAAAAACACAAAAACAATAAAGTTGTAGCTACTCAAGAAAGGGAAATGAAGGTAGCTAGCTAATGGGAATAGCATCCAAGCTGTACATTGCACAGTTGATAAGTATATAAGTGACATGTTGTAGTCCATTAGAAGAGGAGAGAAAACTGTAAAGAACGACATGAATTTAGTATCTTGACTGTGGGAAAAGTGACAATGATGTAACATATAACAAATGATGTGACATGAGCCTGTATGACAAGCTAGGAGAAGGAAACTGAGTAAAAAAGAATGCAGTGAATAGGAAGACACCTGTTTTGTTCAGTTTCTAAAGTGTGAGAAAAAATGACAAATGATGTGACATATGTATAGGACACCTCATGGGAATAATGGAATGCATGAGAAAGTTAAGAGGAAGCAGCTAAGTAAGAAAGAAATTAGTGATTAGGATTTGTGTGATTCATTCAATAACTGCCACAGTTCTCAGTTTGAACTGTGGGAAAAAATTACACATGATGTGACATATACATGAAGCAGCTTGCAACAAGTGGAAGATGTGTTAGAAGCCAAAGAGAAAGTAATTGAGTGGAGGAGAAAGTGAAAAGGTGTTCTGGAACTGAATCAAAATAAGGAGATTCCTTGTGGAATCCATGTGGAATATTCTGCACTGCATGACAATGTCACAAGTTACCACAGGGAAAGCACATCACATTGATTCCACACAAAGCTATCTGAAATAAGCTTGCATTACATGTAGAATGCCACTCTGTAACTATTGTAACATGTTTATACCCTAGATGGGTGAAAATGTCACACAGAATTTGCATGGAATCTGTGTGGAATCTGCATGGTATTGGGGGGGAGTGTAAAGTACTCAATCCTCCTGAAAGAGCTATTTGAATCTTGGGCAACTGTCAAGTGTGTTGTTACTGGTCAAAAGCTGTTTAATGATAGACACATAAAAAAGCACAGAGCATTTTGGTTGAAGTACAGAAAGGGTGGATTCCTGATCCTACTTTTATGTCAGTCTACATGAAAGAAGGTGTTGATGAGGATGGGCTCAATCTGTACCATTGCATCAGGGGGACAAACTCAGTAGAAGGGGCAGTACATAATCCTATAAGACAAAATTTTGGTGCCTTGTATGCATCACCAGAATTAGCTGATGCCCTTATTGCAGATTTTTGACATCGTCACAATGTGGACTGTGGGTCAGCACATAAGCTTGGTGTGCAATATACTGGACATTATGATCCTTGGCTTGATCATGAAATTCAGAAGCTGAGATAAGATATTCCTTGGAGCAACAAACCAGCTTTGCAACTGATGTTGTCTGACACTGATCCATTGGACTTTGGTCCTACAGTGGAACAGTTTGGAATTTCATGCATACCATCAGACATCCGTATCAATTGCAACTTTGTTGGAGCAGATCTTAATCTACAGACACCAGTACAAGCAGTACATTCATTAAAGCTCCATCTTTCAAGACTTCATGGAAATCAAAAAGATATATATGCCTTCCTTGCTAAAGCACAAGGGACAAAGTTTGCTGTAACACCAGTCCATACAAAGGGAGAATTTGAATTATTTGGAAAATCAATTCTATCTGGAGGTGATTGGTGCACACAGAACAAGCCACATTTTGAGCAAATGGCATATTGGTGGTCTGCTCATGCCAATGGCAAAACAGCATTCTATAAGTTGCCTGAACACTTGTCAGCATACTATGCCATATTTATTCAAGAAGACAGACACAGCAGACCCTGGTTGAAAGTCAAGCCCAGCACCAGGATCAAATTCAACCTCCTAGCCATTATGCAGAAGTGTTACCTGCAGTTGAAGTTCATCATTTATCCAGAACAAGTGTTTCTGTCATAGAAACAGAACCTCCTAACAGGATATAATCCTATGGATTATGATGACTATGATTTGTCAACCTTAAACAATGAAGTTGCTATGGATGTTGATGCTGAACCAATCACATCCAGTTCTAGAACACCTTTGGATGATATTGGTACCTCTATTACCCAGCATGAGAGTGCTATAGATGCATTGAACTTGCTCTGTTCATCCACAAAAAAAAAGAAGTTTAAAATTTCCAATGCTGCATCTGGTGCTTCCTCAAGCAGTTTTGTGACAGGAACAAGTGCTAGGGCAAAGAGAAAGTGCAAAGTGTGTGTCCTTGCTGGTTGTGATGGCAGTGATTGTCCAGGATCAACATGAATCAGAATACATTACATATTTGAATCATAGAGTGGTACTTATGGCCTGGACCTATTTTTGATTTTTCCAAATTTCTTTGGTCCATGGTCCAGACATGGCACCTGAGCCTGACTTTCCCCAGCCCAACTGAGGGAGAGAGTCCTAGTGGACTCTCAGTGGACTCCCATTCCAAGGCTAGGAATGCAACCACCACTCCTAGGACTCCTACCTGCTTGGAATTGCTAGGAATTGCTAGGACTAGGAATGGGAATTTGATTTCATTTTATTTTTCATGTAAAAAAATTAACAGAAAAGAAATGCATGTTGTATGACCAAGCAGATGGTCTGTGCACACCTGTCAGGTATATAAGGACAGCCAGCAGCACCCAGTTTCTGCCATCCCCTCTTGTAATTTGATTAGATTAGATTGTCCATAGTTTGATTACATAAGTAAATTAGCTGAATATGATTACATACAGGACAAATGAAAGTAAGCCATATATTTTCCCACATTCCAAAAAGTCAGAATTGTCACATGACCTATTAACAAGAAATATAGAGGGAGTAAATTTAGCCCAGAATATAAAAACCAAATATGTGCAAACCTAATATTCATAATTGCAAAATACTTTCATAATTTTGCATTTTTACAGCACAGCCACAATTTGGGATGATCTATGTGCTCAAATATTTTCAGAATTTTATCTATCTTATTAAAAGCCATATATAAATTTTCTCAAAAGAAGCAGCTTACAACACCACACTGCTTGTACAGCATGGATCCTCATCTTTTTTTGTAGCTAGCTTTATCAACAAGAAAAAGAAACTGTACTAGATTGCTGTTAGCACCCACTTCCTACTACCAATGGCCATTGCTTATCTTGAGTGGATTAAGCAGCAATCACAGGCATCTAAACAAGGTGTGTACAAATGGGGCAGATTACATGCAGGTCACTACTGTGGGAAGATAGTGGTAATGGGAACACAGGTAAGCTTTTATAAAAACAGGAGTGAAATGCTTCCTGATGATCATTGGTGTCAGAATTGCAGTACTTTACACTAAGCCACCTGTCCAGGTTGACTCCAATAGGACTCTGATCAGACTTTAACTTAGAACCAGACTAGCTGCACTGACAGTGATGCATATCAGCAGGTTATCACCATAGAATGGGATACTCCCACACTCAAATTGACCACCTCTAGACATTCCCACACTACATTCCCTACATTTTTTGCACTTTCTGTCAAAGCAGAGCATAACAGCACAGTGAAATAGTAGAAAGTAAGTACAACTTACTTGTAGCTGTGGATTGTCAATAAGGTCCACTTGTGGTGATCACCTTGTAGAGCAGAGAAGATGTAGATTGATGTCTATCTACTGGTATCATGTCAGCAATATTATTAGCACTGACTGATAATTTGTATTGTGCTTTGTAATGCACAGTCATGCATATGGTGCAGTACTTTACACTCAGCCATACTTCCCAGTGGATTCCTAGGGTTCCCACCAAATTCCTCCCAAATGGCGAGCACATGACACTCCCCCCCCCCCCTTATTCCGAGATTCCAAGCTCAGTCCAAGCTCAATCCTAGAATTCCAAGTGGAATTTGAGTCAATTCCGAGCTCAAAAAGCTGGCTTGGAACTCACTAAAACAGGAACTAGTAATCCGAGTTCAGTCCTAGTCCAGTCCGAGCTGAATCCGAGCTGAACTTGGAATCAGCCTAGGAGTACTAGGACTGACAATGCTAAGACTGAGCTCGGACTCCGAGTAGAGTCTGAGTAGAGTGTGAGCTGGCTGAGCTGTAGGGGTTGTATTCTAACTGAGCCATATATAGCATTTGTGACATGTGTGACACGTGTCTTCACACGCGCTTTCGCACCTTTGTTTATTGTCACATGGACACACCATGTGACCGTCACCTGACTGTCAGCTCACCAATCACCATCACCATCGCCAACGTCGCACCATCGCCGTTGTCACCATCACACCATTGCCATCACCACCACCGCCAAACAACGACTGCCACCACCACCGTTGCCATAGCTGCATCGTGCACAGACGCGCCATCGCCCTTGCCCTTGCCGTCACCCTCACGCACCGCCCACCCCTGCATCACCGTCCCCACGTCACCCTCCACACACCCGTCACACCTCCACCACTTACCACCACGTCGCCATCCAAGATTATACCACCAGGGCCCAGATAACAAGTGTCCGGGCCCATTGTATGTTTTTTTTTTCTTTTTTTCATCGAACTAATATTTTATTTTATCTGAATGCGCCCCACCCATTCACCTGCATCCACGCCCACTCGCGCCCCACCCATTCACCTGCATCCACGCCCACTCGCGCCCCACCCATTCACCTGCATCCACACCCACTCCTGCAACTATGCACACCTGCACACACAGCCATTAACCTGCCTGCACACGCAAATGCACACGCAAATGCACACGCAAATGCACACATAAACGTGTGCACCGGGCCACCACCTCCACCACCTACTCGCCTACACCTATGTCCACACCCTGAGACCCACCCACTGCATCGCCCTTGCCCACATGCACACCCATTCATCAGTAAACTTGGGGGGTCTCTACACAGTACTACTATAGCTATAGTAGTACTACATAGGGTCCATAGTGGTCCATAGTGGCCATAGTGCTGGTAGAAAAGGTCTACATGCTGTGTAGTCCTACATAGTACTATGGTAGACTGTGTATAGTCTACAATAGCTATGATAGTCTATGGATGCTACCTGTTACAGTTTCTTTTCCTTTCGTCAACAGACTTACTTTATTATATAATCATTGTTATGCGTTTCATGGACGCTCATCTCCTTTAGCTACTTTACCTTCACATTTCCTTTCTTAGGTATTTAGCTGTACGTTTCCTTTTATATTTCTCTTGTTCTTTTATGTATATAAACCTTCTTGTAAAGTAGCTAGACTCCAGTTCCAACTTAATCAAATTCTTCTCTCAACTTCTGAACGAAAACTCCTCACTCTTATCTCTTTGAGCTCGTCGTTTATTTGACCTTTGTCATCATTTGACTTAGTGTCCAGAACCTGTCCAGTAGGCTGGGAGCAAACCGAGACTTTGCTCGCCACTGTTGACTTAGAACGAATTGCGTTGAGAGCATTGATCTTAACACTACCAGAGACTATGTTTAGCTACGATAGTCTTTAGTCTCTGGTAGCATCCATAGACTATCATAGCTATTGTAGACTATACACAGTCTATGCATAGTCTGTCAGTGCTGTGGTAGTATTCATAGACTATCATAGCTATTGTAGACTATACAGTCTATGCATAGTCTGTCAGTGCTGTGGTAGCATCCATAGACTGTCACAGATATTGTAGACTATACACAGTCTATGCATAGTCTGTCAGTGGTGTGGTAGCATCCATAGACTGTCACAGTTGTTGTAGACTCTGGTAGCATCTATAGATTATCACAGCTATTGTAGACTATACAGTCTATGTATAGTCTGTCAGTGCTATGGTAGACTGTTGCAGCTACTGCCATATGCCATAAGACCTTAAGAGTGTGCAGAGCATAATCACAAATCATGTTTATTATCAGTTCTAAGTAATCTTAATCTAATCTAATAGAACCTCAAAAGTGTGATTTGCAGGACGGCATCGTCACATTGAGTTCATCCTATCATAAAAGTCAGTCATACTATACAATACCATAATATCATATACTTGCTGTCCATCAGTCACAATAGATCTTAAAAACCATCAAAGCTTTGGGCCATGATATTCATCCTCTTCAATTTGTGCAATCAGTGCCATCATGTTCATGTGGACTACCTGATAACAGTCACCCTTGAACTGTTAAGATCGATGCTCTCAACGTAATTCGTTCTAAGTCAACAGTGGCAAGCAGAGTCTTGGTCTGCTCCCAGCCTACTGGACAAGTTCTGGACACTGAGTCAAACGATGACAAAGGTCAAACAAACGATGAGCTCAAAGAGATGAGAGCGAGGAGTTTCGTTCAGAAGTTGAGAGAAGAATTCGATTAAGTTGGAACTGAAGTCTAGCTACTTTACAGGAAGGCTTTATATATGTAAAAGAACAAGAGAAATATAAAAGGAAACATACAGCTAAATACCTAAGAAAGGAAATGTGAAGGTAAAGTAGCTAAAGGAGATGAGCGTCCATGAAACACATAATGTTGATTATATAATGAATAAGTCCATAAACAAAGGGAAAAGAAGACTGTAACATTACCCCCTTCGTATGCAAGAAGTCACCGACTTCTTAACCTGTTCCCCAACCGTGATTCCCGCCATTTGTCCAGCCATGATCTCATCACGATTTCGACCACTCGGCGATAGTATTGATATCGTGATTAGCGGTTTCGAACCGCCATTGTAGAGTTTGTGTAATATGATCCAGTTGGATCGTTTGCTCCAGGATGGCATCGCGCTCTTCATCAGTTATGGTATGAGGGTTGGTGGTGATTACGACATTGAGCATGGCATCAAGGGGGCTGGCAAATTGTTGATAATCGACTATCATAGTGGCCAGGGCTTCCTGGGCCCTGAGGAGAGTGGCGTTAGGGATCCGAGCGAGGGGCGGTACTGGAGGAGCAGGGAGAGGAGCTTCTTCTTCAAGAACAGGCTCAAAGATATTGTCGAGTTCAGCCGGGTGCTGATGTAGACCGTTGATGGTGGAAGTAGGGGAGGCGGGCCAGTCTGGGAAGAGATACTCGTCGATGGTGGTGGTGGTGGTGACAAAAATTTTGATGGGGAGGTCGTGGGTGGTGGCGAGGAAAGGGGAAGCAGCGGCGAGAGGTTCAATGTAATAGTGGCCACATGCTGTGACCAGGAGAGCGAAGGCAAAAGCAAGGAGATAGGCGATGGTGATGAGGGCAGCGAACATGTTGTATCGGTAAGATGGGGAGGACAAGACTGCTGAATATGGTTTAAATATCCCAAATCTCATTGTCGGAGTCCAAAGCCAAGATCTCTTCGATCTCAGGTTCCCTGGTTCTGAGAAAGTTCTCACGGGAATTCCTAGCCACTTCTTCTTGCTCTGATCGGGTTCTTGCATCGTCAGGGTGTGGAATACGAATTTGGTCAGGGCGTTCATGTCGTGTGACATGTATCTCTGGATTGTTTATGCTGTCTTGTATCGCTTGGTTCAGAAGAACGTAATATTGCTCGGTTGCAAGTGCTATTTCCATTTGCGCTCGTGTGCGGTCAAAATTTTCACTTCCCCTTATATTCATTCATTGTTCATATTGCCATTGTTCCACGGAGATGTCTCTGCCAAGCTGAATAATCCTTTGTAGAGCTTCTGATAGTTCAGGAAAGGTTTGTTGTAACCAAACCCTGTGATAAACGTTATCGTATTGAAAACAAGGGTGAACTGACGCTGGGAAATAATGTGATTCAGCCTCTTGGAATGTGGGTAGTTCTCCTAGATCAAAAGAGAGGTGATGATATTGGGGAAGATACTTTGGTAAAGCATTGTATGGGATCTCTGTGTGTCCTTGCGGATGCGTTCGTTCGTGAGGAGGTAATCGTGATACTTTAGGCGGTTTTGACATCATTGGAATGTATTTCAGTTTTTGATAGATAGAGAGCGTTCGTTTGGAAGGATGTTTAAAGGCAGGAACGAACATCTGCGTGACGGAGTATCTGGTTTTGACAGTAGGGGTATATCTTCCAATGGTTCTGCAAAATCTTTTGACATAACGGATATTATGCTTTAGTTGGAGGTTGGTGTGATAGTAAGTCATTTTCTTCTGAGTTGTTTCAGAGGTTCCTTCTGTTTTTATATTTAACCAAGATATCCACAGCATTGCCTAGATGTCTTTCCGGTTCCCAGGTGTTGTCATTTGTTTCATAGCCTTTCCATTTAACCAAATATTGATAGCCTGTTCCGCGTTTCCGATGTCCAAGGATAGCTTCAATCTCAAACTCCTCCTGCCCATTTACTATATCGGGAGGTGGTGTGGTAAAGTTTGGTCCATGCATTGACGTTTCCTTGTATGGAGTGAGAAGCGATGCATGAAATACAGGGTGAATGCGCCATTGTTTCGGTAATTTCAGCTTGTATCAGTACTTTACACTGCCCCACTTGTCCTGGTGGACTCCCAGGACAGTCCTGGTCAGTCCAGGGAATTCCTGGGACTCCTGGCCCAGTCCTGGTCAGTCCAGGGAATTCACAGGACTCCTGGCTCAGTCCTGGCTCAGTCCTGGTCTAGTCCCTTGGTCAATTCTACAGCCATTCTCACCATGTTTTCACCAACACATTCCCACACACCCCTGCACATTCCCACACACATACATCTATCTATATTCCCACACACCTCTCCACATTCTCACACAATATATATTCCCACCTACCTGTGCAGATTCCCACACACACCTATCTGCATTCCCACACACCTATCTACATTCCCCTATCAACATTTCCACACACCTCTCCACATTCCCACACTCACACACACCTATCCACATTTCCATACACCTCTCCATATTCTCACACATAATTTATATTCCCACACACACACCCCTATCTGCATTCCCACAAACTTATTTACATTCCCCTACATACCTATCCACATTCCCACACACAACTTACATTCCCACACACTTATTTATATTCCCCTATCTACCTATCAACATCCCCACACACCTCTCCACATTCCCACACGCTTATACACACTTAATTACATTCCCCTATGTATTTACCTATCAACATTGCCACACACCTCTCCACATTCCCACACACAACTTACATTCCCACACACTTATTTATATTCCCCTATCTATCTATCAACATTCCCACACACCTCTCCACATTCCCACACACTTATACACACTTAATTACATTCCCCTATTTATCTATCAACATTGCCACACACCTCTCCACATTCCCACACACAACTTACATTCCCACACACTTATTTATATTCCCCTATCTATCTATCAACATTCCCACACACCTCTCCACATTCCCACACACTTATACACACTTAATTACATTCCCCTATTTACCTATCAACACACACACCTCTCCACATTCCCACACACAACTTACATTCCCACACACTTATTTATATTCCCCTATATACCTATCAACATTCCCACACACCTCTTCACATTCCCACACTTATACACACTTAATTACATTCCCCTGTTTACCTATCAACATTGCCACACACCTCTCCACATTCCCATAAACAACTTACATTCCCACACACTAATTTACATTCTCCTACATACCTATCTACATTCCCACACACCTCTCCACTTCCCACCATGTTCTACATGTAATTTCTCCCACTTAGTTCTTCTACCAACCCCTCCCATGTCCACTCCATGATCTAACTAGCTTCCTATGCACATGTCTAAATTCCCACACATATATTTACAATCTCACTATGTTTTTTTACACACCTGTGAATTCCCACCATATTTTTCATGTAATTTATGATTAAAATACACTATAGATCTAGATCCTCTTCACCACCATCTTCTTCATCTATCTGTTCCCTTATATCCCCATCACCCTCCCCATCACCCTCTTCATCTTCCTTGCTTGTTTCAGCTGACCCTTGCCTATAAATGACTTGTTTGGTGTGGTAAAATAGCATTGAATGCAAGAACCAGTTGAAGTTCTCAGGAGTCATCCTTTTCAATATTTGTTCAAATCCACCTAACCATGCATTCAATTGCTCACAGGCTTGTGTATTGAAAGCACGCTTATAATAGGATTGACCTTGGTCATTTCTACCTGCTATCACCAGATTAGGTGCTGATCCATTCAAGGGAGCAGGATTGCACCATGTTCGACACAATTCATCATCAACACGGTGATTAATATAGTGGTATGAGTCAACAATAAACCTTGTTGTCTGCTTCCACTCCTCCCAGCTGCCATTTCTTAAGCAACTACATAAGACCAAGCATGCCTTGTCAATACAAACATAATTGGGCCTGGCCTCTATTGTTGGATAAACACTCCTCAAAAATTGCATAATATTTGCTGGTGACTCAGATCTTGCAAATTTAGCCCAGGCAATGACAATTCCACATGGTGCACATATAGTCTCAACACAGTAGAACCTAGGTGCAATGAAATGATTTTTTATTCTTTGTGTATGTTGTATTTGATCATGTGGTTGTGCATTGTGACTGGTTTCAGGCATCCATGGCAAAGTTTCATCTGACCTTCTTATGGCTCTCCTGTAACCTGCCAGGGCATGCTGCCTGTGACTGCTCAAATGCCTTCTCCAAATGTTTTCATGCACCTCACATGCCAGTGTTTCTTGCACCTTCACATTTGAACAACCCTCAACATGACAAAGGCCTCCATATAGATTTTCATGCAAGGCACAGTATACACCACCTCGTGCATTCTGCAAAGCACTGGTACAGTTGCCATAGGCACAATGTGTGTGGCCCATAACTATGCCATCCATAACAACCATTTTTACTGGAGCATGTTCTATATCTGCTTCATTTTCTTGTTCATCACCTGCCATGCCCTGATTATATCTAATTTCTTCTGCTCCCAGCATTGCTGATGGATCATTGGCTGATATTACATCTGGAAAGCTTTTGTACTTCTGTGTGCATTCAGGACATGAATGTTGCTCAGCTGCTCTGATAATACCATTTCCCCCAAGCACATTAAATGCCTCAGCAGCTACCTCATCAATAGATAAACCATCCTGCAATGTAAGCTCAATCCCTGAGTCTGAAGCAACCAGGCGCATGGATTCTTGCATGAATGCTTGCCATATTTGACACCTTGTTATATTCCCTACTTTACCCAGAGCATCATTCCAAAAATTTGAATATGCAGCTGCAGAAGCATGAAAGGTATACATGCTGCTCAACACACAAGATGTAAATATGCGATCAACCCATAAGTTTTGACCTATCTTCACATATTTAGCAGCATTGAGATACACTTTTTCATGTCTTTCATGATTCACATCCTGTGCCCTCTCATGATCTGCATAGTAGGTTGTCCCACACTGTTTGCAGTGTCCTGATAGAACAGGCACATTGTCATGACTTGAGAAATTCTTAATCAGTTTCACCAATGGAATGTCTCTCTGTCTTGACCATTGGTATAGAGCCCTCCTGTTACAACTAGCTGTTTGGCATATAGCTGTCTGTGGGCAAATGGTATGAACTGGTTCCACCTCTTGGTGTGAGACTGATTTCATGTTTTTTTTGAATTTATCTGAGTTCCTGTATGGGTTCAAACCAAGAAGATTTGCAAGTGCCTCAAGTTTGATACCCAGGACAATACTGAGTTTTTCATTAGTAATTCCTTGATGCATATCTGAGTGCTTCAAGAGATGGCTTTTTGTTTCCCTCAACCTGTTATTTAATGAATTACCCAGGCACCTAATCCATCCTGTAGCTGATGTACTTCTTTCACCTGTGCCCTCTCCTTTTTGTTGCCTGAAGTGCAAGCTAAGAAGGTCAGTGTTCTCTGTGACAGTAAATAGTGTCATTAACACTGTAGACAACTTCACAGTTGAACTGAAATGATCATCCACAAATTGGCTAAACATCTTGAATGTGATATCAGGAAATGGCTGTGGATCTTGTGCAGCCACCAGAGGCAGATAACAGAATATAATGATCCACATGATCAGCCAACTGAATTGGCAAACAAAATTCAACATGTCATTGAACATGTCAACACCACTTGATATTTCTAAACTGCACAGTAATACATAAAACATAGAATAGCTCACTTATTTCTCCTCTTGTGTTTTCTTAATTCACCTGCACTTTTTGAGCTACCTTCACCTTTGTCTGCCCTTTTTTTCCCTTTGTCTTTCCTGCTCCTTCTTTCCTTTTCATCCTTCAATTCTATAAAACCATATGAAGTTTTCTCCTTGCCCCAAATGTCAAAATCTGTGGGACAGCCTTCTTCTCCTTCTAACCAATCTTTAATATCAGGGAAGTTGTTGATGTCAGAGAATGCTGGGACAAGATATGAAAACCATGAAGTCTTTAATGTAAATAGTTGGATGATGGTGGTACTATTGGGCTTCTTGCCCACCCATGTTCCAGCTTGCACTTTTTCATTCAAATTGTGCTGAGCCTCTATGCATGCCTTGTACCTGGCATAATGTTCTCTAACACCAGGATTCTTACTTTTGTTGTCTGATGTCAAGTGATCAGGAACATTGAGCAATGTAATGAGCTCTTTCCTAGAGTGTTCAGCACCCTTCATAGCTCTGCTCTCTGGAGGTGCTTGAGCAGCAGGAGCAATATGTGCACCACTACCACCACCTGATATGACTGTCAATGGATCAGCAGGACTCTGCATATCATGAGTTAAAGGTCATCACAGAAAAGAGATACTTACAATACATAGAGTCAGTGTTTGCACTCCATTCTCAAGTGACCAGGCAATCTCTTCATCTTCTTCACAGGCAAGGCTGTAACTTCCCATCATAGTCCACTGATCTTGCTGAAGGACAGTAATATAATGATTTTCATCTGAAAGGACTTTAGGGAAATAAAAGAAGAAGATCAATCACTTACTTTCAATGACAGGGCTAAGGTTTCCCAACCTCTTGAGCACTGGGGCAATGGTAGGTACAACCTTGCTCCTGAGCACCAATGGCTTGATGCTGCTTGTGTCAGCCAAACTGGTGAATAGTTTGACTACACCTTTATTGATGGCAGGGGGCTGGTCCCCTGCATCCACCTCAGCATCTGCATGGTTGAAGACATTACCTAGAGCCTTGCCTCCAATAATACCACCTGAAGTATGAGAGGATCCTTGGAGTGGGGGTGGTGAACCCATAGGATCATCTTTCACATGTCAAGCATATTCTTATTTTTATCAACCATGACTTACCTTCATTGAACATATTGCCTGGTTCTGTCTCAGCAGGCATATCAATCTAGAAATGCAAGTTCAACTGTACAAGGAAAGCAATTGATTTTTTTTTTAGCTCACCTTGTCCTCAGGTACAGCATCCTCTTCCTCAGTCCTTCCAACCATGGACAAGCCAATCTTGTCAATGTCAGTTAAATAAAGAGGAACATGTTTGTTTGGCAATACCTTATCAGATGTTTTATCTGTACCTTCTACATCAAGCTTGACCAACAAAAATGAGCTAATTTAAAAGGACATATATTACAAAATATACCTTAGCACCAGCCAGGTCCTTCTCAACTCCAACCTCCTCCTCTTCAATCTCCTGTTGTTAGTTATGTAAAGTGACATTTTCAAAAGGTCCCAAATTATTAACATACAGTGACTCACAAAAGGTTTCCAATGTTTTGTGAATTTATGTTGAGTGACTTGTAGTATGGGAAATAAATTACATAAAAATGTGGGAAAATCAGAATACATAGTTTAGCATGTATAGAATTAGATAAACAAGCATCATTATGTTAGCAACACTTTTGATGGAGATAGAAAATGTTTAAGTCAGATTGCTCATTGGAAACCTTTTGTTGCCAATGCAAGAATGGCATTTTATGCACCCTCAAGGTCATATGACTGATCCTAAAGTCATGTGACAATGTTAGAGAAGCTAAAATAAAACCAAACAACCACAAACATCACTCACACCTGATCCTGTAATCACTCAATGACACACAATGCCTCACCCCCCTGGTGGCCAATCACCACATGCCATCTTCAATATGGCTAGTTTTAACATATGGAAGAGCTTCACATTGAACTGGAAACACATTCACAGCCTTCTCAGGTTATCTGGTGCCAATTGTGGAAGGATGTCAGATGAGACTGTGACAACTGTCAAACATGGCTGATCCTACATCTCCTCTTGCATTACTGTAGAAGACAATGAAGCCATGTTAATATCTAGAATAGCAGCTCAGAGGCCACTCTCTGTCCCTTCATTAGTTTGTAAAGCCAGGCAAGGACCCTCTGACACCATGAGCCCCAATAATGTAACAGACATTCCCTCAACATTCAGTGTCACCTGCAGACTGCATTGGCCAAGCTTCTGGCCAGCAATATTTCCTCATATATCACCCTAAACAACTGATATCAGCCTCATTTCACTACATTGACCCCTTCTGGCATTCTATGGTCAAGCACAGCTCATTAATGTTGTGACTGGCAGGAACTGTCAGCCTTTTCATCTTCAGCACAGCCCTGATGTCTGGCCTATTTGCATATGTTATAGTAGTGGAGGTTCAGATAGACTCATGAACAACATTATGAAGCAATCTAGCAAACTTTTTGGCTACCTGTGCAATTATCAGGGGAAGTTCAGTAAATGGGCCAGGATGGCACATTGCACATTCCACTGCTTAAGCCATCATTGCCTGCAATCAGGTAACCTGAGAAGTTTGGAAACATGTTTCCAGTTCAATGTAAAGCTATTCCATGTGTTAAAACTAGCCATATTGAAGATGGCATGTGGTGATTGGCCACCAGGGGGGTGAGGCATTGTGTGTCATTGAGTGATTACAGGATCAGGTGTGAGTAATGTTTGTGGTTGTTTGGTTTTATTTTAGCTTCTCTGACATTGTCACATGACTTTAGGATTAGTCACATGACCTTGAGGGTGCATAAAATGCCATTCTTGCATTGGCAACAAAAGGTTTCCAATGAGCAATCTGACTTGAACATTTTCTATCTCCATCAAAAGTGTTGCTGACATAATGTTGCTTGTTTATCTAATTTTATACATGCTAAACTATGTATTCTGATTTTTCCACATTTTTATGTAATTTATTTCCCATACTAGAAGTCACTCAACATAAATTCACAAAACATTGGAAACCGTTTGTGAGTCACTGTACCTCTATTATGCTACTTCCCTGATTTTCCATACTCCCAGCACTCTCTCCTTCACTGCCCTGGTCATTACCTGGATTATATTGACTCCCTAACAATTGTTGTTACCTAACCATTTTCCAAGTGTTATTTAAACATACCTTCATCATCACTGCTTTCTGAATCTTGATTTTGTTGGCGAATACGACCAGATTGATGCTGAGGTAGTTGAGATTGAACAAATTGAATGGAAGGTGTCTCAGTCCTGGCAGGAGGAGCAATAGTGACACCACTCTCAGCAAGTAATAATTCAGCACTTGAGGCAGTAAAAGTATTTCAGTACATACAGTTATAGGGGTACAGAGATGATGGTGGCAGGTGAACACAGTGGTACAATTGTATATATAATATTAAAGTGATTACAAGGACAGTGGCAGAAGGGGGAGGATGGTGGCAGAAGGGCGAGGGCAAGGGTGAGGGTGAGAGGGCAAGGGTGAGGGAGAGGGGATGAGGACGAGGATGAGGGTGACGGTAAGGTGACAGCGAGGGCAAGAGGGCGAGGGCAACAGTGAGGGGTGAGAGGGCGATGACGAGGGCAAGGGCGGTAGTAGGGCGGGAGGGCAATGGGCGAGAGGGCAATGGGCGAGAGGGCGAGAGGGCGAGGGTGAGGGCGAGAGGACGAGGGTGATGGTAACAAGGTGACGGCAAGGCGGAGGCAAGAGGGCGGAGGTGAAGGCGAGAGGGCAGAGGCGAAGGCGAGAGGGCGATGACGAGGGCAAGGGCGATAGTAGGGTGGGAGGGCGATGGGCGAGAGGACAAGGGTGAGGGCGATGGGCGAGAGGGCGAGGGTGAGGGCGATGGGCGAGAGGGCGAGGGTGAGGATGAGGGTGAGGGCGAGAGGACGAGGGTGACGGTAACAAGGTGACGGCAAGGCGGAGGCGAGAGGGCGGAGGTGAAGGCGAGAGGGCAGAGGCGAAGGCGAGAGGGCGATGACGAGGGCAAGGGCGATAGTAGGGCGGGAGGGCGATGGGCGAGAGGGTGAGGGTGAGGGCGATGGGCGAGAGGGTGAGGGTGAGGATGAGGGTGAGGGCGAGAGGACGAGGGTGATGGTAACAAGGTGACGGCAAGGCAGAGGCGAGAGGGCGGAGGTGAAGGCGAGAGGGCAGAGGCGAAGGCGAGAGGGCGATGACGAGGGCAAGGTAGTATACGAGGGCGCAGGAACGGCAGGGCGCGGGTGATGGGTGACGGCGATGGCGATGGCAATAGTCAGTAAATGAGAACGATTGGAATGGGGTGGTTACCTGGTTGACGGTCCATGTTCCGTTGCTTCTGCGTCCTCGTTTGCGCGGGCGGCCGACGTTCGCCTGCTCATTTGGATGAGAATTGATGCCCGTTGAAAAAATGAGTGGGTGTAGGGTGCTCACTGGGCTTTCTTGCGTGTATTCCCTCCTGCACTTTTGTTTGATGTGACAGATTTCGTCTGTTTCCTACTTGATCGGGTCGATCGCGCAGGCGGAGAGCGTGGGGCGACAGTTCTTGACGAGGGCATGTTGTTGCGGATGCGTGATGCGGATTGTGACAGTGTGATGCGTGATGCAAACTGGCCATTGATCGATCACGTGAGAATCAACAACGTGTTCATGTTGATTCTCATGTGACGATCAACGCGTCTAAGTGACACGCGTCACGATGTCACACAATTGATATATAAGCCCCAGTGCCAGGACTACTGGGATTCCTCGGGACTCCTGGGCCTCTGAGTCCTTGGGAGTCCAGGAATGTCCCGAGGAATTGGCCAGGACTCCACATGGAGTCCTGGTCAAGTCCTGGGCATTTTTGGCTCGAAAAAGAGGGTTCCAGTACTTTCACTCAGTCCTGGACTGTCCCGGGACTGAACAGGACTGTCCTGGGAGTCCACCGGGAATGTGTGGGGCACTGTAAAGAGCTTGCTTGTATGTAACTGGTCCCATTACTTGTTCAATCTGAAAGGGTCCTTCTCGTTTTGGTGCAAGCTTCCTTGATTGATATGGGATGTGTAGGTTCTTGTTTTCGAGCCAGACCTTGTCACCTTTCTCGAATTTAATTGACTTGTCTTTGAATCTTTGAGCGACTGTTTGCCTGGCGAGTTCATGTGCTGCTAATGCCTCTTCTCTCGCTCTTCGAAGCATCTGGAGGTGTTCTTCTGCTGCTGGGGCAGTCATTTTGAGCACTGCTGTAGGTATGGCGATCAGATCTGTTCCATACATAAGTTGGAATGGAGATGTTTTTATTGTATCATGATAACAATTATTGTGTGCGAATTCAGCGATAGGCAAGAGTGGTTTCCATTTGTGGGGTTCATTGGTACAAAACATCCGAAGATAGATCTCAAGTTCTTGATTGACACGTTCAGTTTCGCCATCTGTTTGAGGATGATAAGCTGTGCTCATCCTGTGATCGATTCCCAATGCTTTTTGTATTTCTTGGAATACTTTGGCAGAGAACTGTGGTCCTCTATCAGAGATTAAGACATCTGGGAGTCCAAAGCGTTTGAAGATTTCAGAGATATAGAGATCGGCTGTTCTTAAAGCGTCGATTGTCTTGTTACAAGGGGTGAAAATTACCCCCTTCATATGGCCATGGTCCACCGTGACCAATATTGAGTCAAATCCATCCGAGATGGGAAGATCAGTAATGAAATCAAGGGTTACTTGTTGAAACAGACATGTCGCTTTGGATGGAATAGGGATTAATGCTGGCGCATTTGGGTGAGTGTTAACTTTCATTTGTTGGCATAATGCACATCCCTCTACCCATTCTTTGACATGTCTGTACATTCCTGGCCACCAGTAGTCGCGTTTTAGAAGCGCCAATGTTTTTAATCATCCTGGGTGTCCTGAAGATAATGCTTCATGTATTTCCTTGATTAACCGAGTGCGCAACTCAATTCGATCAGGAACATAGATCTTGCCCAGGTAATAGACGATGCCATGAATATATGTCCAGTCCTGCAGTTTTGATTTAATTGGTGGTGCTCTTTGTTTAGTGATAACTTCAATGAGGATGCGTTCAAAGTCATCATTTGCCATATATTTCTTTAATTCACTAGCAAGATCATCATTGATTAGTCGAATAAATCGGTCATTTGGTAGAACAGTGACAGTAGTTTGTTCTTCATCATTTCCCATGTGATCTGGTTGTCTGGATAGTGCATCTGCTTCGAACATTTTTGTTCTAGGTACATGTTCAATACAAAGATCAAATTCAGATAACAATGATGACCATCGAGCTTGTCGAGGTGTTAAGCGTTGAGCAGTTCGGTAATAGGACAAGTTCTTATGATCACAATGGACAATGATCATATGAGGAGAACCATGTAAGAGATGGCGCCAAACTGCAAGTCCCTTGATGATTGCAAGCAATTCTCTGTCATAGATTTGGTAATTTTGTTCCGTTGGTGTCAGCGCATGGGATATAAATCCACACGGATGAAGTGCTCCAGATTCATCAGCCTGTTTCAGTACTGCTCCAATTGCTTTGTTAGAGGCATCAGTTTGAAGGATGAATGGTTTTGCAGGATTTGGCATCAACAAAACTGGCATAGAGGCAAACTGTTGCTTTAAGGTGTCAAAGGCAAGTTGTCGTTCATTATTCCAGTTGAATGGTTCCGCTTTCTTGGTCAGATCTGTGAGTGGTTTTGCAATTGCTGCAAAATTTCCAATAAAACGTTGATAAAAGTTCCCAAAACCCAGGAATGATCGGACTTGTTTAACTGTTGATGGTACTGGCCAATCGGCTATTCCTGCGAGTTTGATAGGATCCATTCGTATTTTTCCAGGCGAGATGATCATGCCCAGAAATTCGACTTCTTGAACAGCGAATTTACATTTTTCTAATTTCAGGAACAGATCGTTCTCCTCCAATCGATTGAGAACCCTTTTTGTCCGTTCTTCTAGTTCGTTCAAATTCTGAGAACATATCAGGATGTCGTCCATGTAGATAATGAGCCATCCTTCATTAATCATGTCTCTGAAGTATTCATTCATCATGGTTTGGAATGTAGATGGCGAATTGCATAAGCCAAAGAACATAACAGTTGGTTTGTATAATCCTCTGTTGGTAATGAAAGCAGCTTTCCATTCGTCCCCCTTCTTGATCCTGACGTTATTATACCCCCATCAGAGGTCTAATTTAGTGAAATGTTGTGCACCAGTGAGTTTTGTAAGGAGATCGGATACTAGGGGTAATGGGTATGCATTCTTAATCGTCCAATTGTTTAAATATCTATAATCTTGGCACGGCCGAAGTGCACCACTTTCCTTCTTTGAAACAAAGAAAAACGGTGATGCTTGAGGAGATTTCGACGGTTTGATGTATCCTTTAGCTAGCTGTTCTTCAATCCATTCGTCCAGCAACGACTGTTCTTTGACTGATAATGGATAGATCTTGCTAACTTTAGGACTAAAACCGGTTTTCAAATCAATAGCATGATCCCAAGTTCTAGAGGTTGGAAATCATTCTGATGCCTTTTTCTCAAAGACTGAGCGCCATTTCCCATATTCTGATGGTAATTCTGTTTTTGGTTCATCCTTTTTCAACTGATGTTCTAATGCTTGAGATGCTGATGTCTTGACTCTGATCCAGTAATCGTCTTCTCCCCATTGTTGATTGTCCAATGCCATTTGCCAGATAGTTCCTTTATTCCGTTGTTCATCGATGAGGTGTATCGTTTTATCTCTCCAATCAATAGTAGGATTGTTTTCTTCTAACCAAGGGATTCCCAAAATTAATCGCTGATCTCCCAATCTAGTGATTAGAAACCAGTTGCTGTATCGTTTTCCTCCAATTGAATATTGAATGTGGACTCGGTGCTTGATCATTCCATTAGTGTTAACCGTTCCATCTGCGTTTCTGACTCTAATTGGTTTTCACAATTTTTCTTTTGGTAACTTGGTGGTTACTTCTTCATCAATAAAATTCCCTTCTGCTCCACAATCGATTAGAGCTGAAGTTTCAGCGGGTAAATCGGACGTCTCCACAGAAATTGAAAGGCGCTTGTCATTATTCAATCTTACTATTACAAAATCAAGCGCTAACTGTGAATGCCCATTTGTTATGGAAGTGCCAACCGCTGTGTGACGCTTCCGGGTTAAAAACCCTCGTTTCTCGAGTTCATTAAGAAGACCTTCTCGTTCATCGGCCTTCATTCCAGCAAGGATTGCTCTGATGCTTGCAACTGGGTCGTCTTTCTTCTCCTTGGGCGCATCTTCAGGGATAGCTCTGATCCCCTTATTCTGAAACGATGAGGAAGCCCTGAAAGAGGCGTTTGACGTGGTGTTTCATTTGGGACAATTCCTTGAAACATGCCCCTGGTTTCCACATCTGAAACATTTTCCAGATTTCATGTATTCCTCTTTTTGTTCATCTGTCAAACGTCCAATGGGCATCGCATTTACTGACCGGGTTGATCCGCCCCTATTATTGGTGTTTCGATTAAAATTGGAGCAATTCCCTTGTCCTGGTTTTCGCCCAAGCACTCGCATCATTTCCCAAGCGCCATGAAGCTGTTCTGCCTTCTCATATGCTTCTTTCATGGATAGAATGTTTGCTTCTAAGATCTTTGTAGTGATACTTTCAGGGAGCCCTTTGACAAAAGCCTGGAGCTGCACAGTTGTTCCTTTCAATCCTGAGGTACCAATCTCCATGCGGAATTTTCTGATATATTCAGGGACTGAAACGTCACCCCCTACTCTGAGATTGGCTAGATTGTTCAGTGCTCTGAGAGCACTATTGACTTCTCCCCAATCGGCTAGGAAACGCTTCTTGAATTCTGTCCAGTTTGTCCAAGTAAGGGTTGTTTCTTCTTCATCATCTAATTCATCCTTGATCAGGACTTTCCAATCGTCGAGTTCTTGCCCAAGACAGGCAAGAGTGAATCAAATCTGTTTCTGTGCTTTGCCTTTATAATTATCGTCATTTAAAACAAAGTAATCTTCAAGACTTCCAATGAAAGCCTTTGCTTCAGTTTGTTTTCCTGTAAAAACACGCATAGGCTGTGGTTTGATACCCCCTTTAGAGGCAGGTGCTGCTGCGTTAGATGCCATCTTTTCTGTTTCTTCTTTCGGATCTGTAGGTTCTCCTGTTTCGTCTTTCTTCTTTCCTGATTCTGGATCTCCAAATAGGTTTGTTTCGATCTGTTTCTGTTCTTGGAATTCTATCCAAGGCTGTAGCTCTCCTTCCTTGAGTGCGTATCGCTCTCGTCCTGCAATATCAGCAAGGTTGAGATATTCGTTCCACCAGGAGAGTTCTGGTTCGTCTGTGGGCGGTTTGAATAACGAGAGAAATCCTTCTTCGTGTTCTTCATTTACCCAATCAATCCAAACGTTGTCTGGGAAGGCGTCCTCTGGTCCTTCAATGTAATCACCTTCAAAGAGGGATTCTGGTACTGGTTCATTCTTTTTCTTAGTTCCTGAGCGGAAAAACCACCCTGTTCCTGTAGTCGATGGAAAGACTTCCTTTCGATCTAGATAATACTTTCGTCTGAAACGGACAGAGCCGTTTGGGGGTCTGAGGTTCGAGGTTCTGGTATCAATGGTGTCTGGCTAGTGTAGAAACACTGAGCAGTTCTGGGAGTTCCAACTTGTGTTAAGATCGATGCTCTCAACGTAATTCGTTCTAAGTCAACAGTGGCAAGCAGAGTCTCAGTCTGCTCCCAGCCTACTGGACAAGTTCTGGACACTGAGTGAAATGATGACAAAGGTCAAACAAATGACGAGCTCAAAGAGATGAGAGCGAGGAGTTTTGTTCAGAAGTTGAGAGAAGAATTCGATTAAGTTGGAACTGAAGTCTAGCTACTTTACAGGAAGGCTTTATATATGTAAAAGAACAAGAGAAATATAAAAGGAAATGTACAGCTAAATACCTAAGAAAGGAAATGTGAAGGTAAAGTAGCTAAAGGAGATGAGCGTCCATGAAACGCATAATGTTGATTATATAATGAATAAGTCCATAAACGAAGGGAAAAGAAAACTGTAACATGAACTGCATGCCAACGAAAAACCCAGATTTCCACTCTTTGAGACAGTGAAAGATCTGCAAAGTGTTAAAACTCATAATAATCAAAGTGAACAATACATACACATGTAGATGCCATGGCAAGGCATTGCGTAGGAAGACTCTGAAATTCCCGTGGAAACAATACTGATAAACAATCATTTTTACCGTTGTAGTAAAACCGTTCACAAAGCTCGCGAATTGCTGGATGACCAAAGTTTTCAGCCCTACCCTAAATAGAAATTAGACAATTGTCAACACAGATGATCAACCTACATTTTTGTCTTGCACTAATGCACGAAGAAATATAGACTTTTCCATTAATTGGTTAATGTTAGATTTTATGAGTTCCTCATAATCGTGAGCATTATGCCCATATGCAATAACAGGAGAAATGGCATGGGAATAGTGTATTTTGACAATTTCACGCCCTAATTGCTTCATATGTCCACAATAAGCTGCACCATCTTCAAATACCTGAAAGAACGATAAACAATTGTTTATCAACAGGTCCAAACTTACCAGACTTTGCATACTTGATGAATGAATGTCATAAATATCTATGTCAATTAGCATAGTGGCAACAATATGAAAAAAAATGTAACAAACCTGCATCAATGTGACCTTGCTCATCCCGAAACTTGCCCAATGCTTCTATTATACAGTCATGTGCATGAGTAAGGGTTGCATTGCTGCGCTCCGGAAAAGCATCTTGAGTATGAATCCACAATTGATAGAAAGCTTTTGCATCCTGGAGTACGTCAACCCAAACCCCAGAATAGAAGCCGAGTTGTGTTGGCGTGGCTGTATGTGCTGAAGAATTACGTGGTGCACGGCCTTGTTTCACATGCATATCAAGGTTATTTACAACATCCGCATCCTCATCCTTGGGCACATTCACAACTTGACGTGGCCTGTCCTGGCTGGAAGTCAAGTGAATATAATTTATTTTACAATATCATTGTCTTACACACCTTGCCATTTCTCGAGACTTGTTCAAGTGCAACAAACCATGATCTGGCGGTCGTACAGTCCCATTTTTCTCATGGTGTCATCCAAGAACTGAATACAAATTGTCATCATTCTCGTCATCTAGAGTGATTCTCAGTACAGTTTCAAACCAAAAAAAGTGACGCTCACCTGAACTAGTATCTGCAGGAGCATTTGACTTTAAGTTCCTGATGATCTCCAACGCTTGACGTTCATCCTCATCCAGAGATTGTTCATCAATCATAACACCTAATTCAACTCAGAATACAGTAAGGCTTGAAACCAAAAAAACGAACTATCACAATCTACATATCAATGAGACAGTGCCAAACTTGGCAAAAAACACTTACCAGGGTTTTCGTCCACTTCCTCAGTACTATCGTCATGTTCTGAAGGCTGCACCACAGAAACTGCGTCACCACCAGCCACTGAACATGGATCCTCGGGTCTACAAGGTTGAAAACCAAACAACGAACCATTAGCATTGACGAGCGCCAGCACCAGAGGTTCCACATCAAGAGGCGGCTCACACCTTGCAGTGGGTCTAACATTAGACTAAGGCTATCAGGTATCACATTGCGACGTAAATAGAAGAATCACTTACAGTTTTTTCGACCACAGGAGCCATAGCGTTAACTGGCATTGCTTGAAGAGCCTCTTCAGCCCCCAAAGCAAGGCCTCGCCGTTTCCTGGGTATATCAGAAATTTGATCCGAAACAGCTTGAAGCTGTGCAACAGCTCCACCTCTGCCTCAGTTGATACATCTGGGTCTTCTGCCTGCTAGATCCTGTATGGAACCTGAAGCTTTTCACATTATGAATGCCTGTTATGTTGGACACTGAAAGCTCTTACCTTGAGAGCTAGGAGCAGCATCTTGCATGACCATCTGAGACTTCTTCGAAGTTGCGCCATCTGGTGTTGGCGCCACTCGACGCTTCATAGCCTTCAGGCGAGAGGTCAGGCAGGGCGATGGTCTTCAGGCGGGGGTACGTGGGAGGTGGGATGCGAAGCCAGTGGCCTTTCTGATCCTTATATATGTACTGGTCATTCTCACAGAAAAATCTAGAACATTCCCAAATTTGGTAAACTTACAAAATTGTTCAATAAAAAAAAGGGTCCAGTTATACAACTAGCTCAGTCTAACTTTATTGTGAAGTAGCCCCCCTCAAGGTCCTGAACATAGTGGGTGTCTATGTAGAATTTCGCATTAAGCCAAAGTTTGATGATTTTAAAAAACACATACTATGTATCACTGTGACTTGGGGACGCTTGTTCCGTGCAAAGATGTTTTCAAACCCATTTTTTCAAAGAAGGTGTCGCATCCTGCCCAGCTCAACGTCAGCTTTCACTAATTGGTCCTCGGCGCGTTGTAAGTTAGCTGCGGTTAGCAGCATTTCTGCTACAGCATCCGTCTTTGCATCGTTAGCATTTTGTTGCTCACATTCGGCAATTTTGTACAGAGATACAGCCTGTTCATAGCTCATAATTTCCTAAAGATGCATCAAGAAAGCCGCACAACCAATCCAAATGCACACAAACCTGAGGCCCAGACATTTGCAAGCTTGACAGTTGAATTGTGAGTCGTTTCTCAGTCACGTGGTAACTTGTTTTCGCCTGTTCTGCAAGATGCGCTGTCCTGCATGCCACCGTAACTTCAAAAATAGGCAGGCCCTTCTATCTCACATGAATCAGCCTCTCGGGCATTGTCATGGTCACTTTCAGGAGGTGGTAGGTCTCGCAGAAGCGTTACGAAGACATAGCGCACGTCGACGGCCAACTGCTGATGAACCAGCTAAGCAAGATGCTTTGATGGATGTAGACCCCCCGTTCACGCAAGAGGGCTTGTCCATGGAAGATGGGAATGTCCCAGCCGATGTTCGCTTTGTTGAAGAATTTGAAGGGGCTGCAAAGGAGTACGGGAAAGGAAAGACTTTTATGGGAGAATTTGACTATGATCAGTTTGCGAACGAGCATGCAGAGAACCTCTACTACCCATTTAAATCAAGAGCAGAATGGGAGCTGGCTGCGTTCTTACTTCGCTCTGATCTCAGTATGGCTGCTATAGATTTGTTTTTGTCTCTGACGCTCGTACCTCTAATTTGGAAGTTTTATAACATTACTGATCCCTTTTCCCAGATCAAAAGTTTGAAATTATCATTTTGTACAGCAAAACGGCTACGTGGGCTAGCTGAAATGCTTCCAAGGGGGCCGGAATGGCAATGCAAACCTTGGGACACAGTATATCCAACGAAAAAACAGCTTTTTTTGTACTATTGCGATCCCCTCGATTGTATACAGTCAATCCTCTATAATCCCCTTGTCCGAAAATTCATCAAGTTTACTCCATTCCACCTTTACAATTCGGCTGCACAAGCAATGCGGATATACTCCGAGTGGCTCAGTGGTGAGGCTGCATGGAGAATGCAGGTGCGTTTGTTTCATTCCAATATGCTTTATCTCACCCGTATTTAGAACCAACTACCAGAAGGCGCGACATTACTTGGCGTCATCCTGTCATCCAACAAAACTAATATATCTGCTATGACAGGGGGCTGCGTTGCGCATCCCCTTCTTATAAGCCTCGCAAACCTACTCATGAATTTTCGGACGAAGGCCACAAATCACGCTTTTTATCTCCTTGCACTGCTTCCCATCCCCAAGTTTCACAACCAAAAAATAAGCGGCATTCTTGAAAATCGTGTTATTCACGAATGTCTAGATTTTATCCTCCAACCACTCAAAAAAGCTGCTGAGATCGGAATTATGATGTCTGACCCTCTTGGCTCCCTTCACCACGTCTACACTCCGCTTGCTTCATATATCGCTGACACCCAGGAAGCAATTGCATTGTGTGGCGTCGCTGGTAAAACTTCGCATCTCACCACTGCTTCATATAAACAATTTGGTGACTCATTTCGACATCCTCCATGAACGGCGAGGAGCATGCTTTCACAACTTCGTCAAATTGAAGATATTGTTGATCCCTGGGACATCGAAGCATACATTGCAATGGCAAAGCGCCATTGACTCAATGGTGTTCATTGGCCATTTTGGTGTGATTGGGCTCTATCCGAACCATCGATTTTTTTCACGCCAGAGCCTCTCCATCATTGGCACACAATGTTCTGGGACCATGATGCCCGATGGTGTATTCAGGCTGTTGGGGATGCAGAAATTGACTTTTGCTTCTCAATCCTCTTTCCACACTCTAATTTCCACCATTTTTCGGAGGGAATCTCCAAATTGAAGCAAGTCACTGGCAGAGAACATTGTAATATCCAACATTATATGGTCACTGTCATTGCCAATGCTGTTCCAAGAGGTTTTCTTGTGGCCATACGTGCTTTAGCCGACTTCCAGTATATCTCTCAAGCACCCCAGATATCAGACAAGATGTGTACATGCATTGATGAGGCTCTGAAAGAATTTCACGATCACAAGGACTTCATTATTGCAGCTGGCGCACGAACTGGCAAGGGTCATCGAGTTATTGATAACTGGTATATCCCAAAACTCGAATTCCTGCAGAGTGTTACCTCGAGCATTTGTGACAGCAGTTCGCCGATCCAATGGTCCACTGATCATACGGAACGATGTCATATTACCAAAATCAAGGACCCGTCTCGTTCCAGCAACAATTTAGAGTATGAATCTCAAATTTGTCGTTATCTGGACCGTGCTGAAAAGTGTCAGCGCTTCAGTCTTGCCACTGCTATCCATGAAGCAGAAATAAATGGCCAATCCTCGATGAATTCCCTGCTTGCCTTGGACGATGATGACGACGATGACGACAATTGCATGTCCGAGGTATCAGGTGGTGTGTCTACCCAACGACAAGCAAATTACTTTGATATTGCGAGAGCGCTCGTAGCTGGCAGCCATCCCAACCTGCCATTACCTCATAGGACCTTCATTGTGGGACCCAGCTCTGAAGCTGTCTATTGAAGATGCTTCTGCAAAATTCAAAATACCTGACCTACGCCACGTGCTAGCTGACTTTGTAGCTCGAATCAATAACAATGAACCTTTAACCATTGGTGGTCGCCGGGCGGTGCCAGCAGGCACCTCATTACCTTTTAATAATATTCAAATCTGGACGAAATTTCGGCTTCAAAACCATTCTTATTTTTCCCTGCACAGTGTTCTTCCATCCCAGGCAATTAATGTTTTCCCTCCTTCAGATTCTTGGCCTGTTGGTCGGTGTGATCCTGTCCTCATCAATAGTGATCCCTCAAAAATATGGCCCACTAGTGGCTTTGAAGGTAATAAGATTCATCTTGACAATAACTTGAGCTTAATCTATTCTAGGACATTATGTTGTGCAATTGCACATGGTCTTTTGCATTTGTCCTCCCACCAGTAAGGCACGGAACTCTCAATATGCGGCATCATTTTTTGCCTACACACAGCAATTTGACAGTGTTCCCCAACAGACTCTTTCAAATGGAAGGCTGACATGCCAGAAAGCATTAGTGGCTGAGCCTTGGACAGGCATGCATGTTTTGAAGCGTGCACAATGGAGCAATAAAACAATTATGGGTGACATAATTCCCCTCAAAGACGTCAAGGCGCTTGTCGACCTTGTGCCACCCTTTGGCGCAATCACTGATAAATGTTTTACAAAAGAGACGAGCATGGAATACAGTTCAGAATTTCGACTTAATCATTACTTTGACAAAGAACTGTTTTATTCACTGAATTGTTTTTAGGATATGAAGCAAATATGACGATTTATGTTTTGTTCACGCTGATCCAGCTTTAAGTCAATGGGTCGATGGTGATATCACAGTTATCCCTGGAATAAGGCGAAGTAAATCTACTCATATGGCGCCTAGTGACAGGGAGACGCACAAGCAAATGAGAGCATGCAAAGATCTTTAGGCAAGCATTCGTTTGCGTTCATTTGGACGGCAGCAAGTTGCTCCCTATCCACCATCACCGCCAGCTATATCCTGTTCGACGTCCATGATCCACAAACCAGCTGTGCCGGCCTTGAAATACTCAACTATCTATCGCAAGGTGTCCCTCTTTTCCCGTCTTTTTGAGTTCACATTATTGACAACGATGACAGGCACTTTGCTCCTCCACCAAGAGATCTACGCATCGTCCGGTGTGCCAACAGAATCAACAATCACGTTCCCGGTTTCAGAGACACGAGGATGTCTACCTCAAGCCTCCCATGTCTGCCGAGTCCAATCGAAACACATCCGACATTCTTAACCTTTCAATTCATTGGACAAATGGACAAGGAAAGGGTGGCGAGATCAGGTTATGGCGTGGTAGCACAGGTAGTGTGATGAATGAACTACATATTGTGCATTCTTTTAATAATCTCATCTTTTCTATTCTCACAATTACTGCAGCACTCCACTATAGCCTTAGCGAGTATTTCGGCATTTGTGGGCGCATATGTGGCCTTGCAAGCTATCCATCATTGAATCTCACATCCTATTGCATGTACATATAGTATGTCCGAATGTACCAGCAGAAACATAAGTCTGTATATTGCGAGGCGCAACCTTGTAACCTTCTGTAGAGGTTGCATATGTGCAACCATCCAATCCTTGATCAGTCTCTAACCTCACGCATATTCCATCGTACCACAGATCGTATTGCCAAACGTGATGCTCAACAAGTCCAGGTGGCGGTGAGTGCCTCGACTGTGGTGGATAAGGTGCAGGAGGACCAGGAAGCTTTGAATCCCAGTATCTTGAGTGGGGGTGTGGAGATGGCACCCTTAGACTATGCGGCCGATGAGCACTTTGAATGGGAGATTGAGGCGGATGGAACAGCGCCTGTTGGGGTGGAATTTCCGACCAACGGCGTTCTTGTTCCCATTCTCTATGCTCTGGATGGGGAGGGCGTCTATCCCGCCCTGACTCTTGTTCTAGTATAAATCATGTGGGGTTGGATAAGACGTTCGAGGCAACCGATGGGATGGTACATCGGTGGTCTGGGCCGGCCCGAGTGGTTGTCAAGAAGATGTTGGATAGAACTGTGAAGGAGAGCATGGACGGACATGTTGTATGGGTAGAACAGGTAGTGATGTGGATCGGTCTAGGTCGGAAGAAAAACGATTCATGATGATGGCAACCCCCATTTCGTACATCTTCAGGACCAACGGGACTGAGGAAGATGCTGCAGTAACAAACTTTGGTGACCTAAAGGTCCACAGGAAGCGCTGTGATAGTCGCGGGTGTGATGGGGAGGGCGATCCACGTCCATCAGTGCGAGTGGTGTGTGTGAAGAGACATATCCAAAATTACTGGCAGCAGACCGGGCCCTGGAGAGCTAAGAGCATTACCCACCTGAGAAGGTTGCGGAAGAGATATTTCTCTGGGAGGGCCATGAGAATCTCCTCGGAACAACAGTCTATGATTGGCAGGCTGCAATAACAGGGGCGGCCGCTGAGTGCTGAGCACTGAGACCTGGTGCGTGGATGGTTGTATTAGCATTACCACGCTGATGCTGCTACTACCCACACTTACTCGCTTTCAGCTAGGCCACCCATGCCCGAGATGGTGGACGACTCAAAGACTCCAGTCAACGCGCCAGAGCATCCTCTTCAATTCCCATGGTTTGTGCTCGTACCCGCTTAACCTGACTCTTTTTAAAAAATGATTCATTTTTCCGTCAGGACTATATCCCGCGACTCCAAGCCCAATGTACCCATTTGCACCGAGTGTGACATGACTTGACTCGTGCACCATTCAAGTCAGATTGCCTCCCCTCACGGACTACTAGAACTACCATATGCGCATACATAAAGCCCGTCTCCCTGCTGTCCCTCTCCCTTCCATACATCAGTTTTACCCATGACAATGACCACCTCAACCACCTGCCACAAACCACCACTGTACCCATGCTGCCTACACACCGACGATGACTAGGTCTGTTTTCCCTTTTTTTTCACTCATGTACTAACTCTACTTTGCCTATGACGAACACCACTGATGCCCACCACTTCACTCACGGCGAGCCCACAAACGTGCTCAAGTCACCACAGCACCTCAGCACACCCTCACGCAATCATCCTCACGCAATCACTCGCTTAATCACCCTCACAATTGCCCACAATTGCCCACCCCCAATCTCCAGTCCATTGCCCTTGCCCAATCATCCTCGTGCAATCACCCTCGTCCAATTGCCCAGTCCATTGCCCTCGCCTAATCACCCTCGCCCAATCACCTTCGCCCAATCACCTTTGCACGGTTGCCCACCCTCATCCAATCACCTTTGAGCAGCTGCGCACCCTCATGAAATTGCCAGTCCATTGCCCTCGCCCAATCTTCTTTGTGCAGCTGCTGACCCTCGTCCAATTGAACGACCTTTTGGATACTTTAGAATTCAACCAAGTAGCGAAGGTCTCTCTCTATCTGATGATAGTGACTAACCTTTAACGAAGGTTGTGATCTTCGTGAAGTCTGTGGCGCGTGCCATCGAACTTGATAAACTTCTGGTGTCCTGCAATTTCCCAAGCATCAGTATCCATTCTGGCCTGCAGCAGGAAGAGCGGTGAGAATGTTAATTAAGCCTTGATTATTTCAATATTCAAGTTGTTCAATCAGAATCAATCGGTACACAGTGTTCAAGGCATTCGAAAAGAGGATCCTTGTTGCTACTGACATCTTTGGTCGAGGCATTGATGTTGAACGGGTCAACATTGTAATCAACTATGATTGCCCGCCAGATGCAGACAGCTACCTCCACCGTGTTGGGTAAGCGACATGAATGTCTTATCCATCTATCTTCTTTAACATTTGTCTTAGTCGAGCTGGACGATTTGGAACAAAGGGCCTTGCGATCACATTCGTATCATTGGAGGGTGACCAGCAGGTCATGGCAGCAATCCAGTCTCGGTTCAAGGTAGCAGTACCAGAACTACCGGACCGCATTGATCCAGCAAGTTACAGTAAGTAGTTTACGATGTTCTGTCTGGTATCTAACCACTGAGATATGAACAGTGACGTCGTAAAGTCGGGGATTGTTCTATCGCCCTCACCCAGGCGCTGAAACGGGACTGCTGGTAATACCAAAAATGCTCGTACATAAAAACCACCCAGGGATTTTTATTAAATGCACTGAGCCCTGACAACAACCTATATTGAACAAGTGCCCACGTCTCCTTTGTGAATCCCAACAAGCCACCCATCCTTACCATTCACCCACTGCTGGCATATAGCCAGCTCCATCGCCCCCGATCTGTTTTGATGTGACGTATGCACCCTTGTCCTGCAGTGTTCTCAACAGGAGCACCCTCAGTCCTGTCCCGTTGCACACCCTGATGCAGCCCGCGGTAGAGCCGCCAACGTACACGAGGCTAGTGCTGCGGAGCAACAAGCTGCCATGGCCTGTGCTGGTGACCTCCCGTCCGAGAACATGCCATCATCAGACGCACCATCATGCAATCACCTTTGCCTGGTCGCCCTTGTCCAATTTCCAGTCCATCGCCCTCACACAATCACCCTCGCGCTATCACCCTCGCACAATCGCTCACTTAATCACCCTCACCCAATCATCCTCGCCAAATCGCCTGCCCAGTCCATTCCCCTCGCTCAATCGCCGATGCCCATCCGCAGTCCATCACCCACACCCAATCTCCTTTGCCCAGTCTCCTTTGTCCAGTCGCCCACCCTCATCTAATCGGTCCATTGCCCTTGCCCAATTGCACTCATCCAATCTCCTTTGCGCGGCCCACCTTTGTCCAATTGCCCAGTCCATGCCTATGACAAGTTTTACAATGGTGTTGGGAAGGGAATGGAGGGATGACATTGAGCAGCTTTTGTATACTTCCGATTTTCTAATAACATATTTCTTCTAAAAGACCATGTAAGTACCACCACCACCTGCTCACCCTCACCTGCATGCACCTTATCACCACCACTCCCCACTCACGTTCACACCCCGACACCCAATCACCCTTGCCCCCCTGATACCCACACCCCTGATACCCACCTCTACACACACGCCCGTTTGCCCACCCACACCTGCATTGCACTGACCGCACCCTGCACCCTTACCACCCACTCACCCATGCCCATGCCGACACCCATTCCCATGCCAACACCCATGCCATATGCCCTACGGGCTTTCATCATGACCGTTTTATTTTAATTTGTTGTAACATGGGTTAAGTGTATTTTAAAAAATATATATTGATTATTAAATAAATTAAATTGAATATAACTTATTCCCATCTGCATATCTATGACCCATGATCAATACATTCCCTTTCCCACTCTCCCAAATATGAGAAAGTTGCTCAAGTAGCCTGGAGTTTGGTGTTACCATATGTGTCATGATTTACCAGATTTATCATGGTTGAGAATACAACAGATTTACTCACTATGTACATTTTTCATAGCCTTTTCAAACATGTTCCCATCATTACAGGACATTTTGCACACATGTCACATGATTTATAAAGTTTTTCCATGGTTCAAAGAATCAGAATTATTATATTTTGCCAAAGTTCAGCTCAAAACTTTGGTTTAAGCCTGCTGCATGTGTACTCACATCAATGGAACAGTCTGGCACTGGCACAGGTAGAGCAGATCAATCAGCTGTTGTTGGCATGGAAGAAGCAATGATCACATCCCACATGCAGAATAACATAATTAAGAATTGTGCACCTGAAGATGGTTGTGGTGGATGGGATTGTGATGGGACACACAGTAAGTTTTTATGTGGCTAAGTTGGCCAACCCTGCTCACCCTTGCCCACACCCCTGATGCCCACCACTGTTGTCTATACCTACACCCAGACACCCTTACCACCCATGCCCATGTCCTATGCGTGAGCCTTTCTCATAACTGGAGGTACGTCTTTTATTTTGTTATAGTATTATTGGTTAAGTATAGTTTTAATATGTGTATATTGATTATTAAATTAAATTAAGTATTATTATATTATTGGTCAAGCATAATTGTAAAATATATATTGTAAATTAAATAAATTATATCTTCTCACCATTGTTGGAATATGAGCCTGACAAGCCTGTGTTTTGATGTGACTGCCTGATTTGGCTTACTAGTATATCATGCCAAAGTTTTGATCCTATGAAACATTGCCTTCACTTAATGGTTCAGGTACAGATTTGGGCAAATGCTTGGATGTCCAGACCTGTCCAAACCCAAACACCTCAAACAGGCATATTACATGCATGTCACATAATTTATTGAATTTCCCCATGGTTTGGTGTGATAGATTGGTTTCAGCTATGCTGGAACTGGTGCCTACCAAACAGCACTCACTATTCCTGACATTGATAAAGCCTGATAAGCTTAACTGATGCCAATTGAACCATGTCTGCACATTTGATCCATGTTCAGACCCTCCAGACCATCTTTGGAATCTTCAAGCCATTTTGGAACCTTCAAACCACTTTTGGACCCATCTCCACTTAGCACCTTGGAAAAACCCCTTCCAAACTTTCTTCAGTTTCTGAACTGTGAGAAGAAAAAACAAATGATGTGATATGTCTGGGAAGCATCCCATAATAATTGGAACATGTATGAGGCAACAATTGGAACATGTATGAAGCAACAATAGCATGTATGACAATTCTAGGAGATGGAAAGTGAGAAATTTAAAAATGATTGAAGGGGATGTCGGTGATTTGTTCAACAGAACACCACAATTCTAAGTTTCTGAGCTGTGAGAAAAAATGAGGGATAATGTGACGTGTCTAGAAAGCTTCCTGTGACAATGGAATATGTGTAAAAAAAAAGCTAGGAAATGATAACTGAGTGAAGAAGAAAAGAGTGAGGATGCCTGTGATTCATTCAACAGAGCCCACCATTCTCAGTTTCTGAACTGTGTGGAAAAAATGACAAATAATGTGACCTGTATGGAGAGCAGCCTGTGACAATGTGAACTTCTGTGAAAATGTTAGGAGAAGGTAATGGAGTCAAAAAGGAAGGAATGAAGGGGATATCTGTGATTTATTCAACAGAACACCACAATCCTCAGTTTTTGTGTTGAAAAACTTATGATGGCGGCACATACCGAGGCTTAGTAAGTGGGAGACTTACTTAATACTGTTTGTAGATGTTGAAGGTTGTTTAGGAGCTAGGGGCTCAACTAACAGATAACAGAGACAATGCTATGTTATTGAAATGAGGGCATAAGGCCCTCCTTATATACATGTGGGCCAGAGTACATTAAGACTACCTAAGGTAATGCCAGCAGAGCGCTACAGAGGGTAGCACCAGGTGGCAACTGGGTGTAGCGCCAAGTGGCACTGTGGGTAGTGCCAGGTGGCACTTTGCTGGCATCTCTACTCTGAGTATGAACTCTATAATTTCTGTCAAACTCTATAATTTCTGTCAATGATTATAATAAGGGATTATTTAGCATCTCATTAATAATGATATTATAATACATGAAGCTGTGGGTTCAATCCCCTTAGCTCCAGATCATTATTAATTTGACATTTTGAACCATGGGAAAATATGCCAAATAGTGTAACATGTACAAAAAACATCCCATGACAATGTGAGCTTCTGTAAAAGGGCTAGGAGAAGGTAATGCAGCAAGGAGAAAATGTTCTCAAACTCACCCACAATAAGTGGATTCATCATGGAATCCACACAGAATTCATATGGAATATTCCATCTGGACATTTCATGCACATTGTGCATTCCACAGTGTCACAGTAACAAGGTCCACAGGGGAAGCATGTCACACAGATGCTATTAAAAAAATCATGAGGAATATAGTTGTATTACATGTAAAATGCCACTGTGTGACTGATGTGTGATATTTTTATACCCTAGATGGGTGGGAATGTCATGCAGATCCCATGAATTCTGTGTGAGTTGCACAAAGTCAACATGGAATCCATGTGGAATGGGAGGGAGTGAAAAGTACTTGCTAATGTGGGAATGTGGAGAGAAAGCTGACTTGACTGTGGGAAAATCAATTACAATGTGAGAATGTTGACATATATTATGTGTTGATATGTTCTATGTCAATTGATATGCAGAGACTGGTCTATAAGTTGGTGATATGCACTTTTGAAATTACTCAGAATGAGCTTGGATTTTGGTTGGAGTCCAAGCTCATTCCGAGTTGGGCTCGGACTGAGTGGTGAAATATCGCAACTCAGACTGAGCTCGGACTGGACTCGGATTCTACTTGGATTCCTTGTACTTTTTTACCCTACTCGGACTGGACTCGGATTCTGCTCGGAATCCTCCGACTGAGCTCGGATTCCACTCGTACAGGGGGGGGGAGTGTCACTTGCTCCAACATGGTTATCACAGATAATCATGATAGGATGAATGTGGATACTCCACAACCTTCATCTTCAAAACTGGTAGATAGGATTAGTCCAAATATAGACCAAGTTGATCCTGAGACTAAGAAAATCTTATCTCGGATCAGAGATCTTAAAGGAAAAGGCAAAGATCTCATAGAAGAAGACTTTGGTCTGGCACATTCTATCACAGGCAAAAATTGTCACATTGACGATGATAATGCCTTAGAAAGTATCAAAGAAGATGTGGTTGAAGTACCACAATTAGAAACTGGTTATTGGGATGAACCAGCAAAGTATGCTTTTCTCACTAGTCATATTCAAAATACTGATAAAAAATCAGTAGTGATGATGACTATGGACACCACGAAGGATACTATGACAATTTCCATGATGATGGATTCTAGTCATAGTACTGGTAAGTTTGTAGATAGCAGATGTAAAAGTAGCTTAATAGCTGCTAATGTATTGAAATCTGCTGTGTCCTTAAATAAAAGTGAGAATAAGGAATATTGGATAATAGACTCAGGTGCATCAGTGCACATAACTAATAACAAAAATGATTTTGTTGAGTATCATCCATATTCTGAACCAGAAGAAATAAAATCAGCCGATTCAAAATCAGCTGCTACCATACTAGGTCAAGGAACTATGTTCCTTGAATTTAAAAATCCTAAGGGACAGAGACATATCACTAAATTGGAAGTGTGTTATATGCCAAAAGCTTCACACAAATTAATTTCATCAGGTCAATTAAAAATTGCTGGTTACGTTGAAGCCTCAAACAGTGATAATACAGTATTTTCTAAAAAAGGAAATGAACTTATAATTGCTGAACCAAAAAACCAGTTTGAACCGATTCATTGGGCAGAAGTAATTATAAAGAAAATGAACAAAGTCATTAATTTGGCTGATTTTACAACCTGGCATAATTGTATGGCTCATGCAAATAAAAATGTGATAAGAAATATGAGCCAACATACGAAAGGTTTTGATGGGAAAATCATAATACCATCAGAAAACAATATGTGTTCTGGATGTGCACAAGGAAAGATGCATAATAAATCTTATCCTGTATCACAAACACAAACAAAACAACCTTTAGAGTTGTTACATGCTGATTTGCTAGAATTCCCTCAGGAATCTTACCATTGTAAAAGATGGTGTCTTATGATTCTTGATGATTATTCTTCATATGCCTTTCTGGCATTCCTATGATCAAAATCAGAAATGTTTCAACATTTTGTTGACTTTGTTGAACTATTTGAGAACCAAACAGGACACAAAGTTAAACGTTTCAGATCGGATTGAGGGGGAGAGTTTAAATCAAAGGAATTTGACCAATTTCTAAAACAAAAAGGCATATTGCGTGAACATAGTGCACCTTATATCCACCAACAAAATGGTCGTGCAGAAAGATTAAATAATACTATACTTGAAAAAGCAGAAAGTATGCAACTCCATGCACAATGTCCCAAATTATGGTGGGAATTTGCAATGGAAACTGCTATTCATGTATATAATCGCACACCATTAAAAAGAACAAAATAGGTAACACCATTTGAAAACCTTTACAATAAAAAACCAGAAGTTCATTACTTTAAAACATTTGGATGTCTCGCATGGGTATTCATACCAAAAGAAATTAGACAAAATAAGCTTGCACCAAAAGCAGAAGCCATGACATTCATTGGTTATGAAAATGGTTCAAAAGCTTATAAATTCATGCGAAACAATAATTCCATATTTATTGGCGTTCAATCAATATTTGATGAACAAAAATTTCCTAGAGCTGAAAAAGGCCAAAATGAGAGACTATTTAAAAGTCCACCAGGTATTGATACTTGGGAAAATGATGAAAATGCCAATAAGGGACAGGACTCTGATTCCAATTCCCACATACATCATGGTAGTCACTGTGACAGTGATGATGACACACCCAAGAAAAGAATCTTTGATTATCAGGAAAATCATGATACTACATATGACGATGGCAGTAAATTGTCTCATGATAATGATAATGACAAAGGCTTGAAGATTCATATATAAATCCTGATCAAGGAAATCAGGATAGATTGGAACAAAATATGAATAGATCAATTCAACCTCCTGAACAAACTAGACATTCAGAGAAAGGGAAAGCTAGAAGAGATGAGAGGTTCAATGAAACTCTTAGAAGGACTTCCAGAATTAGAAAACCTAAATTCCTTTCTGATAATTTCTATGGGGAGAAAAATCCTCTTGAAATAGAAAAAGAATTGAAATCAGATTGGGAGAAAAGGATTTTTGGAAAAGGAAGAGGGAAATTTAGACCCATTTTCAGTCCTACATCTTCACATAAAGCACTTCAAAATCCATTGTATAGAATGGATGAAGAGCTTGGAATGGATAAACAATCTAGTTCAGAATCTGAACAAGAGTATAAGACTCCGTCTGACTCTGGTTCTGAACACAAAACTAAAAGTAAAAATGGATCTGATAAAGATTCAGAAAAAGATAAAGATAGTGATCCATTTGCTTCAAGTGAAGATGAAATAGATAAAAGTCTATTAACTAAATCACCTAGTGATGATTTAATAAGCTTTCTACAAAAAATGCACAAAGAAGGAGGAAATAATTTTGTAAATTATCTTCTTTCAAAAGCCATCAGTCCAAATTATTCCAAAAATGTGGAACAATGGACATATAAAGATGCCTACAAATTGAAGGCTTCTGACCCAAAAGAATGGGAACAATGGCATAGTGCAATGAAAGAGGAAATAAAAGCCCTTGAAGATCGTGATGTATGGGAATTAGTACCATGTCCTAAAAATCACAAACCTGTAAAATGTAGATGGGTCTATGCAGTTAAAAGTAATGGTCAAAAACGTGCTCGACTAGTTGCTAAAGGATTTTCACAAATACCTGGAGTTGATTATGATGATACATTCTCACCAGTTGCACGATTTGAAACTGTGAGACTCCTAATGGCTACAGCAGCGCTAGAAGATTGGGAAATTGAAGTGCTAGATGTAAAGACAGCTATCCTGTATGGTGATCTTGAAGAAGATATCTACATGGATCAGCCAGAAGGATTTATCATCTCTGGACAAGAGCATAAAGTCTATAAACTCAGAAAAACCTTATATGGACTTAAACAAGCTTCATTAGCTTGGAATAAGCTTAAATGAATTAGGCTTTGGACGATGTCTTTCAGACACAGGAGTCTATGTTTGCTATAAACAAAAATCAACCATAGTAGTGATACTATATGTTGATGATGTGTTATTCATGGGTGATAATAGAAGGTTACTCATGGAAATAAAACACAAATTTATGAAAAAGTGGGAATGTAGAGATTTAGGACCCATTACTGAATATCTTGGAATGAAGATAGTCTGAGATAGGAAGAAAAAATTGATTACTCTTGATCAAATTAATTATGCAAGAAAAATAGTTAAAAGATTTGGTCAAGAAGATGCAAAACCTGTGCGCACTCCGTTACCAGCAGGATATATACCTGCAGCAAACACAGGTCAAGCAACTTCTCAAGAAAGAAGTTATTATCAATCAATTATTGGATCCTTATTATATCTTACACTTGGCACAAGATATGATATTACTCAAGCAGTAATCATGATGTCACAATTCATGGTTAATCCTTCAAAAGAACACATTGCGAAAGCCTTATATATTCTAAAATATGTTAATTCCACAGTAAATGGGAAAATAACATATGATGGCTTTGATAAAGAAGGATTAAATGCTTATGCTGATGCTGATTGGGCAGGAGACCAAATCACGTGTAAATCAGTAACGGGTAATCTTGTTCTACTGGCAGGAGCTCCAATCAGTTGGATTTCTAGAAAACAGAAAACTGTTGCATTATCCTCCACAGAAGCTGAATATATGAGCTTATCAGATTGTTCACGTCAGATTATGTGGATAAAATCCTTATTTAAAGAATTAGGATTCAATGTTGGAGCTATTGATCTTAATGTGGATAACAGAGGATCAATATTCTTAGCCAAGAATCCAGCCCAAGAACATAGAACAAAACATATTGATATTTGTTATCATTATGTTAGAGAACGTGTTGAGGACAAAGATGTCGACATTCAATATGTTCCCACAAATAATCAACTTGCTGATATCTTAACAAAAAATTTGACTTGGCAAAAGTTCAAAGAGTTAAGAGATAAAATTGGCATTGAGATCCTCAATGAGGGGGAGTGTTGAAATGATCTTACTCCCAAAAGCCCGTAGGTGTGGGAAAGATCATGAGAACATTTCGGATTACTCCGATCTCAACTGATCTTATGTAATCTGTCCTAAAACATCTATTTGTACTTATGTACACAATTATAGAGTTCAATGCTATTAATATCTTTGACAGATATTATAGAGTTTGACAGATATTATAGAGTTTGATGGGAGTCATACTCAGACAATAGTGCACCATATGCACGACTGTGCATAGCTGTGCAACACACAGCTATTGGCACAGCAATGACTGTGCATTACCAAGAACAATACAAATCATCAGTCAGCACTACTAATATCGCTGACATGATACTAGTAGATAGACAGTATATATACCTGTGTAGGTAGTTGTCAATCTACATCCTCTCAGCTACTACAAGGTGATCACCACAAGCGGACCTTAGTGACTATCTACAGCTACAAGTAAGTTTTACTTACTTGGCTCTACTATTCTACTGTGCCCCTGTCATGCTCTACTTCGACACAGAAGGTCCAAGGGATTATTTCTCACAATTTGGCAAGGTAAGGCTTCAATGCGTCATGCTCCACCATTCTTCAGGATGACTCTAGATCCTTGCATTTAACTCTATCAAGGTTGATGCACGTACTATTCTGCAAGATGTGAGCAGGACATCAAGAGGATTCATGTTTCTGACTTTTGAAGACCCAAATGCTGCAAACATCATTGTCAGATGAGAGCATTTTCTGGATAGAAAGCAGGCATGTCCATCATATACTTGAGCTTTGTGTTTGTATTGATCAGAGTTGCTAGATTGATCCTAAGCATGCAATTCCTAGAGAAGAGCATCTACTAGGGAATACATGATATTTTGTCAGTGGACTGGTGGCACAGGTAACTGCAGAGCCCATGAAGGAATTTTTTTCCGTGTATGGCAAGGTGGTTGACACGACTGTGATGGTCGATCGAGAGAGCAGACGATCGAAAGGGTTTAGATTCGTCACTGGTTCGAAGACAGGAACAATGGGGACCAGTTAGTTGGCAAAATTGGGTTGATTTTGGATGATAGGCAGGTTAGACTTCTTTTTTTTTTTACCTTCCCGCTAACTTGTTCAATGAACGCGTCGCAGAATGGGAATACGCCGATGAATATACCGTTTATGCCTCAGCAGCCTAATCAATCCTATGGCGACGAAGGCCAGTGGTATGCCTATAATGAGTATTAATTCCATGGTCATGATGAGAATGGGGATGGGAGATGGCGTATGATTGTTACAACGACACGTGATCGGAAGTATAAGAGCAAGCTGTGTTTCAACGCCTGCCTTGCTTCCGAACTCTTCCCTTCTCAATTAGTGCTGGTCGGTGAGTCATGGCCTTCTTGGGATAAAATATGGGCTCTAATGGACTCTTTCTCTCAGCTAATCTCGTGGTATCAAGTGCTGGTCGGTTCGTAGTGATGTGTTCTTGCCATGAACGCACCCATACTCATACTATGGATTTGGTTTACCGAATTCCAGCTTTTGCCGTCTCCGTCGACTTTTGTCATTCGCTCTCTATCACTCTCTCTCCACATCCCAAATGTTGAAGATTTCATTCGCACTTGCGGTGATTCTGGTCACTAAGGGGCTTGTTTCCGCGCAACCTGTCACCGCCCGTGCTGCGCCCGCCATCATTATGAAGCGAGATGCCCCGAACACAACGTACGTGTTTTTCAAGTTCAACTATACATTCGATTCATATATGTATACTACCGACTAGGCCGTCCCTCGCCGAAAGTCTTTTTAATGTGGTGGTTGATAGTTTGAGCGGCGGAAAACACAAGCCACCTGTTGCAGTTGCTCCCCCATCATCATCACCGCCTTCTCCGTCATCCGATGAAGAACAAGGTCAGGAAATTGACGAGAGGGCGTTTTATGGAAGCGGTTTTGAGTCTCGAGGATTTTTTGACGAGGAGGAGCTCGAGAGTGACAGCTTGAGCCGTCGGATGGTGAATGATGACGAATACACGGAACTGCTTGCGAGGGCAATTTATGAAGGAGATTTGGATGCCAGAGACTCTTGAGTCGGCACTGATGCGCTGATGCTTAGGACAAGTAGTGATTCTACAGCGTCGTAGTAGTTCCCATCATAATAGAGTTCCCAAGTCTCTTAAATCTTCTGCAACACGTCCAAACAATTGATATGGTCATGTCACCAGGGAGATGATAATAATCTGGCAACTGGCTTATCACTGTCATACAGATCGTCGAGTCGGGTAAGTATTAGTAGTGCTGTTAAGCTGACCCTAGCCTTAAATTTATCGTACCACTAGCATGTTGAAGGTTTTCTTATTCGTCCTTGGGCTTTGGGGAGTTGTTTCTGCATATCCAGTTGGAAGCTTTGCAGGGGACGGATTAGCGATGATCGAAAAGCATGGAAGCGATGAGAACAGATTCATGGTAATCGAAAAGCATCCTGAACCGGATGACACGCCAGACAGAAAATTCATGTGCGTTTATTGCTTTACAGTGACGGTCTCTGATGCGTGTGTCAGAACCAATATTGTGACCAGTGGGGAATCGGGACAAGCGCATGTACGATAAGGGGCTCGCTTACTAGTTCAACTCGGTTGTATTGTACGTCACAGGCTGTCCAGTGTCTACTCAGTGTTGCCCCGTTCCGTACCCAGTGCGACTCCTTCATTATTATCACAATCCTTCACGCTCAGGCTGCGCATCGGCCGCCTCCTGTCTGGCTCGCCTGTCTCTCTCTCAGGCTCTCGACGTGCGATGAACGTGACATTCGGTTCAACACTAGACCCAACGCTGCGACACAGGTTTGACAACATCAGTCAGGGTCTACAGGCGAGCCGTATTCCAACTATAAAAATCATCCCTTGACGTGTTCGGGCAAAAACTCAGCTGAACGGCGGTGACCATTTGGAGTTGTCCACTAGTACGAAGGGAAAGAGAAGTTATTTCAATTTCGGAAGGATGGCTATGCCGAGGCAGCTAAGGAGGTACATCGGCCTCCTCGGCGTGGCATGTATGGTGTTGCTGTTCTTCGTGGGTTTCACGGTGTTCAGACTGCTTTTTGATTTCCAACGACTCATCATCAAACACTTTTTTTTTCAACAGAATTATCAGATATTCCCACATACCAATGAACTCGTGGATCACTTGGAATCCGCTGTTGAAGAGGCGCACGATGCGTACTACGACTTTGACCGCATTGTCGTTCCGGCGAAGGATGTACATATGTTCACGGTGGAGGCAAAAAGAACAGAGGACAAGGAAAAGAAAGAGGCTGTCGTCGAAGCATTCAAGGTGGGATACTTTTATCGGAATGAAATGCGTTTTTATTTATTTTATTTTTTACTTTTAGCATGCATGGGCCGCGTACGGTGCGTATCGACGTTGCACGGCTCTCTCTGCGTCGTGCGAGCTGATTATTGACAGAACGAGATGCCATGGGGTACGATGAATACCATCCGATAGCGAGGAGGGGCACCAACTTTTCCAAAACGGGGGGGATTGGATATATGATCATCGATGCGCTGGATACCATCCAATTGATGAAACTGGATAAAGAGTACCAACGCGCCAGGCAGTGGATCGCTGAATCTCTGTCCTTTGATCATGACGAGAACTTCAATGTCTTTGAGGCAGGCGACGTGCTATTCTTTCTTCTTGTGTTGCACTGACACCTTTTTTTTCTTCTTCTAGACGACCATTCGCGTCCTAGGAGGCCTTCTTTCGTCCTATCATCTATCTGGAAATGACTCTCTGTTTCTGGAACGAGCGATTGACCTTGCGGACCGTCTGCTCCCTGCATTTGATACGGCCTCAGGAGTCCCCCAGGCCATGTCTAACCTCGGTCGCCGCATTGGTGTTTATGACTTTGGGAACAGCGGATTGGTAAGCACAGCAGAGGTTACCTCGCTACAGCTAGAGTTTCGTTACTTGAGTCATATCTCGGGTGATTACAAGTATTGGGACAAAGCAGAGAAGGTATGTGGTCATTTTCGTACATTGAAGATTCATCGACTCTCTCTCGGTTGTTATAGGTTATGAAGATCATCCATGATTTGGACAAGCCGATGGGTCTGGTCCCTATTTTCATAAAGTTAGTCGGATCATGTATTACGTGCCACAGAAGATGTTGATATCCGTCTTACAGACCTCAAGAGGGCAAATTCACCACTTCCGACATTCGGTTAGGCTCACGTGGCGATTCATTTTACGAGTATTTACTGTAGGTTTTTTATTCCATCTTCTACAAAGACGGTCATATGGACAAACGTATCAGAAAACAATATATTCAGACCGTACGTACTGTGCCTTTTTTGTCTATCTGCACGAGATTCATGGTATACCTAGAATCAAACGGAACCTATATATCGCAAGGTGCTTAAGCAATGTACATCCGAGGAATGATACTGTTGGCTGATTAATGGACATTAGATGTACGACGAAATGATGCAGGGGGTGCATGAACGCCTTATTAGAAAGAGTCTAACAAAAGGTTTGACTTATACGGTCGAACTGATTCCGAACCATGGACGAACGTGAGTATTTTTGTAACTATGAGGTTGGAACAGCATTTGACGGATTCGTTCTACAGGCCTTGGACGGAATCTCCGAAACAGGACCATCTGGTGTGTTTCCTTGGCGGGTCATTGATGTTAGGAACGCGGTTCGGTGAATCCGACATTGTCAATGCGAGAGATTGGACAACGGGCGCGGGGTTGATAGAGGGCTGTATGGCGACGCATGAGACAGAGACGTAAGGGAGTGCAATTATTATTTGACTCGGTTATTGAATTCCGAGGCAGGGGGCTGTCACCGGAAATTGCACATTGGAGAGTGGAGGGCGATAACCTCCAAGGGGATTATCCAGGTGATTGGTATATCAGAGGCTCGTATGGGATGACCAGGAGTGGAAGCAAAGGGAGAAGGACCTCCTTTGATGCACAGTATATCCTTCGGTCAGGGTCTCGTTTATTGCAGGATTATGTGACTGACGTTTTTTGCAGGCCAGAGACAGTCGAATCTCTCTTTCTCGCTTATCGCTTGACTGGAGACGAAAAGTACCGTAAATGGGGCTGGAAGATCTTCCAGTCCATAGACAAGTACTGTCGCATTACTTCTGGAGGGTATGCAGGCATTTTGGACGTGGACAGTAGAAACAGCCGAAACGTTGACAAGATGGAGACGTTTTTCTTGGTACGTAGTATTCTGAAAAAGGAGGACCATGCTAAAGCAGGAACAGGCTGAGACACTGAAATACCTCTATCTTCTCTTTTCAGACGACTCCGTGGTGCCTCTGAACGGTATGTACAAATCAAATGCGTGACTCATTAAGTCGTCTGATGGAGGTATTTTTTACAGAATACGTGTTCAACACGGAGGCACATCCGCTGCCTATATTCACGCCCACTCGGAGGTGGACTGAGCTATGAGAGGGAGGAGCGTATACCTTTGACCTTTGTGGAATATGAGACTGTAACTTTATGGATGGAGGCGTGATGTGACCAGTGGTGAACGCGTTGTGACTGAGCCAAAAAGCTCGCGGACGCCTCATTGCCTGCACATACGACAAAGGCACCAGAAATAATGTAATCATGCTTCAAATGCTTCCTTCATGGCCGCTGATCCAAATTCCATTGACCAGTATTTCACGACCTATCGCAAGACCCTTTCACGACGACGTCTTGGATTGGGAACTCTCTGGGCCCGCAGCACCAAGTCCATTCGTGCCTCGCTTTTATCGTCTTCGACTTTCTTAGATCAGAAACCCAAGTCCGAATCCGTACACGAGCCTGCTGCGAGTGAGCATACCGCAGTATCTGGTTCTCCTGTGTCTACGACGGCTATTACTACGGATAATACTACACAAACACGGACGCGGCCCCCTTCGTCCATTCCCGCCCCTTCAAACACGCCACCACCTAGCGCGTTAGAGCACGATACCCCTTATAATTCAGCTACGACCGCCAAATCGACGCTTAATACCATGGACGCATTAGCCGCGTCTACTACTTCTGCTACAACAACAAACGGTTCCCTGCATCATATTACCGATCTGGATGGCGTCGTCGTCGGCGTGTCTGAAAATGGCGCGACAGCCTCGGTCACCACGCCCTCGCCACCCTTTGACACGGAGGTTTTCCATGCATACTTGGCGAATCTACTACCGCCCGTCATTGGCGCAAATCCTCTGGATCTGGGCTCCCTGTTTGATGACGAGTTCGAGGAAAGGGTGGTGCGCTTCGCCAGTGAAGTCGGAGGGGTGCTGTATGTCGTCAAAGTCAAGGATGAATCCGAAGGTATGTGCTCTCTCAACGCTATGGAGTTGTAGAGAGGGTGGGGTGAACATTTATTTTTTTTTGCCTCTGGGTTTGACACAGATGAATCGCAGCCGACGTATACATATCGGTTGACGACCCAATTGACGTATCATCCTGCGAATGTGACAACATTGGCCCTGATAAAGCGAGGGCAAACGCTCGATCCTACGGTGCCGCTGACGAGCCAAATACACTTTCTGAACTTGTTTGGTGGGGAGGAGACGCCCTATGAGAGTTTGCACGCCGTCGTGAGTCACGGTGTCAAACCATGGTTTGACGCATTCGTGGGTGCAAGGGGAGGTGGGAAGGAAACTGGGGATGCCAAGATGGGTGAGCCTATCTTCCCTCCCAGTCAATTGGTGCATATTCATCGATAGCGCGTGTTCAGGTATCCCGATGACGAAAAAGAAGTTTGCCGAACTGGAGTTATCGTTACTACATTTACAACAGAACGTGGAAATTCCGGAAACCCATCTCATCATCCACCCCGTCATTCAACGGGCGGTCGAGCAGGTATGTTCTCATCAGTGAGGATAAGGGGATTCACCAGACGCATAGACTAGGCTCGGTCGGCTGGCACGCATCCTAATATATCATTTATTCCTCCAAAACTCCTCAACGATAGTTCCTTCCTGAATACCCTACATGGACACGTCAATTCGTGGATCAAGGCTATTCAATCGGTGACTAAACTCACACGAGACGTTGCGTCGGGGACAGCGTCGCAAGAGATCAACTTTTGGCTTAGCTTGGAACGCGCGTTGGAAGGAATAGAAGCACAACTTCGGAGTGAAGAGGTCAATATGGTTATGGATTGTTTGCGGAACGCTAAGCGTTTCCGTGCGACTGTCAGTTTCATTGCAGACACGGGCTTGCAGAATGCGGTTGAACAAGGCAAGTCGTTCGTTCGACACGCCTTCGCGCTTTACTGTTGTATGCTAATGCTTCTAGGCAGTACATAAGTATAATCAGCTCATGCGGGATTTCCCTCTCAACGAGATGCTATCCGCTCCTGATCTGGAGAAGATACAGGAAGCAGTCGTCCTCATCTTCAGTCATCTCAACCGAAAACTCAAACTTTCCCCTTATCCTGTCCATCGTGCCCTCCCTCTCGTCGAAGCCATCTCCCGGGACTTCAATGACCAGCTTCTCCGTATCCTCACGTCACACCGGTTACCTTACACACCCTATGATACGTTTGATCGACTGCTTACACAAACGATGGGCGTATTCCGAATATGGGACGAGAATCTGAAGGAGTTCACGAACATAGCTCGTGATGTGATGCGAAAGCGGAGAGAGAGGTTTATTCCCATCAAGGTGACGTCGGCACATGCAAAGCTGCAAGAGCGAGTACGGTATTTGAAGGAGTGGAGGAAACAGCACGAGCAGTTAGCTGTGATGACTGGCCCGACAAAGGGTCTTGGTGGAATCGCTGAGGTTGGTGGGATGGATATGGAGGAAGAGGTGAAAGAAGCCTATGAGGTCATCAAGAGGATTGATGTACTGGATGTTTCGGTTGGTAAGTGGTTGGACAAAGCTGCTGGGGATGGTAACTGATTCTTTTACTTGCAGATGGTACGGAAATATGGGTTGCGGGCGAGAATGCATACAACGAGCGTGTTTCGCGTGTGGAGAACCAGATTATTGCGCGGTTAAGAGATAGACTAGGGACGGCGCGGAACGCCAATGAGATGTTCCGTGTGTTCTCCAAGTTCAATGCCTTGTTTGTCAGACCAAAAGTATGTACAATGTGTTGTTTTGTGGAACAAGTGCTAATTGTTATACTAGATTCGTGGGGCTATACAAGAGTACCAAACGCAACTAATCGACTCTGTCAAGGAAGACATCAAACGCCTACATGACAAGGTGAGTCCATGTTTCTGTTTGCCACGCTATTCGGATTCCGTTGACCATCTGTAGTTCAAGACACAATACCGGTACTCGGAAGCGTACCTCATGGCTCAGATGCGCGATCTACCCCCGATAGCCGGAGCTATCATCTGGGCTCGGCAAATCGAGCGTCAACTATCGGCATATATGAAGCGCGTAGAAGACGTCCTTGGTCGAGGGTGGGAGCTCTACGCCGAGGGTCAGAAACTCCAGTCAGAGAGCAACGCATTCAAGAAGAAGTTGGAGACAAGGCCCGTCGTTGATGCTTGGTTACAGGATATTACCAAGCGGAGCATGAGCGTCAGCGGCCGGCTTTTCGAGATTGTTCGCCTGCGCGGCGGCGGATACCAACTTGCCGTCAATTTCGATCCTCAAGTTATCACGCTGTTTAAAGAAGTTCGCAATCTTCTATGGCTAGGGTTTTCGGTTCCACATACTATTGCCAACATGGCTAAGGATGCAAAGAGGGTGTATCCGCATGCCGTGAGCTTGATGGAGACAGTGCGGACATATGGGCAGACTCTGGACTTGGTGGAGCACAATAAAGGCATTGAATGGCTGGTGGCGGAATATCGGAATGAGTCGCAGAGGATGATTGCTAAAGGTCAGGGTGCTCACTCAGTCGTCGTCACAGGTGTTGACACTTACTGAAGGCATGAATATCCACTGGGACCACTTCATGAATCAATATGACACGGGCCGGTATGTCGCTGGGGCGGATGCAAGGGATAACCGTAATATCCAATTTGTGCGAGAATTTGCAAGTATTGTATCAATATTACAGGTAACGGCATGCGGGATACGACTTTAGCCGTTTTTGCTGATGTTTCTGACCTTTAGGACAAGACAAACAATGTCATTGATTTATACAAGGACATCACACGTGCCGTAGAGGATCTGTCTACGTGCTCATACACGAAGGAAGCATTCTCAGACTCCTTGTCAAAGATTCAGGCTGCTGTAAGTTTACTGCGCTATGATGTGGTTATGACCTCTGCCGATCATCGGAATTTCAGATTGATCGACTGAATCTTGAAGGATATGCAAATCTTGAACACTGGGTGGCTGAACTGGACAAACGGATAGAGGGGGTGCTCCTACAGCGGCTGACGCAATGTATTCAAGTATGGTGTAGTGAGTTTGATCGGTCAGACGACGGTGATACGCGCAGGGATACCTTGCCGCTGAGAGATATGACAAACAAACGGCGAGGTGACAAGCGGGGTAAGGATGAGAAGGTACGGAGTAGAGGCTCCTGGATTGGCGGCCTTGCAGATTGACAATTTTTGACAGTTTCTTGAAACACATATGACTGTGAAGCCAATCGTGCATGAGATCCGGATACAAAACCAAGTGATTTTTCTGGACCCACCAATCGAATATGCGCGTGCGACATGGATAAAGCAACTACACGAATGGATAGGTGAATAGTTGCGCTACGCGTTCCGATTTTAGAGTCATCATGCTCTCATAGGCGTTGTGTGCAGATTACAGCGGATCCAGAGTTCTCGCTACGAAATCGGGCTGCAGATGCAAAAGGCCTCGGCATCGGAAACGACATATACATCACTGGTAGGCTCATGTCTTCACCGAATGGGCCGAGGTCTAACCATCATTGCAGTTAACTTGCTTCAGCGACGATACGCTGCAGAGGCCCTTCGCGCTTATCGAGCAGAAAGCACAGCAACTAAGGGACTACGTCGCCAAATGGCTACAGTTCCAGTCTCTGTGGGATCTCGAAGCAGAATATGTGTTTAACAGGCTAGGCGACTCACTGGCGCATTGGCAACAGCTCCTTACAGAAATCAAGAAGGCACGATCTACGTTTGACACTTCTGAGACGCAAAGGTCTTTCGGCGTCTGTGTAGTGGATTATGAACAGGTTCAGGCACGCGTCAATGCCAAGTATGATTCATGGCAACGTGATATCCTGAGTCGTTTCGGTGTCAAGCTAGGGAACGCGATGAAAGAAATGCATGCTGCGATTTTGAAGGCGCGGAATGATCTTGAGCATCATTCTATTGAGGGCTTGGTGGGCGGCGGTACGCCTCGGCGGTTTTGACATTGTGTCCTTATAATTATATAGTTCACTCGTTATTTGTAAACTTCTCCCTTTACTTTTGCTTCGTATGCCAGAGTGGATGTAATGAGATTACCACAAACAGCAAGACGGCAACAATGCAACATCATCATATGTCGTCATAGGATCGAAGAACCAAACAACGGATACAACAAAGGACGTATATCTAGACGACAGGACGCAGAGCGACGGCAGTTCTTCCTTTCTTTCCTTTCTTACTTTTACTCGTGTCACGTCGTTATCAACAACCACGCATTGATCTTGCTTTCCGTTGTCTCGGACGCTGAGTGGTTTATCTCGACGTTGTTTAGTCGTCGAGGGTTTAACACTTTTTTGAAAGCATCAATCTGTGTGTGTAGTTCTGGCTTCGCGGTCGGGCAGAAGTACGACTATTAATTCGGGTTCCAAAAGTACTGGTTCTGAATGAGCGCATGGTCGTGGTCGTGGTCGCGGTCGTGGTCGCGACAACAAGGGTATTGGAACATCGAAATTACCGTCCTTTTCTGGGTATCAACCTCGCCGTTCTGATTCATCCGTATTATCGTCTGTGCCTACCTCTCCTGTCTCTGTCTCTCTACGACGATCTGTCTGTCCTGAAAACGGCTCCTCTGTTTCATCTTCATCTTCGTCTTCGTCTACTGTCTCTGAACCACCGAAAATGTTTTCCGTTACGGGCACTGCGTCAATCGAACATGTTAATCCTGGAAAAGTCCCTGTTTTAAACGAGGGTAAATTGACGCCAGGGGTTGCATATCGTTTCGACTCAGCGTGTCAAGAATTTTTCAACATCAAAAAAATAGATGCAAATGCACAGGTTGGATATGCAATGGCCGCGATCCGGGATGCGCATATACGTTCCTGGATTTTTGTTAACCGAGAACGGCTCGTTGCCTTGGACTTTAACGCTTTTATGACTGAATTACGCACCACCTTCCTCAATTCCGATTGGGATGTACAAATCCGTCGTCAAATTTTGAACACGCCTTTGAATAATCCGTCGGAATTTTATTCTTGGGCAAATAAACATATCGAACGTAATCTGTGGTTGATTGCGGGTAACAAGGGTTATCCGGCGGAGGAATTGATACAGATTTTGGAATCACGCTTGCACCCGGATCTCGAAAGTCGCCTTCGAGCTTCTTCCCTGCAGATTAATCGGAAGGAGACCTACAAGTGGATCGATCAGATACAAACTTTTGTGGAGGTGTACGAACGCGACGCTAAACAGGCTCGTCGAATCGCAGAAGAAATTAATCGTTCTGTGAAACGGGCGAATACAGCCAATAATAACACCTTCCGTGTTTCGGGTGGGTCGTCTGGTCGATCTACACCTGGAGGCGATGACCTTACACGTTTGCCGGGGTTAACACAAGCGGAGCGTGGGCTACTTTTTGATCATCAAGGATGTTTGAAATGTCGTCGTTTCTACGTCACGCATCGCGCCGCGGCATGTCATAATGGTTTTCCAAATGCCAAAACGTACAAACCGCTCACTGAGCACATGGCTCTGCGAGCAAAAGATGTACAAAGTGATACGTCTCGTGTAAAATCTGATGCATCCAAAACGAAACCCTCCGGATCCAAAACAACTTCTTCCACAGTCGCCGCCGTTGCTGTTGATGAATCCTCCTCTTTTAATATGGTCGCGGCTGCAATTGACGATGCGGAAGACGACGAGGTTATCTGGTATTCTTCAACTGATGAAGAAGGTGTCAATGGCACAGATTTACCTGTAAGTGAATACAAAGTTCCCCATCTGCGCTTTCGCTGTCAGGTGATGAGCACCGAGCCAACTCCGACGTCCTGTCTTGTCGATACGTTTTTGGACAATGGTTCAAATCTGGTATTAATTCGTCCTGATTTAGTTCGCCGTCTGAAGTTGCAACTTCATGTTTTGCGCAATCCAGAATCTTTTGGCGTTGCCTTAAATGATAGGTCTCAAAAAGTATCGCATTTTGTTTGCATTCGTATTGCCACTGTTTCAAAGTCTTGGTCTTCCAAAAAGTTGATAGCTTTGGTCGCTCCGTCGTTATCCATGCCGTTGTTATTAGGGTTACCGTTTCTTGCCAAAAATAGATTAATTGTGGATCACGAGGCTCGGACGTGTTTGGTAAAAGATACGGATTTGGACATATTGCAACCTTCTGATGCTACATGCCAGGATGAACTGAATACAGGAAAAAGCATCATAATACAAACCTTAATATAGTCGTTTTTTGAATGCTAATTATGTATACGGGTGCATGTGCCCTGGCAGTAAAGTTACCCAACCCTGTTACAATTTCTTTCCCTTTCGTCGACAGACTTACTTTATTATGTAATCATCGTTATGCGTTTCATGGACGCTCATCTCCTTTAGCTACTTTACCTTCATATTTCCTTTCTTAGGTATTTAGCTGTACGTTTCCTTTTATATTTCTCTTGTTCTTTTACATATATAAACCCTCTTGTAAAGTAGTTAGACCCCAGTTCCAACTTAATCGAATTCTTCTCTCAACTTCTGAACGAAAACTCCTCGCTCTCATCTCTTTGAGCTTGTCGTTTATTTGACCTTTGTCATCGTTTGACTTAGTGTCCAGAACCTGTCCAGTAGGCTGGGAGCAGACCGAGACTCTGCTTGCCACTGTTGACTTAGAACGAATTGCGTTGAGAGCATCGATCTTAACACAAGTTGGAACTCACAGAACCGCTCAGTGTTTCTACACTAGCCAGACACCATTGATACCAGAACCTCGAACCTCAGACCCCCGAACGGCTCTGCCCGTTTCAGACGAAAGTATTATCTAGATCGACGAGAAGTTTTTCCGTCAACTACAGGAACAGGGTGGTTTTTTCGCTCAGGAACTAAAAAGAAGAATGAACCAGTACCAGCATCCCTCTTTGAAGGTGATTATATTGAAGGAAACGGAAAGGAAGTCTTCCCAGATAACGTTTGGATCGAGTGGATCAACAAAGATCTAGAAGAGGACTTTTATTCTCTATTTTATCCACCCACTGAAGAACCAGAATCCTCCTGGTGGAACGAATTCATCAGTCTCTCTGGAGCACCACCACAGGATAGATACGCACTTCAAGACAAAGGGATACAGCCTTGGAGAGACTTCCTAGAACAGAAACAGATCGAACAAAGTCTATTTGGAGATCCAGAATCAGGGAAGAAGAAAGACAAAACAGGAGAACCTACAGATCCGAAAGAAGAAACAGAAAAGATGGCATCCGACGTAGCAGCACCTGCCTCTAAAGGAGATATCAAACCGCAGCCTATGCGCGTTTTTACAGGAAAACGAACCGAAGCGAAGGCTTTCATTGGAAGTCTTGAAGATTACTTTGTTTTGAATGATGATAACTATAAAAACAAAGCACAGAAGCAGATTCGATTTACTCTTGCCTGTCTTGGGCAGGAACTCAATGATTGGAAAGTCCTGATCAAGGATGAATTGGACGATGAAGAAGAAACAACCCTTACTTGGACGAATTGGGCAGAATTCAAGAAACGTTTCTTAGCCGATTGGGGTGAAGTTAATAGCGCTCTCAGAGCGCTGAACAATCTAGCCAATCTCAGAGTAGGGGGCGACGTTTCAGTCCCTGAATATATCAGAAAATTTTGCATGGAAATCGGTACTTCAGGATTGAAAGGAACTACTGCGCAGCTCCAGGCCTTTGTCAAAGGACTCCCCGAAAGTATTGCTACAAAGATACTTGAAGCAAACGTTCTATCCATGAGAGAAGCATATGAAAAGGCAGAACAGCTTCATGGCGCTTGGGAAATGATGCGAGCGCTTGGAAGAAAACCAGGACAAGGGAATCGCTCCAATTTGAACTGAAACACCAATAATAGGGGTGGATCAACCCGATCAGTAAATGCGATGCCCACTGGACGTTTGACAGATGAACAAAAAGAGGAATACATGAAATCTGGAAAATGTTTCAGATGTGGAAACCAGGGGCATGTTTCAAGGAATTGTCCCAAACAAAACACCACGTCAAACGCCTCCTTCAGGGCCTCCTCATTGTTTCAGAATAAGGGGATCAGATCTATCCCTGAAGATACGCCCAAGGAAAAAAAAGACGACCCAGTTGCAAGCATCAGAGCGATCCTTGCTGGAATGAAGGCCAATGAACGAGAAGGTCTTCTCAATGAACTCGAAAACGAGGGTTTTTAACCCGGAAGCGTCATACAGCGGTTGACACTTCCATAACAAATGGACATTCACAGTTAGCGCTTGATTCTGTAATAGTAAGATCGAATAATGACAAGCGCCTTTCAATTTCTGTGGAGACGTCCGATTTACCCGCTGACACTTCGGCTCTAATTGATTGTGGAGCAGAAGGGAATTTTATTGACGAAGAAGTAACCACCAAGTTATCAAAAGAAAAATTGCGAAAACCAATCAAAGTCAGAAACGCAGATGGAACGGTTAACACTAATGGAATAATCACACATCGAGTCCATATTCAATATTCGATTGGAGGAAAACGATACAGCAACTGGTTTCTAATCACTAAATTAGGAGATCAACGATTAATTTTGGGGATCCCTTGGTTAGAAGAAAACAATCCTACTATTGATTGGAGAGATAAAACGATACACCTCATCGATGAACAATGGAATGAAGGAACTATCTGGCAAATGGCATTGGACAATCAACAATGGGGAGAAGACGATTACTGGATCAGAGTTAAGACGTCAGCATCTCAAGCGTTAGAACATCAGTTGAAAAAGGATGAACAAAAAACGGAATTACCATCAGAATATGGGAAATGGCACTCAGTCTTTGAGAAAAAGGCATCAGAACGATTCCCAACTTCCAGAACTTGGGATCACGCTATCGATTTGAAAACCGGTTTTAGTCCTAAAGTTAGCAAAATCTATCCGTTATCAATCAAAGAACAGTCGTCGCTGGACGAATGGATTGAAGAACAGCTAGCTAAAGGCTACATCAAACCGTCGAAATCTCCTCAAGCATCGCCATTCTTCTTTGTCTCAAAGAAGGAAAGTGGTGCGCTTCGGCCATGCCAAGATTATAGATATTTAAACGATTGGACAATCAAGAATGCATACCCATTACCCCTAGTATCCGACCTCCTTACAAAACTCGCTGGTGCACAATATTTCACCAAATTAGACCTCTGATGGGGATATAATAACGTCAGGATCAAGAAAGGGGACGAATGGAAAGCTGCTTTCATTACCAACAGAGGATTATACGAACCAACTGTTATGTTCTTCAGTTTATGCAATTCGCCATCCACATTCCAAACTATGATGAACGAATACTTCAGAGACATGATTAATGAAGGATGGCTCATTATCTACATGGACGACATCTTGATATGTTCTCAGAATTTGAACGAACTAGAAGAACGAACAAAAAGGGTTCTCAATCGATTAGAAGAGAACGATCTGTTCCTGAAGTTAGAAAAATGTAAATTTGCTGTTCAAGAAGTTGAATTTTTGGGCATGATCATCTCACCCGGAAAAATACAAATGGATCCTATCAAACTCGCAGGAATAGCTGATTGGCCAGTACCATCAACGGTTAAACAAGTCCGATCATTCCTAGGTTTTGGAAACTTTTACAGACGTTTTATTGGAAACTTTGCAGCAATCGCAAAATCACTCACAGATCTAACCAAGAAAACGGAACCATTTGACTGGAATAATGAGCGCCAACTTGCCTTTGACACCCTAAAGCAACGGTTCGCCTCTATGCCAGTATTGTTAATGCCAAATCCTGCAAAACCATTCATCCTTCAAACCGATGCCTCCAATAAAGCAATTGGAGCGGTACTGAAACAGGCTGATGAAACTGGAGCACTCCATCCGTGTGGATTTATATCCCATGCGTTAACACCAACGGAACAGAATTATCAAATTTATGACAGAGAACTGCTTGCAATCATCAAGGGACTTGCAGTATGGCGCCATCTATTACATGGTTCTCCTCACACGATCATCGTCCATTGTGATCACAAGAACTTGTCCTACTATCGAACTGCTCAACGCTTAACACCTCGACAAGCTCGGTGGTCATCATTACTATCTGAATATGATCTTCGTATTGAACATATACCTGGCACAAAAATGTTCGAAGCAGATGCATTATCCAGACGCCCAGATCATATGGGAAATGATGAGGAACAAACTACGGTCACGGTTTTGCCGAATGACCGATTTATTCGACTAATCAATGATGATCTTGCCAGCGAATTAAGGAAATACATGGCAAACGACGATTTTGGACGCATCCTTATTGAAGTTATCACTAAGCAAAGGGCACCACCAATTAAATCCAAACTACAAGACTGGACATACACTCATGGTATCGTTTATTACTTGGGCAAGATCTATGTGCCTGATCGAATTGAGTTGCGCACTCGATTAATTAAGGAGATACATGAAGCATTATCTTCAGGACACCCTGGACGATTGAAAACACTAGCACTTTTGAAACGTGATTATTGGTGGCCTGGAATGTATAGACATGTCAAAGAATGGGTTGAAGGTTGTGCACTTTGCCAACAGATGAAAGTCAATACCCACCCAAATTCACCGGCATTAATCCCTATTCCATCAAAAGCTACTCGGCCATTTCAACAAGTCACACTGGATTTTATCACCGATCTTCCTATATCTGACGGTTATGACTCCATTCTGGTCACGGTGGACCATGGCCTTACGAAGGGGGTAATTTTTACTCCTTGCAATAAGACGATCGACGCCTTAGGAACTGCAGACCTCTATATCTCTGAAATATTCAAACGCTTTGGACTCCCTGACATCTTAATCTCGGATAGAGGACCGCAATTCTCTGCCAAAGTATTTCAAGAAATACGAAAAGCTCTAGGAATCGACCATAGAATGAGCACAGCCTACCATCCTCAGACAGATGGAGAAACTGAACGTGTAAATCAAGAACTCGAAATTTATCTTCAAATGTTCTGCGCAAATGAACCTCATAAATGGAAACCACTACTACCCATCGCTGAATTTGCACATAATAATCGATATCACGACACAATAAAGACATCACCATTTCAACTTATGTACGGATCAGATCCAATCGCTATCCCTACAGCAGCAATCAAGATGACCGCACCAGCAGCAGAAGAATGACTTCTGATGCTCCGAAAAGCTAGAGAAGAAGCCCTAGCCGCTCACGAACTAGCTAGACAAATGGTCACTCATAGATACAGAGACAAGTCAATCAGATTCGAAAAGGGTGACAAAGTCTGGCTCGAAAACAAGAATCTCCACATTCCATATCAATCAAGAAAGTTAGCACCAAAACGGGAAGGACCCTTCCAGGTTGAACAAGTCATGGGACCAGTTACTTACAAATTGAAATTACCGAAACAATGGCGCATTCACCCTGTGTTTCATGCATCGCTCCTCACTCCATATAAGGAAACCTCAATGCACGGCCCGAATTTCACTATGCCACCTCCCGATATGGTTAAGGGACAAGAAGAGTTTGAGATCGAGGCTATCCTTGGACATCGAAAATGCGGAGCCGGTTATCAATATTTAGTCAAATGGAAAGGCTATGGAGCAAATGACAATACCTGGGAACCAGAACGACATCTGGGCAATGCTGCGGATATTTTGGTAGAATATAAAAACAGAAGAAATCTTTGAAGCAATCAACACTATGACTTATTATCGCACCAACCTCCAATTAAAACATAATATCCGCTATGTCAAGAGATTTTGCAGAACTGTTGGACGATACACTCCTACTGTCAAAACCAGATACTCTGTCACGCAGATGTTCGTTCCTGCCTTTAAACACCCTTCCAAACGAACACTCTCTATATATCAGAAACTGAAATACGTCCCAATGATGTCAAAACCGCCTAAAGTATCACGATTACCTCCTCACAAACGAACGCATCCACAAGGCCATACAGAGATCCCATATAATGCTTTATCAAAGTACCTTCCCCAGTATCATCGTCTCTCTTTTGATCTAGGGGAGTTACCCACGTTTCAGGAAGCCGAATCACATTACCTTCCAGCATCAGTTCACCCTTGTTTTCAATATGACAACGTTTATCACAGAGTTTGGTTACGACGAACCTTCCCTGAATTATCAGAAGCTTTACAATGGATTATCCAGCTTGGCAGAGACATTTCCGCGGAACAATGGCAATATGAACGACGAATGAACATAAGGGGAAGTGAAAATTTTAACCGCACACGAGCGCAAATGGAAATAACACTTGCAACCGAACGATATTACGATCTTCTGAACCAGGCAATACAGGCTAGTATGAACAATCCAGAAATACGTGTCACACGACATACACACCCTGAACAAATCCGTATTCCACACCCTGACGATGCAAGAACCCGATCAGAACAAGAAGAAGCAGCTAGGAACTCTCGTGAGAACTTTCTCAGAACCAGGGAACCTGAGATCGAAGAGATCTTAGCTTTGGACTCCGACGATGAGATTTGGGATATTTAAACCACACTCAATGGTCTAACACCCCCATCTTATCGATACAGCATGTCCGCAATCGTCGTCATCGCCTACCTCGTCGCTTTCGCCTTCGCGCTCTTGGTCACAGCCTGTGGCCATTGTTATGATCCCTCTCTCGCCGCTGCTTCCCCGTTCGTCGCCACCGCCCATGACCTCCCTATTGAGGTCTTCATCACCGTCACCACCACCATCGACAATTATCTTTTCCCGAATTGGCCTGCCTCCCCTTCGTCCACCGTCGCCGACCTCCACCAACATCCAGATGAGCTCGCGGACTTCGTTATTGAAGATGAAGCACCTTTACCCGCTCCACCCATGTTACAATTTCTTTCCCTTTCGTCGACGGACTTACTTTATTATGTAATCATCGTTATGCGTTTCATGGACGCTCATCTCCTTTAGCTACTTTACCTTCATATTTCCTTTCTTAGGTATTTAGCTGTACGTTTCCTTTTATATTTCTCTTGTTCTTTTACATATATAAACCCTCTTGTAAAGTAGTTAGACCCCAGTTCCAACTTAATCGAATTCTTCTCTCAACTTCTGAACGAAAACTCCTCGCTCTCATCTCTTTGAGCTCGTCGTTTATTTGACCTTTGTCATCGTTTGACTTAGTGTCCAGAACCTGTCCAGTAGGCTGGGAGCAGACCGAGACTCTGCTTGCCACTGTTGACTTAGAACGAATTGCGTTGAGAGCATCGATCCTAACAGATGTCACTTCACCCCTGGAAAAGTTTGACACGTTGGTGATATTTGAGAGTAGTCTGAATCAACCATGTATATTTACATACCATCTGGACTTTAGTGGACCAAGTGGGAATTTACTGGGAATTCAATAGGAATCCCAGGAGTCCACTAGGAATCCTCGGAGTCCACTGGGAGTCCACTGGGAAACATGGCTCAGTGGAAACTACTGCATTCATGCCATATGACTAGCAAGCACTTAAGCACTGTGCAAGAACATGAGACAATTATAAATTTTCGGCACCTCCACTGTAAACCCTCGACAACTAAACAACGTCGAGATAAACCACTCAGCGTCCGAGACAACAGAAAGCAAGATCAATGCATGGTTGTTGATAACGACGTGACACAAGTAAAAGTAAGAAAGGAAAGAAAGGAAGAACTGCTGTCGCTCTGCATCCTGTCGTCTAGATATATGTCCTTTGTTGTATCCGTTGTTTGGTTCTTCGATCCTATGACGACATATGATGATGTTGCGTTGTTGCCATCTTGCTGTTTGTGGTAATCTCATTACACCCTCCCCCACCCCAAAAAAGAAAAGAAAAAGGTAAGATATTGTAGCGGAGCGCTCACACGGGTGCATCAAAAACCCCTTGGGGAAAAGCTACCGGTGGCAGAAAAAAAAGGAGAGAGAAAAAAACAAAAAAAAATTTTCAACCCCTTCCCTGTCCACCAACGTTCAAGTGATTGCAAGCAAGCCATCAATCGAGAGCAGCGTTCTCTCGGAGTAAGGATCCGGCCAGCCAACGGTCCTCGGATGGTGGTTGATCAACGAAACGGACTAAATATTTCATGCCGCGCCCGCAACGCCGTTCATCGATAATATCTTTGACTGGCCATTCCTCAACGCCATCGACAATGACAGGGGCTGGCCAGGGTTTGATTTGATCTGGAAACAAAGAGGAGTCAGAAGGGTGAAATGGTAAAAGATGAGACACATGAAATGTGGGGAAAATTTACATGTTAGGTAGCTCCAAGGTGTACGTGGAAAATTCCGGGTGGGCGGCAAGGATCTTGTAGGGACCATCGTAACAAGGCATGAGTTTCGCCACTCGATGTTCCCCCTTGGCCTTGTATTCGCGGCAACGATTGAGTGTGGACAGCCAGACATGGTCCCCGACGTGAAATTGGAGTTGTCTAGTGCGACCTGCATTTGCATGGAAAGCCTGCATGATCTTGGCTGCGCAAAGATTGTCCTGTGCCTTGAGCAGATCCAGTTCCAGGGTCTTCAATGCCAGAATAGCCTGTTTTGTCTCTAAATCAGCACGCGGAAAGTCAGGATTAATTAACGGAGGCAACACTCGGGGGGAGCGGCCCATTTTTAAGTGAAAACTGGAGAAACCCGTGGAGGCATTGAGGGTGTTCATCATGTGGAAACGGACACGAGGCAGGGCCCGAACCCAACCTGATTGATTTCGGGCAACATGGAAATGCAGCGCTTGACACACAGTTTTATTTGTGCGCTCGCTGCTACCATCGGTCTCGGGGTGAAACGCCGAAGACATTTTGATGCGTACACCGGTGAGGTTGTGCAAGGACCGCCAAAAACGAGAGACAAACTTGGGGTCGCGATCGCAAACAATTTCACAAGGAAGGCCATGTTCACAGTACCAGTGATTGAAGAAGAGCATTGCTATGTCCTTTGCGGTCGCATCAGTGCGAGTGGGAATGAGGAGGATTTCGGATCCCAAGCGGTCCGTCATAGTCAAAATACAGTTAAAGCCATTTTCTTCGGGAAGGGGGCCGATGAAGTCCATAGCCACCGAGTCACCACGTTCGTCCGGTGATGCGCAGCGTCGTGGACGAAACCCAAAATGAACCCAACACACAAACCAACCACAAAATCGAATCTGGATTGGGGCACACCTTCAGTAGCAACAGGCTGGCTAGAGGGGAGCACAGGTGGACAGACGTTCAAAGTGGCACAGAGGCTGGACGAAGGGGATTCGAACACACACTGAGACTGATGGCGAGGGCGGAAGGGGTTTCTCGGTCTTCACTAATACGACGAAGTATGAAAGTGACTGTAAGTGGGGGCTGACTGAGAGTAGCCGAACCAGAGTGTTCGTCCGAAGGAGGGGATGAGGGATAAGAGTGTGGGGAAGAGGACGAATGGGGCAGACGAGAGGAGACAGGGCAAAGACAAGGTTGAAAACAAGGCTGGATGCGGGCAAGGGACCTAAGGCAAGACTCAGAGAGAGGGCAACGCTAGCACCGAACTCTGAGGGGAGGGAAAGAAGGTCAATTTTTCTCTGTTGCATAAAGGCGAAGATACATGTATATAAAGTAAATGATGGTAGCTAAGAATCAATTCGAAGAAGAAAGTCCACTCCACCGACTGATAGGAGTCTCCTGGACACCATCCTTTCGAAGGTCGTAGGGAAGGAACGGAGGAAACGAGTCCATAACAACAAAACGAAACAGGTACGAACTGAGTGCAGAACTCATCTGCCATCACCGATGCTCGCAACGCCCATATAGGCTTCTATCGCCGTTCGGGTTCCTCGGTCAAAGTCTTCTGCGGCGATGGTGACCGCTCCACAGTGTTTCCTAGGCTTCAAAATCATGGCAGAGGAGGTTCTCTAAGTCCCCATGACTCGTCAAGTCCGCAGGAAGGCACGCCACATGCCACGTCGAATAGTAGGGCATTAACTGATGGGCTCTTGTTTCTCTCGAAGCTGCTAGGTGTTCCAGGGCGCCAAATTTCACAATGGACAAGGTGTCAGGGATTGTAGTGGGGTAGGCATGGTGCCGTCAAGCAAAGCAGAGGTGATGGTGAACCGAGGTGGTTAGGTGTTGCAAGTGTACGAAGATGCCAAGATGGCCGGTGTGGTACCTAGCTGATTCAAAATGCTTGGACGCCCTTCGAATGAAGTATGACCAACTTGTGATGCTCCTGCTGTGGGCTAGAGGCTTTGAATGGGTTCGGTTTTGCTTCGTAGGTGTTTGCATATGCCTGGTACCTGTGCGGATGTGTAGCTGGCGCATCACCGGGACTGGAAGGGGGTGAAGCGGCCCAGAAGGACCGTGATGAGCATCCTTATTCCGCTGGCAGTCAGGGCAGCTGGGGATAAACAGGCGCTCGAGGGATTGATGCATGCTGGGCCAAAAAAAACTCTTTTGCAGGGCAGCATACAATTTGCGGCCCCCGAAATGTCTGAGGCAGTCATGAGCCCATCGAAAAATTTGCAGGTGAACATCTGGAAGATTAGGAAGAATCAAGCGGTGGTTAAGAAACCAGAGGCCATCAACTTGTTTCAAGGACGGCATGCCGGCCGAGGCTGACAAGAGCTTCTGACACCAGGCATCGGTGTCATAGCCTGCGACAATTCTGGCCCGCAGCTGAGGATCGACCAGTAGACAGAGGCGGGTGGGCCCAAGGTCCAGGTTGACGTCGCCTGGGGAGTCCAGGTCAGTGAGAGCAGCAACAACGGCAACAGGGGAACTTAGCCCATCAGGGAACTGAGTGTGTGAAAGGGCGTCCGCGACCGTATTGCGAGCCCCATCAATATACTGAATCTGGCAATCAAATTGAGCCATAAATTCGGCCCAGCGACACTGACGACAAGACAAGTCACGTTGCGTGTTAAAATTTTGCAACGTACAATGGTCGGTAAGTATGGTGAATGGAACACCCAACAAGTCGGCACACCATTTCTTCAGGGCACGAATGATAGCAAGAAGCTCTTTTTCATGGACAGGGTAGTTAAGTTCAGCACCTTTGAAAGTGCAGGAGTCAAATGCAACAGGGCGAGCTAACTCCCATGTTGGGCCAAAAGACAACATGGCACCAGAGCGTTTATCCGAGGCGTCAGTCATGACAAAGATGCAGTGAGAGTCCAGACGGGTATGATCAATTACTGTGAGGCATTCCTGGCTAACCACGAGTTGTTTGATTGCTTCAAAAGCCATTTGATGCTGGTCAGTCCAGGGAGGAAAACATCGGTCAGATGCCTTATCAGTAAGTGGGGACAAGATGGCCGTGTAATCAGCCAACTTCGGGAGGAAATTGGCTATATAATGGACGAGCCCCAGAAATGCCCGGACTGCAGTGGCAGAAGAGGGGACAGGCCAGTCCAAAATGCGCGTCACCTTGTCAGAGTGGGCTTCAATGCCACGAGCGGAAATGTGGTGGCCAAGGAAATCAATCTCAGTGCAAAAGAGTTCCGTTTTCTTGGGATTACAGTACAAGGACGCACCTGCCAAGGCTTGCAAGACTGTACGGATATTCTTAACATGATCCTCGAAAGTTTGCGACCAGATAATGATGTCATCCAGGTAAACATGACAAATACGACCCAGCAGGGGCCGGAGGGCTGCTGTGAGTCGACGCTGCTGTACCGATGGGCTGTTCCGCAAGCCCATCGGCATCACCACCCATTCATAAAGACCTAGCGGTGTAGTTACCGCAGTAAAAGGAATATCATTGGGGTGCATTTTGGTTTGAAAAAAGGCATCGGTCATGTCCATTTTCGCCCACAGTCTGCCCTTGCCGCAGTCAGCTAAAATGTCATCCACGCAGGGCAGGGGGTGCGAGTCGACAACCGTATTATCATTTAATTGCCGATAGTCATTAACCCAGCATGGAAGCATGGAAGGGTCAGTCTTGGGCACCAAAAAGGCAGGGGAGGCAAACAGAGATGAAGAGGGACGGATACGGCCAGCATCTAAATGTTTTTGAATTAAAGTATTCCACACATCCCGATACTTGCGGGGTGAGGCATATGAGCGAGTTGTAATGGTCCTGGAGGCGTCTTTTAAACAAATACGGGCCACAATATCATCAGGGAGTTGATCGACATGAGGAACAGGGGAGAAAACCTGGGCAAACTCAGCTTTGAGTTTGTGGGCGGCCGGCACCATGTTTTCAGCAAATTGGAGTCGGTCAATGACAGCATAAATGGCGGAGACAGAGGGGAGCCGAGGGACACAAGTTTCGTAGAGCCCAGCATACAGCATGTGTCAGTATTCACACACTTGTTTGAGTTGGTGTAAACAGCGCCGTTTGTCAGATAAGATTTGAAGACGCCGTTGTTTGGGACTACAGGGGGGGGAGCGAGGAGGCTGAGGCCACAAACATGCAGTACACGCCCAGACAAGAAAAATGTATATAGCGCCTGAGAGTGCATGTGTCATGGGAATGGCCATAATATATTTATTCCGACATAAAATTGACCCTATCGTCTAATTTTCTCCAAGATGTTGCCCCAAGGTCTCGGACCTGACCTTCGGTTAAAGATTTGACCAGCCACGGCGCTTGAATGACCTAGTGATGTTCCTGTGATGTGTATCACGGAATGTTTGCCAAACATGCACTGATGAGATACCTTATAGACATTGCTGTCCAACATTGCCTTGACATTATTATGATAACTATTTGACATTTGTGGGATACTACATAGACATTATTGCTAAATGTCACCTTGATGTTACCATGACGTCCATTTAATGTTTTGGAATACAAAGTGCTTCATACATTGTCTATGGTCTCAAGACAGCAATATCCACAACAGACCAAGAGCTGAGTACATTTGTACACAGGAATACAAGCCAACCAGTTACGCAACAAGAGAGGATATATAAAAAGAAGAAACATATGACTGAAACTGTACCCAAATTTGATCATAAAAGTGAACTATGCCATCCGGGCTGTCATGGAAAGGAATGTTATACTGGTGGCACCAACCTCTGCATCCACCACAGTCCAACCACTCCTGCATGAAGGTGCCGTCGAGTGAAATCCGACAATCCCAGACAGCCTCAGGCCAATTTCCACGCAGAAAAGATGGGTATGCCGCAACAAATGCCATCCAGAAAAGATTTGTTCCCCAGGTCCATTCTTGACTTTTCAATACCTTGACATCATTTACCAACCAGTTTGATATAACCGCAACAAGTGTGGACCAAGATTGAACATTCTGGTGATCAAAGGAATTTTCAAGAGGGAGGAAAGGTATCAGCACATCTTGAAGTTCCACCAGATGTACTGATGAATTATAGTCATCAGACTGTAAATGACAACTTATCCAAGCGCTCTTGCATTGAGGATCACAAGAACGCACCATGATTCCATTGGTCTCATCTGACACTGATGAACGACCATCTAATGCCCACTTGAGATGGTCTGTAGAGGTCTTGTGCAGAACAGGTGTGGTATACACTGCATATTCTGGTGGAAGTGACACTGTGAGTTTGATAGGCTGGTGAATGTAAGTTGTTTCTGTGGGAACACTATAATGACTCACAATATTTTCATTTCTCAAGTTTGGAGGCAGCGCGCCACGGAAGGAAATCAGGACAGAGAACGGTTTAAGTCCAGGGAAATTGGATTCCCATGGTTCGGTTGACATTGTGAGGGCAGCTTCAGTGTCAGTCATCAGGGCAATGTGTGACAAGTCACTAGTCACAAGTCAAATCTCGTCAACCTGCCAATTGTCGACAACATTGATACCATGTCCAATCCACCTTCCAATCAGAAGAAATTTGTTGGTGAGTTGTGTCAGCTCCTTTCAGTTTATGAATTTTTAGGATCTGATTAGTTATCAGAATTCGAGCCTGTGCACTCGGGTACTGGCTGCTATATTGGACTACATAGATGCATTGTCTGCCCAAAGAAAGACGAGACCGTTACGGACCCCCACAGATTCCGCTTTTTCTGGCCCAATCCGGTCCGGAAAAAGCGGAATCCGGCGGAATCCACTGGATTCCGCCCCATATCCATCCAACAGAAAAAAAAAAAATTCCGAACCAAGCAGCCGGAAATCCGCCTGAACGAGCGGATTCCGCACTGCCCAGTGGGGAGCAGACATGTGGAAGCCACTGGCGTCCGACGGACGCCAGTGGGCTGTGTGTTGTGGTCACAGTGCAGCCAGGTCTTTATAATAACCTGTGTGACGCCGTGACCATAGTCACAGACGCGCAAATGACGCGCCGTTGATCGTCATGCGACTGCACGTGACGCTCACACTCACCCAATGACGCCAACGCCCTGACGCACCAGGCGATTCGTTTCCACTACCATTACCGCCTGCCCGCCTGCCCGTCCAGCCGCCACTCACACAGCCACAGCGCCATTCCCTCTCACCTGCCCACCCACGCACACCTTCACCTTCGCCCTCACCCACCAACTGACTTAACGAGCACCCACCCCACGCCATCGTTCGCCCACCAAACACGACCTAAAGGACGACGGACGGCCCTATTGCCCAGACGAATCCATTCGTCTGGGCCATATGTTTTTTTTTCACTTTTTCTTTTAACTAAATACACTTTTTTTTATCGTTCTCACCACCCCAACACCACTCACAACGACCCCCGCCACTCAACGACGACGACGACCGACAAGTCTACGGTCGCAACGACCCTCGCTTGCCCTGACTCTGCCACCCCTACCCCATCCATGCCTGCGCCCTCGTCGCCCTCACCCTCGCCGTCGCCCTCACCCACTCCCCACGCCTTTCGCCCTCGCCCATTACCCTCACCTTCGCCGTCGTCCCTCACTCATCCCCTTGCCGTTGTTCATGCCGTTGCCGTTGCCCATGCCTCATCCCCTCGCTGTCGCCCATGCCCATGTCTCATCCCCTCGCTGTCGCCCATGCTCATGCCTCATCCCCTCGTCCACGCCCACGCCCACGCCCACGTCTCATCCTCTCACCCACGCCTCAGCCCCTCGCCGTTGTCCATGCCGTCGCCGTCGCCCATGCCTCACCCCTTGTCCACGCCTACGCCCACGCCCATGCCTCATCCCCTCCCTCACCGTCGCCCTCACCCCCGCTCATGCCTCATCCCCTCATCCATGCCTGCACCCACGCCCACACCTCATCCCCTCGCCCACGCCTCATCCCCTCGCCCACGCCTCATCCCCTTGCCGTCGTCCATGCCTCATCCCCTTGTCCACGCCTACGCCCACGCCCACATCTCATCCCCTTGCCCTTGCCCTTGCCCTTGCCCACCCCCTCGCCATCGTCCATGCCGTCGCCGTCGCCCATGCCTCATCCCCTCGTCCACGCCTACGCCCACGCCCGTGCCTCCTCCCCTCCCTCGCCCCTCACCCTCCCCTCGTCCACGCCTACGCCCATGCCCACGTCTCATCCCCATGCCCTCGCCCTCGCCCACACCCACGCCTCATCCCCTCACCCTTGCCCTCACCACACCTATGGCCATCCCCTGCCCATCCCTCTCCCCTGCCCATGCCCACTCTCATGCCCTCACCTCACCCATCCCTTCGCACACACCCATGCCCATGCCCATGCCCATCCCCTCCTTTCTACCATGCCCATCCCCACGCCTGCCCTCTTCACGCTCTCACCCATGCTCCACACCCTCACCTCACCCATGCCACCCACTAATCACCCACTTCCACCACCAACACAACCAGCCACTGACCAGTCACTGACTATCAATTATGTATAATTATTTCAATATAATGTATTGTATTAAAATATAATGACAATAACAAATAAAATTGATCAAGTCTTGTAACTGATTCCCAAAAATAAGCAGGGTAGTTGAACTTGGTGGGTGTTGGGTAGGTGGTCTTGACTCAATCTTGAATGCTCTGTTGTAACACCATATATTTTCCTCATATATTTCTGTATTTTCCTTCATCTTATCCAGTAAAGTGTTGTACAGGTCTGTCACTAAAAATGATATAAACCCATAAATAATCCAACAAGCATCATGTACATCAGTAACCATCCATGTTTGGTGGTGTTCACATCAAACAAACTGGTTATGGATCAATATGAATTGTGTCATTCTAGTTCTGGCCAACTGCTTAATGGGATGATTCATGGGTGAGATAGTCATACCATCCACTTTGCCTGAGATGTGCTTTACACAGCCCACTCCCCCCTTAGAGAACAGTTATACTATGAACATCTATTTAATATACAAGCATGTGAAAGTTGAATTAATGATGATCTGGAGCTAAGGGGATTGAGCCCACAGCTTCAGGTATTATAATATCATTATTAATAAGATGCTAAATAATCCCTTAATATAATCATTGACAGAAATTATAGAGCTTGACAGGAATTGCAGAATTCATACACAGAGTAAATACTGCCAGCAATACACCACCTGGCACTACCCTCAGTAGTGCTCTGCTGGCATTACCATAGGTTGTCTAAAGTACTCTGGTCCACATGCATATAAGGAGGGTCTTATGCCCTTGTTCAATAACACAGTTACATCCTCTGTTCCACCATTAGTTGAGCCCCTGCTTCTAAACACCTTTGAACACACATAAACAGTATTAAGCAAGTATTTCCCACTTACTAAGCCTTGGTCTGCGCCACTGTCAATAGTTTTCAACAGTGGACAACCAAAAACATGGCTTGATGGTTTTAAGCATATCTTGAACAAAATGACAAGTTGCAATTGGTTCTTGCATGCTATACTCTTCTACCATGTCATTCAGAACCAAAAGTAGAGACTGAGGAAATGGAAGAGGCAGTCAGATTCAACTATGTCAATACAGTAAAGCACATGATGCTCAAGGTACCAATGCACAAATATGTTTTTTCCATGCAGGATATAGTTGAGCATGCAAGAAACAATTGACTAATAAAAAATGAAGGATGTAGATGTGGAACAGTAAAGTAAACAAACATTCAAGGCATCAATAACACAACTATGTTTTTCCATGCAGGGAATGGATAAGCATGCAAGGAACAGTTGACTGATAAAATGAAGAATTTGAATCTATACAACAAATAAGGAGATGTGTCAGATGAGCATGCAAGAATTAATAATTGACTGATAGTATGTGAATGGATTGTCTGAGATAGGAATAATGTGAGAAAGTTCCCAGGTGGTGGGAAAAGAACATACATATGAAAAAAACTATGACAGCAGCAAGCAGGTGTGGAGAGTGGATGACAGTATGAATAAAATACTGGGAAGTGTGGGAGCATGTGGGAATATACATATAGATAAAAGAAGATGGTGAAACTGTGTAAAGGTGCATGGGAACATGATATAAACACAGACAGGTGTGTGAAAATAGTGAGAAAGTTAATATGTGTGTGAGAACCTGGGAACAATTGGAAAAGTAATAGGTAGAATGAATATGGTGGGAATATGGACAGCTAAAGGAATGTTGACTGGTGTGTGGGAATGTGGACTGGTGATGGAATGTTGACAAGTGTGTGGGAAAATCAACATGATGTGTGGGAATGTGGACTGGTGCATGGGAATGTAAAGTGGTATGTTGAGAGTGTGGGAACAGTTGGAAAAGTAATAGGTAGTATGAATATGGTGGGAATATGGACAGCTAAAGGAATGTTGACTGGTGTGTGGGAATGTGGACTGGTGCATGGGAATGTAAAGTGGTGTGTTGAGAGTGTGGGAACAGTTGGAAAAGTAACAGGTAGTATGAATATGGTGGGAATATGGACAGGTGATGGAATGTTGACAAGTGTGGGAAAATCAACATGATGTGTGGGAATGTGGACTGGTGCATGGGAATGTAAAGTGGTATGTTGAGAGTGTGGGAACAGTTGGAAAAGTAACAGGTAGTATGAATATGGTGGGAATATGGACAGGTGATGGAATGTTGACAAGTGTGTGGGAAAATCAACATGATGTGTGGGAATGTGGACTGGTGCATGGGAATGTAAAGTGGTATGTTGAGAGTGTGGGAACAGTTGGAAAAGTAACAGGTAGTATGAATATGGTGGGAATATGGACAGGTGATGGAATGTTGACAAGTGTGTGGGAAAATCAACATGATGTGTGGGAATGTGGACTGGTGCATGGGAATGTAAAGTGGTATGTTGAGAGTGTGGGAACAGTTGGAAAAGTAACAGGTAGTATGAATATGGTGGGAATATGGTGGGATATGGACAGGTGAGGGAATGTTGACAAGTGTGTGGGAAAATAAACATGGTGTGTGTGGGAATGTGGACTGGTGCATGGGAATGTCAACTGGTGTGTTGGGAGTGTGGGAATAGTTGGAGAAGTAACAGGTAGTATGAATATGGTGGGAATATGGACAGGTGAGGGAATGTTGACAAGTGTGTGGGAATGTGGTCTGGTGTGTGTGGGAATGTGGTCTGGTGTGTGTGGGAATGTGGTCTGGCATGTGGGTATGTAAACTGGTAGTTGAGAGTAGTGTATGGAAATGTAAATAGGTGCTGATAACACAGAGATGAGGGAGGGGAATGTGGAACAACTTGCATAAGGTGTGGGAAAGTGACTAATCAATATGTGTGAAAAATGTATAATAAAATGGCTTGAGTGTAGATATGTGGGAAAGTGGATTGGTATGTGAAAAGTGTCTTTGTTGAGTATTGATTGGTGTGGGAAAGTGGATAGTACATGTGTGGGAAAAAATGTATCATAGAATGGCTTGGCAGTAGAAGCATGGGAATGTGGACAAGTATGTGGGAATGTTGGTGCTTTGTCATTGTACTGGCAGTGGCAGGAAGCCACTGGCATCCACTGGAATCCACTGGAATCCACTGGCATCCACTGGAATAAGTGGGAGACTGTGATGTTCTGAGAAAGATGGTGCACGTCTTTTAATCGTCAAGCGAAACTTGGAAAGACACAGGCAATCTAAAAAACATGAAGAGTGCGTCCAGGTAGCGCGTTTAATGTCTGAAAGTGTAACACAGCACAGAAACACCTCATCTGAGGATGGTGCGCACATCACTGACAAGGATCATGACCAAACATTTATGCATGGCATGGATTTTTCTGAATGCATACCAGTGGATGCTGGTAGCATTGCAGATGTATTGATTCCCGATGTGCCAGTTAACCTCCCTGAGCTGAAGCAGGACTATTTTGATGAGTATCAGGAGGCCTTAGCGCAAGGCGATAAGTTGTTTGAAGTGAGGTTGCCACCATACAAGGAGCCAGATGACGTAGAATCACTCAAAGGTACTTTTCATTTCATTGATCTGAAGTTTGAGGGATTGATTCAGGCTCAGAGGCAGAGCGCTGTGACCAGGAAGCAAATCAAGATGCACATTTGGACCCTACCTATCCATGGCCATCATTAGAGGTGCATGTCATAACGTATACATGTATAGATCTACTGAGTTAAAAGAGTAGGTATTCTATACGTGTTACAATTTCTTTCCCTTTCGTTTAACGGACTCCTTTATTATATAATCATAGCTATGCGTTTTATGGACGCTTATTCCCTTTTAGCTTTATCTTTCACTTTTCCTTTCCAAGGTATTAGCTATACATTTCCTTTTACGTTCTCTTTGTTCTTTTTGTATATAAAGACTCTCATGTATGTCTCTTTTCCTTAGTTCCAACTTAATCGAATTCTTCTCTCAACTTCTGAACGAAAACTCTTCGCTCTCATCTCTTTGAGCTCGTCATTTATTTGACCTTTGTCATCGTTTGACTTAGTGTCCAGAACCTGTCCAGTAGGCTGGGAGCAGACCGAGACTCTGCTTGCCACTGTTGACTTAGAACGAATTGCATTGAGAGCATCGATCTTAACACAAGTTGGAACTCCCAGAACTGCTCAGTGTTAAGATCGATGCTCTCAACGCAATTCGTTTTAAGTCAACAGTGGCAAGCAGAGTCTCGGTCTGCTCCCAGCCTACTGGACAGGTTCTGGACACTAAGTCAAACGATGACAAAGGTCAAATAAACGACGAGCTCAAAGAGATGAGAGCGAGGAGTTTTCGTTCAGAAGTTGAGAGAAGAATTCGATTAAGTTGGAACTGGAGTCTAGCTACTTTACAAGAAGGTTTATATACATAAAAGAACAAGAGAAATATAAAAGGAAATGTACAGCTAAATACCTAAGAAAGGAAATGTGAAGGTAAAGTAGCTAAAAGGAGATGAGCGTCCATGAAACGCATAACGATGATTATATAATAAAGTAAGTCCGTTGACGAAAGGGAAAGAAATTGTAACATTACCCCCTTCGTATGCAAGAAGTCACCGACTTCTTAACCTGTTCCCCAACCATGGTTTCCACCATTTGTCCACCCATGATCCCTTTGCGATTTCAACCATTCGGCGATGGTGTTGACATCATGGTTAGCGGTTTCGAACCGCCATTGCAACGTCCTTGTAATATAGTTGAGCTGGACCGTTTGTTCAAGGATCGCATCGCGTTCTTCATCCGTGATGGTGTGAGGGTCAGTGGTGAGGGCGGTGTTGAGCATGGCATCGAGGGGTCCGGCAAAAAGCTGATAGTCAACGATGAAAGTGGCGAGGGCTTCCTGAGCCCGAAGAAGGGTGGCGTTAGGGATCCTGGCGAGAGGTGGTGTGGGTGGAGCGGGTAAAGGTGCTTCTTCTTCAATAACGAAGTCCGCGAGTTCATCTGGATGTTGGTGGAGGTCGGCGACGGTGGACGAAGGGGAGGCAGGCCAATTCGGGAAAAGATAATCGTTGATGGTGGTGGTGACGGTGATGAAGACCTCAATAGGGAGGTCATGGGCGGTGGCGACGAACGGGGAAGCAGCGGCGAGAGAGGGATCATAACAATGGCCACAGGCTGTGACCAAGAGCGCGAAGGCGAAAGCGACGAGGTAGGCGATGACGACGATTGCGGACATGCTGTATCGATAAGATGGGGGTGTTAGACCATTGAGTGTGGTTTAAATATCCCAAATCTCATCGTCGGAGTCCAAAGCTAAGATCTCTTCGATCTCAGGTTCCCTGGTTCTGAGAAAGTTCTCACGAGAGTTCCTAGCTGCTTCTTCTTGTTCTGATCGGGTTCTTGCATCGTCAGGGTGTGGAATACGGATTTGTTCAGGGTGTGTATGTCGTGTGACACGTATTTCTGGATTGTTCATACTAGCCTGTATTGCCTGGTTCAGAAGATCGTAATATCGTTCGGTTGCAAGTGTTATTTCCATTTGCGCTCGTGTGCGGTTAAAATTTTCACTTCCCCTTATGTTCATTCGTCGTTCATATTGCCATTGTTCCGCGGAAATGTCTCTGCCAAGCTGGATAATCCATTGTAAAGCTTCTGATAATTCAGGGAAGGTTCGTCGTAACCAAACTCTGTGATAAACGTTGTCATATTGAAAACAAGGGTGAACTGATGCTGGAAGGTAATGTGATTCGGCTTCCTGAAACGTGGGTAACTCCCCTAGATCAAAAGAGAGACGATGATACTGGGGAAGGTACTTTGATAAAGCATTATATGGGATCTCTGTATGGCCTTGTGGATGCGTTCGTTTGTGAGGAGGTAATCGTGATACTTTAGGCGGTTTTGACATCATTGGGACGTATTTCAGTTTCTGATATATAGAGAGTGTTCGTTTGGAAGGGTGTTTAAAGGCAGGAACGAACATCTGCGTGACAGAGTATCTGGTTTTGACAGTAGGAGTGTATCGTCCAACAGTTCTGCAAAATCTCTTGACATAGCGGATATTATGTTTTAATTGGAGGTTGGTGCGATAATAAGTCATAGTGTTGATTGCTTCAAAGATTTCTTCTGTTTTTATATTCTACCAAAATATCCGCAGCATTGCCCAGATGTCGTTCTGGTTCCCAGGTATTGTCATTTGCTCCATAGCCTTTCCATTTGACTAAATATTGATAACCGGCTCCGCATTTTCGATGTCCAAGGATAGCCTCGATCTCAAACTCTTCTTGTCCCTTAACCATATCGGGAGGTGGCATAGTGAAATTCGGGCCGTGCATTGAGGTTTCCTTATATGGAGTGAGGAGCGATGCATGAAACACAGGGTGAATGCGCCATTGTTTCGGTAATTTCAATTTGTAAGTAACTGGTCCCATGACTTGTTCAACCTGGAAGGGTCCTTCCCGTTTTGGTGCTAACTTTCTTGATTGATATGGAATGTGGAGATTCTTGTTTTCGAGCCAGACTTTGTCACCCTTTTCGAATCTGATTGACTTGTCTCTGTATCTATGAGTGACCATTTGTCTAGCTAGTTCGTGAGCGGCTAGGGCTTCTTCTCTAGCTTTTCGGAGCATCAGAAGTCATTCTTCTGCTGCTGGTGCGGTCATCTTGATTGCTGCTGTAGGGATAGCGATTGGATCTGATCCGTACATAAGTTGAAATGGTGATGTCTTTATTGTGTCGTGATATCGATTATTATGTGCAAATTCAGCGATGGGTAGTAGTGGTTTCCATTTATGAGGTTCATTTGCGCAGAACATTTGAAGATAAATTTCGAGTTCTTGATTTACACGTTCAGTTTCTCCATCTGTCTGAGGATGGTAGGCTGTGCTCATTCTATGGTCGATTCCTAGAGCTTTTCGTATTTCTTGAAATACTTTGGCAGAGAATTGCGGTCCTCTATCCGAGATTAAGATGTCAGGGAGTCCAAAGCGTTTGAATATTTCAGAGATATAGAGGTCTGCAGTTCCTAAGGCGTCGATCGTCTTATTGCAAGGAGTAAAAATTACCCCCTTCGTAAGGCCATGGTCCACCGTGACCAGAATGGAGTCATAACCGTCAGATATAGGAAGATCGGTGATAAAATCCAGTGTGACTTGTTGAAATGGCCGAGTAGCTTTTGATGGAATAGGGATTAATGCCGGTGAATTTGGGTGGGTATTGACTTTCATCTGTTGGCAAAGTGCACAACCTTCAACCCATTCTTTGACATGTCTATACATTCCAGGCCACCAATAATCACGTTTCAAAAGTGCTAGTGTTTTCAATCGTCCAGGGTGTCCTGAAGATAATGCTTCATGTATCTCCTTAATTAATCGAGTGCGCAACTCAATTCGATCAGGCACATAGATCTTGCCCAAGTAATAAACGATACCATGAGTGTATGTCCAGTCTTGTAGTTTGGATTTAATTGGTGGTGCCCTTTGCTTAGTGATAACTTCAATAAGGATGCGTCCAAAATCGTCGTTTGCCATGTATTTCCTTAATTCGCTGGCAAGATCATCATTGATTAGTCGAATAAATCGGTCATTCGGCAAAACCGTGACCGTAGTTTGTTCCTCATCATTTCCCATATGATCTGGGCGTCTGGATAATGCATCTGCTTCGAACATTTTTGTGCCAGGTATATGTTCAATACGAAGATCATATTCAGATAGTAATGATGACCACCGAGCTTGTCGAGGTGTTAAGCGTTGAGCAGTTCGATAGTAGGACAAGTTCTTGTGATCACAATGGACGATGATCGTGTGAGGAGAACCATGTAATAGATGGCGCCATACTGCAAGTCCCTTGATGATTGCAAGCAGTTCTCTGTCATAAATTTGATAATTCTGTTCCGTTGGTGTTAACGCATGGGATATAAATCCACACGGATGGAGTGCTCCAGTTTCATCAGCCTGTTTCAGTACCGCTCCAATTGCTTTATTGGAGGCATCGGTTTGAAGGATGAATGGTTTTGCAGGATTTGGCATTAACAATACTGGCATAGAGGCGAACCGTTGCTTTAGGGTGTCAAAGGCAAGTTGGCGCTCATTATTCCAGTCAAATGGTTCCGTTTTCTTGGTTAGATCTGTGAGTGATTTTGCGATTGCTGCAAAGTTTCCAATAAAACGTCTGTAAAAGTTTCCAAAACCTAGGAATGATCGGACTTGTTTAACCGTTGATGGTACTGGCCAATCAGCTATTCCTGCGAGTTTGATAGGATCCATTTGTATTTTTCCGGGTGAGATGATCATGCCCAAAAATTCAACTTCTTGAACAGCAAATTTACATTTTTCTAACTTCAGGAACAGATCGTTCTCTTCTAATCGATTGAGAACCCTTTTTGTTCGTTCTTCTAGTTCGTTCAAATTCTGAGAACATATCAAGATGTCGTCCATGTAGATAATGAGCCATCCTTCATTAATCATGTCTCTGAAGTATTCGTTCATCATAGTTTGGAATGTGGATGGCGAATTGCATAAACTGAAGAACATAACAGTTGGTTCGTATAATCCTCTGTTGGTAATGAAAGCAGCTTTCCATTCGTCCCCTTTCTTGATCCTGACGTTATTATATCCCCATCAGAGGTCTAATTTGGTGAAATATTGTGCACCAGCGAGTTTTGTAAGGAGGTCGGATACTAGGGGTAATGGGTATGCATTCTTGATTGTCCAATCGTTTAAATATCTATAATCTTGGCATGGCCGAAGCGCACCACTTTCCTTCTTTGAGACAAAGAAGAATGGCGATGCTTGAGGAGATTTCGACGGTTTGATGTAGCCTTTAGCTAGCTGTTCTTCAATCCATTCGTCCAGCGACGACTGTTCTTTGATTGATAACGGATAGATTTTGCTAACTTTAGGACTAAAACCGGTTTTCAAATCGATAGCGTGATCCCAAGTTCTGGAAGTTGGGAATCGTTCTGATGCCTTTTTCTCAAAGACTGAGTGCCATTTCCCATATTCTGATGGTAATTCCGTTTTTTGTTCATCCTTTTTCAACTGATGTTCTAACGCTTGAGATGCTGACGTCTTAACTCTGATCCAGTAATCGTCTTCTCCCCATTGTTGATTGTCCAATGCCATTTGCCAGATAGTTCCTTCATTCCATTGTTCATCGATGAGGTGTATCGTTTTATCTCTCCAATCAATAGTAGGATTGTTTTCTTCTAACCAAGGGATCCCCAAAATTAATCGTTGATCTCCTAATTTAGTGATTAGAAACCAGTTGCTGTATCGTTTTCCTCCAATCGAATATTGAATATGGACTCGATGTGTGATTATTCCATTAGTGTTAACCGTTCCATCTGCATTTCTGACTTTGATTGGTTTTCGTAGTTTTTCTTTTGATAACTTGGTGGTTACTTCTTCGTCAATAAAATTCCCTTCTGCTCCACAATCAATTAGAGCCGAAGTGTCAGCGGGTAAATCGGACATCTCCACAGAAATTGAAAGGCGCTTGTCATTATTCGATCTTACTATTACAGAATCAAGCGCTAACTGTGAATGTCCATTTGTTATGGAAGTGTCAACCGCTGTATGACGCTTCCGGGTTAAAAACCCTCGTTTTCGAGTTCATTGAGAAGACCTTCTCGTTCATTGGCCTTCATCCCAGCAAGGATCGCTCTGATGCTTGCCACTGGGTCATTTTTCTTTTCCTTGGGCGCATCTTCAGGGATAGATCTGATCCCCTTATTCTGAAACGATGAGGAGGCCCTGGAGGAGGCGTTTGACGTGGTATTTCGTTTGGGACAATTCCTTGAAACATGCCCCAGGTTTCCACATCTGAAACATTTTCCAGATTTCATATATTCCTCCTTTTGTTCATCTGTCAAACGTCCAGTGGGCATCGCATTTACTGATCGGATTGATCCACCCCTGTTATTGGTGTTTCGATTAAAATTAGAGCGGTTCCCTTGTCCTGGTTTTCGCCCAAGCGCTCGCATCATTTCCCAAGCGCCATGAAGCTGTTCTGCCTTCTCATATGCTTCTTTCATGGATAAAACATTTGCTTCAAGGATCTTTGTAGCGATACTTTCAGGGAGTCCTTTAACAAAGGCCTGGAGCTGCGCAGTTGTTCCTTTCAATCCTGAAGTACCGATCTCCATACGGAATTTTCTGATATATTCAGGGACTGAAACATCACCCCCTACTCTGAGATTGGCTAGATTGTTCAGCGCTCTGAGAGCACTATTGACTTCTCCCCAATCGGCTAGGAAACGCTTCTTGAATTCTGCCCAGTTCGTCCAAGTAAGGGTTCCTTCTTCCTCATCATCTAATTCATCCTTGATCAGGACTTTCCAATCGTCGAGTTCCTGCCCAAGACAGGCAAGAGTAAATCGAATCTGTTTCTGTGCTTTGCCTTTATAATTATCGTCATTTAAGACAAAGTAATCTTCAAGACTTCCAATGAAAGCCTTTGCTTCGGTTCGTTTTCCTGTAAAAACGCGCATAGGCTGCGGTTTGATATCTCCTTTAGAGGCAGGTGCTGCTACGTCGGATGCCATCTTTTCTGTTTCTTCTTTCGGATCTGTAGGTTCTCCTGTTTCGTCTTTCTTCTTCCCTGATTTTGGATCTCCAAATAGACTTTGTTCGATCTGTTTCTGTTCTAGGAAGTCTCTCCAAGGCTGTATCCCTTTGTCTTGAAGTGCGTATCTATCTTGTGGTGGTGCTCCAGAGAGACTGATGAATTCGTTCCACCAGGAGGATTCTGGTTCTTCAGTGGGTGGATAAAATAGAGAATAAAAGTCCTCTTCTAGATCTTTGTTGATCCACTCGATCCAAATGTTATCTGGGAAGACTTCCTTTCCGTTTCCTTCAATATAATCACCTTCAAAGAGGGATGCTGGTACTGGTTCGTTCTTCTTCTTAGTTCCTGAGCGGAAATACCACCCTGTTCCAGTAGTCGACGGAAAAACCTCTCGTCGATCTAAATAATACTTTCGTCTGAAATGGACAGAGCCGTTCGGTGGTCTGAGGTTTGAGGTTCTGGTATCAATGGTGTCTGGCTAGTGTAGAAACACTGAGCGGTTCTGGGAGTTCCAACTTGTGTTAGGATCGATGCTCTCAACGCAATTCGTTTTAAGTCAACAGTGGCAAGCAGAGTCTCGGTCTGCTCCCAGCCTACTGGACAGGTTCTGGACACTAAGTCAAACGATGACAAAGGTCAAATAAATGACGAGCTCAAAGAGATGAGAGCGAAGAGTTTTCGTTCAGAAGTTGAGAGAAGAATTCGATTAAGTTGGAACTGGAGTCTAGCTACTTTACAAGAAGGTTTATATACATAAAAGAACAAGAGAAATATAAAAGGAAACGTACAGCTAAATACCTAAGAAAGGAAATGTGAAGGTAAAGTAGCTAAAGGAGATGAGCGTCCATGAAACGCATAACGATGATTATATAATAAAGTAAGTCCGTCGACGAAAGGGAAAGAAATTGTAACAACATCTGGACTATCACATTTCACACAATCTGAAAAAGATAATAGGCACTTGCTTTAGACCATTCTTGAATCTCTTCAGTATGTTACATCTTCCCGTTCTTGATATTACTCTGGCTTCAACTATATCTTGTTGTCATGCAATTGTCAAAGCCATGAATTTGGGAAAGGCAGGAGGGTAATAGGCAAATGAGATAAACATAAAACTGAGACAGAGTGACATTTTCTTTTCTCCTTCTATGACAAACTACAACATTTTGCTTACATACTGTGTTTGGGCACTATTTCCTTTAGGTAGTTACCAATACATTTCTCTTCTCAGGTAGCTACAGCCTTATTTCCTTTTTGGTTCTATCATTCTCTGGATGAATATAAACCCTCCTGTATACTACAATTCTCCAGTATTGTTGCTTTGATCTTTGTCAAGTAGGCTGGGAGTGAACTGAGACTCTGCTTGCCACTGTTAACTTAGAATGAACTATGCTAGGGGCATCAATCTTAACACAGGCAAATGAATGGTGGTTGGTTTTAGGCTAATTTGAGTTGGCAGGTAGATAGTTTGGGTATGTGCAGGCAGTCAAATGGGCAGGGGCAAATGGGTGGGATGTAGTGGTGAGCAGCTGGTATGGGCAGTGGAGTTCTGTTACTTTTTGACATTAAATCAATCATATACTCACATGCAGCTGGCATTATCTGAAAAGTAACCTCCTGGTTCAGTTCCAGGCCTATCCTGGCCATGGTTGGTCTTGCTGGTCAGCCAAGTGGATCAGGGCTCCCTCAGAGTTATTAATGTTATCCTACCTGATTACAAGATTTGCATGGTTTGGTGCCACCAGGGGAAATTGACATCTCCTGCCATCATGACATACATATATTCACTCTGCAAAGTCAAAAAACATGAAAGCAATGGTTATATCTCAGAAAGGCTATTGTTTACAAATATTTGTATACCATCACTAGCATCAGATTTTACCCCTCTACAACTTTCATTAGTGGAGCATGTCATGAATTTGACTTTGGAATGGAAATTTGGGACTGTCACACAAAATTATTTGAAAGGGTTATATCTCAACAAGTTCTTTGTTTACAAATATTTGGACACCATCAGTGGCATCAGATTTACCTCCTCTACAACTTTTGTTAATAGAACATGTCATAAATATGACTTTTGTACCTCAGAGTGCTGTGGCTGTGCTATAAAAAGCGAAATTACAAAAGTATTTTGCCATTATCTCAATGAATATTGCATTTGTTTATATTTGGTTTTCATATTCTGGGACAAATAGACTCCCTCTATATTTTTTGTTAATGGGTCATGTGACAATTCTGCCTTTTCAAAAATGTGGGAAATGTGACATTATTGTGACATGTGACACATGAGAATGGTTGATACTTATTGTGGGAAAATGTAAAACTTATCTAATCAGTCCATATACAATCTTATCTACATTACCAATTACCAATCTAATTTACTTATGTAATCAATCTATATACATCATCTAGCCTACTACAATAGCTGACTAATCAATTTTCGAGGAGGGGGGATGGCAGAAATTGGGTGCTACTGGCTGTCCTTATATACCTGTCAGGAGTGCACAGACCATCTGGTACTGGTCATGTGACATGTGACACTGGTCACACATTATTTTTATCGGAGCATGCAATACAGTTGTTACATTACTAGTTTCTAATATATGTGACTCCAATAGAGTAGCAGTGCCTGTGACACATTACACAGGTCGAGTCCTAGGATTCCTACCCATTCCTACCCATTCCTAGTGGGTAGGAGTCCTAGGAATAGCACCCTCAATCCTACCACTGGGGTAGGAATGCACTGGAACTGCAGTGGGAAGCCATTAGGAATGCATTGGGAATGTTTCAGCCATTTTGGCTGGGATGCTCAAATTTTATTTTTACTAGGACTGACTGGGAATATTCCCAGTGGAGTCCTAGGATTCTGTGGAGTCCACTAGGATTCTGCGCGGAATACCTGGCCGAGCGCAAAGACCTCTCAAGCTCTTTACACTCCCCCACGTGTTCCTGGTGGACTCCCAGTGCAGTTCTGGGAATTCCCAGGAATTCCTGGGACTGGGGTGGGAGTGGAAATGTATATTGTCAGTCAAAATTATGAGGAATGGCCAGGACTGGCTGACCAGTCCTAGCCATTTCTCACAATTCCCGAGCTCTTTACTGTCCCCCCCCCCATTCCGATCGGAGTCCGATGGAGTCCAACAGAGTCTTATCGGACTCCGATAGGACTCTGATGAAAAAAACTCATTAATAGAATGGCAGTGAAATTCCTATTGCACTCTGATTTGACTCTGATCCCAGTCCAACCATTTCATAGGAGTCAAATTGGACGATATCGGACACAGTCCAATGGACTAGGAGCGGAGTCAAATTAGACTAATTGGAGTCTGATAGGAATATATCACATACATTAGAAAGTATTATAAGAAATGTACATAAATGTAACCCTTGGCCTTATTTACATTTTCTATTTATTTGGCAGTGCTACATTCAGTTAATGTGATGCCACATGTGTGTCATGGGCATGTCACTCATGTGACACATTGTCACAACCATTCACACAGCATGCCCACCACTCGCTCATCAGCCAATGCACCCGCTGCCGCCACTGCCACCACCTCGCCATTGTGAAAAGGTCACAAGAGGACAATATCAACCATCTCTGCTCAAGCCAGCCCTGAGCACAAGAGGAAGACAAAAGGGAGGAAGAAGAGGGATGACGACGCATCAGATGATCCCATTGACAAGGTGACGATGAGCAAACAAGGCAAGGGGAACAGGTATGGCCCCCCAATTATGCACCACTTGAATGATGTTTCAACAGGAAGACTTCAGCCGCTCGAGCAAAAGAGGATGCAGCAGCTGCCAACACCCCAAGGTATGCACCTCCTCCCCTCTCCCTCACTTTTCTGACTCAATCCACCACCCACACCGCATTTTTCCATTGCGCCACGCCCCACCAACAACCTCGCACACAAATGCATGCAAATGCGCCCACTTTATGCTCCATTACCCACCCTCACAACCACAACACCTGTGCCTGCCACCCTTTTACCCACTGTCAGAGAACATCTAAAACCATCAGTGGTTGTATTTGTTCTTCTTACGAGTACTGACCAGGTTCTCCCCTCCCCATCCTCACTGTTTCCCCTCGACGACTTACTCACCATCGAAAACTCACCTGCACCCTCCTCAACACTCGCATTGTCAATGCCTACCCTGGCTCTTGTCAACTCACCACCACTCAACTACACCACCTATGACCCATCCCCACCTTCAATGACTCACCCTCAATGCCCCACCATCAAAAACTCACCTGCGCACTCCTCAACACACTCGCATCGTCAACGCCTACCCCGTGCTCTTGTCAACTCACTGCCACTCAACTACACCACCCTAAACCCATGCCCACCTTCAATGACTCACCCTCAATGCCCATGCCCACCCTGCACCATTGTCAACCAATGCCCACCCACTAACTCATCCACACCCACCTCGTGCCCTTGTCGACCCACGCCCACCCTTGGTAACACATTCACACCACTCACACCTGCCCCGCACCCTTGTCCACCCACCTTGCGCCCTTGTCGACCCATGCCCACCCTTGGTAACTCATTTGCACTGCTCACGCCCCACACCCTTGTCCACCCACGTCCACCATTGTAAACCCACCCCCCTCATCCATATTTCATTCACACCAACTACACCTACAACCCATCCCCGCCTTCAACGACTTGCCCACAATGCCCAAGCCCACCCTGCACCATTGTCAACCAACGCCCACCCCCGGTAACTCATCCACACCCACCTCGTGCCCTTGCTGACCCACACCCACCATTGGTAACACATTCGCACTGCCCATGCCTGCCCCACACCCTTGTCCACCCACGCCCACTGTCATAAACCCACCCCCCTCATCCATATTTCATTCACACCACCTGCACCCACTGCACACCCCTCATTGACACATCCCCACCTTCGACGACTCACCCACACTGCCCATGCCCACTCCACACCCTTGTTGACCCATCCCCATCCTCATCCACACCACCCACACCCACCCCACACCCTTATCCACCCATCCCCACCCTCAGTGATTCATCCTCGCCACCCATGTCCATGCCACACCCTTGTTAACTTATCTACATCTCTATATGTATTTAATATACCTGTAATATACTTGTATATGTTCACCAACCTACCTTGACAACTCATAGTTCTGAAGAAATTCTTGAAGCCAGTGGTTTACCTATTGCCCCTCCAGCACGTCCACGCTCAGGCCACCTACTGTTACAAAGCAAGCCCAAGCAACAAGTCACACGTGCTCGTAGGGATTCTGTGATTGAATCAGATGATTCAGGGAGTGAATATGAACAGGAGGAAAGGACCACCAGTGAGGATGAGATTGATGAGGAGGATAGTACAGATAAATCAGTGGAGGTGAGTTATGATAATACAAACTTTATTACCTGGATCTTAGTTTTACAATAACAGGATCTTGACAAGAATGAAAGAGAAGGCATTGATAATGTTGGGGATGTGGAGAAAACAAATCAGAGCAGTGAGAATAAGTTAGGAAAAGGGAAGGAGAAAGAGGTGTGTTGCAATTTGTCACATTTGGACTAGCTGCTAAACAAAAATAGAGCCTTGGAGCTGTTGATGAGTTAGAGGAGGAGGCATTAGAATATATTGATGAAACAGAACAACAGGTAGGGTCAATCTTGCCCTGTACTTGATTGAGGGCTAATATTTGACTCATAACCAGACACTGGAGAACAATGATAATATTCCTGGAAATGTGTTTAATGACCATGGTGATGGAAGTTTCACATTTATTCTACCTGGACTGATAACAAAGTTATAGATATCCACATGGGTAGTCCTCCCCCACATGGATCTTCATCTACTACCAAGGGGATTTTGCGTGGGAGAGCTGAAGGAAATGTTTTCAACTTGGCTGATGCAGAGAAAGTAACAGAGAGGAGATTGGGCCATTGGTTGGGAAAGTGAAAGTTTATCAGCTTGGGGAGAGCCCATCATCCACCAAGCCTAAGATGGTCATCAAAATTGAAGCTAATAAGACCATGACTCCTGTCCTTACAGACCTGGCTGACAGATACTCCCCTGTCAAGAGTGAGTTGACCATTTTTCTCCAAGTAAATCTGACAATATTCCAGACAACAACCAGAGGATTTATGTCTTTGAAGAAGGCAACTGGAGCCTGAAAGGAAGGTACCAGAAGGCTATCCAGATTAATGACTCAGCTGCCTGGTCCAATGACAATGGGGAATATTCCCTTGTCATAGCTCTAGTAAAGTTTCTGATTGATCTTTATTTTGGCCATACTGAAAAACCTGTAGGAGGATGACAATCCATCAAATGTTTTACATTCCCACACTCCTAGTGTTGCTGTGGGTCCTGTAAGTCAGGCCATGACACAATCTGGGACCTTTTCAAGGAGAGAGATAGCAACACTGCTTGGAATCCCTGGTCATCTGTTAAGGGATCCTGATGTTTCATCTGAGCATGATGGTGTGAGGGTTGCTTACTTGAAATACCAAACCATCATCAGGGCCTTCTCAACTCTTACAAACTTGGTTCAAGCTGGGCAGTGGAAAGGTAGGAAACCTGCAGGTCAAGATATTATTGACATGGTGGTTTCTAAATCCATGTGGTACTCACACTACAAGAAGTTGTTTCCTAAGGTCTCCAACTACCCTGATATGCAAAAATGGTTGCAGAATGATCTGGACTCTCCTACTGATTCTGAAGTTTGGGGGGGGGGAGGGGGTATCATATCAATTTCATGACTTAGCACAGTGGTATGAGGATAGGGATGGAAAAGGCAAGAATAATAAAGGAAAAAAGGGGAAGGAGGCAAAGGATGGAAAGAAGGGAAAGAAGGGAAAGAAGGATGATGCTAAAGAAGAAGAAGTCAAAGGAAAGAAATCCAAGAAGAAGAAAAATTAGTAAGGCTTGAAATGTATTATCATCTGAACTTGTTTTGAAATATGCAGTTTGTTTTTCATGCCCATTTTCAGGATTGTGTACTTGACACAGACTTGGTTGGGAGCATTTGTTTTGCTTGCATGTATACCAAGTGTTAAGATCAATGCTCTCAACACAGTTTGTTCTAAGTCAACAGTGGCAAGCAGAGTCTCGGTCTGCTCCCAGCCTACTGGACAAGTAATGGACACTAAGTCAAATGATGACAAAGGTCAAAGCAAACGACGAGCTCAAAGAGATGAGAGCGAGGAGTTTCATTCAGAGGTTGAGAGAATAATTCGATTAAGTTGGAACTAAAGAAAAGAAGCTTACATGGGAGTCTTTATATACTAGAAGTACAAGGAAAATATAAAAGGAATTGTACAGCTAATTGCCTAAGAAAGGAAATGTGAAGGTCAATAGCTAAAAGGAAATGAGCGTCCAAGAAACGCATAGCAATGATTATGTAATTGTAAAAGTCCATCAACGAAAGGGAAAGAAAATTGTAACATTACCCCCTTCGTATGCAAGAAGTCACCGACTTCTTATCCTGTCCCCCAGCCATGGTTTCCACCATTTGTCCATCCATGATCCCTTCGCGACTTCAACCATTCGGTGATAGTATTGATATCATGGTTAGCGGTCTCAAAACTGCCATTGCAAAGTCCTTGTGATATAGTCAAGTTGGACCGTTTGTTCAAGGATTGCATCGTGCTCTTCATCTGTGATGGTACGAGGGTCGGTGGTGAGGGCGGTGTTGAGCATGGCATTGAGAGGTCCGGCGAAGAGCTGATAGTCGATGATGAAGGTGGCAAGGGCTTCCTGAGCCCGAAGAAGAGTGGCATTAGGGGTCCAGGTGAGAGGTAGTGCTGGCGGAGTGGGTAGGGGTGCTTCTTCCTCAATAAGGAAGTCCACAAGCTCATCCAGATGATGATGAAGGTTGGCAACAGTAGAGGGAGGGGAGGCGGGCCAATTTGGGAAGAGATATTCATCTATAGTGGTGGTGGTGGTAATGAAGACCTCAATGGGGAGGTCATGGGTGGTGGCGAGGAACGGGGAGGCAGCAGCAAAAGAAGGGTCATAACAATGGCCACAGGCTGTGACCAGAAGCGCAAAAGCAAAAGCAATGAGGTAGGCAATGACGACAACGGTGGACATGCTGTATCAATAAGATGAGGAAAATGAGACCATTAAGTGTGGTTTAAATATCCCAAATTTCATTGTCGGAGTCCAATGCTAAGATCTCTTCGATCTCAGGTTCTCTGGTTCTGAGAAAGTTCTCATGAGAGTTCCTTGCCGCTTCTTCTTGTTCTGATTGGGTTCCTGCATCATCAGGGTGTTGAATACGAATTTGATCAGGGTGTTCATGCTGTGTGACATGTATTTCTGGGTTGTCCATGCTGTCCTGTATTGCTCGGTTCAGGAGAGCGTAATATCGTTCGGTTGCAAGTGTTATTTCTGTTTGCGCTTGTGTGCAGTTAAAATTTTCACTTCCCCTTATATTCATTTGCCGTTCATATTGCCATTGTTCCGTGGAGATGTCTCGACCTAGCTGAATAATCCATTGTAAAACTTCTGATAATTCAGGGAAGGTTCGTCGTAACCAAAACCTGTGATAAATGTTATCATATTGAAAACAGGGATGGACTGATGCTGGAAGATAATGTGATTTGGCTTCCTGAAACGTAGGTAACTCTCCTAGATCAAAGGAGAGGTGATGATACTGAGGAAGATACTTTGATAAAGCATTATATGGAATCTCTGTGTGTCCTTGCAGATGGGTTTGTTTATGAGGAGGTAATCGTGATACTTTGGGTGGTTTTGACATCATTGGAACGTATTTCAGTTTTTGATATATAGAGAGCATTCGTTTGGAGGGGTGCTTAAAAGCAGGGACAAACATCTGCGTAACTGAGTATCTGGTTTTGACAGTAGGGGTGTATCGTCCAACAGTTCTGCAGAATCTTTTGACATAACGAATGTTATGTTTTAATTGGAGGTTGGTGCGATAGTAAGTCATTGCCTTAATTGTTTCAGAGGTTTCTTCTGCTTTTATACTCAACCAGGATGTCTGCAGCATTGCCTAGATGTCGTTCCGGTTTCCAAGTGTTATCATTTGCTCCATAGCCTTTCCATTTGACTAAGTATTGATAACCAGCTCTGCGTTTTCGATGTCCAAGGATAGCCTCAATCTCAAACTCTTCTTGTCCATTAACCATATCGGGAGGTGGCATTGTAAAATTCGGTCCATGCATTGAAGTTTCCTTATATGGAGTAAGGAGTGATGCATGAAACACAGGGTGAATGCGCCATTGTTTTGGTAATTTCAGTTTATAAGTAACTGGTCCCATGACTTGTTCAACCTGGAAGGGTCCTTCTCGTTTTGGTGCTAGCTTTCTTGATTGATACGGAATATGGAGATTCTTGTTTTTGAGCCAGACTTTGTCACCTTTTTCGAATTTGATTGACTTGTCTCTATATCTATGAGCGACTGTTTGTCTAGCAAGTTCATGAGCAGCTAGAGCTTCTTCTCTAGCTTTTTGAAGCATCTGAAGGTGTTCTTCTGCTGCTGTAGGGATAGCGATTGGATCTGATCCATACATAAGTTGGAATGGTGATGTCTTTATTGTGTCATGATATCGGTTATTGTGTGCGAATTCAGCAATGGGTAATAATGGTTTCCATTTATGCGGTTCATTTGCGCAGAACATTCGAAGATAAATTTCGAGTTCTTGATTTACATGTTCAGTTTCTCCATCTGTCTGAGGATGATAGGCTGTGCTCATCCTGTGGTCAATTCCTAGAGCTTTTCATATTTCTTGAAATACTTTAGTGGAGAATTGTGGTCCTCTATCAGAGATTAGGATGTCAGGGAGTCCAAAGCATTTAAATATTTCAGAGATATAAAGGTCTGCAGTTCCTAGAGTGTCGATCGTCTTGTTGCAAGGGGTGAAAATTACCCCCTTCATAAGGCCATGGTCCACCGTGACCAATATGGAGTCAAAGCCATCAGAAATAGGAAGATCAGTGATGAAATCGAGTGTGACCTGCTGAAATGGACGTGTAGCTTTTGATGGAATAGGGATTAATGCCGGTGAATTCGGGTGAGTATTGACTTTCATCTGTTGGCAGAGTGCGCAACCTTCAACCCATTCTTTGACATGTCTATACATTCCAGGCCACCAGTAATCACGCTTCAAAAGCGCTAGCGTCTTCAATCGTCCAGGATGTCTGGAAGATAATGCTTCATGTATTTCCTTGATTAACTGAGTGCGCAACTCAATTTGATCAGGAACATAGATCTTGCCTAGGTAATAAACAATGCCATGAGTATATGTCCAGTCCTGCAGTTTCGATTTAATTGGTGCCGCCCTTTGTTTAGTGATAACTTCAATAAGGATACGTCCAAAATCATCATTTGCCATATATTTTTTTAATTCGCTGGCAAGATCATCATTGATTAGTCAAATAAATCGGTCATTTGGCAGAACTGTGACAGTAGTTTGTTCTTCATCATTGCCCATGTGATCTGGTCGTCTGGATAATGCATCTGCTTCGAACATCTTTGTTCCAGGTACATGTTCAATATGAAGATCAAATTCAGATAACAATGATGACCACCGAGCTTGTCGAGGTGTTAAACATTGAGCGGTTCAGTAATAGGACAAGTTTTTGTGATCACAATGGACAATAATTGTGGGAGGGGAACCATGTAATAGATGGTGCCAAACTGCAAGTCCTTTGATGATTGCAAGCAATTCTCTGTCATAGATCTGGTAATTCTGCTCCGTTGGCGTTAACGTGTGGGATATAAATCTGCATGGATGGAGTGCTCCTGATTCATCAGCTTGTTTCAGTACCGCTCCAATTGCTTTGTTAGAGGCGTCGGTTTGAAGGATGAATGGTTTTACAGGATTTGGCATTAACAAAACTGGCATAGAGGCAAACCGTTGTTTTAGAGTATCAAATGCAATTTGTTGTTCATTATTCCAGTCGAATGGTTCCGCTTTCTTGGTTAAATCTGTGAGTGGTTTTGCAATTGCTGCAAAATTCCCAATAAATTGTCGGTAAAAGTTTCCAAAGCCTAGGAATGATTGGACTTGTTTAACTGTAGATGGTACTGGCCAATTGGCTATTCCTGCAAGTTTGATAGGATCCATTTGTATTTTTCCTGGCGAGATTATCATGCCCAGAAATTCAACTTCTTGAACAGCGAATTTACATTTTTCTAATTTCAGGAACAGATCATTCTCCTTCAATCAATCGAGAACCCTTTTTGTTCGTTCTTCTAGTTCATTCAAATTCTGAGAACATATCAGGATATCATCCATATAGATGATGAGCCATCCTTCATTAATCATGTCTCTGAAGTATTCGTTCATCATAGTTTGGAATGTAGATGGCGAATTGCATAGGCCAAAGAACATAACAGTTGGTTTGTATAATCCTCTGTTGGTAATGAAAGCAGCTTTCCATTCGTCTCCCTTCTTGATCCTGACGTTATTATACCCCCATCGGAGGTCCAATTTAGTGAAATATTGTGCACCAGCAAGTTTTGTAAGGAGATCGGATACTAGGGGTAATGGGTATGTGTTCTTGATTGTCCAATCATTTAAATATCTATAATCTTGGCATGGCCGAAGCGCACCACTTTCCTTCTTTGAGACAAAGAAAAACGGCGATGCTTGAGGAGACTTCGACGGTTTAATGTATCCTTTAGCTAGCTGTTCTTCAATCCATTTGTCCAGTGATGACTGTTCTTTGATTGATAATGGATAAATCTTGCTAACTTTAGGACTAAAACTGGTTTTCAAATCGATAGCATGATCCCAAGTTCTGGAAGTTGGGAATCATTCCGATGCCTTTTTCTCAAAGACTGAGTGCCATTTCCCATACTCTGATGGTAATTCCGTTTTTAGTTTATCCTTTTTTAACTGATGTTCTAATGCTTGAGACACTGATGTCTTGACTCTGATCCAGTAATCGTCTTCTCCCCATTGTTGATTGTCCAATGCCATTTGCCAGATAGTTCCTTCATTCCATTGTTCATCGATGAGGTGTATCGTTTTATCCCTCCAGTTGATAGTAGGATTGTTTTCTTCTAACCAAGGGATTCCCAAAATTAACTGTTGATCTCCCAATCTGGTGATTAGAAACCAGTTGTTGTATTGTTTTCCTCCAATTGAATATTGAATGTGGACTCGATGTGTGATCATTCCATTAGTGTTAACTGTTCCATCTGCGTTTCTGACTCTGATTGGTTTTCGCAATTTTTCTTTTGGTAACTTAGTGGTTACTGTTACAATTTCTTTCCCTTTCGTCGACGGACTTACTTTATTATGTAATCATCGTTATGCGTTTCATGGACGCTCATCTCCTTTAGCTACTTTACCTTCATATTTCCTTTCTTAGGTATTTAGCTGTACGTTTCCTTTTATATTTCTCTTGTTCTTTTACATATATAAACCCTCTTGTAAAGTAGTTAGACCCCAGTTCCAACTTAATCGAATTCTTCTCTCAACTTCTGAACGAAAACTCCTCGCTCTCATCTCTTTGAGCTCGTCGTTTATTTGACCTTTGTCATCATTTGACTTAGTGTCCAGAACCTGTCCAGTAGGCTGGGAGCAGACCGAAACTCTGCTTGCCACTGTTGACTTAGAACGAATTGCGTTGAGAGCATCGATCTTAACACAAGTTGGAACTCACAGAACCGCTCAGTGTTTCTACACTAGCCAGACACCATTGATACCAGAACCTCGAACCTCAGACCCCCGAACGGCTCTGCCCGTTTCAGACGAAAGTATTATCTAGATCGACGAGAAGTTTTTCCGTCAACTACAGGAACAGGGTGGTTTTTTCGCTCAGGAACTAAAAAGAAGAACGAACCAGTACCAGCATCCCTCTTTGAAGGTGATTATATTGAAGGAAACGGAAAGGAAGTCTTCCCAGATAACGTTTGGATCGAGTGGATCAACAAAGATCTAGAAGAGGACTTTTATTCTCTATTTTATCCACCCACTGAAGAACCAGAATCCTCCTGGTGGAACGAATTCATCAGTCTCTCTGGAGCACCACCACAGGATAGATACGCACTTCAAGACAAAGGGATACAGCCTTGGAGAGACTTCCTAGAACAGAAACAGATCGAACAAAGTCTATTTGGAGATCCAGAATCAGGGAAGAAGAAAGACAAAACAGGAGAACCTACAGATCCGAAAGAAGAAACAGAAAAGATGGCATCCGACGTAGCAGCACCTGCCTCTAAAGGAGATATCAAACCGCAGCCTATGCGCGTTTTTACAGGAAAACGAACCGAAGCGAAGGCTTTCATTGGAAGTCTTGAAGATTACTTTGTTTTGAATGATGATAACTATAAAAACAAAGCACAAAAGCAGATTCGATTTACTCTTGCCTGTCTTGGGCAGGAACTCGATGATTGGAAAGTCCTGATCAAGGATGAATTGGACGATGAAGAAGAAACAACCCTTACTTGGACGAATTGGGCAGAATTCAAGAAACGTTTCTTAGCCGATTGGGGTGAAGTTAATAGCGCTCTCAGAGCGCTGAACAATTTAGCCAATCTCAGAGTAGGGGGCGACGTTTCAGTCCCTGAATATATCAGAAAATTTCGCATGGAAATCGGTACTTCAGGATTGAAAGGAACTACTGCGCAGCTCCAGGCCTTTGTCAAAGGACTTCCCGAAAGTATTGCTACAAAGATACTTGAAGCAAACGTTCTGTCCATGAAAGAAGCGTATGAAAAGGCAGAACAGCTTCATGGCGCTTGGGAAATGATGCGAGTGCTTGGAAGAAAACCAGGACAAGGGAATCGCTCCAATTTTAACCGAAACACCAACAATAGGGGCGGATCAACCCGATCAGTAAATGCGATGCCCACTGGACGTTTGACAGATGAACAAAAGGAGGAATACATGAAATCTGGAAAATGTTTCAGATGTGGAAACCAGGGGCATGTTTCAAGGAATTGTCCCAAACGAAACACCACGTCAAACGCCTCCTTCAGGGCCTCCTCATTGTTTCAGAATAAGGGGATCAGATCTATCCCTGAAGATACGCCCAAGGAAAAAAAAGACGACCCAGTTGCAAGCATCAGAGCAATACTTGCTGGAATGAAGGCCGATGAACGAGAAGGTCTTCTCAATGAACTCGAAAACGAGGGTTTTTAACCCAGAAGCGTCATACAGCGGTTGACACTTCCATAACAAATGGACATTCACAGTTAGCGCTTGATTCTGTAATAGTAAGATCGAATAATGACAAGCGCCTTTCAATTTCTGTGGAGACGTCCGATTTACCCGCTGACACTTCGGCTCTAATTGATTGTGGAGCAGAAGGGAATTTTATTGACGAAGAAGTAACCACCAAGTTATCAAAAGAAAAACTACGAAAACCAATCAAAGTCAGAAATGCAGATGGAACGGTTAACACTAATGGAATAATCACACATCGAGTCCATATTCAATATTCGATTGGAGGAAAACGATACAGCAACTGGTTTCTAATCACTAAATTAGGAGATCAACGATTAATTTTGGGGATCCCTTGGTTAGAAGAAAACAATCCTACTATTGATTGGAGAGATAAAACGATACACCTCATCGATGAACAACGGAATGAAGGAACTATCTGGCAAATGGCATTGGACAATCAACAATGGGGAGAAGACGATTACTGGATCAGAGTTAAAACATCAGCATCTCAAGCGTTAGAACATCAGTTGAAAAAGGATGAACCAAAAACGGAACTACCATCAGAATATGGGAAATGGCGCTCAGTCTTTGAGAAAAAGGCATCAGAACGATTCCCAACTTCCAGAACTTGGGATCACGCTATCGATTTGAAAACCGGTTTTAGTCCTAAAGTTAGCAAGATCTATCCGTTATCAATCAAAGAACAGTCGTCGCTGGACGAATGGATTGAAGAACAGCTAGCTAAAGGCTACATCAAACCGTCGAAATCTCCTCAAGCATCGCCATTCTTCTTTGTCTCAAAAAAGGAAAGTGGTGCGCTTTGGCCGTGCCAAGATTATAGATATTTGAACGATTGGACAATCAAGAATGCATACCCATTACCCCTAGTATCTGACCTTCTTACAAAACTCGCTGGTGCACAATATTTCACCAAATTAGACCTCCAATGGGGATATAATAACGTCAGGATCAAGAAAGGGGACGAATGGAAAGCTGCTTTCATTACCAACAGAGGATTATACGAACCAACTGTTATGTTCTTTGGCTTATGCAATTCGCCATCTACATTCCAAACTATGATGAACGAATACTTCAGAGACATGATTAATGAAGGATGGCTCATTATCTACATGGACAACATCTTAATATGTCCTCAGAATTTGAACGAACTAGAAGAACGAACAAAAAGGGTTCTCAATCGATTAGAAGAGAACGATCTGTTCCTGAAATTAGAAAAATGTAAATTCGCTGTTCAAGAAGTTGAATTTCTGGGCATGATCATTTCACCTGGAAAAATACAAATGGATCCTATCAAACTCGCAGGAATAGCTGATTGGCCAGTACCATCAACGGTTAAACAAGTTCGATCATTCCTAGGTTTTGGAAACTTTTACAGACGTTTTATTGGGAACTTTGCAGCAATTGCAAAACCACTCACAGATCTAACCAAGAAAACGGAACCATTTGACTGGAATAATGAGCGCCAACTTGCCTTTGACACCCTAAAGCAACGGTTCGCCTCTATGCCAGTATTGTTAATGCCAAATCCTGCAAAACCGTTCATCCTTCAAACCGACGCCTCCAATAAAGCAATTGGAGCGGTACTGAAACAGGCTGATGAATCTGGAGCACTCCATCCATGTGGATTTATATCCCATGCGTTAACACCAACGGAGCAGAATTATCAAATTTACGACAGAGAACTGCTTGCAATCATCAAGGGACTTGCAGTATGGCGCCATCTATTACATGGTTCTCCTCACACGATCATCGTCCATTGTGATCACAAGAACTTGTCTTACTACCAAACTGCTCAACGCTTAACACCTCGACAAGCTCGGTGGTCATCATTGCTATCTGAATATGACCTTCGTATTGAACATATACCCGGCACAAAAATGTTCGAAGCAGACGCATTATCCAGACGACCAGATCATATGGGAAATGATGAGGAACAAACTACTGTCACGGTTTTGCCGAATGACTGATTTATTCGACTAATCAATGATGATCTTGCCAGTGAATTAAAGAAATACATGGCAAACGACGATTTTGGACGCATCCTTATTGAAGTTATCACTAAGCAAAGAGCACCACCAATTAAATCCAAACTACAAGACTGGACATACACTCATGGTATCGTTTATTACTTGGGCAGGATTTATGTGCCTGATCGAATTGAGTTGCGCACTCGATTAATTAAGGAGATACATGAAGCATTATCTTCAGGACACCCTGGACGATTGAAAACACTAGCACTTTTGAAGCGTGATTATTGGTGGCCTGGAATGTATAGACATGTCAAAGAATGGGTTGAAGGTTGCGCACTTTGCCAGCAAATGAAAGTCAATACTCACCCAAATTCACCGGCATTAATCCCTATCCCATCAAAAGCTACACGCCCATTTCAGCAGGTCACACTCGATTTCATCACTGATCTTCCTGTTTCCGAAGGCTTTGACTCCATATTGGTCACAGTGGACCATGGCCTTACGAAGGGGGTAATTTTCACCCCTTGCAACAAGACAATCGACGCTTTAGGAACAGCCGATCTCTATATTTCTGAAATCTTCAAGCGCTTTGGACTCCCAGATGTCTTAATCTCTGATAGAGGACCACAATTCTCTGCTAAAGTATTCCAAGAAATACGAAAAGCATTAGGAATTGATCACAGGATGAGCACTGCTTATCATCCTCAAACAGATGGCGAAACTGAACGCGTCAATCAAGAACTTGAGATCTATCTTCGGATGTTTTGTACCAATGAACCCCACAAATGGAAACCACTCTTGCCTATCGCCGAATTTGCACACAATAATCGTTATCATGATACAATAAAAACATCTCCATTCCAACTTATGTATGGAACAGATCCGATCGCTATCCCTACAGCAGCGCTCAAAATGACTGCTCCAGCAGCAGAAGAACGCCTCCAGATGCTTCGAAAAGCCAGAGAAGAAGCTCTAGCTGCTCATGAACTTGCTAGACAAATGGTCGCTCATAGATACAGAGACAAGTCAATCAGATTCGAAAAGGGTGACAAAGTCTGGCTTGAAAACAAGAATCTCCACATTCCGTATCAATCAAGAAAGCTAGCACCAAAACGAGAAGGACCCTTCCAGGTTGAACAAGTCATGGGGCCAGTTACCTATAGATTGAAATTACCGAAACAATGGCGCATCCATCCTGTGTTTCATGCTTCGCTCCTCACTCCATATAAGGAAACCTCAATGCATGGCCCGAATTTCACTATGCCACCTCCTGATATGATTAACGGACAAGAAGAGTTTGAGATTGAAGCTATCCTTGGACACCGGAAACGCGGAGCCGGTTATCAATATTTAGTCAAATGGAAAGGCTATGGAGCAAATGATAACACCTGGGAACCAGAACGACATCTAGGCAATGCTGCGGATATTCTGGTAGAGTATAAAAGCAGAAGAAACCTCTGAAACAGTTAAACACAATGACTTATTATCGCACCAACCTCCAATTAAAGCATAATATCCGTTATGTCAAAAGATTCTGCAGAACTGTTGGACGATACACTCCTACTGTCAAAACCAGATACTCTGTCATACAGATGTTCGTTCCTGCCTTTAAACATCCTTCCAAACGAACGCTCTCTATATATCAAAAACTGAAATATGTTCCAATGATGTCAAAACCGCCCAAAGTATCGCGACTACCTCCTCACAAACGAACGCATCCACAAGGACATACAGAAATCCCATATAATGTTTTACCAAAGTATCTTCCCCAGTATCATCGTCTCTCTTTTGATCTAGGAGAATTACCCACATTTCAGGAAGCCGAATCACATTACCTCCCAGCATCAGTTCACCCTTGTTTTCAATATGACAACGTCTATCACAGGGTTTGGTTACGACGAACCTTCCCCGAATTATCAGAAGCCTTGCAAAGGATTATCCAGCTTGGCAGAGACATCTCCGCGGAACAATGGCAATATGAACGACGAATGAACATAAGGGGAAGTGAAAATTTTAACCGCACACGAGCGCAAATGGAAATAGCACTTGCAACCGAACGATACTACAATCTTCTAAACCAGGCCATACAGGCTAGCATGAACAACCCAGAAATACATGTTACACGACATGCGCACCCTGAACAAATTCGTATTCCGCGCCCTGACGACACAAGACCCCGATCAGAACAAGAAGAAGCGGCCAGACACTCTTGTGAGAATTTTCTCAGAACCAGGGAACCTGAGATCGAAGAGATCCTAGCTTTGGACTCCGACGACGAGATTTGGGATATTTAAACCGTGCTCAATGGTCTTATCCCTCTCATCCTACCGATACAACATGTCTGTCATCGTCGTCATCGCCTACCTCGTCGCCTTCGCCTTCGCCCTCTTGGTCACAGCTTGTGGCCACTGTTACGATTCGTCTCTCATCGCTGCCTCCCCTTTCCTTGCCACTGCCCACGACCTCCCCATTGAGGTCTTCGTCACCACCACCACCACCATCGATGAATATCTTTTCCCGGATTGGCCTGCCTCCCCTTCCTCCACCGCTGCTGACCTTCACCAGCATCCGGACGAGCTCGCTGACTTCCTTATTGAGGAAGAAGCACCCTTACCAGCTCCGCCAGCACCACCTGTTACCCGGACTCCTAACGCCACTCTCCTTTGGGCTCAGGAAGCCCTTGCCACCTTCATCGTCGACTATCAACTCTTCGCCGGACCTCTGGATGCCATGCTAAACACCGCCCTCACCACCGATCCTCACACTGTCACGGATGAAGAGCGCGACGCAATCCTCGAGCAAACAATCCAGCTAGATTATATCACGAGGACGCTGCAATGGCGGTTTGAAACCGCTAACCATGATGTCAACACCATTGCCGAATGGTTGAAGTCGCGAAGGGACCATGGATGGACAAATGGGGGAAACCATGGTTGGGGAACAGGTTAAGAAGTCGGTGACTTCTTGCATACGAAGGGGGTAATGTTACAATTTCTTTCCCTTTCGTCGACAGACTTACTTTATTATGTAATCATCGTTATGCGTTTCATGGACGCTCATCTCCTTTAGCTACTTTACCTTCATATTTCCTTTCTTAGGTATTTAGCTGTACGTTTCCTTTTATATTTCTCTTGTTCTTTTACATATATAAACCCTCTTGTAAAGTAGTTAGACCCCAGTTCCAACTTAATCGAATTCTTCTCTCAACTTCTGAACGAAAACTCCTTGCTCTCATCTCTTTGAGCTCGTCGTTTATTTGACCTTTGTCATCATTTGACTTAGTGTCCAGAACCTGTCCAGTAGGCTGGGAGCAGACCGAAACTCTGCTTGCCACTGTTGACTTAGAACGAATTGCGTTGAGAGCATCGATCTTAACAGTTACTCCTTCATTGATAAAATTCCCTTCTGCTCCACAATCGATTAAAGCCGAAGTTTCAGTGGGTAAATTGGATGCTTCCACAGAAATTGAAAGGCGCTTGTCATTATTCAATCTTACTATTACAGAATCAAGCGCTAACTGTGAATGTCCATTTGTTATGGAAGTGCCAACCGCTGTGTGATGCTTCCGGGTTAAAAACCCTCATTCTCGAGTTCATTGAGAAGACCTTCTTGTTCATCAGCCTTCATTCTGGCAAGGATCGCTCTGATGCTTGTAACTGGATCATCTTTCTTTTCCTTGGGCGCATCCTCAGGGATAGATCTGATCCCCTTATTCTGAAACCATGAGGAGGCCCTGAAGGAGGCGTTTGACATGGTGTTTCATTTGGGACAATTCCTTGAAACATGCCCCTGGTTTCCACATCTGAAACACTTTCCAGATTTCATGTATTCCTCCTTCTGTTCATCTGTCAAACGTCCGGTGGGCATCGCATTTACTGATCGGGTTGATCCGCCCCTATTATTGGTGTTTCGATTAAAATTGGAGTGATTCCCTTGTCCTGGTTTTTGCCCAAGTGCTCGCATCATTTCCCAAGCGCCATGAAGCTGTTCTGCTTTCTCATATGCTTCTTTCATGGATAGAACGTTTGCTTCTAAGATCTTTGTAGCGATACTTTCAGGGAGCCCTTTGACAAAAGCCTGGAGCTGTGCAGTTGTTCCTTTCAAACCTGAGGTACTGATCTCCATGCAGAATTTTCTGATATATTCAGGGACTGAAACATCGCCCCCTACTCTGAGATTGGCTAGATTGTTCAGTGCCCTGAGAGCACTATTAACTTCTCCCCAATCAGCTAAAAAACACTTCTTGAACTCAGCCCAGTTTGTCCAAGTAAGAGTAGTTTCTTCTTCATTGTCTAATTTGTTTTTAATCAGGACTTTCCAATCATCAAGTTCTTGTCCAAGACAAGCAAGAGTGAATCGAATCTGTTTCTGTGCTTTGTTCTTGTAATTATCATCATTCAAGACAAAGTAATCTTCAAGACTTCCAATGAAAGCCTTTGCTTTGGTTCGTTTTCCTGTAAACACACGCATAGGCTGTGGCTTGATATCTCCTTTAGAGGCAGGTGCTGCTGCGTCAGATGCCATCTTTTCTGTTTCTCCTTTCGGGTCTGTAGGTTCTCCTGTTTCGTCTTTCTTCTTCCCTGTTTCTGGATCTCCAAATAGCTTTGCTTCGATCTGTTTCTGTTCTTGGAATTCTATCCAAGGCTGTAGTTCTCCTTCCCTAAGTGCATATCAATCTCGTTCTGCTATATCAGCAAGATTGAGATATCCATTCCACCAAGAGAGTTCTGATTCGTTTGTAGGTGGTTTGAACAAAGAATGAAGTTCTTCTTCGTGTTCTTCGTTTATCCAATTAATCCAAATGTTGTCTGGGAAGGCATCTTCTAGTCCCTCAGTGTAATCACCTTCAAAGAGGGATTCTGGTACTGGTTCGTTCTTTTTCTTAGTTCTTGAGTGGAAAAACCACCCTGTTCCTGTGGTCAATGGAAAGACTTCCTTTCGATCTAGATAATACTTTTGTCTGAAATGGACAGAGCTGTTTGGGGGTCTGAGGTTCGAGGTTCTGGTATCAATGGTGTCTGGCTAGTGTAGAAACACTGAGCAATCTGGGAGTTCCAACTTGTGTTAAGATTGATGCTCTCAACACAGTTCATTCTAAGTCAACAGTGGCAAGCAGAGTCTCAGTCTGCTCCCAGCCTACTGGACAAGTAATGGACACTAAGTCAAATGATGACAAAGGTCAAAGCAAACGACAAGCTCAAAGAGATGAGAGTGAGGAGTTTCGTTCAGAGGTTGAGAGAATAATTTGATTAAGTTGGAACTAAAGAAAAGAAGCTTACATGGGAGTCTTTATATACTAGAAGTACAAGGAAAATATAAAAGGAATTGTACAGCTAATTGCCTAAGAAAGGAAATGTGAAGGTCAATAGCTAAAAGGAAATGAGCATCCATGAAACGCATAGCAATGATTATGTAATTGTAAAAGTCCTTCAACGAAAGGGAAAGAAAATTGTAACACCAAGAGTTGGTGCCTCAGGATTGACTGAAAGCCCATTCCCAGATATAACCTTCCAACAATTTAGCAATTTTGTCATGCAAAACTTTAACTCAACCATCTCATTGTCCAGTGTCCTTGTCATACTATTGAGTTTGACAGAAAATGTGCAGCTGTTAAAACTGCATAGACGCCAGCAAGTGAAGAAGTACAGAGAAGAGAGGTCCACAAATTCCAGTGCTTGGATCAGAGTCCTTGCAAGATCATTGAGAAAAAAATTGGAGGAACCAGGGGATGCATGTTTGCTAAGGGAGGATGATATGGCATTTGGAATGCAAGAGCAAGTTACAATTGCATTGGCCATGAAGCTTGATAGATTGGCCAAGCTTTTAAAACTTGATAGAAAAACAAAGCCTGTGTCCCACAAAGCCATAGAGCCTATCCATGTCATATGTCCTGATGCTGTTGTATGCCAGACACAGAAATGTAATCCACGCTCATTGGTCCTGAACACCAAGCAAAGGGATATACCATATGTCACTCTGATCAAAGGTTTCAAAGCCTATGAAAATGTTCCAGTTTTAGCAGGCTCTTGTGACACATGCAATACCATTTATTATGCAGACCATGAGAGGTCACCTACTGGCTTTCTGGACCAACCAGAAAGAACCTACCTTAACTCTGCCAAATATGTCAAAATTGGACAAAGTTTGTGGGTTGATCGATCATTTACCTCTGCTGTCCTGAGTGGTGTATACAATTTCCATGCATCTACTTCAGCCTACACTGAATTCTGGAATGATGCATTCTGTGTCTCACAAGATCAAAATTTAAATGTGGGAAAGGTCAGCAGAAGACAAATATGGCAGGCATTTGTTCAAGAATCTATTAGAATGACTGGATCCTTGTCAAATTAGAATCTGACTATTAGAGACAATCTCCCAACTGAGGAATTGACAAAGGAAGCATACCATGTTTTGGGTGAAAATGGTATAATAAGAGCTGCAGATGGTCATTCATGTAAAGAATGCACCCAGAAGCACAGGAGATTGCAAACTTTATCAGACAGTGGATCAGAAGATGAGGATGAGAATATCAGATCACCTGTGAAGATGGTAGTGGTTGATGGAATTGTGATAGGGCATACAAGATGTGCATATGGGGAATGTGCATCAGACCTTTTAAATGCACGTGGTGGAGTTTATTGTGCATTACATGAAGATCTGTATGGTAGTCAGTGCCATGTGTCTCATTGCACAAGGCAGAAAGTTGATGGGACATTAGCATGTCAAGGACACCAGGCAAAGTGGCAAAGGTTTATCAGAAACCACCAAACAAAGCAGTTAAGTGGGCATAGGAGAGCAGTTCCTCCACTAGTCTGCGTGTACATGGAACAATGTCCACTCAGCACGACCTTTATATAGAATATCAAGCCAAATAAAGAAGTAACCAGGGGACGAAAACCCCTATAATGGTATAAAGGCATTAAGTATCGGGCAAATGGGGGTGCATCAACCCTTTCAGATGTGGCTTCCACCACACCCTTATCTGTCGACTGGGACGGCCCATAATCCGTGCCTTTTTGCTTTCTGGTGTGGCAAAACCAGTGTGGTTAGGGTGACAAACCCTTGTGAAAATTTTGATTTCGCTGTTCCACAACAGCAGGTGACTCCGAAGCACCACTCCAGATATTTAATCAGTGCTCCCACACTGTAGATCTCAAGGGAGATCTAAATGGGATCCCTGCTCCCATTAAGCGGATCATTATCCCATGATCATGGGTTAGCTATTCTGTACAGATGAGGGAAGATCGAGAGAGGTTAGTCACAGTCACAGTCACAGTAGATCAATCAGCTATCAAGATCCCATCAGACCAGATAGAGGGCCATCAGCCATATCTGCTTGCCTGATCTTGAGTGGGATCTAGCTGATCTAACGTCTATCTAAAAATACATTGTATCTATTTATAACCAGCATCCTTCCTGTGGCATGTAACAACTCCGCACAGGTTGCTTTTGAGGCTGTTGCTAGTGGGGCCCATAACCTATTGAAACAAATGACAGCAGCGCAGTGCACTGACTAAGTAAGGTTTCAATGACTTACATCTTTTAGTAGTGTAGCTTATTCTGCCTGTGTGTTAGGTGGAAAAACTGGGGAGCTTAGCGTCCAAAACGCCCTCCTTATATACATTTCAGTAACCCTAATGTAGGTACAAAATATAATAATAAAAATACTATTAAATGAGTTTCTTTTATTATTATCTATTTTTAATCATTCTATGATGTTCTATATGACATCATTTCCTTCTAAATGACTCATGTGCACAGCTATATGACTCATGCGCAGCAGTATGAGTCATTGCACAGTCATTGCACAGCAATGCACAGTCATATGAGTCATTTCTGAGTCATTTCTGAGTCATGTTCTAAATATAAATGATTCTTATCAACTATTCAATTCAGTTGATAATTGTCCCATCAAACTCTATAATATCTGTCAAACTCTATAATATCTGTCAAAGATATAAATATCTCTGAACTCTATAATTTTGTACACAAGTACAAATAAGAGTTTATTATTACTAATCAGAGTCTAGATGAGCCTATAGACACATGACTAATCACATGACTAATCACATGACTAATCATGTGATATCACATAATCTAAATAGATATTTAGTTAAATATAAAACACTTAATTAATTCTAATTCTAATTATCTAATTAATTCTTAATTATCTAATCTAACTTTTAACACCCCATGCCTATTCCTGCCCACAACCTGCCACCCATGACCCCTGCTGTCTTGCAGCCTCCCACTGCCCTCTTGCTGCCCTCACTGCCGTCTCACTGCCATCTTGTTCTTGCTGCCAACTGTTGAAAGTTAGATTAGTTATTGTAATAAAGTAACAAAGTTATTGTAACAAAAGTTAATAACTAATAACTAATGTAATGAATCTAATGGTCATTACATTATTAATCTAATAACTAATGATTAATATAATGAATCTAATGATCATTACATTATTAATCTAATCATTACAATAAGCTGATTAGATAATTAAAATTAATTAAGTGTTTCATATTTAACTAAATATCTATTAGTCAGACTATGTCACAGTATGTGACATTATGTGACATATTACATAAAGTCACATAGGCTTGTCTAGACTTGATTAGTCATATGATTAGTCATATAGACTCATCTAGACTCTTATTACTAATAATAAACTCTTATTTGTACTTGTGTATGAAATTATAGAGTTTGACAGATATTATAGAGTTTGATGGGACAACTATCAATTATATTGAATAGTTGATAAGAATCATTTATATTTAGATAATGACTCAGATGTCTGAGCATGACATCATATGGACCAGTCTAGAGCATCTATTATTAGATTATGACTCACTATGCTGTGCATGACTCATAGTGGCTGTGAAATGAGTCATAGTGGCTGTGCAATGACTCATAAAGAAGGAAATGATGTCATAAAGAACATCATAGAATGATTAAAAATAGATAATAATAGATAAAACTCATTTAATAGTATTTTTATTATTATATTTTGTAATTAGGTTAGGGTTCCTAAAATGTATAAAAGGACAGTACTTTCCACTGAGCCATGTTTCCCAGTGGACTCCTGGGATTCCTATTGAATTCCCAGTAAATTCCCACTTGGTCCACTAAAGTCCCAGCACATTCCTAACTCATTCCCAGCACATTCCCAGCACATTCCCAGCACATTCCCAGTGCATTCCCAGTGAATCATATCTTGATAGAAACCTACCACTGAAAACTTCCTGGCATATTCCTAGCTATTCCCTGCTTTTCATTTTACTTACTAATGGGATCCATGTGATATTCCACTCATTCCACATTCATTTCATAAAGTTTGTATGAAATTTGAATACCTAGTGTGACATTTACATGCGTATGATTCTACATAGTTGTTTGTGGATATACATGCACAAGGAACTTTTTGGGCATGTCAATATTGTTTCAAGCTTGTCTCTTGCTCATTGCTGGATTGGATTCATTGAATGTAATTTGTGCACATGTATGGTGGTTTGTGCATACATGACCATCACTATTATACAGACTATTTTTTTAAAGGCTCACTGCTATTGTTATCAGAGCATGGAATGTAATTATCTAGTATAATATGGACACATTTATGGTTATTTACACTTGTTTATGCATACATGACTGTAGCCATTGTGCAGATGGTATGTAAATATATGTGGTTGATTCAGCCTACTCTCAAATATCACCAACATGTCAAACTTTTCCAGGGGTGAAGTGACATCTGGACTATCACATTTCACACAATCTGAAAAAGATAATAGGCACTTGGTTTAGACCATTCTTGAATCTCTTCAGTATGTTACATCTTCCCATTCTTGACATTACTCTAGCTTCAACTATATCTGGCTGTGCAGATAATATATATCATACTGATGTTGTTAAGATCGATGCTCTCAACACTGTTCGTTCTAAGTCAACAGTGGCAAGCAGAGTCTTGGTCTGCTCCCAGCCTACTGGACAAGTTCTGGACACTAAGTCAAACAGTGACAAAGGTCAAAGTAGACAACGAGCTCAAGAAGATGAGAGCAAGGAGTTTCGTTCTGAGGTTGAGAGTATAATTCGATTAAGTTGGAACTAGAGAATGTACAGGATATTCTAGGGTTTATATACGTTTTGAGAACAAGGAAAACTATAAAGGGAATGCGCAGTAAGTGCAGCTAACTACCTATGAAAGGAAATATGAAAGCGTTAGCAAAAGGAGATAAACGTCCACTAAACCGTATAGTAATGATGATGTAATAATAAAGTGTCCATCATAGAAGAGGAAAAGGAAACTGTAACATTACCCCCTTCGTATGCGAGAAGTCACCGACTTCTACCATTGTGCATCCGTGGTCCAGCCATGGTCCTTCCTGGATTCGATCCATTTGATTATGGAGTCCAGATCCTTGTTGGCAGCCTCAATGCGCCATTGGAGGGTCTTCGTGATCTGCTCCAGCTGTTTGGCATGCTCCCAAAGATTGTCTCGCTCTTCATAAGTGAGGCATTGTGGGTCGGTGGAGAGCATAAGGTGGGTGACGGCGTCGAGGGGCATGGAGAGCTGATTGAAGTCGACAACGAGGGTGCTGAGGGCTTCAGAGACGGGGGAGAGGGCAGAATGGTGAGGGCGGTGGGCATAGGGAATGTGGGTGATGGGATCCTGGACAACGGGGGCGGCGAAGGTCATGGGTTCGAGCTCCTCTGGGTGCTGGTGGAGTCCTGGGAGGTCGGCCCAGACAAAATCATCAATGGTGGTGGTGGTGGTGATGAAGACCTTGAGGGGAAGGTCATGGGCTGTGGAGAGGAAAGGGGAGGCAGTGGCGACAGGTTCAATGTAACAATGACCACACGCAGTGATCAAGAGGGCGAGGACGAAGGCGATGAGGTAGGCGAGGGTGATGGCGAAGGCGAACATTGTATATCGAGTAGGATGAGGAAAATGGGTAGCTGGTGGATCGTCTTTTATCCTAAAGCTTCAAACGTAAAGGTCTTCCATAGAATCTTCTGTTTCGTTACCATCAGATTCTGTGGAGTGAGCAAGAATGGCGTGATACAGCGCATCGTCTGATGGTGATTCAGGGGTATTTGGTCGAGTGAATTTGTCTTCTCTAATGAATGCTCCTTGAGCTGTGACTCTGCTAGTAATCTTTGGATATCCTGGTTCGAAGTCATAAGTAGGATAGTGTGGAGGTTTTGGCGGGTAAGGGGGGGGGATGCGTTCCCATATTAATGAGTCGTATGGTGGTGGAATGGTTGCATCAGGGTTGTCAATGGGGAATTCAATTTTCTGTGGGAAGAGATGGTAAAATTGCATGAAATGGTCGCACCCATGTTCTTGTAGGTCTCGTCGTCAATCTAATATCCATATATTCATTTTGTGAAGGATCCATTGCTGTTGGTTTTGGAATTCTTGTTCCCATTCTCTCGTTCTTGGTGTAGTAGGGTTCGGCTGAATAGCTTTTGATGATGATAGTGGTCACCTTGGTGAAATGAAGAGTATATGTCTACTGGTGATTGGATAGCGTCGTGCGTGTGGGAGTCATACTAGGTGTTTCTTGTTGTGACGATGTGGTAATAGACGAGTCCGAGGAGGAAGGAATCGTCCTTTGAGCGCATAAAGGGTTTTCCAGAATTTCTTTGATCGGTTATAGGCCATAGATGAAGTTCTATAGGCGTCTCCTGTTCTTATATTCTATCAGAACATCCACAGCATTTCCCAAATGGCGTTCAGGTTCCCAAGTATTGTCATTCGATCCATAGCCTTTCCGCTTAACCAAATATTGATAGCCTGCTCCGCGTTTTCAATGTCCAAGGATAGCTTCGATCTCAAACTCCTCCTGTCCATTTACTATATCGGGAGGCGGTGTGGTAAAGTTTGGTCCATGTATAGACATTTCCTTATATGGAGTGAGAAGCGATGCATGAAATACAGGGTGAATGCGCCATTGTTTCGGTAATTTCAGCTTGTATGTAACTGGTCCCATGACTTGTTCAACCTGAAAGGGTCCTTCTCGTTTTGGCGCAAGCTTTCTTGATTGGTATGGAATGTGTAAGTTCTTGTTCTCAAGCCAGACCTTGTCGCCTTTCTCAAATTTAATCGACTTGTCTCTGAATCTTTGAGCGACTGTTTGCCTGGCAAGTTCATGTGCTGCTAAAGCTTCTTCTCTTGCTTTTCGAAGCATCTGAAGACGTTCTTCTGCTGCTGGGGCAGTCATCTTGAGTGCTGCTGTGGGAATAGCGATCGGATCTGTTCCATACATGAGTTGGAATGGGGATGTTCTTATTGTATCATGGTAACAGTTATTGTGTGCGAATTCGGCGATAGGTAGGAGTGGTTTCCATTTGTGGGGTTCATTAGTACAAAACATCCGAAGGTAGATCTCGAGTTCTTGGTTGACGCGTTCGGTTTCCCCATCTGTTTGAGGGTGATAGGCAGTGCTCATCCTGTGGTCGATTCCTAGTGCTTTTTGTATCTCTTGGAATACTTTGGCAGAGAACTGTGGTCCTCTATCAGAGATTAAGACGTCAGGGAGTCCAAAGTGCTTGAAGATTTCAGAGATGTAGAGATTGGCTGTCCCTAAAGCATCAATTGTCTTGTTGCAAGGGGTGAAAATTACCCCCTTCGTAAGGCCATAGTCCACCGTGACCAATATTGAGTCATATCCATCTGAGATGGGAAGATCGGTAATGAAATCAAGGGTGGCTTGTTGAAACGGACGTGTCGCTTTGGATGGAATAGGGATTAAAGCTGGTGCATTTGGGTGAGTGTTAACTTTCATTTGTTGGCATAATGCACATCCCTCTACCCATTCTTTGACATGTCTGTACATTCCTGGCCACCAGTAGTTGCGTTTTAGAAGCGCCAATGTTTTTAATCGTCCTGGGTGTCCAGAAGATAACGCTTCATGCGTATCTTTGATTAATCTAGTCCTCAATTCAATCCTATCAGGGATATAGATCTTTCCAAGATAGTAGACGATGCCATGGGTATATGTCCAGTCTTGTAACTTTGATTTGATTGGCGGCGCTCTTTGTCTTTTAATAACATCAATCAGAATTCGTCCAAAATCGTCATTCGCCATATACTTCTTTAATTCATCAGCTAGATCATTATTGATGAGGCAAATGAAGCAATTGTTTGGTAACATAGTGACTGTGGTCTGTTCTTCGTCATTTCCCATATGATCTGGTCGTCTAGATAGAGCATCTGCTTCAAACATCTTCATTCCTGGTACATGTTCAATCTGGAGATCAAATTCAGATAATAGAGATGACCATCTGGCTTGTCTAGGTGTCAATCGCTGAGCCGTCCTGTAATAGGACAGGTTCTTGTGATCGCAATGAACAATGATTGTATGAGGTGATCCATGTAGAAGGTGACGCCAAACTGCCAACCCTTTGATGATGGCAAGTAATTCTCTATCGTAAATCTGGTAATTCTGTTCCGTTGGTGTTAGGGCGTGGGAAATAAAACCACAAGGATGTAATGCGCCAGAGTTGTCTGCTTGTTTTAATACCACTCCTATTGCCTTGTTAGAGGCGTCAGTTTGGAGGATAAACGGTTTTGCTGGGTTTGGCATTAGGAGAACTGGCATAGAGGCAAATCGTTTTTTCAGGGTGTCAAAAGCAGTTTGACGCTCCGTGTTCCAGTCAAATATCTCCGTCTTCTTTGTTAAATCGGTGAGTGGTTTTGCTATAGCTGCAAAATTTCCAATGAATCATTGGTAGAAGTTTCCAAAGCCTAAGAATGATCGAACTTGTTTGACTGTTGTTGGTACTGGCCAATCAGCTATCCCTGCTAGTTTGATAGGATCCATCTGTATTTTTCCAGGCGATATGATCATTCCTAGAAATTTGACTTCTTGGACAGCGAATTTACACTTTTCCAAATTCAGGAACAAGTCGTTCTCCTCTAATTGGTCTAGAACTTGTTTTGTTCGCTCTTCCAATTCTGTCTTGTTTTGGGAACAGATCAAGATGTCGTCCATGTAAATGATGAGCCATCCTTCATTAATCATATCTCTGAAATATTCATTCATCATGGTTTGGAACGTAGATGGCGAATTGCATAGTCCAAAGAACATAACAGTTGGTTCATATAATCCTCTGTTTGTAATGAAGGCAGCTTTCCATTCATCACCTTTCTTGATTTGGACGTTATTATATCCCCATCGAAGATCTAATTTGGTGAAGTATTGTGCTCCAGCGAGTTTAGTACGGAGATCGGATACTAGGGGTAGTGGGTATGCATTCTTGATTGTCCAATCGTTCAGGTACCTATAATCTTGACATGGTCTTAACGCTCTGCTTTCCTTTTTTGAAACAAAGAAGAATGGTGAGGCTTGAGGTGATTTCGACGGTCTGATGTATCCTTTAGCAAGTTGTTCTTCAATCCATTCATCCAAAGATGACTGCTCCTTAATTGATAATGGGTAGATTTTGCTAACTTTGGGAGTGAAACCATTTTTCAGTTCAATCGCATGATCCCAAGTTCTAGAGGTAGGAAATCATTCAGAAGCCTTTTTCTCAAACACTGATCGCCATTTCTCATATTCCACAGGTAGTTCTGTCTTTGGTTCGTCTCTTTTCAGTTGGTGTTCCAGTGCCTGAGATGCTGATGTTTTGACCCTAATCCAATAATCGTCTTCTCCCCATTGATTGTCCAGTGCCAGTTGCCAAATTGTCCCATCTTGTCGTTGATCATCAATGAGGTGAATTGTTTTGTCTCTCCAATCAATAGTCGGTGATGAGCATCCAGCGAGTCTAGGCAGTGTTTGCGACAATTGCAGGAGACATTCAAAGCAGCCACGAAGCTCAGAGACACATTCGAAATGATTTGTAACTTCGATCCACTTGTCCAAGCCCAGCAGCCCCAGTACCACATTCGATTAGCAGCCCAGGAGACATCCCAAGATCTAGTAGCAGTCCACAGACCCAGAGCTTTCCAGAGCGTGCAGCACTTTAGCCATTTGAAGCCATCCAAGATGTTCAAGACCTTTGATCAAGCCTTGTTCCCTTGTCAGCAGCTCCCAGTCATCGCCTACTGTTCGTTTGGCCCCCTAGCAACCCCAGGCATCTTCTAGAACATTGCACGAAGCCCAGTTGTCATCAGGATTGTGTTGTCATGGTTTGCACAGCATATGTTTCACTTGCTCCACATCTTTTGTTTCGTTGCCAGTTTGATTTTAGACTATTTTTAGCATCAGGCACCCCCTTTCATCGTTTCCCCCCCCCTTTTTCACTTATATAGGACATCCCCTGTATAGATACAAAAAAGAGAGTCAGCCCCCAGTTGTGTTCCCCCTCAGAGTCATGATCTAAGCGTCGCCCTTTGTTCCCTTGCCTTGTCCTTGCACCCCCAGAGTCATTCCAGCATCCCAGCCACCTAGTCGAACCTTGCCTTGCACCTTTGAACCACATTCGAAACCTTGTCTAGTCGTCCTCGCCTTCATTTGCCTTTGTCCCTTTGTCGTCGTTTCAGTGCCTCCTGGCACTCCCAGCTTCATAGTGCAGTTCTACAGGTCCCTCCACTCACAGCAGTCGCTCTAGGCCCTCTTGATCCCCTCTACTCCTCCTTTCGAACTTCGATTCGATTGTCCACTGAAGGTGTTGCCCTGGTGTTGGTTTTTAGGGTTTGGTGATAGAGTTCCCACCTAGTTGCGCATCATCGGGTTATTTTCTTCTAACCAAGGAATTCCCAAGATTAATCGTTGATCCCCTAACTTGGTGATTAAGAACCAGTTACTGTGACCCTTTCCTCCAATTGAATATTGAATTAATACTCGATGGGTGATCATTCCATTTGTGTTGATTGTTCCATCTGCGTTCCTAACTCGAATTGGTTTTCTTAGCTTTTCTTTTGGCAATTTTGTCGTTATTTCTTCGTCAATAAAGTTCCCTTCTGCTCCACAATCGATGAGAGCAGAGGTTTCAGCGGGTAAATTGATCATTTCAACAGTGATTGAAAGGCGCTTGTCATTATTCAATCGTACTATTACAGAATCAAGCGCTAACTGTGAAATTCCATTTGCTGTGGAAGTGCCAACTGCTGTGTGACACTTCCTGATCAAAAACCCTTGTTCTCGAGTTCATTAAGAAGACCTTCTCGTTCATCGGTCTTCATTCCAGCAAGGATCGCTCTGATACTCGCAACTGGGTCGTCTTGTTTGTCTTTGGGCGTGTCCTCAGGGATGGATCTGATCCCTTTATTCTGAAATGATGAGGAGGACCTGAAGGAGGCGTTTGGAGTGGTGTTTCATTTCAGACAATTTTTTGAAACATGTCCCTGGTTTCCACATCTGAAACAGTTCCCAGTTTTCATGTATTCCTCCTTTTGTTCATCTGTCAGACATCCAGTGGGCATAGCATTAACTGATCAAGTTGATTCGCTCCTAGTGTTGGTGTTTCAGTTAAAATTAGAGCGGTTCCCTTGTCCTGGTTTGCATCCAAGCGCTCGCATCATTTCCCAAGCGCCATGAAGCTGTTCTGCTTTTTCATATGCTTCCTTCATTGATAGAACGTTCGCCTCAAGGATTTTGGTGGCGATACTTTCAGGGAGTCCTTTAACAAATGCCTGAAGTTGTGCGGTTGTCCCTTTCAATCCTGAAGTTCCAATCTCCATGCGGAATTTTCTGATATATTCAGGGACTGAAACGTCGCCCCCTACTCTAAGATTGGCCAAATTGTTCAGGGCCCTGAGTGCGCTGTTTACTTTGCCCCAATCCGCTAAAAAGCGCTTTTTGAATTCAGCCCAACTCGTCCAGGTAAGGGTCGTTTCTTCATCATTGTCTAGTTTCTCTTTGATTAGAACCTTCCAATCGTCGAGTTCCTGTCCTAGGCAGGCAAGAGCGAATCAAATCTGTTTCTGGCCTTTGTTTTTATAATTGTCATCGTTCAAAACAAAATAGTCTTCTAGGTTTCCAATGAAAGCCTTTGCTTTGGTTCGTTTCCCTGTAAAAATGCGCATGGGCTGCAGCTTAATATCTCCTTTAGAGGCAGGTGCTGCTGCGTCAGATGCCATCTTTTCTGTTTCTTCTTTTGGGTCTGTAGGTTCTCCTGTTTCGTCTTTCTTCTTTCCTAATTCTGGATCTCCGAATAGATTCACTTTGATCTGTTTCTGTTCTTGGAATTCTATCCAAGGCTGTAGTTCTCCTTCCCTAAGTGTGTATCGCTCTCGTCCTGCAATATCAGCAAGGTTGAGATATTCATTCCACCAGGAGAGTTCTGGTTCATCTGTAGGCGGTTTGAATAAAGAATGAAATCCTTCTTCGTGTTCTTTGTTTATCCAATCAATCCAAATGTTGTCTGGGAAGGTGTCCTCTTGTCCTTCAATGTAATCACCTTCAAAGAGGGATTCTGGTACTGGTTCGTTCTTTTTCTTGGTTCCTGAGCGGAAAAACCACCCTGTTCCTGTAGCCGATGGAAAGACTTCCCTTCAATCTAAATAATACTTTCGTCTGAAACGGACAGAGCCGTTGGGGGGTCTGAGGGTCGAGGTTCTGGTATCAATGGTGTCTGGCTAGTGTAGAAACACTGAGCGGTCTGAGAGTTCCAACTTGTGTTAAGATCGATGCTCTCAACACTGTTCGTTCTAAGTCAACAGTGGCAAGCAGAGTCTCGGTCTGCTCCCAGCCTACTGGACAAGTTCTGGACACTAAGTCAAACAGTGACAAAGGTCAAAGTAGACAACGAGCTCAAGAAGATGAGAGCGAGGACTTTCGTTCTGAGGTTGAGAGTATAATTCGATTAAGTTGGAACTAGAGAATGTACAGGATATTCTAGGGTTTATATACGTTTTGAGAACAAGGAAAACTATAAAGGGAATGCGCAGTAAGTGCAGCTAACTACCTATGAAAGGAAATATGAAAGCGTTAGCAAAAGGAGATAAACGTCCACTAAACCGTATAGTAATGCTGATGTAATAATAAAGTGTCCGTCATAGAAGAGGAAAAGGAAACTGTAACAGATGTTGTCATGCAATTGTCATAGCCATGACTTTGGAAAAGGCAGGAGGGTAATAGGCAAATGAGATAAACATAAAACTGAGACAGAGTGACGTTTTATTTTCTCCTTCTATGACAAACTACAACATTTTGCTTACATACTCATTGACTGTGTTTGGGCACTATTTCCTTTAGGTAGTTACCAATACATTTCTCTTCTCAGGTAGCTACAGCCTTATTTCCTTTTTGGTTCTATCATTCTCTGGATGAATATAAACCCTCCTGTATATTACAATTCTCCAGTATTGTTGCTTTGATTTTTGTCAAGTAGGCTGGGAGTGAACTGAGACTCTGCTTGCCACTGTTAACTTAGAATGAACTATGCTAAGGGCATCAATCTTAACACAGGCAAATGAATGGTGGTTGGTTTTAGGCTAATTTGATTCAGCAGGTAAATAGTTTGGGTATGTGCAGGCAGTCAAACAGGCAGGGGCAAATGGGTGGGATGTAGTGGTGAGCAGCTGGTGTGGGCAGTGGAGTTCTGTTACTTTTTAACATTAAATCAATCATATGCTCACATGCAGCTGGCATTATCTGAAAAGTAACCTCCTGGTTCAGTTCCAGGCCTATCCTGGCCATGGTTGGTCTTGCTGGTCAGCCAAGTGGATCAGGGCTCCCTCAGAGTTATTAATGTTATCCTACCTGATTACAAGATTTGCATGGTTTGGTGCCACCAGGGGAAATTGACATCTCCTGCCATCATGACATACATATATTCACTCTGCAAAGTCAAAAAACATGAAAGCAATGGTTATATCTCAGAAAGGCTATTGTTTACAAATATTTGTATACCATCACTAGCATCAGATTTTACCCCTCTACAACTTTCATTAGTGGAGCATGTCATGAATTTGACTTTGGAATGGAAATTTGGGACTGTCACACAAAATTATTTGAAAGGGTTATATCTCAACAAGTTCTTTGTTTACAAATATTTGGACACCATCAGTGGCATCAGATTTACCTCCTCTACAACTTTTGTTAATAGAACATGTCATAAATATGACTTTTGTACCTCAGAGTGCTGTGGCTGTGCTATAAAAAGCGAAATTACAAAAGTATTTTGCCATTATCTCAATGAATATTGCATTTGTTTATATTTGGTTTTCATATCCTGGGACAAATAGACTCCCTCTATATTTTTTGTCAATGGGTCATGTGACAATTCTGCCTTTTCAAAAATGTGGGAAATGTGACATTATTGTGACATGTGACACATGAGAATGGTTGATACTTATTGTGGGAAAATGTAAAACTTATCTAATCAGTTTATATACAATCTTATCTACATTACCAATTACCAATCTAATTTACTTATGTAATCAATCTATATACATCATCTAGCCTACTACAATAGCTGACTAATCAATTTTCGAGGAGGGGGGATGGCAGAAATTGGGTGCTACTGGCTGTCCTTATATACCTGTCAGGAGTGCACAGACCATCTGGTACTGGTCATGTGACATGTGACACTGGTCACACATTATTTTTATCGGAGCATGCAATACAGTTGTTACATTACTAGTTCCTAATATATGTGACTCCAATAGAGTAGCAGTGCCTGTGACACATTACACAGGTCGAGTCCTAGGATTCCTACCCATTCCTACCCATTCCTAGTGGGTAGGAGTCCTAGGAATAGCACCCTCAATCCTACCACTGGGGTAGGAATGCACTGGAACTGCAGTGGGAAGCCATTAGGAATGCATTGGGAATGTTTCAGCCATTTTGGCTGGGATGCTCAAATTTTATTTTTACTAGGACTGACTGGGAATATTCCCAGTGGAGTCCTAGGATTCCGTGGAGTCCACTAGGATTCCACATGGAATACCTGGCCAAGTGCAAAGACCTCTAAAAGGAGGGCATTCTGACCATCTGTCCCCATGGAATTTTCCAATCATTTCATCAGTGTGATATACTAACATGTCATAACATTAGACAAACCTCCCCAAACAGCTGACTAATACAGTAGGCCCATTGAAAGCTTACTAAGCTGTTTACAGCACTTTGCTGCCCACCATTTCAATACCGACTTGCCCTATGTGATGGTTGTGAGTGTGAGAAGATGGTGGGAGTGTGGGAAGATGGTGGGAGTGTGGGAAGATGGTGGGAGTGTGGGAAGATGGTGGGGGTGTGGGAAGATGGTGGGAATGTGGGAATGAACATTGTGGAAAATTGGATAATACATGCATGGGAAGTGCACAGGTGTGTTATAACAATATGGGGTGGGAAAGTTGGGAGAACCTGTAATGTGACTCAATGATGCTTGGTTTGTTATTGTTTGGAGGTATTTACTGTACAGGAGTCACAGTATGTTCAAATAGTGACTAAGCCCTGGTTGAGTCCTGGAGGGTATCCTTGTTGAGTCCTGGTGAGTCCTGGTGAGTCCTGGCTAGTACTGGTTCATGGATGAATCAGGAATGACCAGGACTGACCAGGAGTCCAGTGGAACATGGGGGGGAGTGTTAAGTACTGGGGCCAGTGTAAAGTACTGTAGCCAAGCCTTGGCAAACATTGCTACGTGACACCTTGAAGATCATGTGCATATTCTAGTGGAAGTCCTTCTAGTGAGTTTATTAGTTGTCATGTTGTTTTACCATTACTACCACAATGTTCAATAGATGATTCCAGATCCTGGCTGGCTGTAATCCATCATAAGCTATGGCAAGAGTGTGAATTCTTTGGCAAGATTTTCTGTACCACAAACCTGACCAAACACCACTTCAAACAACTTCAAGATCTGCTGGACATAGAGAATTCTGGATGCACCTCTGACCTTTATAGCAAACCAAGAAACTTATATGAAAAGAGCATACCTCTTGAGTCAGATTTTGGTGGTGGCTTAATCCCTCAACTGGTTTTTGATGCCACACAGCTCTAATCTTCTGGTGTCATTGACATCAATAATGTAGCTGGAGACATCAACAACAGCACCATGGCTAATGATGATGACAATGACAATGACAATGTTGTGGCTGATGATGATAGTGATGCTGTAGCTGACAATGACAATGACAGTGCTATGGCTGACAATGAATAATAGATGCTCTAGACCAGTCCATATGATGTCATGCTCAGACATCTGAGTCATTATCTATAAATAACTGTTCTAGATCTGGTCTAGACTGATCTATTGATCATGTAATCAATCATGTAATCTGTCACATGATCTATTATGTAATTTAGATTACAGAATGTAGTTACATCATGTGATATGTCATATGGTCTGACACATGATTATGTCACAGGATCCAGTCATGTGATGTGTCACATGATCTTACTAATAGATATTTAGTTAAATATGAAACACTTAATTAATCTAAATCTAATTATCTAATCAGCTTATTGTAATGATTTGATTAATAATGTAATGATCATTAGATTCATTAGATTAATCATTAGTTATTAGATTAATAATGTAATGACCATTAGATTTACATTAGTTATTAGTTATTAACTTTTGTTACAATAACTTTGTTACTTTATTACAATAACTAATCTAACTTTCAACACAAAGTCCTTGCACTGGTCAATGCCAATGCTACACAATATGTACCTGTTGCTGTTGAATTAATAATGATATGGAGCTAAGGGGATTGAACCCACAGCTTCATGTATTATAATATCATTATTAATGAGATGCTAAATAATCCCTTAATATAATCATTGCAATACTTTACACTAAGCCACCTGTCCAGGTGGACTCTATTGAAATGGGTTGCAGCAAAGTGCTGTAAACAGCTTAGTAAGCTTTGAATTGACCTACTGATTAGTCAGCTGTTTGGGAAGGTGTCTTATATTATGACATGTTGTATATCACACTGATGAAATGATCAGAAAATTCCATGAGGAGACAGTCAGAATTCCCCCCTTTTATGCATTCCAGGAACCCTAACCTAAGTACAATGTATACTACCATTTGGGGTTATCAATGAGTCATATCTATTAATATTCCTTCTATAATGTTATATATGACTTCATTTTATTCTTTATGAGTCATTGCACAGCCACTCTGAGTCATTTTGGAGCCATGATCAGTGAGTCATAATCTAATAATAGATGCTCTAGACCAGCACATATGATGTCATGCACAGTCATCTGAGTCATTATCTATAAATAACTGTTCTAGATCTGGTCTAGACCAATCTATTGGTCATGTAATCAATCATGTGATCTGTCACAAGATCTGTCACAAGGTATATTATGTAATTTACATGATGTCATGTGATATGTCATGTGGTCTTGTCACATGATTACATTGTGTACTTTGCACTCCCCTATTCCAGTGGAATCCATGGAATGACCATGGAATCTACTTCAAATTTTACAATTGCTGTTTATGGGTATGCCATCATATGTATCAGCACCTTACCCCCATAAAATACTTTCCTACATATGTACTCCCACTCTATTTCAGTTTTTCCCATTCTTAAATTAACTTCCTCTCCACATTCCCACACTTATCTGTGCTTTCAGCCATACAATACCTTATTGTCCACATTCCCATGCCTTATTTGACTTCTCACATTACAATAACCTTTTTTTCCCAATTCCTTCTGAACTATTATTTTTTCCCACACATGAAGAATTTTGTTTCATTTTTCTCACTCTAAATTACCTTTGTCTGCACATTTTCACACTTATCTATGCTTGCAGCCACAGAATACTTTCTTGTCCATGTTCCCATGCTCTATTTGATTTCCCACATTACATTAGCTTTTTTCCCACACTCATATACACTCAGCATAGCTTTCCATGCATTTTCTCACACTGCATTCAAATTTCCCATGGTCAATTTAGCATCTTGAATGCATTCCCACATCACAGTAATTTTCACATGATCAAATCAACCTATATATACATGTTCTCTTTAACCCTTTTATTCCCAGGTGTTGGCTATTGCTTACCAATGTCCTGAAAGTAAAATTGATTGACACTCCCATTTACCCTCTTGCTACCACTCCACCATTGCCACCACCTCAGGGCTAATGGGTGTGTGTGTGAAATGACACAAAAATGCAAAACACATATTAGAACATGATGGAAAGTGTTTTTAACCAGCCCCTATATTTGATGCTTTCGATATTGTTCAGCCATTTGGCATCTATAGTACAATCTACATTCTTTCTATAAGTGATTCATGATTCTCATTTGATGAACCATTTTGTTTAAAAGAATGCCAGGATGTTCAGCTTTGGAACTGTGGGAAAGATGACAAATGATGTGACTTATACAGGGAATCATCTGTGACAGTAGGGGGAGTGTGAAAAACTAGGAAAAAGGAACTGAGTGACTAGGAAAATGGTGATCAGGGTGTATGTGGTTTGTTGAAGATACCTCAGTATCTGAAGTTGGTGAAAATTTGCTAAATGATAGTGAAAATAAATCTAAAGAATGGAATGAGTTTAGTTTCTAAACTGTGGGAAAAAATAAATGATGATGTGACATGTGTAAGGAGCACCCTGACAATAACAGCATGAATGGAAATGCCAGGGGAAGGTAAGTGGATGAAGAAAAGAGTAGTATGGGATGTCTGTGATTTGTTCAAAAGAAATGCCACAATTGCCAGTATCTAAACTGTGGGAAAAAATAACACATGATGTGACATATGCAGATATCAGCCTGTGATTTGTTCAAAAAGAAATGCCACAATTGTCAGTTTCTATACTGTGGGAAAAAATATCACATGATGTGACATATGCAGAAAGCAGTTTGTAACAATTGTGAAAAAGGTTAGGAGAAATTAACTGAGTGAAGGAGAACACAGTGAGGAGGATGTCTGATTTATTCAATAAAATGTTACAATTGTTGGTTTCTGAACTGTGGGAAAAAATAACAAATAAGGTAACATATATAGGAAGTAACCTGTGACAATGGTGCAAAGGCTAGTGTTAGGAACCGATCCTAGCATCTATTTTTTGGTTTTATTCATAGGGTGATCAGGCATCACTCTGCATCACTGGCATAAGGTCTGGGACCTTAGGAAGACTCTGGGAACACTTCGCATGGGTTAGCGCATGGCAGGGCTCACTAGAAGACAGGACGGCAGTTGGTTGAGCCAACCAAGGATATAATTAGCAAGGAGGGATCAGACCCTGAGTGATGGCGCCTTGGGATCACATCAGCGCATCACTAGGATCAGCCACAGGGATGGCACAGGGGCTAGGAGGCTCATTAAGGCAGGAGGATCACCAGTGGGGATCGCGGGAAGCCTGGGAGGTAGCATGGCCCATTATGGGAGTCTAGAGCAGTCCATGGGAAGGCTGGACATCATGGGAAAGGGCCAGACCTGGTCTATTAAACGGTTGACAGGTGGCAGTGCCCAAACGCATGGACAATAGGATGTGCAGCAAGGCATGAGGTCTGGGCGCATATGGCTGTGGAGGTGCCGATGGGACTTATGGTGGCAAGGGGTCTCTAGGAGGAGTATATAAGGGCTTGGGTAGTTAGCTAGAGTCTCTTTAGACTCTAGATGGTTTTCCTTACACTCTGTCTATGGGCCTAGGTTACTGTTTGTAGTAGTCTTAATACATTCCCTTCCCCCTCTCTTCTCTACCCTCTTCTCTGTGAGGCTTGTGGTTTAGGTTGTGAGCGTGAGCTTGTAACAGCTAGGGGAAAGTAACTGAGTGAAGGAGAAGGCAGTGATTAGCATATTAGTGATTTATTCAACAAAATACTACAATTGCCAGTTTCTGAACTGTGGAAAAAAATAAATGATGTGACATACATAGGAAGCAGCTTGTGACAATGGTGAAATGGATAAGAGAAGTAACTGAGTGAAGGAGAACAAAGTGAGGAGGATGTTGTTAAAATCGATGCTCTCAACACAATTTGTTCTAAGTCAACAGTGGCGAGCAGAGTCTCGGTCTGTTCCCAGCCTACTGGACAAGTTCTGGACACTAAGTCAAACGATGACAAAGGTCAAAGTAAATGACGAGCTCAAGAAGATGAGAGCGAGGAGTTTCGTTCAGAGGTTGAGAGAATAATTCAATTACGTTGGAACTAAAGAATATAATCGTACATGAGAGGCTTTATATACTAAAAGAACAAGGGAAATATAAAAGGAGTTATACAGCTAATTACCTGAGAAAGGAAATGTGAAGGTCAATAGCTAAAAGGAATTGAGCGTCCATGAAACGCATAGCAATGGTTATGTAATTGTAAAAGTCCATTAATGAAAGGGAAAGAAATTGTAACATTACCCCCTTCGTATGCAAGAAGTCACCGACTTCTTAACCTGTACCCCAACTGTGATTCCCGCCATTTGTCCAACCATGATCTTGTTGCGATTTCAACCACTCGGCAATGGTGTTGATGTCATGATTAGCGGTCTCAAACTGCCATTGCAAAGTCCTTGTTATATAGTCGAGTTGGACCGTTTGTTCAAGGATTGCATCGCGCTCTTCATCAGTGATGGTATGAGGGTTGGTGGTGAGGGCGGTGTTGAGCATGGCATCAAGAGGTCCAGCAAAGAGTTGATAATCGATGATGAAGGTGGCAAGGGCTTCCTGAGCCCAAAGAAGAGTGGTGTTAGGGGTTCGAGTGAAAGGTGGTGTGGGTGGAGCGGGTAAGGGTGCCTCTTCCTCAATGAGGAAGTCAACGAGCTCATCCAGATGCTGATGAAGGTCGGCAATAGTAGAGGGAGGGGAGGCAGGCCAATCCGGGAAGAGATATTCGTCTATGGTAGTGGTGGTGGTGATGAAGACCTCAATGGGGAGGTCATGGGCAGTGGCGAGGAACGGGGAGGTGGTGGCAAAGGATGGGTCATAATAATGGCCACAGGCTGTGACCAGAAGTGCAAAAGCGAAGGCAATGAGGTAGGCGATGACGACGACGGCGGACATGTTGTATCGGTAGGATGGGAGGACAAGATCATTGAGTGTGGTTTAAATATCCCAAATCTCGTTGTCGGAATCCAAAGCTAAGATCTCTTCGATCTCAGGTTCCCTGGTTCTGAGAAAGTTCTCACGGGAGTTCCTAGCTGCTTCTTCTTGTTCTGATCGGGTTCTTGCATTGTCAGGGTGTGGAATATGAATTTGGTCAGGGTGCTCATGTTGTGTGACATGTATCTCTGGGTTGTTTATGCTGTCCTGTATTGCTTGGTTCAGAAGAATGTAATATTGCTCGGTTGCAAGTGCTATTTCCATTTGCGCTTGTGTGCGGTTAAAATTTTCACTTCCCCTTATATTCATTCACCATTCATATTGCCATTGTTCCACAGAGATGTTTCTGCCAAGCTGAATAATCCTTTGTAAAGCTCCTGATAGTTCAGGGAAGGTTCATTGTAACCAAACCCTGTGATAAACGTTATTGTATTGAAAGCAAGGATGAACTGACACTGGGAGATAATGTGATTCGGCCTCTTGGAATGTGGGTAGTTCTCCTAGATCAAAAGAGAGGCAATGATACTGGGGAAGATACTTTGATAAAGCATTATATGGAATCTCTGTATGGCCTTGTGGATGCGTTCGTTTGTGAGGAGGTAATTGTGATACTTTAGGCAGTTTTGACATCATTGGAATGTATTTCAGTTTCTGATATATAGAGAGCATTTGTTTGGAAGGGTGTTTAAAGGCAGGAACAAACATCTGCGTGACAGAGTATCTGGTTTTGACAGTAGGAGTATATCGTCCAACAGTTCTGCAGAATCTCTTGACATAACGGATGTTATGTTTTAATTGGAGGTTGGTGTGATAATAAGTCATTGTGTTGATTATTTCAGAGGTTTCTTCTGCTTTTATATTCCACCAGAATATCCGCAGCATTGCCCAGATGTCGTTCTGGTTCCCAGGTATTATCATTTGCTCCATAGCCTTTCCATTTGACTAGGTATTGATAACCGGCTCCACATTTCCGATGTCCAAGAATAGCTTCAATCTCAAACTCTTCTTGTCCATTAACCATATCAGGAGGTGGCATAGTGAAATTCGGGCCGTGCATTGAGGTTTCCTTATATGGAGTGAGGAGCGATGCATGAAACACAGGATGAATGCACCATTGCTTTGGTAATTTCAATTTATAGGTAACTGGTCCCATAACTTGTTCAACCTGGAAGGGTCCTTCTTGTTTTGGTGCTAGTTTTCTTGACTGATATGGAATATGGAGATTCTTGTTCTCGAGCCAGACCTTGTCACCTTTTTTGAATCTGATTGATTTGTTTCTGTGTCTATGAGCGACCATTTGTCTAGCAAGTTCATGAGCAGCTAGAGCTTCTTCTCTGGCTTTTCGAAGCATCTGAAGGCGTTCTTCTGCTGCTGGTGCAGTCATCTTGATTGCTGCTGTAGGGATAGTGATGGGACCTGATCCATACATAAGTTGAAATGGGGATGTTTTTATTGTGTCATGATATCGGTTATTGTGTGCGAATTCAGCAATGGGTAATAGTGGCTTCCATTTATGGGGTTCATTTGTGCAGAACATTCGAAGATAGACCTCGAGTTCTTGATTAACACGTTCAGTTTCTCCATCTGTCTGAGGGTGATAGGCTGTGCTCATCCTGTGGTTGATTCCTAAAGCTTTTCATATTTCTTGAAATACTTTAGTGGAGAATTGTGGTCCTCTGTCAGAGATTAAGATGTTGGGGAGTCCAAAGCGTTTAAAGATTTCAGAGATATAGAGGTCTGCGGTTCCTAAAGCGTCGATTGTTTTGTTGCAAGGAGTGAAAATTACCCCCTTTGTAAGGCCATGGTCCACCGTGACCAATATGGAATTGTATCCATCTGATACAGGCAGGTCAGTGATGAAGTCCATTGTAACTTGTTGGAACGGTCGGGTGGCTTTTGATGGAATAGGAATTAGCTCCAGTGAATTCGGGTGAGTATTGACTTTCATCTGTTGGCAAAGTGCGCATCCTTCAACCCATTCTTTAACATGTCTATACATCCCAGGCCACCAGTAATCACGTTTCAAAAGCGCCAGTGTCTTCAATTGTCCAGGATGTCCTGAAGATAGTGCTTCATGTATCTCCTTGATTAACTGAGTTCGTAGTTCAATTCGATCAGGAACATAAATCTTGCCAAGATAATAAACGATGCCATGAGTATATGTCCAGTCTTGCAGTTTCGATTTAATCGGTGGCGCCCTTTGTTTAGTGATGACTTCAATAAGGATGCGTCCAAAATCATCATTTGCCATATATTTCTTTAATTCATTGGCAAGATCATCATTGATCAGTTGAATAAATTGGTCATTTGGCAGAACTGTGACAGTAGTTTGTTCTTCATCATTGCCCATATGATCTGGTCGTCTGGATAATGCATCTGCTTTGAACATTTTTGTTCCAGGTACATGTTCAATACAAAGATCAAATTCAGATAACAATGATGACCATTGAGCTTGTCGAGGTGTTAAGCATTGAGCGGTTCAGTAATAGGACAAGTTCTTGTGATCGCAGTGGACAATAATTGTGTGGGGGGAACCATGTAACAGATGGCACCAAACTGCAAGTCCTTTGATGATTGCAAGCAGTTCCCTATCATAGATTTGGTAATTCTGCTCTGTTGATGTCAATGCATGAGATATAAATCCACATGGATGGAGTGCTCCTGATTCATCAGCTTGTTTCAATACTGCTCCGATTGCTTTGTTAGAAGCATCAGTTTGAAGGATGAATGGTTTTGCAGGATTTGGCATCAACAAAACTGGCATAGAGGTGAACCGCTGCTTTAGGGTATCAAAGGCAAGTTGTTGTTCATTATTCCAATCGAATGGTTCCGCTTTCTTAGTCAGGTCTGTGAGTGGTTTTGCGATTGCTGCAAAGTTTCTGATAAAACGTCGATAAAAGTTCCCAAAACCTAGGAATGATCGGACTTGTTTAACCGTGGATGGTACTGGCCAATCGGCTATTCCTGCAAGTTTGATAGGATCCATTCATATTTTTCCAGGTGAGATGATCATGCCTAGAAATTCGACTTCTTGAACAGCGAATTTACATTTTTATAATTTCAGGAACAGATCATTCTCTTCCAACCAATCAAGGATTCTCTTTGTTTGCTCTTCTAGTTCGCATAAGTTCTGAGAACATATCAGGATATCATCCATATAGATGATAAGCCATCCTTCATTAATCATATCTCTGAAGTATTCGTTCATCATAGTTTGGAATGTGGATGGCGAATTGCATAGGCCAAAGAACATAACAGTTGGTTTGTATAGTCCTCTGTTGGTAATGAAAGCAGCCTTCCATTCATCACCCTTTTTGATTCTGACGTTATTATACCCCCAACGGAGGTCTAGTTTGGTGAAATATTGTGCGCCAGCAAGTTTTGTAAGGAGATCAGATACTAGGGGTAGTGGATATGCGTTCTTGATTGTCCAATCATTTAAGCATCTATAATCTTGACAAGGCCAAAGTGCACCACTTTCCTTCTTTGAGACAAAGAAAAATGGTGATGCTTGAGGAGACTTTGATGGTTTAATGTATCCTTTAGCTAGCTGTTCTTCAATCCATTTGTCCAGTGATGACTGTTCTTTGATTGATAATGGATAAATCTTGCTAACTTTAGGATTAAAACCAGTTTTTAAATCGATAGCATGATCCCAAGTTCTGGAGGTTGGGAATTGTTCCGATGCCTTTTTCTCAAAGACTGAGTGCCATTTCCCATATTCTGATGGTAATTCTGTTTTTGGTTCGTCCTTTTTCAGCTGATGTTCTAATGCTTGAGATGCTGATGTCTTAACTCTGATCCAGTAATTGTCTTCTCCCCATTGTTGATTGTCCAATGCCATTTGCCAGATAGTTCCTTCTTTCCCTTGTTCATCAATAAGGTGTATCGTTTTATCTCTCCAATTGATAGTAGGGTTGTTTTCTTCTAACCAAGGGATTCCCAAAATTAATCGTTGATCTCCTAACCTGGTGATTAAAAACCAGTTGCTGTATTGCTTTCCTCTGATTGAATATTGAATATGAACTCAATGTGTGATCATTCCATTAGTGTTAACCGTTCCATCTGCGTTTCTGACTCTGATTGGTTTTTGCAATTTTTCTTTTGGTAACTTGATGGTTACTTCTTCGTCAATAAAATTTCCTTCTGCTCCACAGTCAATTAGAGCCAAAGTTTCAGCAGGTAAATCAGATGTTTCCACAGAAATTGAAAGGCGCTTGTCATTATTCGATTTTACTATTACAGAATCAAGCACTAACTGTGAATGTCCATTTGTTATGGAAGTGCCAACTGCTGTGTGATGCTTCCAGGTTAAAAACCCTCATTCTCGAGTTCATTGAGAAGACCTTCTCGCTCATCGGCCTTCATTCCAGCAAGGATTGCTCTAATACTTGCAACTGGGTCATGTTTCTTTTCCTTGGGCACGTCTTCTGGCATAGATCTAATCCCCTTATTCTGAAATGATGAGGAGGCCCTGAAGGAGGCGTTTGACGTGGTGTTTCGTTTGGGACAATTCCTTGAAACATGCCCCTGGTTTCCACATCTGAAACACTTTCCAGATTTCATGTATTCCTCCTTTTGTTCATCTGTCAAATGTCTGGTGGGCATCGCATTTACTGATCGGGTTGATCCACCCCTATTATTGGTGTTTTGATTAAAATTAGAGTGATTCCCTTGTCCTGGTTTTCGCCCAAGTGTTCACATCATTTCCCAAGCGCCATGAAGCTGTTCTGCCTTCTCATATGCTTCTTTCATGGATAGAACATTTGCCTCAAGGATCTTTGTAGCAATACTTTCAGGAAGTCCTTTGACAAATGCCTGAAGCTGTGCGGTTGTCCCTTTCAAACCTGAAGTACCGATCTCCATGCAAAATTTTCTGATATATTCAGGGACTGAAATGTCGCCCCCTACTCTAAGATTGGCTAGATTGTTCAGCGCTCTGAGAGCGCTATTAACTTCGCCCCAATCAGCTAGGAAACGCTTCTTGAATTCTGTCCAGTTCGTCCAAGTAAGGGTTGTTTCTTCTTCATTGTCTAATCCATCCTTGATCAGGACTTTCCAATCGTCGAGTTCCTGCCCAAGACAGGCAAGAGTGAATCAAATCTGTTTCTGTGCTTTGCCCTTGTAGTTATCATCGTTTAAAACAAAGTAATCTTCAAGACTTCCAATAAAAGCCTTTGCTTCGGTTCGTTTTCCTGTAAAAACACGCATAGGCTGCAGTTTGATATCTCCTTTAGAGGCAGGTGCTGCTGCATCAGATGCCATTTTCTCTGTTTCTTCTTTTGGATCAGTAGGTTCTTTTGTTTTGTCTTTCTTCTTTCCTGATTCTGGATCTCCAAATAGATTTGTTTTGATCTGTTTCTGTTCTTGGAATTCTATCCAAGGCTGTAGTTCTCCTTCCCTAAGTGCGTATCGATCTTGTTCTGCTATATCAGCAAGCTTGAGATATTCGTTCCACCAGGAGAGTTCTGGTTCGTCTGTAGGTGGTTTGAATAAAGAAAGTAGTTCTTCTTCGTGTTCTTCGTTTATCCAATCAATCCAAACGTCGTCTGGGAAGGCGTCCTCTGGTCCTTCTGTGTAATCACCTTTGAAAACGGATTCTGGTACTGGTTCGTTCTTTTTCTTAGTTCTTGAGCGAAAAAACCACCCTTTTCCTGTAGTCGATGGGAAGACTTCCTTTCGGTCTAGATAATACTTTTGTCTGAAACAGACAGAGCTGTTCAGGGGTCTGAGGTTCGCGGTTCTGGTATTAATGGTGTCTGGCTAGTGTAGAAACACTGAGCAATCTGGGAGTTCCAACTTGTGTTAAAATCGATGCTCTCAACACAATTCGTTCTAAGTCAACAGTGGCGAGCAGAGTTTCGGTCTGTTCCCAGCCTACTGGACAAGTTCTGGACACTAAGTCAAACGATGACAAAGGTCAAAGTAAATGACGAGCTCAAGAAGATGAGAGCGAGGAGTTTCGTTCTGAGGTTGAGAGAATAATTCGATTAAGTTGGAACTAAAGAAAAGAAGCTTACATGGGAGTCTTTATATACTAGAAGTACATTAGTTATTAGTTATTAACTTTTGTTACAGTAACTTTGTTACTTTATTACAATAACTAATCCAACTTTCAACACTCCCCCTTGTTGAATATTTTACTAAATGTGTATTTCACATAACTGAAGCATATAGAATGCTTATTCAACAATAAGGTTATGTCAGCAGCTTCATCTTTATTATGTAATGTAGATCAACTAAATTATCTTTGACATCTTGTGTTTTATAATGATATCTTACATCTATATATTTACTCTTGAGCTGGACTTGAAGCAGTGTAGTGAAAATGTACATAAAACAATTTAGATGTGGGAATATTCAGAAATCGTCACAAATTTGACTTTGGTGTGGTTTGTTGTCATACAGAATTTTGAAAGAATGACTTATATGTCAGAAAGTTCTTTGTTTACAAATGTTTGTATACCATCACTAAACAGGTGCAATACACTTGGAGGGAATGTCTAGAAATAGTCACAAATCTGTCTTTGGCTTGGCTCGTCAGCATTGTCACACAGAACTAAAAAGAATGGCTCATATCTCAGCAATGGCCTTTGTTTACATATGTTTGTGTGCCATCACTAGCATCAGATTTAACCCCTCTACAACTTTTGTTAATAGAGCATGTCATGAATCTGTCAGAGTGCTGTGGCTGTGCTATAAAAATGCGAAATTACGATAGTATTTTGCAATTATCTCAATGAATATTGGGTTTGTACACATTTGGTTATTATATTTTGGGCCAAAAATTCACATTTTCTATCTTTTTGTTAATAGGTCATGTGACAATTCTCACTTTCCAAAAGTGTGAGAAATGTGACACTATTGTGACATGTGATATGTGAGAACAATTGATATTTACTGTGGGAAAATGTGCACTAGATTTACAATCTTAACTATATTATTAAGACTAATCTACTTATGTAATCACCTGTATGCAATCTTATCTACCTACCAAAGTAGCTGACTAATCAATTTTTGAGGGGGATGGTAGAAACTGGGTACTGCTGGTTGTCCTTATATACCTGTCAGGAGTGCACAGACCATCTGCCAGTGGTCATGTGACATGTGTCACTTGAGTGTAAGCAGTAGGGTGTGGATTCCTGGGATTTGGTGGGACTTTGGTGGGACTCAGGTGGGAGTCCCTGTTTAGTCCCACCAAAGTTTGGCTGAGGTGTGTGCCAAAAAAAAAAGGCAGCAGTCCAAGGACTGTCCCACTGGACTGTTATGACCTAATGATTTTCATTGGAGTACAAGTGTTCAGATGTTAGTGATAGTGACCAGATTATTGTTGGGCACAATGTCTTCTACACAGAATTTCTACTAAAGGAGAAAGTTCTACTCCAGCAGTTCCTCCTTTCTGCTGGCTATTTAGAACAGTTGTAAGTATTAAATTGCATGGGGTATTGCAGAGTATTGTCAATTGATGATTCCCAGAACTATTCAAACAATATCCATAAATGACTTACTCACCCTTATTAAGCCTTATACCTTGCTTTGTCACTTATGAAGGAGGAGAATGTTGAAGATGGGGAGCAATGGGAGAAACTTGCATTGCTTTTAGTTCACAATCAGTTGGTTTCTGGCTGGAAATGTAATAAGCAATTCATCAAAATAAAGCACAAGGAGAAGTGAGAGCAGTAAGCACCCTCAAATTTTCAAGACCATTATGGTACCCCACAGATTCCACCCCATACATCCATCCAGCAGTTTACACTCCCCCCCCCCTTACAAGTGGAATCCAAGTAGACTCTGAGTCCAGTCCAAGCTCAATCCAAGTTGGGAACTTTTTCCATTCAAAGTAAATGCACTAGATGTGTACAAGCAAAGACTTCATAAGAATCATTCTTTGTGCATGAAGATATTGTTTCAGGCTGATGTCTTGCTCATTGCTGAGTGCTATTGCTATCACTGCATGGAATGTGATTGCCTGGTGTCATATGGGCATATACATATGGTTGTTTACATTTGTTTGTGCATACATGACTTTAGTCATTTTGTGCAGATAGCATGTAAACATTGTATGCACTTAGCTCACTTCTCTCATATATTTCCAGTCTGCAAAGAATTGTGACATCCAGAGTGTCACATTTTTTGATGCTTTCCCATTCTTGACATTGATGTGGCCAACTATCATAACACTTTTTCCACAGGGCATGACTTAGCATATTTCCCATAATCAAAAACAGCATGAAGTATTCTCACCAAATAATATGAACATAAAAATTACCTTCTCCTGGAATGTTTCTTGATGAACCAATTCATTTGTTGGAATTATAATTTTACAACAAGTATCACTGCTGCATTTTACATACACTGTTATCACCATAGGTGTGCATTCAAAGTGCCTTCCTCAACCAGTGCACGACCTACTGAGCTGAGCCATTGGCTGCATTGCCATCTCAACCAGTGGGTGGGGCTAAGGGCTGAGACACTGGATCTGGCAGGTGGTTGTGGACAGTAAGTAGCAAGCAGGTGGCAGTGGTTATGGGGTGGGCAGCCAGCAAGTGCCAATGTGTTTGTGGGGGTTGGAATAGTCAATACTGTTCAAGTTGGAAGTGTTTCAATGCATGCCATGATGTGACTGATAGATTATTAATGATTTGCTTGCTGTGGATCACCAATTTTTGGTATGCTTCCTAGTTATAACTATTGACCTTCATCAGCTGCATCAAAACATTGGCCTATGTTTTAGCATATCTGGGTAGCTATTCATGTTACTGAGGTTGTCAGTGATTCCCCTCAGTCATTATTACTACAACTGAGGTGAACCTGTATTTTATGATGTTTATACTTATTTATCTGTCAACCTTTCTTACAGGATCAGATGGAGAGAGGGTGGGGATGAGTTACTGAGTGTGCAATAGGCAAATAGGTGGGGTAATGAGAGGGCAAATGGCAAGATAAACAGTATGGGAGTCATCATGTCAACAATAGGAAAATCATAATTATCACAAAACTAATCATTAATTCACAAATAATATGATAATATGATTGGGGGGGACTTACTGTGTTTTTCACATCAGTTGACTTTGTGAGAAAAAATTGAAAAAACATGCACCAGAAAGAAATCAGTGTAACTTGCTGAGTTTTGGGTGAAATAATATTGGTATTGGTGTGTTAGAACTGGAATAAGGTGTACTTTTTGTCCATCATGCACCAAGTACATGAGAATGAATTTTCATGATTCTGTATACATGGCATTGGAGATGTGGAAAAACAGCAATAAATGTTGACAGTCATGGAATTACAAAAAAGTATTCAGATTATTCAAAGATGCAGGGGATAACTGAAATCTCCAAAACTTGATCTTTGTATGCTTGGAATAGACTTGATTCCAGTTTTAATGCACTAATACTGATGTTATTTCACCCCAAACTAGCAAGTTACACTGATATCTTTCTGGTGCACATTTTTTTCAACTTTTTCTCACAAGGTCAACTGATGTGAAAAACACAGTAATACAGTACTTTTTTTTGTTTTTTGGCAGCCTTGTAATTTCATACACAAAGCAGGTAATATTCATTTGCTACATAAAATATGAGCAATATAATTAATATGGTCAGTGCATGTGCATGAGGCTGCACAAATGGGTGTGGGTGGTTGTAGGTAGGCTCAAATGCAGGCAAATGGGGTGGGGGTGCATGGAATAGTGCTTAGTGCTGGCAGCTGAAATAAAATGTTAGTAAAAAAGAACACAACAAAAAAAATGTACGATGGGCCTGGATGGCTGCATCTGGCCCCATTAGAGTCTGTGGTGGTGGTGGTGGGGATGACGTGGCAACAGCGAGGGTGATGGCTGGAGGGTGACAGCAAGGCAAGGGGTGCAGGGGTGGGCAGGCAAACAGGATGTGGGTGAACCATTGGGTGTGGCTGGCAAATGGGTGGGTGTGGGCAAACAGGGAGGATGGGTGTGGGTGGTTGTTTGTGGCCAATGGGTGGGCACGAGGCTGGGTGAACAGGCATAGGTGGTCATAGGTAGTGTGTGTGATGGGTGTGGGTGGTCATTCGGGGCCAGTGTGTGTGCATTTGGGAGAGTGGATGTGGGTGGTCATAGGTGGTGTGGTGGGCGAACGGGGTGTGGGTGGTCAAAGGCAGTGTGTGCAGGTGCAGGTGGCCTGTGGGCAAACAGGGTGAGGGTGCATATAACAGCCCTGGAAGTTGAAATAAAGGTTAGCAAAAAAGAACATTATGAAAAAAATAAGTACGACAGGCCTGGACTCAGTCATCTGGGCCCCATTAGAGGAGTCTGTAGCAGTGGTGGGGGAGGATGATGTGGCAAGGGGAAGGATGGGGGTGGTGGTGATGGTAAGAGGGGGAGGGTGGGGTGACAAGGTGACAGTGATGGCTGAGGATGAGGGCAAGGGCAAGGGCAAGGGCATGGTGACAAGGGCATGGTGATGGTAAGAGGGCAAGGGTGGTGACAAGGTGATGGTGACAGCAATGGCCGAGGGCAAGGGCAGGATGAGGAGGTGACGGTGATGGTAAGAGGGCAAGGGTGGGGTGAGGAGGTGACAATGACGGCTGAGGGCGAGGGTGGCGACGACAGTGAGAGTGCAACGATGGGGGTGAGGATGAGCGTGACAGTGACAGTGATGGCAGAGGTGATGGCAAGGGTGATGGCGAGAGAGGGCGCCAGTGAGAGTGACAGTGGGAGTGACACATGTGACAGACAATAAACAAAGACTTGGGAGTACGATATGTATATATGGGACAAGGAGCGCGAGTTAGATTTTGCTTACTGGCTTGAGCAAAAGGAGAAAGAAAATGAAAATGAAGATTTCTGGACAGAGTTAAAACATCCCCGTTGGTACAAATACGGAGATAAATATCAATTCCTTCCATCATCACCAACACAAGACATAAGCAAAAAATGGATTAGGGAACTTGAAAAACCCGAAACCAGAGATGAGAATGGTACAGGATTACTGCTACCTAAACAAATGGACAGTTAAAAATAACTATCCATTACCACTTATATCGGAACTTGTGGATCAAACAGGAAAGGCAAAGCTCTTCAGTAGATTGGATCTACAATGGGGCTATAATAATGTATGGATCAAAGAAGGTGATGAATGGAAAGCCACCTTTACTACACCCAAAGGTTCTTTTGAACCAGTAGTAATGTACTTTGGGCTTACCAATTCACCGGCAACCTTCCAAGCAATGATGAATGATATTTTCCATGATATGATCAATGAAGGAAAAGTCATCATATACATAGATGACATCCTTATCTATATGGAAACTGAAGAACAACATGAACAAATAGTGTTGGAAGTTCTCAAATGGTTGTAAGAAAATGATTTATATGTTAAACCAGAAAAATGTGTATGGAGTGTAGAAGAAGTCAAATTCCTTGGAGTAATAATTGGACCCAATGGAATTAAGATGGATCTGAAAAAGGTAGAAGCAATCCTAAATTGGCCTACACCATCTTGTGTCAAAGACATTCAAAGGTTCTTGGGATTGGCAAACTACTATAGGAGATTTGTTAAAGACTTTGCCAAAATCGCTAGACCATTACACAATTTGGTTAAAAAAGAAAAAACATGGAACTGGGGAGATGAAGAAGAAAAAGCAATAAAAACCCTTAAAAAACTATTTAAGGAACAACTGATTCTTGTTGCACCAGACTCTGACAAGAAGTTCAGAATAGAGTCTGATGCTTCTGATTACACCACAGGAGGGGTGTTATCTATGGAATGTGAAGATAACAAATGGCGACCAGTTGCATTTCTTTCCAAAGCCCTAAATGAAATGGAAAGGAATTATGATGTCCACAACAAAAAAATGTTGGGCATTATGAGATGTCTCAAAGCCTGGAGACATTATTTAGAAGGAGCACAGCAACAATTTGAGATCTGGATGGATCACAAGAATCTCGAATACTTTATGAGTGCAAAAAAGTTAAACCGACAACAAGCACACTGGGCCTTATACCTCAGCAGATTTAATTTTAAAATAATTCATAAAGCAGGAACAAGTATGGGAAAGGCTGATTCTCTGTCCAGGAAGCCAGACCATAAAAAGGGGGTAGAGGATGATAACAAGGAAGTGACCTTGTTAAAACCAGAATTTTTCCACATTGCAGCTTTGCAACAAGGGCATGTACTGGTTAATGCATTGTAAAAAGAGATCCTTAATAAAATAAGGAAATCTGAAGCACGAGATGAAGATGTTGTTAAAGCAGTGGAAGCTATGAAAAAGGCAAATGTTAAAAAACTCAATGCAGGAGAATTGTTAAGATCGATGCTCTCAACGCAGTTCGTTCTAAGTCAACAGTGGCAAGCAGAGTCTCGGTCTGCTCCCAACCTACTGGACAAGTTCTGGACGCTAAGTCAAACGATGACAAAGGTCAAATTAACGACGAGCTCGAAGATGAGAGCGAGGAGTTTCGTTCAGAAGTTGAGAGAAGAATTCGATTAAGTTGGAACTGGAGTCTAGCTACTTTACAAGAAGGTTTATATACATAAAAGAACAAGAGAAATATAAAAGGAAATGTACAGCTAAATACCTAAGAAAGGAAATGTGAAGGTAAAGTAGCTAAAGGAGATGAGCGTCCATGAAACGCATAACGATGATTATATAATAAAATAAGTCCGTCGACGAAAGGGAAAGAAATTGTAACATTACCCCCTTCGTATGCAAGAAGTCACCGACTTCTTAACCTGTTCCCCAACCATGGTTTCCACCATTTGTCCACCCATGATCCCTTCGCGATTTCAACCATTCGGCGATGGTGTTGACATCATGGTTAGCGGTTTCGAACCGCCATTGCAACGTCCTTGTAATATAGTCGAGCTGGACCGTTTGTTCAAGGATCGCATCGCGTTCTTCATCCGTGATGGTGTGAGGGTCAGTGGTGAGGGCGGTGTTGAGCATGGCATCGAGGGGTCCGGCAAAAAGCTGATAGTCAACGATGAAGGTGGCGAGGGCTTCCTGAGCCCGAAGAAGGGTGGCGTTGGGGATCCTGGCGAGAGGTGGTGTGGGTGGAGCGGGTAAAGGTGCTTCTTCTTCAATAACAAAGTCCGCGAGCTCATCTGGATGTTGGTGGAGGTCGGCGACGGTGGACGAAGGGGAGGCAGGCCAATTCGGGAAAAGATAATCGTCGATGGTGGTGGTGACGGTGACGAAGACCTCAATAGGGAGGTCATGGGCGGTGGCGACGAACGGGGAAGCAGCGGCAAGAGAGGGATCATAACAATGGCCACAGGCTGTGACCAAGAGCGCGAAGGCGAAAGCGACGAGGTAGGCGATGACGACGATAGCAGACATGCTGTATCGATAAGATGGGGGTGTTAGACCATTGAGTGTGGTTTAAATATCCCAAATCTCATCGTCGGAGTCCAAAGCTAAGATCTCTTCGATCTCAGGTTCCCTGGTTCTGAGAAAGTTCTCACGAGAGTTCCTAACTGCTTCTTCTTGTTCTGATCGGGTTCTTGCATCGTCAGGGTGTGGAATACGGATTTGTTCAGGGTGTGTATGTCGTGTGACACGTATTTCTGGATTGTTCATACTAGCCTGTATTGCCTGGTTCAGAAGATCGTAATATCGTTCGGTTGCAAGTGTTATTTCCATTTGCGCTTGTGTGCGGTTAAAATTTTCACTTCCCCTTATGTTCATTCGTCGTTCATATTGCCATTGTTCCGCGGAAATGTCTCTGCCAAGCTGGATAATCCATTGTAAAGCTTCTGATAATTCAGGGAAGGTTCGTCGTAACCAAACTCTGATCCAGTAATCGTCTTCTCCCCATTGTTGATTGTCCAATGCCATTTGCCAGATAGTTCCTTCATTCCGTTGTTCATCGATGAGGTGTATCGTTTTATCTCTCCAATCAATAGTAGGATTGTTTTCTTCTAACCAAGGGATCCCCAAAATTAATCGTTGATCTCCTAATTTAGTGATTAGAAACCAGTTGCTGTATCGTTTTCCTCCAATCGAATATTGAATATGGACTCGATGTGTGATTATTCCATTAGTGTTAACCGTTCCATCTGCGTTTCTGACTTTGATTGGTTTTCGCAATTTTTCTTTTAATAACTTGGTGGTTACTTCTTCGTCAATAAAATTCCCTTCTGCTCCGCAATCGATTAGAGCCGAAGTTTCAGCGGGTAAATCGGACGTCTCCACAGAAATTGAAAGACGCTTGTCATTATTCGATCTTACTATTACAGAATCAAGCGCTAACTGTGAATGCCCATTTGTTATGGAAGTGCCAACCGCTGTGTGACGCTTCCGGATTAAAAACCCTCGTTTTCGAGTTCATTGAGAAGACCCTCTCGTTCATCGGCCTTCATTCCAGCAAGGATCGCTCTGATGCTTGCAACTGGGTCGTCTTTCTTCTCTTTGGACGCATCTTCAGGGATAGATCTGATCCCCTTATTCTGAAACGATGAGGAGGCCCTGAAGGAGGCGTTTGACGTAGTGTTTCGTTTGGGACAGTTCCTTGAAACATGCCCCTGGTTTCCACATCTGAAACATTTTCCAGATTTCATGTATTCCTCCTTTTGTTCATCTGTTAAACGTCCAGTGGGCATAGCATTTACTGATCGGGTTGATCCGCCCCTATTATTGGTGTTTCGATTAAAATTGGAGCGGTTCCCTTGTCCTGGTTTTCGCCCAAGTGCTCGCATCATTTCCCAAGCGCCATGAAGCTGTTCTGCCTTCTCATATGCTTCTTTCATGGATAGAACGTTCGCTTCAAGGATTTTTGTAGCGATACTTTCAGGGAGTCCTTTGACAAATGCCTGAAGCTGTGCGGTTGTTCCTTTCAATCCTGAAGTACCGATCTCCATGCGGAATTTTCTAATATATTCAGGGACTGAAACATCGCCCCCTACTCTGAGATTGGCTAAATTGTTCAGCGCTCTGAGAGCACTATTGACTTCTCCCCAATAAATGGAAGGGGTATATGGTGGAATACAATTCGTAGGAACCAAAGGAAAATTTAGCAAATGCAAAAAGAAAAAGAAAACATTTTTACAATAGACAACCAGGTGTGATTTGGGTCATTGACAGGAAATGTTAAGATCGATGCTCTCAACGCGATTCGTTCTGAGTCAACAGTAGCAAGCAGAGTTTTGGTCTGCTCCCAGCCTACTGGACAAGTTCTGGACACTAAGTCAAACGATGACAAAGGTCTAACAAACGACGAGCTCAGAAGAATGAGGGCGAGGAGTTTCGTTCAGAAGTTGAGAGAAGGATTCGATTAAGTTGGAACTAAGGAAAAGAGACATACATGAGAGTCTTTATATACAAAAGAACAAAGAGAACGTAAAAGGAAATGTATAGCTAATACCTTGGAAAGGAAAAGTGAAAGATAAAGCTAAAAGGGAATAAGCGTCCATGAAACGCATAACTATGATTATATAATAAAGGAGTCCGTTAAACGAAAGGGAAAGAAATTGTAACAGGAAAACCTTCGAAGGGTTAGGTTTTCAAAAATATACAAACTTCATGGAACCACCACAAGGCACGATTTCCAGAATTGACATAAATGCAGTAGCAGAAACTGCATCATGGGAGAAAAACTGGCAAAAATGGAAAGGAAAGGAATTATTAAAACAATTAAATGAACCATTGGATCATGATGGGCCATGTGATTGTAATGGATGCTTACAAAACTAAAAAGAATTGGCCCTGGAGTAGGGCCTTAAACTGCTTCATTTTGTTGCTGTAGGCCTTATTTCAGGCCCTTGTTACACGAACCCCGCATTTGTACATTTTCAATCAAAAATGGGCAAAAATAAATGCAACAATAAAAAATCCAAGCAAACAATCCTTGTACTGGGTGGTTATTCAAACGTGGATCACCCATGCAAAAACGCATCATGTTGTCATTTCCTCAACACCAAACCTCCTCTGAAACCAAAACCTTCTCCAAGGCCAAGAATTATGTACTCCAGAGGAGTTGAAATATACATAGAAAAGGCAGCCTTAGGAGAAGATCCCTGGAAATTCCCACAGCATGGCTTTTGGGCCTGGCAACTGTGAAAAACCTTGAAAAAATGAAAAAGAGCAGATATGTGACATTCGATGACAATTTGAATGTCATGGTGGAACCAATTCCAAAGGAGTTCGTCTAGGAAGCCAAATCCTAAAAAGGGGGTACTGTCATGACCTTGGGTCAAACTCATTTTTCACTGAGACATTTTTATTATTTTCTTTGTATTTTACTGACAGGGTAGCCAAACATCTTAGCTAACCAGGTGTCTATCTTATCTAGTCAGCGCTTAGATTAGATTAGATTAGATTACAGACTACCAGACTGATGACTCATTAGTTATGACTTAGGCAGAACATCACAGTCCCCCACTTATTCCAGTGGATGCTAGTGGATGCCAGTGGATTCCAGTGGATGCCAGTGGATTCCAGTGGATTCCAGCCACTGCCAGTACAATGACAAAGCACCAACATTCCCACATACTTGTCCACATTCCCATGCTTCTACTGCCAAGCCATTCTATGATACATTTTTTCCCACACATGTACTATCCACTTTCCCACACACCAATCAATACTCAACAAAGACACTTTTCACATACCAAACTTTCCCACATATCTACACTCAAGCCATTTTATTATACATTTTTCACACATATTGATTAGTCACTTTCCCACACACCTTATGCAAGTTGTTCCACATTCCCCTCCCTCATCTCTGTGTTATCAGCACCTATTTACATTTCCATATGCTACTCTCAACTACCAGTTTACATCCCCACATGCCAGACCCATTCCCACACACACCAGACCACATTCCCACACACACCAGACCACATTCCCACACACACCAGACCACATTCCCACACACACCAGACCACATTCCCACACACACCAGACCACATTCCCACACACACCAGGCCACATTCCCACACACTTGTCAACATTCCCTCACCTGTCCATATTCCCACCATATTCATACTACCTGTTACTTCTCCAACTATTCCCACACTCTCAACACACTAGTTGACATTCCCATGCACCAGTCCACATTCCCACACACCATGTTCATTTTCCCACACACTTGTCAACATTCCCTCACCTGTCCATATTCCCACCATATTCATACTACCTGTTACTTTTCCAAATGTTCCCACTCTCTCAACACACCACTTTACATTCCCATGCACCAGTCCACATTCCCACACACCATATTCATTTTCCCACACACCAGTCAACATTCCTTTAGCTGTCAATATTCCCACCATATTCATACTACCTATTACTTTTCCAATTGTTCCCAGGTTCTCACACACATATTAACTTTCTCACTATTTTTACACACCTGTCTGTGTTTATATCATGCTCCCATACACCTTTACACAGTTTCACCCTCTTCTTTTATCTATATGTATATTCCCACATGCTCCCACACTTCCCAGTATTTTATTCATACTGTCATCCACTCTCCACACCTGCTTGCTGCTGCCACAGTTTTTTTCATATGTATGTTCTTTTCCCACCATCTGGGAACTTTCTCACATTATTCCTATCTCAGACAATCCATTCACATACTATCAGTCAATTATTAATTCTTGCATGCTCATCTGACACATCTCCTTATTTGTTGTATAGATTCAAATTCTTCATTTTATCAGTCAACTGTTCCTTGCATGCTTGTCCATTCCCTGCATGGAAAAACATAGTTGTGTTATTGATGCCTTGAATGTTTGTTTACTTTACTGTTCCACATCTACATCCTTCATTTTTTATCAGTCAATTGTTTCTTGCATGCTCAACTATTTCCTGCATGGAAAAAACATATTTGTGCATTGGTACCTTGAGCATCATGTGCTTTACTGTATTGACATAGTTGAATCTGACTGCTTCTTCCTCCTCTTCCATTTTCCCAGTCTCTACTTTTGGTTCTGAATGACATGGTAGAAGAGTATAGCATGCAAGAACCAATTGCAACTAGTCATTTTGTTTAAGATATGCTTAAAACCATCAAGCCATGTTTTTGGTTGTCCACTGTTGAAAACTATTGACAGCAGTGCAGACCAAGGCTTAGTAAGTGGGAAATACTTACTTAATACTGTTTATGTGTGTTCAAAGGTGTTTAGAAGCAGGGGCTCAACTAATGGTGGAACAGAGGATGTAACTGTGTTATTGAACAAGGGCATAAGGCCTCCTTATATACATGTGGACCAGAGTACTTTAGACAACCTATGGTAATGCCAGCAGAGCACTACTGAGGGTAGTGCCAGGTGGTGCATTGCTGGCAGTATTTACTCTGACAACCTATGGTAATGCCAGCAGAGCACTACTGAGGGTAGTGCCAGGTGGTGCATTGCTGGCAGTATTTACTCTGTGTATGAATTCTACAATTCCTGTCAAGCTCTATAATTCCTGTCAATGATTATATTAAGTAATTATTTAGCATCTTATTAATAATGATATTATAATACATGAAGCTGTGGGTTCAATCCCCTTAGCTCCAGATCATCATTAATTCAACATTCACATGCTTGTATATTAAATAGATGTTTATAGTATAACTGTCCTCTAAGGGGGGAGTGGGCTGTGTAAAGCACATCTCAGGCAAAGTGGATGCTATGACTATCTCACCCATGAATCATCCCATTAAGCAGTTGGCCAGAACTAGAATGACACAATTCAGGTTGATCCATAACCAGTTTGTTTGATGTGAACACCACCAAACATGGATGGTTACTGATGTATATGATGCATGTTGGATTATTTATAGTTTTATTCTATTTTTAGTGACAGCCCTGTACAACACTTTACTGAATAAAATAAAGGAAAATACAGAAATATATTGGGAAAATATATGGTGTTACAACAGAGCATTCAAGATTGAGTCAAGACCACCTACCCAACACCCACCAAGTTCATCTACCCTGCTTATTTTTGGGAATCAGTTCCTACAAGACTTCATCAATTTTATTTGTTATTGTCATTATATTTAATACAATACATTAAATTGAAATAATTAATAGTCAGACTGGTCAGTGGCTGGTTGTATTGGTGGTGGAAGTGGGTGATTAGTTGGTGGGTATGGGCATGGGCATGGGTGGGCATGGGTGAGGTGAGGGTGTGGAGCATGGGTGAGACTGTGGAGAGGGTATGGAGATGGGCATGGGCATGGGCATGGTATGGTAGAGGGGATGGGTGTGGGCATGGGCATGCATGTGCGAAGGGATGGGTGAGGTGAGGGCATGAGAGTGGACATGGGCATGGGAGAGGGATGGGCAAGGGATGGGCGTAGGTGTGGTGAGGGCGTGGGTGTGGGTGTGGGTGTGGGTGTGGGGATGGGCGTGGGCGTGGGCAAGGGCAAGGGCAAGGGAGGGGATGAAGCATGGGCGAGGGGATGAGACATGGGCGTGGACGAGGGGATGAGGCATAAGCGAGGGTGAGGGCAAGGGTGAGGGAGGGGATGAGGCATGGGCATGGCGACAGCAAGGGGATGAGGCATGGGCAATGGCAATGGCATGGACGATGGTGAGGGGATGGGTGAGGGACTGAGGGCGTGGGCGAGGGGATGAGGCATGGGCATGGGCGAGGACGAGGAAGGGGATGAGGCATGGGCATGGGCGAGGGCGAGGGCGGGGAAGGGGATGGGGCGTGGGCAAGGGGATGAGGCGTGGGTGTGGGCGTGGACGTGGACAAGGGGATGAGGCATGAGTGAGGGTGAGGGCAAGGGTGAGGGAGGGGATGGTATGGGCATGGGTGATGGTGAGGGGATGGGGCATGGGCGACGGCGATGGCATAGATGATGGCGAGGGGATGGGTGAGGGACGACGGCGAAGGCGAGGGTAATGGGCGAGGGTGAAAGGCATGGGCAGTGGGTGAGGGTGATGGCGAGGGTTAGGGTGACAAGGGCATAGGCATGGGGTAGGTGGCAGAGTCAGGGCAAGTGAGGGTTGTTGTGACCGTAGACTTGTCAGTCGTCATTGTCATTGAGTGGCAGTTGCGATGGGTCATGATAGGTTGTTGCTGTGGGCAGTAGTGTATTTAGTTAAAAAAAAGTGAAAAAAACAAAAAAAAAAACATACAGCCCAGACGAATCCGTTCGTCTGGGCAATAGGGCCATCTGCCGTCCTTTAGGTGGTGTTGGGCGGGTGAATGGTGGCATAGGGTGCTTGTTGAGTAACTTGGTGGGTGAGGGCGAAGGCGAATGCGAGTGGGCGGGCGTTTGCATCATTGGCAACGTTGACAAGGTGGGTGTGAGCGTCACGTGAAGTCGTGTGACAATCAATGGCGCGTTGTTTGTGCGTGTCCGTGACTATGGTCACAGCGTCACACAGGCCATTAAAAAGACCTGGCTGCACTGTGACCACGACACACAGCCCACTGGCGTCCAACGGATGCCAGTGGCTTCCACATGTCTGCTCCCTACTGGGCACTGCGGAATCCACTCGTTTGGGCAGATTTCCGGTGCTTGGTTTGGTTTCTTTTTTTTTTTTGTTGGATGTATGTATGGGGCGGAATCCAGTGGATTCCGCTGGATTCCGCTTTTTCCAGACCAGATTGGGCCGGAAAAAGCGGAATCTGTGGGGGACCGTAATGGTCTCGACTTAGGGCACAGCCATGCACAGCACAGCTGCTGATTATGCTTTTCTTATGACTCATACTTACTCAGCATAGCTACTATTATTAGAGTGGTGCACAGACCACCTTTGTAGTATATAAGCTGAGCAACTAGCACCCAGAGTCCTCAGTCAAGTTCTCTCAGGTTTCCCTTCTGCCCTCATCTCCTCTCCTCTCTAGTCTACTGTTGGGGCCCTGAGGCGTCACACCAAGGGTAGTCTTGATACTTACCCAGCTCACACTCTACTTGGAGTCCTAGCTCAGTCCAAGCATTGGCAGTCCTAGGACAATCAAGCATTGTCTGAGCTCCAATTGGACTGAGCTCAGACTGAGCTTGGATTGCGCTCAGACTCCAAGTGGACATTTCGGTGGGTCATCCCCACAATTTCGCATTCTTTTAAAAATGCTCGGAGTGAGCTCAGAGTCCAATTTTTAGGGGGGGGGGGGGGAGTGTAAAGCGCTCAAAAATCTGAATGATAGAAGCAGTTGTTGGCTTCTTGCCAGGCCAAGTCCCATTATTTAACATCTCATTGACAGTTTGTTGAACTTCCAGGCATGCTTTGTACCTGGCATAATATTGTCTGATGCCAATGTTCTTAGAATCAGTAACTAATGCCTTATCAATCTTGAGCAAGGCAACAAGTGCATCCTTAGAGAGATCTTGAGTTGCTTGACCCTGCAAAGGTGCAGACACAGAGACAGAGGGATGTGGAGCACTACTTCCACTTCTTGTAGAGTCCAGGGGGTTAGTAGCATTCTCAGTTCATGGAGATTGAGTGTTGTAAACAAAGTATCATTCATTCATTCACTTACAACACATAAGGTCAAACATGGATTTCCATCTTTATATGTCCACTTAATCCTCTCATTTTCTTCAAGGGCAATCTCATAGCGTCCCTTCAGGTACCAATGCCCATCTTGAAGCACAAGAATGTATTGCCTACCCTCTTGAAGCTTTTCAATGAAAAAATGATTCAAATCATAATCAACAACTCACTCTGTATGGGAGAGCAACACCTAGCCACCTTCCTCAGCACAGGGGAAATGTTAGACTCCACCTTAGTCTTGATAACCAAGGGTGTAAGGTTGGCATCTGCATCAGCCAGGCTGCTGAACAACTTGACTATCCCTTCCTGTACCTCACCAACAATAGGCTGCTTCTGCATGTCACCATGATTGAAAATATTACCCAAGGTTTGTCCTCTCAATATAGCACCTGATGGGCGAGATGAACCTTCCAATGGTGGTGGGGAGCCCATTGGAACATCTTCAAGTGGTGAGATAGCTTTCAAAGTATAATAAAATTGACTTGCCTTCATCATATACATTTCCAGAATCAGCCCTATTCACATTTTCCTCCATTCCAATTTCAGATTCCTGCTCCTAATTTTCATTTGCATAAATTATTTACATGGGTTGAACATACCTTTTCTTTTCCCTTCTCCATTTCACCTAGAGGATGCTCCATATTATCTGTTTCCTATTCATAAATATGTTTAGAATATATTCTATTGGTGCCAAAATTTAAATTCCTAAATGCAGACTTACTTTTACTTTTCCCTTTTGCATTTCACTTTCAGGATGATCCTTTTCCATATCTGCTATACCCTATTCAGATATTCATTCAGCAAATCATTTGTGGAATGACTAGATGGCTAACCTCCTGAGCCTCAGCCTCTTGGATTTCTTCCAATGCCTCCAACTCCTCTATGTTCTCAACCCCTTCTGCTGACTCATCATGGTGTTCACTGCCAGAACTTCTCTCTTTACTTCCTGAATAGCCATAATTATTCTACTCACAAAATACAGCATTTTGTCTTACCTGAGTCTGACTCCCCATCATTGCTATCAACTTCTCTTCATAAACGTGCAGACTGATGGACTGCAACCTTAGATGGAAACACTAAAGATGATTTAGGACATGGTGGGGGTGCAATTGAGACACCACTGTCAAAAAAAAATTTTTCAGCTCTACATTATAGTATATTGGTATTACATTGGTATTGAATGGGTATGGAGGCAGGTACAGGGATAGTCAATGAGGGCAGAGAGCACAATTGATTAGCAGAGACCATGTCTAGGTACAGGAAACATGTACCTGTGGTGGAATAGGTATGGGCACAGGCATGGGCATGAGATAGGCATGGGTGTGGGTGTGGGCATGGGTGTGGGTGTGGGCATGGGTGTGGGCATGGGCATGGGCAGATGGGGGAGGTGCATGTTGGCAAGGGGATCGAGTGTGAGCGCTGGGAGTGAGCAGGTTGTTTGTGTATCAAACCTGAGTATGTACCTATGATTGATGGCAAGGGCGAGCAGGGAGTCAGCACTTTACACTGCCCCACTTGTCCTGGTGGACTCCAGGTAAAAGTCACAAAAGTCTCAAAAAGGGTAAGGACTCCACCTGGACTCCAGGCTCACTCCTCCTTTGACAAATTTTGGTAGGAGTCCAGGGACAACAAGGACTCCCTGTTGTCTCATGAAGGCAAACTGCAACTCCATCTATTTTGAAAGAATTTGGCAGGAGTCCACAAGGACTCCCTGTAGACTCCTTGTAAGTACCCTGTTGAGAACCTCAGAACATGACAGAGGGAAAGATATATTACATATATCAACACACTAGCTACAAAATGACAGCAAGCCCATCTCAATCACCATCATCACTTTCTTCTTCCTGTCCTCCACTCCTTCTCTTCAGAGATTGCTTGTGAATAACATGCAAGGTATGATAAGAGAGCATGGTATGTAAAAACCAATTGAAATTTCCAGCAGTCATCCTTTTCAATATCTGTTCAAAACCTCCCAGCCAAGCATTCAACTGTTCACAAGCTTGTGTATTAAAGGCACACTTATAATAAAGCTGCCCTTCAGCAGTTCTATCTGCAATAACTAGGTTTGGTGCAGAGCCATTCATAGGGGCTGGATTGCACCATTTCTGACACAATTCATCAGTGGCATGGTGATTGGAGTAGTGATATGTGTCAACTATTAATCTAGTTGTTTTCTCCCACTCATTCCAATTTCCACTTCTTACACAACTGTGAAGGACTAAACATGCCTTGTCAATGCAAACATATGATGGCCTGGACTCTTCTGTGGGGTAAACCTTTTCCAAAAAGCTGATGATATTTGTAGGTGACTCAGACTTTGCAAACTTGGCCCATGCTATGACAACTCCACAAGGTGCACAAATAGTTTCAACACAATAGAACCTTGGTGGAGTGAAGTTATTTGCTCTCCTTTGTCTTTGCTGGTTTTCATCATGTGGCCACACATTAGTAGTCAACTGAGGCATCCAAGGTAATGTCTGATCTGGCCTTCTTAATGCTCTCCTGTAGCCACCAAGAGCACATTGTCTATGGTTCATGAGAAATTTCTGCCAAGCATGCTGGTGTTGCTGACAGGCCTGAGTGCCTTGTACCTTCACATTTGAACAATTGATCATATGACAGAGACCACCAAATTGATTTTCATGGAGGGCACAATAGACCCCACCACGTGCATTCTGTAAATCATTGATGCAATTGTGATGGGCACAATGTGGATGACCCATGACAATGCCATCCATTACATTCATTTTCACTGGAGCATTATATGTATTTATATCATCACTTTGTAAACTGGATTCACTATCATCATCATCATCATTGTCATCATCATTGTCATCATCATTGTCATCATCATCCATCCCTACCATTTGTGAAACATCACTGGACAAGATTACATCAGCAGATGCCCTGTATTCATGTGTGCACTCTTTACAGGCATGATGACCAGCAGCCCTGATGATGCCATCTTCACCAAGTATATTAAATGCCTGCCTTGTAACCTCATCTATTGAAAATTGTCTTGCAAAGTAAGGTTCATATTCATGCTTGAAGATATAAAGCGTATAGATTCTTGTATAAATGCTTGCCAAATGTGATGCCTTGTTACATTACATGCTGACCAGTGCATCATTACAGAAATCTGAAAATGCTGATGCAGAAGCATGGAAAGTATACATGCCACTTAACACAGAGGAAGTAAATCTACAATCAACCCACATATTCTGCCCAATCTTGACATATTTTGCCATATTGAGGTATACCCTTTCATGACCATCCCTATTTGCATTAGGTGCTCTTTCATGATCTGAATAGTACAATGTTTTGCACCCTTTACAATGTCCTGAGAGAACAGGAACATTATCATGAGCATAAAAGTTGTAAATGAGTTTGACATGTGGAATGTCTCTCTGTCTTGACCACTGATATAGAGCAGTTTTATTGCAAGCTTGTGTCTGACACACAGCCAATCCTGGACAGATAATGTGAACTGGCTGGGTTGCCCTTAGTGAAACAGGTTTTAAGTTGCCTTTGAATTTCCCATTATTTTTACAGGGATACAGATCAAGCATTTTTGCAAAAGCATCCATTTTGAGACCTAGTAGAATGGCAATTTTCTCATCTGTTATGCCAGTATGGACTTCAGATCTCTTCAACAAATGGCTGTTTGTCTCTTTTAGCCTGTAATTGAGTGCATAGCCCAAACATCAAATCCAACCAGTTGCTGCTGTACTTTTCTCATTTTCCTGTTCTCCAGTCCTCTGACGAAAATGTAAACTGAGTAGATCAACATTTTCTGTGAGAGTAAAGAAAGTCATTAAGACCACTGATAGAGTTACAGTAGAACTGAAGTGGTCTTCAACAAATGCACTGAAGGTCTTAAATGGTATATCAGGAAAGGGTCTCTCTCCCTTTGCTGAAACAACAGGAGCACAGGACATTGCAACCAAAAAGATGATCATCCATGAGAAAAAGTCACAAAGTGGTTTGCATATTGGACTATCAACCAAGGAGTACAAGTACAATCATATCAGACTCTAACAAAAACAGAAAATCAGGGTAAAATCATGGCTTACATTGTTAAAAGTTAGATTAGATAATTAAGAATTAATTAGTGTTTTATATTTAACTAAATATCTATTCAGATTATGTGATATCACATGATTAGTCATGTGATTAGTCATGTGATTATAGGCTCATCTAGACTCTGATTAGTAATAATAAACTCTTATTTGTACTTGTGTACAAAATTATAGAGTTCAGAGATATTTATATCTTTGACAGATATTATAGAGTTTGACAGATATTATAGAGTTTGATGGGACGATTATCAACTGAATTGAATAGTTGATAAGAATCATTTATATTTAGAATATGACTCAGAAATGACTCATATGACTGTGCATTGCTGTGCAATGACTGTGCAATGACTCATATTACTGCGTATGAGTCATATAGCTGTGCACATGAGTCATTTAGAAGGAAATGATGTCATATAGAACATCATAGAATGATTAAAAATAGATAATAATAAAAGAAACTCATTTAATAGTATTTTTATTATTATATTTTGTACCTAGATTAGGGTTACTGAAATGTATATAAGGAGGGCATTTTGGATGCTAAGCTCCTCAGTTTTTCCACCTAACCAATAGGCAGATAAGCACTGTTACTAACAAATGTAAGTACATTGAAACCTTACTTAGCAAGTGCTCTGCGCTGCTGTCTATTGTTTCAATATACATATCCTTCTTTTTCCTATGCTTTCTTGCATTGTCAATCACCTTTGCACCCCCATCTTTGCCATCTTTCTTTTTCCCTTTACCTACCCTCCTCTCCTTCTCCTCCTTAAGGTCTGAAAAATTGTAAGATGATTTGACCTTTCCCCATACATCCAAGTCTGAGGGACAATCCTCTCCCTCTTCCAGCCATTCTTTAAGAATGGGAAAATTGTTGATATCTCCAAATCCAGGAACAACATAGGTAAACCATGTAGATTTAGAAGCAAATAATTCAATGATAGTGATGACAGTTGGCTTCTTGCCAGGCCATGTCCCTGCCTTAAGCATTCTGCTCAAAGCATCCTGGGCTTCTAGGAAGGCTTTATATCTGGAATAGTACTGCCTTATGCCAACAGCCTTAACATCCCTTGTAAAGTGTTCAGGGATATTGAGCAAGGCAATAAGTTCATTCCTAGAATGGTCTTCAGATCTTCCTGCAGGTTCACTCACTGGAGGTCTGATGTGTGGAATGCTAGATGATGTTGCAGCAGTTGAATCAGGTGCCTCCTGTTCACCTTTAAGTCAACAACATACATTCACCAGAAAAACTTTTGAACTTACTGCACAGATGGTAATAAGTGGTTTGCCTTCACTATGGCTCCATTTAATCTCCTCATCTTCCTCCATGGCATCCTTAAAAGGACCCTTGAGACTCCAGTAGCCATCTTCCACCACATATATAATGCAGTTTTGTGCTTCAGCATGTCAATTTTGGGAAAGGGGGCATGACTGATAAAAAATACCTTTCACATAAGGAAGCCTCTTTCCCAGCTGATTCAACACAGGAGCCAAAGTACCACACACTCCCAGTCTGAGAACCATCTTGGGGGCACATCCATCAGGATTCTCAACCAATATTTCATGCAATTTGACCATGCCCTTCTCAGGAATATTGAATGTTACATCACTTGCATCAGCAAGGTTGAATACATTTCCAAGGGCCTTACCCCTGGAAATACCACCAGTGGTTCTGGATGAGCCTTCAAGTGGGACAGTGAAATTGATTTCTTGAATAAGTCAGGAACTCCACCCAAAATGAAATACTAGCCAAGCCTTACCATCATTTTTATCAAAGAAATTTCCTTCAGTCACCTTCTTGGCCCTGCCAGTCTCACTCTTTGGAGCAGTCAGTTATAAAGTGTGTGAAATGATTTTTCAGACTAGCCTGTTCCTCCATATCATTTTGCAAAATTTTCTCATTATCCTGTCTCAAATTTTACTATAGGTAAGATGCAAAATCAAAGTACAAACCTCATTGCTCATATCATCATCTTTATCCTGATTACCATCCTCTATTTGTGTTCATGTTTAGAAACACATACTTCTCTTATGAGAATACAACCTACCTCATAATCACTGACTGTTAGCTTCTTCATCTCAATATCCCCTCCATCACTATCACCAGATTCACCCCCTCTAATGGAATTACCTCCCTCATGATGTCCACTACTGTCAGTAGAGGATTCTTCACTCTCCTCCTGATCCTCCTGGCATATATGAGCAGAGTGATATTTGATTGACTGTGATGCAGCAGGTGTGGAGGTCCTCACATGTGGAGGTGGTGCAACAGATGTACCACTTGCTTCCAAGATTTGTTCAACTCTAATTATAGTGGAAGATTACAATTATACAATATGGTTTTGTATTGGTTTTACATGAGGTTTACATGAATATATATACAAAGCATGCACAAATGGATTCATTAGTAATTGGGTTTGAGATGCAGTTGCAGGGGCTTACCTGGTGGGCTCTTGAGTGGTGGCATCATTGCAAGCACTAAATGCATGGAAGTCAGGAACAGGGCAGAGGGTATGCATACAGTGCTTACCTGGTGGGCTCATTGCTAGTGTTAGATGCAGGTGGCAAGCTGACAGTGCAAGTGGTTGCAGCAAGCAGGCATGGTGGTGTTAGCTGATGGGGTTGGGGGTGAACAGGCAGGCTTACCGCGACATTGTGGGTGCATGGTGAGCATCTAGGCTAGATTGTACTGCTTGCGTGGCCCATGCATTGGCCTGTGCGTTGGCCCGTGTGTTGGCCCATGCAACAGCCCATGTCGATCAACTACTGTAACTGAATCAGAGATAAAAAAGAAAAAATGGAAGTGGGGTACTGTTGTTGCTGCCCTGCTCCTTCTGATCCCTCATCCTGTTCTGTTGGAGCTTCTGCATGGGTGGGATTAGGCAGCACTGCATCTGTTACAATTTCTTTCCCTTTTGTTAAACAGACCCTTTTATTACATAATCATTGCTATGCATTTCATGGACGCTTATTTCCTTTAGCTATCTTACCTTCACATTTCCTTCTTAGGTATTTAGCTGTACGTTTCCTTTTATATTTCTCTTGTTCTTTTATGTATATAAACCCTCTTGTAACATAGCTAGACTTCAGTTCCAACTTAATCGAATTATTCTCTCAACCTCTGAACAAACTCCTCACTCTCATCTTCTTGAGCTCGTCATTTATTTTGACCTTTGTCATTGTTTGACTTAGTGTCCAGAACTTGTCCAGTAGGCTGGGAGCAGACCGAGACTCTGCTTGCCACTGTTGACATAGAACGAATTGTGTTGAGAGCATTGATCTTAACAGCATCCTCATTGGCCAAGTGGCAAGACTTCTTGTGTCCCTTGCCAGGGCTCTTGATGGACACTGTTGACTGGGCCCATTTATGGCCAGATCGTGGGGGTGGGGAGTGCGGCACAGTGTGTTTCCATGCTGATCGAGTTGTTGCCATGGCTGGTGGATGCTCAGTGACACATCACAGTGTCACAGTATTGTTGTAACAGTCCAGTATAACAGTCACATGATAAGAACCATTGCAAGGCTGAATATAAGATGAAAAAATAATAATAAGGACCAAACAGGGGGAAGGGTGGTAGTTGTAGAGGTAAATGCAGCAGTGATGAACCGTTACAACCATAACAGTGATGGAGGCAGTGATGGCAACAGTAGACAACAGTGGCAGTGATGGATGGTGGGAGCGTCGGTGCGCAGGCTGTTGGTAGAAAAAACTGAATTAGCCATAAAAAAGATAAAATTAAAAAAAGACATACAGCCCAGACAAACAGATTTCGTCTGGGCTCCGGCTCATGTTCCATGAGTGTGCAACTATGTGGAGTGGGCATGGGTGAATGGATTGGGTATGGGCAGCTGGTAGGCAGCTGGTGCAGGTGAGTAGGTGCATGGGCATGGGGTGGAAGCAGGCAGGTAAGTGTGAGTGGAGAAGTTGACTAACTGTGATGCCGCAAGTGCAGTGGGCAGCAATTGCAGTGCAGTGGGTGGACAGGCATGAACAAACAAGGGCAGGTGGTGGTGAGGCTCATGTTCTGCGAGCGTGGGCGAATGGGTTGGGTACAGGTGGCTGGTAGGCGTCTGGTCCAGGTGAGTAGGTGAATGGTGAGTGCGTGAGTGGGGTAGGTGGCAATTGCAGTGCAGTGGGTGGACAGGTGAGGGCAAATGAGGGCAGGTGGTGGTGATGGTGACTGCAATGAGTGGTACTGGTGATGGCTGTTGTGAGACGGCTGTAAAATAATTAGTTAACTCGAATGGAAGGATAAGAAAAACATACAAGCAGGTCCAGACAATAAACTGTCGTCCGGGCCCAGCAGCAATGAGATGGGTGCTGTATGGCGTGGTTGTGGTGAGTGAATGCAATTGATGGTGGTGGTGACGGTGGTGACAGTGACGAGATGGTGACAGAGATGGCGATGGTTGGGTGAGCACTTGAGTGGTGACGACAATGGTGGTGGTGTGGTGAGTGGCGGTGGTGATGATGGTGAGTGGTGTGGCTGGATGGTGATGACAATGGCATCAGGGCATGTTGTGTGACGTTGCGGGTCCACATGACAATCAACAAAGGTGTGAACGCGATGTGTCACCCAATGTCACATGCTCATGTCACAGTTGCTATATATAGCTGGTGGCAGGCATGTTACTGCCCCACCAGCATTGAGTTACTGGATTCCTTGTGGACTCCAGGTACTCCCTGGAGTCCAGGTGGAGTCCAGGGACAGGAAGAATCCTGGTACTCCAGTGGGACTCCACCTGGACTCCACCTGGACTCCAAGCACATTTTTGGCTATGTTTCAGGCATCTCAAAATGTACCTGGACTCCACTGGACTCCCACTGGAGTACCACTGGAGTACCAGGAGTCCTCAGGAGTCCACGCAGAATGTGTGGGGCAGTGTAAAGACCTCCAGGGAGTGGGCAAGGGCAATGGGGGTGGTGCAGACAAGGGCAGCGTGAGTGAGGGCAGCATGGTGGCATGGATAGGGTGGCATTGATAAGGACAGTGCAAGTGAGGGAATGTGTGTGTTAGTTGGTGCATAGAGTGGGTGCAAAAAATGCACCTGTGGCCAGTGCAATGGTGCGCAGGGAATAGTCATGGGCCACAAGAGCGGCACATGTGAGGGAGTGTGTTTGTTAGCTGGTACATGAGAGTGGGTGCAGAAAACGCACCTGTGATGTGGCCAGTGCAATGATGCCAGTGTGGCGATGTGTGAGCAAAGCCGCATGGGTACAGGTGGTGTGGATTTGGGCACGGATGGAGTGAGTGAGTGACAATGTGGGTGTGGTGATGGTGATGGTATGGGGAGTGAGTAAAATCGATGTTTTGTAAATAGAGCTGGTGGTGCACCTTGTTCTGCTTGGTCCCTCTTTGCTGGCCTTTGGCTCCTTGTGCAATTCCTCAATGCCCCTGATGGATGTTGTTGATTGGGTGCGCTTGCAGGCCGATCAGGTTGATTGTGGTGGTGGAGAGTGCGGTGCTGCAGACCTTGATGAGCAGGAGGGCATAGCTTTGCATGTGTGACCACATCACAATGCATCACGCATTTGACAACACCACGTGATGACCAACAGCACATTGTGTTGAAACAGACATGCCATGACATGTGACACATGTAACAAATAGTATATAAAGGCTCACCCTCCATGCTCAACCCATGGATTCCCCAGGACTCCCAGTGAGGTCAGTCCTCAGGAATCCTGGGGAATTGCAGTAATTTACCCTCCCCCCCCCCCCCAGTCTGATTAGACTCCAATAGGACTCCAATGAAAAAATCCAAAAAGACTTCAAATATTATGAACCATGTTTTGATTGATTGTTTATGTTTGCTTGATATATATGTATGAGTTTCAAGCCATATAGTACAGAGAGGCATTGTGGAAGCACAGAAAACAAAGCTTGGACCAACCACACAATCTACTCTAATATGATACAAATAAAGCTTCTACAAGTCATTATCCTCACTACTACTTATTAGACATGCTTGGACCAGACCATCCACATATTCTACTCTAATATTTTACAAATTCATTACATTCACTACTATTATCACTACTACTATCAGACAAGCTTGGACCAGATCCACCTAATATGATACAAAAACAGCTTCTACAAGTCATTACTCTCACTACTACTACTGTCAGATACTGAACTATTAACCTTGGCTATCTTCTTGCAAACATGGATTGTATGATATGTTAGCATTGTGTGCAAAAACCAATGAAAGTTCCCAGCAGTCATCCTTCTGAGGATTGAATCAAAACCTCCCAACCATGCATTCAGCTGTTCACAAGCCTGTGTGTTGAATGCACTTTTCTTGTATAACTGCCCATCCCTTGCTCTGCCTGTCACTACAAGATTTGGGGCAGAACCATCCCTTGGTGTAGGATTGCACCATACTCAGCATAGATAATCATCAACAGAGTGGTTTGTGAATCCACAATAAATCGACTTGTGGTCCCAGCTACCATTGGAAATACTGGTCCTCAGTACTTGGCAGGCCTTATCAATGCAAATATAATCTGGCCTGGACTCTTCTGTTGGGAATACTTTCTCCAAGAAGTCTAGTATGTTAGAAGGTGACTCAGCAATTGCAAACTTGGCCCAACCCACAACAACTCCACATGGAGCACATATTGTTTCCACACAATAAGTTCTAGAGGGTATGAAGTGATCTTTGCCTCCATCATTGTTTTCAACTTCCTGGTCATGTGGCTGCTCATTTCTTGGCTGCTGGGTCATCCATGGCCAGGTATCATCTGCACACCTGCACCCCCTATGGACCCTCTTAGATTAGGACGATTGAGATTGTCACTTTTACCATAGTCACACAGTAGCATACTTGTAATTGGTGGATTTTGTACACTGGGAATTTGAAGGAGCCCCAGGTACACTTATTGGCATGCAACATTCCAAACTTCAAGACGTTGTTTGCGTTGTTGGCAGCCTATAACATGTTGTTACATAAACAGCACAGCCTGATAAGCACATCTTTTCTCATGTTTTATTCGAGAAAATGAATTAGGCTAATGCAAATTTTATTAGATGTCTCAAATTTACCAAATCGGTTTCCTGTCTCAACAGATGCACATCATGGTGTATTTTGATTTGGCTCGTACTAAGATGGATCATATTAACACTGGGATTATTCGTTGCATGATGGTCGAAGATCATAATTTGCCTCTTGATGACATCAAAAGGATTATGGACAAATATGATGCAGATGATATGGCCTTATTATCTCCAGTTGACTGTCTTTCCAAATTAGTCTACATGATTAATACGGTTGTCACCTGGAACACGATAAAACATAAAGCTGAAATCAAGGACTATTTGCCACCCATCTACATCACCGATCATCCCGCTTCTCTGATTTGGTCCACCGCCGAGTCCACTGTCAATATTTTTATCTACAATTGCTTTCTCAAAGAAGAAACAAGATTGTGGGATGAAAATACTCCCAAAATGTTGGGAGTAAGATATTTTGACGAGAATTGTCATTGTATGAAAATTTATACTCATCCAAATCAATTAACTGAAAAAATTGATACAGTTGCCTCCATGTATGTTGTCCCATCGGACAATGTTATATATCCTTTTCTTCCCACCAAAATGCCAATCCTGGAAGAAAAGGATCAATCAGAGGATGGCGAAATTTCCTCTGATGAGGAAAATTATGAGGTTAGAAAAATTTCCTCTAAAAAGGAAATTAATAATAATAATATTATCAAGGCTTCCTCCAAGGAGGAATTTGATGATATCGACATCGGTAATAAAATGATTGATCAATTTATCAATCTTACTGATTATGAAAAAGATGAAGATTCTGCTGATGAAGAGTTTTGTCATAACTCTCTTCTTGTACTGCCGCCGACTTCTACTCAATCTGAATCTGATTTGCCTCATCTTGTGGACCAACCTAACTATGATGGTCCCTCCATTCACATGCTTGGTCTTGGCGCGTGTCCAGGACCTCGATATGAGTCCTTGTGTCATCTTCGTGGGAAGGAGATTAGCGAAGCGCTTGAGAAACGTTGTTCTCAAGAGAATCTCCCTGTTTGGATATTAAATGGGGAGATATATCACAATATCATGTATTATGAAGAGGCAGTCAGAAAACAAGAACTGCAAGAAGCAGATGATAGATTGTGTCACGAAAATGAGAAAAAGCGGCAAGAATTGCATAAACTTATGCAATATAATGAACCAAAGGTGAATTATGAAAATCAGCTATTACATCCAAAAGCTGATAAATTAGTCACGGTGTTCATTCTTTGGGGTCACAAGGACTCCAATTGCAAAGAAGGAATTGAGGCACAACCCCCTCAATCATACATGTCCAGGGAAAAGTTTATCCCCAGTCGAAGGAGAAAGGTCTCCGAGACGACTCCGGTCATCCCCGGAGTTAATGCCCCCGTCGGGCATATTGAAGGAAGATTCAGATCAAGGATCCGAGACGAGTTATTACAAGGTATGAAACCTTGTAATAAATATATATGTACCGTTGTGGACCAAAATGGTCCAAATATAAATTCTTTTCAGTTGTGTGATGAGTGTGTTAATCAAACTAAAAAACTCAAGTTGATAAAGTTTGATGAGGACATTCGACAAAACGAAGTCACACACACCTCAGATGGTAGCACATTTATTTACGTTCCTGAAGATAAATTTAAGGAATTGTATTATCCCCCAGGAAATCCTTTTATGGGAGAAGAACAATCGGTATTTATGATTCATAATGAAAATGTTGTTCAAAATTTTCCAAAGACGACTAAACCTCTTAATAATATTCCTGAGCCTCAAGCATCTGATTGGGCCTCAGATATGATTAAAATGGTTATTCAACGTCTAGAAAGGATTGCTATGAAGCAAAAAGCTACCAATACTGAAGAAGATAATCATGATAAAAAGAAAGATCATGATAATGATAATGGTTGGAATGGTCCTTGGGAAAGTTATCCATTGAAGGAAGATAAACCTTCAAAGGACGAATTGGAACATCAACAACTTAAAGAAGCAATTGAAAATTGGCCTGATAATGAGCATAAATCATTGCCCAGATCGTCCAATTCTTACTGGCCTATCGAAGAAGATGATGGTTTATGGCCAGAAGAGAAGAATGTTGTTCCACCCAAACAATCATGCAAAGCATTTTGACAAATTCGTTGAGTTAAGAAAGTCAAAGACTTTCGTCCTTTCTTTAAAAAGACTTTTCTTAAAAAGAAGAGCTTCAACAACAAATCAGATGACGAGAAATCTGAGAGAAAGATTTATCCATTAATAAAGAAACACAGATATGATCATGATTACGATGTTTTTTCTGGAGCTACTCAAGTTAAATATAGAGAATTTGGAGAAGTTAAAACAGTTATTCACACCAATGAGCATCCAATTTGGAACAAACCTGGATTATGCTATATAGCATTATTCAAACAAGCTCACTTCTTCAAACAGATATGGGAAATGTATCCTGCTCTATGGGAAATAGTAGCATTACCAAAAATATGGAGACAAGATACAAATTTTGTCTATAAATCTGAAGGACAACGATATTTGCACTTTGAAGTTACTCAAAGAGGAACTTGCAAATGGTGGAATCTAGATGACATGGTGAAATCTAATTCTAGATTTAATTCATACCTTTGTGGTGGCAAAGATGATAAAGATTCGCTTGAGAAGATGGTTTCTGTCTTCAATGGTGTTTCTGATTTTCAAAAATGGCATACAAACATTATGTCATATATGGCCATGAAGGGATATACCAAATATGTCACTGGAGAAGAACCAGTTCTTCCTTCGATGTATATCAATACTGCTGCACATCCAGCTTCTGCAGTTACTAAACTTGAATATGAATTAACATTCAAAAGAACTTGGCAAGAAATACAAGATTGGACTGAATATTCTGCAAGAGCAAATGCGATTTTTCAAATGTTGCTTGCTGCAAATCTTCATGTCTATATTAAAGCAACTCCTAAAGAAACTCTAGCTGAGCTAGATAAAATATTTGGATTAAAAGGAATAGCTAAATATTTTATTCTTTATAAGAATATATTCAGCTGGTCTATGAAACCTGGACAAGATCCTATCATAGCTATATCCAAATTAATGAAATTAGTTGCTGATTTAGGTACTGAAAATAAATACAAAATTCCTGATTTTGTAGTACTTTTCTTTATCTTACATAATCTTGGTCAATCATATGGTACTCTGGTTACAAACTTGATAGATACCAAGGTTGCAGATTTTACGATAGATAACATTATTCCTTGTATCCAAAATGAGTATAATCTACTCATGTCAAAAGGCAAGATATGTCATCATGCTCAAATTGCTAATATTGGATCAAACATTCAAAAGAATCCAAACACAAACCCAAATTGGAAAGATCAACATTCCAATAACAGTTATAACAATAATAACAGGGGAAAAGGTTCTTTTAGAGGACGTTTCAATAAAAGCAAGACATTTGTACCTCGACAGAGTTACAATAAATTTCCTAACAGAGGAAATGCATCTTCTATGTCAAGGGATGACAAGAAGAAATGTAATGAAATCAATAGGGCTAACAAGAAATTGAAGAATAAAGCTCTAATCAATGAATTACAAGAATTGAAAGGAAAAAAAAAGGATTCATCCACTACGATTCATTTTGCAAATCCAATGATAGTAGATACAGCTCCTGGGTATTATAAACAATATCCATTGGAAGAATCTGCTGGATTTATAGAAGAACTTGTACCTGATGTACAACACAATAGTTCTTTATTGGATAGAATTGGAGAAATTCAGATGGATGACGATAATACTCCTATTGAAGATAGGGTAGATTATGAATACTTTCACGATGATAGTATTCGAAGATTATTCAAAACAGATTCTTCACCTTTAACACCTTTAACACCGATTTCCAGTGATGGTTCTCCTGAAGAGGAAGAACAATATCATAGTGGAGAAGAATCAGATCCATTTAAAAGTGATTATTCTGATCATGGATTAGAATATATTGATGAAACTGGAAATGATAACAACATGGCTAACCTTAACATTGGGTATGGATTGTATTCTTCAAATAATTACTTATCTAATACTGTTCTAGTGCTTGATAATATTACTAATAATGGCATATTGAATATGTCAAATCAAGACATAAATAACAGTAGTTACAAATTTGTATGTAGTAATTATGAGAATAAAGTTCCTGGTGAACAAATTATGCTCTTAAATAAGAATGATCGATGGGTCATTGACTCTGGAGCGACAAGACATTGTACACCATTCTTAAGTGATTTTACATCATATAAGAAATATATTAATCCCATGAAGGTTACCACTGCTAATAAACACAATCAGACATTTATTGAAGGAGAAGGACAAATCTGCTTCAGACATAATAAACATGTTATGAATTGGAATGTATGCTATATGCCGATGTTACCATACAGAATTATATCTGTACCACAATTAACTGTTAAAAGTTAGATTAGATAATTAAGAATTAATTAGATAATTAGAATTAGAATTAATTAGTGTTTTATATTTAACTAAATATCTATTCAGATTATGTGATATCACATGATTAGTCATGTGATTAGTCATGTGATTAGTCACATGTCTATAGGCTCATCTAGACTCTGATTAGTAATAATAAACTCTTCTTTGTACTTGTGTACAAAATTATAGAGTTCAGAGATATTTATATCTTTGACAGATATTATAGAGTTTGACAGATATTATAGAGTTTGATGGGACGATTATCAACTGAATTGAATAGTTGATAAGAATCATTTATATTTAGAACATGACTCAGAAATGACTCATATGACTGTGCATTGCTGTGCAATGACTGTGCAATGACTCATAATACTGCGCATGAGTCATATAGCTGTGCACATGAGTCATTTAGAAGGAAATGATGTCATATAGAACATCATAGAATGATTAAAAATAGATAATAATAAAAGAAACTTGTTTAATAGTATTTTTATTATTATATTTTGTACCTAGATTAGGGTTACTGAAATGTATATAAGGAGGGCGTTTTAGACGCTAAGCTCCCCAGTTTTTCCACCTAACACACAGGCAGAATAAGCTACACTACTAAAGATGTAAGTAATTGAAACCTTACTTAGTCAGTGCACTGCGCTGCTGTCTATCGTTTCAATATTAACAAGTATGGATTATCATGTCTATCATGGTAAAACCAAAACTATAATACATAAGGGAAACATAACTCTTATTGGACACCCAACTGAAGCCAATTCTGTACATTGGCTGTCTACTATAATTAAAAGACCTTCTCATCATTTATTAATCAATAATAGTTCTAAAACTATTGATTATTTTATTTGGCATAGAAGGATGGCACATCCTAGTGATAATGTGTTAAACCATATATTCAGAAATACTGAAAATAGTTCTAAAATTACTAAACCCCATATGAAGAGCATTTGCAAAACATGTATAATGGGTAAACTTGATAATAAACCATATCATGTTTCATCTAGTAGAGCAACTCAGTTGCTCAAATTAATACATGTTGATCTTATTGAAATGCCGATACAATCATATCATAAACAGAAATGGGCTTTATTAATTCTTGATGACTATTCTTCTTTTGCTTATGTAGCATTACTTCAATCTAAAACTGATACTTTTAATTCAATTAAAGCCTACATTGTTTTTATTGAAAATCAGTTGAACTTAAAAGTAAAAAGTATGCGTTCAGATCAAGGGGGAGAATTTGTAAATCAAAAGTTAAATAACTATTTTCAAGACAAAGGTATTAAACATGAACTAAGTGCTCCACATGTTCATCAACAAAATGGTCGTGCAGAACAATTAAATGAAACTATTCTAAAGAAAGCTTATACACTTTTATTAGAATCAGGATGCCCAAAATCCTGGTGGTCTTTTGCATTTGAGACTGCAGTTCATATATATAATCACACACCATTAAGAAGAACTAAATGGATAACACCTTATGAAACTATGATGGGTAAAAAACCTGACATGTCATATTTCAAAATATTTGGATGTTTGGCATATGTCTATATAGTTAAAGAAAGACGTAAAGATAAGTTATCACCAAGAGCTGAACCAATGACGTTCATTGGATATGAAAGTAAATCATATAAGTTCATGAATGATAAAAATACTATAGTCATTGCCTCACATGCCATATTTGATGAAAACATATTTTCTAAGTTATCTAAAGATAAAATTATCCATAAAGATAAATACCCAACTTTAGATTTAGATAAAATTCCCACAACAGATAATCATTATAATCATGACACTACAAAAAATGATAAAAGGCAATCATTTTATGATTCAAATGATTCTGATGATAGTGATTCATCAGATACAGATGATCATAAGTCTGACACAAAAAGAAAACCATCAGACAATCAATCAGAAGACAGTGATTCTTCTAATAATACTTATCATGATGCAAATGATAAATATTTCAAATCACAAAGTAATAAATCACACAAAGATAATATTCCTACAAAGGTTGATAAAGGAAAACAGAAAGATGATACTAAGAGATTAACTTCTTCAGAGATTCAACAACAAGTTGAACAATTTAAAAAGGATTCTGAAGAAATTAATAGAAGATATTCCAGACTTGGAAAATGGAATATTGTTAATAAACAAGTTGCAGAACTTTCTAATAATACTCCTTCAACATCAAAAACGAAACATATGGATGTCAGATATCATTATATAAGATCATGTGTCAAAAATGATTTAGTTGATCTTTATTATATTAAAACTGAAGATCAAGCTGCTGACATATTAACTAAAAACTTATTGTTGAATAAGCATAATCGAATGCTTAAATTATGTGGAATACACATTTAGTAAAATATTCAACAAGGGGGAGTGTTAAAATTAGATTAGATAATTAGAATTAGAATTAATTAAGTGTTTTATATTTAACTAAATATCTATTTAGATTATGTGATATCACATGATTAGTCATGTGATTAGTCATGTGATTAGTCACATGTCTATAGGCTCATCTAGACTCTGATTAGTAATAATAAACTCTTATTTGTACTTGTGTACAAAATTATAGAGTTTGATGGGACAATTATCAACTGAATTGAATAGTTGATAAGAATCATTTATATTTAGAACATGACTCAGACATGACTCAGAAATGACTCATATGACTGTGCATTGCTGTGCAATGACTGTGCAATGACTCATACTGCTGCGCATGAGTCATATAGCTGTGCACATGAGTCATTTAGAAGGAAATGATGTCATATAGAACATCATAGAATGATTAAAAATAGATAATAATAAAAGAAACTTGTTTAATAGTATTTTTATTATTATATTTTGTACCTAGATTAGGGTTACTGAAATGTATATAAGGAGGGCGTTTTAGATGCTAAGCTCCCCAGTTTTTCCACCTAACACACAGGCAGAATAAGCTACACTACTAAAAGATGTAAGTCATTGAAACCTTACTTAGTCAGTGCACTGCGCTGCTGTCATTTGTTTCAATATGGGGCAGTCAGAGAGGGTGGCGAGAGGGCACAACACTGAGGAAATTTTTTTTCAACTATGTGTCACATGCTGCATGAGGGGAGGCCAACACGAACTTTGTTTTTGTGACCCGTCTATTGATTCAACGGTCACTAGTCACTGACAGCTTTCATCCACCATAGTGCAGCTCAGTTCAGTCTGATAGTAGAAATCGTTATCAATCAGTTTGACTCAGCATTGCAAAGCTATGCAGAAGTGCCTTATAGTAGTAATGAGTCATGACCCAAAGAGTTCTGAGAGACTGAGATCCAAAGAGTGCAGAGACCCAAAGACAGACCTGACTCTGAGACCAAGACTGTCCCAGAGAGTGGCTGAGATCAAGATGGCTAGAGATGGCTTTGCAAAGACAGAGCTGCAAAAGACCAACTGGCCATTTTACTGATGTACTCCTTTTGGCGGGAAAAGTCCCACTACGCTACATACAAAAACATGTTCTTATCGTCTGGACTCCTCTCCAAGTAATCCGTCTCGACTAGTGCATCAATCCTTTTCTTTATTTGCTCAACATTGGGCTTGAAATGATTCGTCACGGCGTCAATGGTCGCAATCTTCAGCTGCTCGAACGATAGTTCCTTGCGGGCTTTCATGACCCGCACAATAGCGGCATCCAGATAATGTTTTCTATCCCCTTCTATAGTCATATTGGTTCGCTTTGATTCTTCCGGCTGTCAAATAACACACTATGTCAGACAACTTGCCGGTTAAGGATAGCACTCCCAGACGCACCGACACCTTCGCTTGAATAGAATTAATGTGCACTTTTGGTCTTGGGTCATCAAACTCAGCATTGTACCGGAAGACGTCCTCGTCGTTCACATCACGCCCAGGTGGGATTTTCTTCAACACTTTCTTTTTCCCACAAGCCAAACTTTGCAATGTGCGGCGCAACTCAGCATCGTCTGAAAAGGATCAAGCCATTAATTGCTGTCGAAGGAACAGACCAACAAACCCATTCTAAGCTGTTCTTTGATTTCGGCAAACGAGATGTCCATCGTCTCATTGAACAGGAGTAGAATCACTGCCTGATACAAGCTCACGGACAACTCTTTCGTGCCAAGACTGAACCGCGCAATCAGACTAGCTGTCCCAAGCGCATGGTCCCAATCAAGCACGTGCTGAGCATGTCTTGCCTTATAGTAAGTCGTAAATGCCATTAAATCAGCTTGCATCTGAATCGAAGACTGTTAAGCCATGGTTCGAGGGATTTGCAAAAGATAACCCATACCCTAGGAGGTAAATCAACCACACTTTTTGGCACTGTAAACGGCCAAGCACTCCTTTGTAGCACCACCGCTCCTAGCTGCCTCCCAGGGCTATCATATGCGAGTTTATCGTGATACTCTCGCATCACCTCCCTTGATAACGCCAGATCTTTAAACATCTCGTCGCCCATTCCAAACTCAGGATCATACTCTGCAATGACATTAGATACTTCTCCGATCAAAAACAAAGACCAATAACTCACTCTCTTTTAATTTCCTAATCATGCCCTTCTCGAAATCATCCGACGCGCTTCGTCCAAGCAGCAACCGCTTGGCCAATGCACGATGATAAAATGTTCTAAACACGTCCTTATCATCTGTAAACCTGTATAAAGCCAAAACCCTATCCAGCTCAGCTTCGTATTCTACGTCGCTTGTTTGTCCCTGTCCTTTTCTCATCGCCCGATCAAGGTGTTTTGCGATTTGTTCGGCAGGAGCCAACCTCCGAGCTTTAAAACCGAGAGAGAACGCGTCAGAGAGAGCGTAAACAAAATCTTTGTTTGTCACTCTTCGTGGATTGGCACTGGTGGATGAAGTAGGAATAGAAGGCGATATAGGCTCAGAAGTACTCGTAGACATTGGCTCCTCTGGATCGTCAACAAAAACGGTGGATATTGTTTGATCTGCAAGATCTTTGAGGTCTAAAAGACGTTGGACCATCTCTTCCTCTCGATCTTGGTCTTTGACTATTTCCGCGACGGAGGTCTAGTAAGACAATTGGAACATAGCAATGTATGGCTAGAACAGACAATACCTGTAGATACGACTTGAATGTCGCACAGAGTGTCTTAGTGCCATGAACGCGCACAAACAAGGCGTACATTGATCCAAGAGTTTCAATATCCTTGTGTCCCATATATATGGGAACGCCTGTGAATAGAGCTATCAGTCAATGACTCTCCAGCACCGAGATCAGAACTCACACTGATTTGCTAGCCAATCCACCCGGTCTGTCCACAATGCCTGCTCGGTAGTCTTACGGACAAGGCTCCAGCTACAGACAGGAAGAATCATCTTCGCCCGCTTGACCTCCTCTTCAAGTCGTAACCGCGTATGTCTGAAAAATCCAATCGCATCATCTTTCATCGTCTGGGACAGCCTTTCAGATTCTTTTATGTAGAAATCCCGAGTAACGTCAATGTAATGCTCTTCGAACAAAGGGTATTGCTGATAGGCGAGAAGCTGTGCAACAAGAAGCGGTATCTGGTCTCTCTGTTCATGCTTAAGACTACCACGTCATTAGAACAAGGTGGAAAGATAATAGAATTATGATGTACCTGAGAGAGCGTTCCCAGTTCGCCCAGCTTTCAATCTCGACTTGAAGATGTTTGACAATGTTTGGATTTCCAAATATTCGGTTATTGAACATGGAGAAGGCAAGGTCGCTGAAGAGACAATCAATCAAATCTCAATAATAATCGGTCAACGCAACACGCACTGAATCCGTAACGTCCTTGGCGTCTTCACAACATACACTTGGTCCAGATAGGTAAGCAAAGATTTGAGCAAATTCTAGTCGTACATCGTTTGAACTGGCAAGAAATCCGGAATGTTTACTCACTATTTGAGTGCTGAACCATTCACATATGTTGACAAAATGAGTGATCCATTCAATTCCCTTGACATCTAGTTCGGCCAAAATTCTGGTTAGTTGGCCCGTACAGTATTCAAGCTCCAATTTGAGCGTGCTGTAGAGTCCTTCGCCCTTATCTGCCACAGCGACGATGGAACGGCAGGCGTTATAAATCGTCTCGTACGTGGTTGGGATGACTTCTGGGTATTCCTTAGTCAGAACAATACGGATGCACCGGCGGAGAAGGGTAAGTTGAACACCCTCTGGTGTAGGCTTCTCATCTAAGATTTTGTTCTACTGAGCTACATGCAACAGGACGAAAGATGCAACTCACTCCTGGATCCAATGATATCGATTTTGATGGGACCTGTCGAAACCTTTGGTTGTGGCCGAGATGCGGTGGCAGAATCAGAGTCGTTATCTAGGCGTGGAACCTTGCGGCTGACAGGTGCTGAGACATCGTCCAATGCGTCTGCTACGGCCGTGGCACGCACAGCAGTGAAACCCTTGGATGTCTTGGGTAGCGAGAGAAGGGAGAAGAGGTTGGTCATTATGCATTGAGGCTGACCGTGTGGGAAAGCTATATAATCTGTTCAAAACCGGCTCTGAGGCTTTCCTTCACGACACCGTCGCTCTCCTGTGGTGAGTGCTTCAGCCTTCACGACACCCTTCATCTGGCCCTATCGGTGCCCTGGCGAGCTTGCACACCGCAAGTAGCACTAGATGCAGAGTCCAACTCGCATACAAACGCTGGTTGTGGCATCGGCCGCTGTGGTGGGATGACTACCCTCGCCCCGAGTACATCCCTAAGGGATACTTATTTCGTGGAAGGATGCTTGTAATCTGCATAGCGCATGAACCCCAGCTTCCTTGCAATTTCACGATTCAGGTTTGACCGTGTCAATGCTCGTTTACAAGTCTGGTTGAACTGGTGTCATGACCAAGTCTGATGCTAAATTTCTTGACCGATGGTCTCTTCCAGACGTAGGTAACGTTGGGCGGCCGGACGCGGCATACGAGGGGCTTTTTTTTAATTTTACGTGTTCAAATTTGCTGATTGAAAAATCAACAGAGTGCGACCATCTCTCTCTTCTGACAAGCCCTATCGGTGCCTGTGGCGCACATGCACCGTTAGCTGCTCACACGGCACTAGTCCATTTCCCGACCATCGCTTGCTTCTGCGCCAGCGTGGGCAACTACTGTCATTGCTGCAACATGCCCATCGACTGTGTGGGATTGCTAGTTCTTTAGCCAGGCTGGCAGGCTCTATTGCAAGCTGGATTTTGAAGAAGACTTCTGTCTTCGACAAATACAATGTTGGGTAGTCCGAGGCGACATATGAGGGGCTTTCCCCGCCTTTCCATTGTTTTTAACATCAGAGATTGATTACTACGTCGTAATTTAGGTTCTCCGGTCTCACTTCATGGATTAGCATGGCAGCTGCTATCATTGCTGCAACATTCCCATCGCCTGTGTGGGCTGGCTTTGGCAAGCCATTGCACGATGGAACTTTGCGAAGACTTTGCTGATCTTCGACAAATACAATGTTGGATGGTGGTCGGGCGAGGCATACGAGGGGCTCTTCTTGCCTAGCCATTGTGGCTGACTATCACATCGTGATTCAGGTCCTCTGGAAAGACCCTTCTAAATGTGATTGACGGGCCATGGATAGTCCCCACACCGGAACGACATTTTGCATCGATCCCTTTATGAAATCAAGGTATGTTTTCTTTGTTTGCTTCCTTGCTACTACCCTATCGGTGCCATCGGTGATGTTGCACTGACCAGACGCCATAAAGTCTGGGTACCTGGCTGTCCCAGCTCGCTGAGAAAACTTGGTTGTCTTGCTCACCATGCGAGCTCGTCAACCTCAATAGTCTCTCTCAGGAAAAATAGTTCGTTTGTTATGCTTTCTACCAACGCGCAAAGTTCATATTTGCGTCTCGGAGTTGATTGAGCGCTTGAGCTTTGCCCGCTGGATATTGCAATAGGAAACGAATACAGTTTGACTGCGTTCGCACTTGGGCATATGGAGACTATCTCTGTACCTTGGGTAAAGAACGGCAAGCAATGGGCGACTAGTGGCATACGAGGGGATTTTTAGCACCTTTAATATTTGTCCTATGCTCGTTGATTAACTGAATTACAGAGTTTTGGTTATTATCATATGACACGAAGAAACATGTACGATCAGTATCTAATCGGTATTAGGGGAACTGCATTTCAGGGCACTCTGCTTGATATACTCAACGCCAGCCTGACGGTTGGATTGGAATATCCGCTCAAATTGATTCACAGTGACTGACGGTCGCCCACACAGCGCAAGGTGAAAAGTGAGTATAGTCTGAAAGGCTGAAAGAACGGGAAAAGCACTGACACTCCGTCGAGATCATTATTACTGGGTATGTTCAATAAACCCTCTTTGCAGAACTATTCAGCATTTTTCAAACAGTCTTACCGATTCAATCGTTACTTTGGTGATCCCACCCCCAACATTGGGCTTAAACGATCCTCGAAAAAGACAACTTATAGTTTCAAGTTGGAGCACACTGGGGGGACAGGAAAATTCACGTATCTTGGTCTCGCTGGCGAAGAGCTCAAGTTCATTTCAGATGGAGAACCCGTGCTTGATTTGAATGACGATTTCTATCCTGGTCTCTAAACGCTAGTAAGAGACATCATTGTGTCATTTTGTGCGCCTGCTCAGCTGGTGTCTTGTGAAGAATTTTGACTACCGCTTTTTGACACTTTATGCACATGCGGCTTGCTGTATTGAATAATTTGTTGTAAATATATATCACGCTATCCTTGATTACCGTTTCATTGACCGGCAGAGGCTATCGCTTCGGGAATTATCCCAAGTGTGGACAACCATCGTGTCTGTTCGACTGATAGGGCTGCTGCTGGCCTTGGTTACCTGCCCTTTGATGACGTTGTAGGTGGAGGCGAATTGATCAACAGGCTACCTTGGTAGGAACTCATATTGCCCACAAATGCCTCCGTTAAGGTGCAAGTGGTGCTCGCCGCCCAAGAACAGAAATTAGGATACTAGTTCTTCTTGACCCCAGAGGTGGACGGTATTGGAGATTACTACATGGGGCATTGAAAGATGTACACAAAACGCGAGCACTCCAGTACTCATCTACAAGGCGCGAACGAACAATCCCTTCTAAGATCGTATAGAAGGATTGAAGCGAGACGACCAGCTGTCCTCCATGACAGCTCATCATGGGCCATGGATCATGGATCAACCGCATTCGTCAACCAACTGAATCACAACGTGATAGTCAGTATATGGTATTTAAAAACATGGCAAAGCAGGAAGAAAAACCCCGTATGCCATGCCCAACCATCCAACATGGTATTCGTCAGAGACTAGCGGAGCCACCACGAGGATCCATCATGGACTAGCAGAGTCTGGACGATCCGTAGGGCTTGCCAGCCTGACTCAAGTCGACTACCGGCAAGCCCAACATGTCGCAGCAATGACAGCAGCTGCCACACGTATGCCGCGTTGTTCCCGGACCCTCGTTACTGCTGAGAGTCTGGACGGGTATGCCATCCTAGAGCGTCGGACGTGCTGGCTGCCCGAAGGCAAGCGATGGTTAGGAATTGGACTAGTGCTGTCTCAGGCTACTTGCGGCGCATGTGCACCACAGGCACCGATAGGGCTTATCAGAAGAGAGAAAATAGTTGCACCCTGTTAATTTTCAATCAACCAATTTGAACAGCAACACGTAAAATAAAATGAAAAAGCCCCGCGAATGCCGAGTCCAGCTACCTTACCTGCGTCTGGAAGAGACAAATCGATCAAAAATAACAAGCGCCATGATGCCAACTCAACCACACTCATAAACGAGCATAGCTATTCATGCGGCGCAACGAACATCCCTTAAGGATGTACTCGGGGTGGGAGGACCACAGCAGCCGGAGCAAGCGCGCTCAATTGCGAGTAAGACTTCATTGAAAGCCAGCGCTACTTGCGGCGTCAGCCAAGGTACCGACAGGGCGAGATCAAGAGTATCGTGAAGCACTCGACACCTGAGCGAAAGTGACGGCAGATGATGGTGGAGTGAAAGAAAGCCTCACAACCGGCCTTGAATGGATTATATAGCTTTCCCATAGGGTCAGCCTCCCTGTTCCGTGTAACCTCAGTAGAAGGAAATCTGCGAAGAGGCGAAAAGCCTGCACCGGAGGGTGCACGTGTTCAACTTACCAAGTCATCCCAACCACGTTTTATAATGCCCGCCGCTCCGTCATCGCTGTAACGAAGAACTCTCGATCGAGATCAGTCGCTTCAATGCGGGACAGCTGATTTGATTGCGCGGTTCAGTACGTTCAGTCCAGGTACTGCACATGCGCATCATGCCGTGATTCTGCTCTTAGAAATGATTTTTTTAGTGTAGTATCGGAAATAGTTAATTGTGGCAGACGATCATTAGCTAGATGTACAGGGTGCAGAGCTCCTGCAAGTTGCACGGTTCACGAGCAGCAAGACGTTTATCTCCTCGATGCATAAAATACCGACGGCACCGATAAGGAGGACGGCAGAAACAATTAATGCGAGACTACCTGCTGTGGGGTCTAACGTTCTCCATTGCCCGCCATTATGCATTATGCATCGACCACATTTGTTAATCACCCATGATAGGCGATGCGCAGTATCAGTTGTCTTCCCAGTGGGCCTAAATCACGACGTGGTAGTCAGTCTCCGATGTTAGAAACGATGGTAAAGGCGGAAAAAGCCCCTCGTATGCCGCCCGACCATCCAACATTGCAATTCGTCGAAGACAAAAGCCTTCTCCGAAATCCAGCGTGCAACAGGGCCTGCTAGCCTGGCTAAGCAAGCCCACACAGTCGATGGGCATGTTGCAGCAACGACAGCAACTGTCACGCTGGCGCCGAAGCAAGCGATTGTCGGGAAATGGACTAGTGCCGTGTGAGGCTACTTGCGGCGCATGCGCGCCACAGGCACCGATAGGGCTTGTCTGAAGAAAAAAATGGTCGCACTCTGTTGATTTTTCAATCACGTAAAATTTTTTTTAAAAAGACTTGTGTCCGCTCAAAATAACAAGCATCAAAAATAGCAGACTTTGGTATGACGCCAGTTCGACCAGACTTGTAACGAGCATTGACACTGTCAAACCTGAACCGTGAAATTGTATGGAAGCATGCGCTATGCACAGCATCCTTCCACGAAATGGGTATCCCTTAGAGATGTACTCGGGGCAGGGGAGTACTCCTACCACAGCGGCCGGACTGGTACAAGTGCCTGGTGCGCAGAACCTGCACTCTCCAAATCAAGTCCAGTAGTGCTACTTGCGGCGCGCAAGGTCGCCAAGGCACCGATAGGGCAAGAAAAAGACAGTCGTGAAGTACTCACCACTTGAAGAAGGTAATAATGGTGGAGTGAAGAAAAGAAGCAAGTGGCCTCGAACGGATTATATAACAGATTTAGGGGTGACAAGTGACGCGTGACGTTACGACTATCGTTGTGCTGTTGCCTCAAAGACTCAAAGATTGTTTAAGTGAGGATATGAAGTTATTTGATTATTTAATCTATATGGTAGACATACATGGGGAACCATCCATAAAGGATAATTCTCATCCAATGCAGATCAGCGTTTCAAGCACCTCGTTGAGGCGAAGGTGGTGGAGGCGGAGGTAGAGGTGGAGGGGTGGGTGGAGGAGGCGTCGGAGGTAGAGGTGGAGGGGTGTGTGGAGGGGTATATGAAGGTGGAAACTCGTGTGGAGGCGTGCGTGGATGTGGAGGTGTCTGTGGATGTGGAGGTGTCTGTGGATGTGGAGGTGTCTGTGGAGGTGGATTTGTCTCTGGATGTGGGGACGGAGGCGAAGATGGAGGTAGAGATGGAGGTAGAGATGGAGGTAATGGAACCCGAGATGGAGATTCGGGCGATGGAGGTAGAGATGGAGGTAATGGAACCCGAGATGGAGATTCGGGCGATGGAGGTAGAGATGGAGGTAATGGAACCCGAGATGGAGATTCGGGTGATGGAGGTGGAGAGTGTTGCGGCACTTCTGGTTCAGCCGGTGGCGTGAATGCTTGAGGTATTTGTAGTGGAGGGAATTTGTTGCTGCTTCCTTTTCCCATCTTTCATGAAAGATGAGGTTAGGCATAATGCGAAAGGATTGCTGAAAAATGAATGCATACTCGACGTGGGGCCAGGCGACGTCTCTGTTATCAAAAAACAGTTAATAGTGTTTTTCGTCTAGAACATGAAACCAAACCCTGATGAAGGATGAAGAGACCGTACGCCGGGGTTGTAGTCGCCACGGTGGACGTGATCCAGGATCGTGATAAGCGGCTCTTTTCTAAGAATCGAACAATGAGCCAGGCAATATTTTGTTTAGGAAGGGCGAAAATGTACCATCATCCGACCGCCTTCACACGGAGCTACCGCGGATACAGAGATGGCAAAAAGAAACGACGTAACAATGTAAAGAGAGCGCATGAACGAAATCATTGGGCCAGCCAATGTAAGCGGAAATAGGACCAGGCAATTTCCGTGGATAGTCTAGCTGGTTGGTTCTTTTATATCCAAGGTGAAGAATCAAAAAATGAAAATAAAAGACCTTCATCAAGACCCTACGTAGCTGGTGATGACTGGTTACCATCAGCAGCCGGCTTAGTTTCTAGTAGTACTTTGATGATTGTCACAGTGGATGATGTGCACCGAAGCTACGGACCGGTATAGTTGTTCAGTGTAACACTCGTAACTGCTCCTAGAGAGAATCTAAATCAAAAATCAGCACAAGTTGGCAATTAATGACAAGATCCAGAGGACAGGACTTCATGATGACGATCTGATTTTCATCTGCCGCAGTACGCCGCCATCTCAAGCCAGGGGACAACTTGCATCACATCTTCGCTGTAGTCGCCCATACAGTGATGCATGATGATTGTAGTAAGGTACGAGGACCGTGAGCCAACTCAGGATACTAGAGCCTAACCAAATAAAGGTTTGACGCGACGCCATGCGCTCCGCCGCCCACCTCGGAGGGGACTCCAGGCGACAATCACGCGCTTCCTCGTTGAGCGACTCCCAAGAGCCGCGGTTACCTCCCCCACAATATCGACACTACATCCCTCGGACACTTCCTGCTAACGACGGTCGTGCCCACTATGGCCACTTGAAAGGGCATAGCTCAGAATATGCCGATGAGAGCGAAGAGGAGCACGAACCCAGTCAGACATATGGAACACGCGTCTCAGACGCTACTGCAAGACATCATTTCAGCCCCAAGACAAGGCGATCTATCCTTATACGCGGCAGAGCACAGCCGTCAACCACGTCCTCGGATGTTGATGTAGACGTGGCGTCTGCCAGTTCAACTTCGAGTATGGCAAAGATGTCTCCAGTGTTCGGGAGCAACTTGAAACGAAGTCTGCAGATCGACATGAAAGACTTGGTGGGCGATTCTGTCGCGAATGTATGTGCTTTACGTTCTCCCTTGGCAGTCCAGTATTGACCCTCTCAAGATGAGTATTAGTCCAGGGTCTAGAGACATCGTCTTAGCAGCGTATGTATTCACCATATTATGCGAGTGTCTTGCGCTTTAAATGAATTGACGCAGGCGCCAAGGGATGTATATCATCGACCTCGAAAAGCCGCTTGAAGTCCCTCGATTTCTTCCTCAGGGCGGAATATGGCATGTTGCAGACGTGCAGTGGAACCCACACCCGACTCGTGCAGAGTACATAGTATCCAACTATGCCGAGAAACTGCACGTATTGTCATTTTTCTCTTTTTTCAAGGGTTGTCTTAAGATTGAGCCTAGGTTAATATGGAACCTACTACTAGTTGGAAGACATAATGTAGAGCATATTCTACAAGCCCACTATCGTGCCATCACTGATATTAATTGGCATACGACCGAATGTGATACGGTCGTGAGTACTGGTGTCGACTCGTGGGTATGGGCATGGGACCTACGTGATCCCAGGAAGCCTGTTTTGGGTGCGTTCCATTCATCCACTTTGCCAAGTACTCACACGCATATACCTAGGTCTATCCGCCTTTAAATGTGAGTAAACATGTTATCTCGATTCACTATTAATAACTAGATATAGTCGGTGGAACACAAGTCAAATGGAACAGACAAGATGGCAACATCCTAGCGTCTTCGCATGCTAATGATGTTTACATCTGGGATCGTCGAGTGCGTCCCCGTTCATCGGTACATCTTCTCATTTTTACCGTCATTCAAGAAAGGATCTCTGCCAGTCACTCGCATCCGTGCACATAGCTCTAAAATCTATGGCATCGACTGGTCACACGACCTACGGAACGAAATCGTCACCTGCTCCCTCGACAAATCAATAAAAGTATGGGATATATCGGATTCCTGCACATCCGATATGTACGGGAGCAGGCCTACTAATGCATCTTTTTTCAGCAACTTTGACAATAACATTCACGGTCCCGTTGCACAGTATGGGCCCAAAAGGACAATCAAGACCCATTATCCGGTCTGGCGCGCCAGATACCTGCCGTTTGGAAGAGGCATTCTGAGTCTGGCGCAAAGAGGAGAGACAGCACTGGAGATGTACGCCTTGAACGGCCCAGAGGAGAATAATATTGCAGTGGAAGTGTTTGAAGGCCATACTGACGTCGTGAAAGAGTTTGTGTGGAGGAAAGGCGATCATGGTGCGTTTTTTTTCTTTTCCACGTACCTTGTTGTCAACTGATCCGGCCTTAGATGAATTCCAGCTGATTACCTGGTCCAAGGACCGAACGTTGAAATTCTGGCCTGTAGACACGGACGTTTTACAAGTACGTTTGACGCTCTTTGTTCCTCATTCTTCTGTGCTAATAAATGGGGATCAGAAAGTTGGCTACGTATTGGACCCATCTAGAAGCAAGCACCGCAGCGGCGTCCGACCACACACCATTTCTTTCAGAGACCCACCCGATGGCATGGATCACCGGCCAAGATTATTCGTGCCTATCGGAACCCGACCAATCATTGCCGAAACACGCCCTGCGGGACATACGGGTCCATTGTACGTACATAGTCCTATTCGTCGTGATGCTCATTTAGCTATCGAAAGCCTACCGAAACAGGGCGAAATGGGTACAGACGATCCTTTTCGTGAGTAGTGGTCTGACCTTCCATTCGCACTTGAGTTTGACGACTCTAATTGGTAGGAATGAACGCTAGAACAGATCCGAACCATGGGGTAAAGCTAACGATGAGTCGAGTGAACGTGATTGGGAAAAGTGCAGTGAGAATGGACGCGTTTACATGGCTGTCGAGCGTCAAAGTCGGTGACAGGAAAGACGGCAGTTCTGGTCCTGTAAGCAAGGAAAGAGATGGAAGATCTCGGTCAAGGTTGAGAAAATCAGGGCGGAGGGAGTCTGGTACTGTTTCGGATCGTGCGATCGGTCATACAGAGTTGCTCAAGAAGAAGAGGAGCGAGAGCAGGAGCAGGGCTGCTGAGGCTCAAGATTTGACTGGTCAAGCATTGCAGGACGAGTTGAGCCTCTCTTTTTGCTTCGCTGGTGCTGATGTTGACGCTTCCATCAAGAATCACATCCGTATTGACCAAGCTCACCGCGCACAAGATCAAACTCGAAAAGGTGATCAACTTGTTCCTATCGTACACTATGCTTTTTTTTTATTACTGAATTCCTGTAGCACGATCTGACAAAAAAGAGAAACTGCACTCTGGGTCTATACGGCCCATGGGGCGAGTCGTTGCAAGTTTTTATCAGAGTCACGTTTACTTTTCCTCGCGACTATCCATATGCTCATTACCCGCACGGCGTGCCCACGGTTGAAGTGGAGCGGAACCCTTTGATCCCCGTGCGCAACCGGGCGTTCATGCTTCGGCGACTGCGCATCATTCGAGAGCAACGGCGCCCATGTCTTGAAGCGTGTCTTCGTTTTCTCTTGTTTGGCGATGAAGAGGAGGAACAAGCCGGGCCTGCTTTACATTTAGATTCCGAAAGCTCCTCAGAGGAAGAAAGTACCTCGGTAGGAGGTGATCGGAAGAAGAGGAAGAAAGGAGTGCCCGCTATTAGCATGTTGAGGAATCACAAGAACCTGGCGGAGCCTAGAACATCGCAGGGGACGTTTGGGCCCAATGGGGAGCTTGTCTGCTTCTTCCGAGCTTCACCGAGGATCGTGAGGAACATGCTCAGAGGGTTGACAAACGGAACTGCTAGTGGATCGGAGGCGACGCCAATGTCGCCGGTCAGCCAACTTGAAGACCTACCGGCTGCGCAAGGGTCTTTTTCAGAGCAGGATGTCTCTGTGCCCAGACTGCTAAGATCGCCCTCGCTCGTTTCAGATGCGGTATGGAAGCTTGGGTTGGCTGCAAAGGACAGAGGAGCCAGGCCCCTGAGCGAGACACGGCGTGATGAGGGAGCAACAGGCGATATAGTGAGGGTGTTGGCGGATGTTCTAGCATTTTCTCGTCAGGGGAGGGAATCGGATGCAAATCGTCCAGCCATGCCCGCGGCGGGCGGCAACGATGGAAAGAACTATGCGATCTCGGCCACGAGGAGTACGGTTTTCCTCGTGAGCACAAATGAGACGGCAGGCCCTGACAAGCGGGTGGCCGTCGGGTACAAATATTCCTGTGCCGAGGAGGGGCTGAGAGGGGTGTGTATAACGAATGCCAAGAATGCGAGGACTTGTGGGAGGTACGACCACGAGCGGGTGTTCAAGATGTTACAAGCCCTGTTTTCCGAGAGAAAGGCGGGAAGCGGGCCAGAGAAGGAAGAGCGGATCTTTGCATCTGACGCTCTAGCAAAACGAGTGATTATGGGGATGTGAGTTTTGGCCGCGCGTCGTGCATCTAGTTGAACGGGACTGACTGAGGACCTGCTGGCTTTACAGGTATACAGACTTTGCAAAGAACAAGGACGTGCAGATGCTGGGTATACTATCCATGCTGGTCCTGCAAACCCGTCACTGCGCACCGGAGGCCATGGCTACTTCTTCTCTGCCGTCTGCCGCCATTATCACCCCGACGCCAACACAGCCACGTTTGGCTTCTCGTCCTGAAGTTGGTTTCATTTCCGCCAACTTCCTCAGCGTATCCAAATTTGGCCCGGTGGATTACTTCAACCTTACTAGAGCCATAAACAGTGCTAGTATCCCGCCATCCTCGCCAGACTGGCCTCGTTTGCCTACAGTACCGACTTTGTCGCCCCCGCCTCTGGCCAGTGCGACTCGCGGCCCTTGGTCCAGTTTATTTGGGACCGGCGTAAGACAGTTTGTGGAGACGTTTAATAAGGATGGACAGGCGCCATCAGCAGCGATCACGTTGGATCCTAGCTTGGTGGCAGAGAAGGCAGAGAGAAAGGCTCTCGGGCGTCCCCTGTCTGGCGGGTCTGGAATAAGCAGCAGATTATCCGACACCACTATATTGTCTTTGCAGAAGCAGCAGCAACCTCCGAACCAAAAGAAGGGGAAGCAGAGAGACTCGGCGTCCACGGTAGCTCAGCCGCAGCCGCAAAGTATTCAGACGGTGCAGCAACAGACGGCGGTGTCTGGGTTGCTTGACGTTCCGCTGCAGCCGCCGCCGCCGCTCATGGGATCGGTATCTACGACAGGGACGAAGCCGTCACCGTCGCTCAGGACGCGGAGCGAATCTGTACCTGGGCCGCTGAAGACTTCTCTGTCATCTGGGGGTTTGTCAGGTGCAGGGGCGAGCGTGAAGAGGTCTCCGTTGGTGCCTGTCGAGAATCTCGATCTGACATTGAAAAGGAGGGGTGGGAAGGAGGTGGTAGATAAGGGAAAGAGGGTGGTGGTTTACAAGGGGGAAGAAGATAGGTGAGTTGAATGGATTGCAAGGCTTGGCAGAATGGGGTGTTAATGCGGTGCCAAGCCCAGCGCCGATGTTCAATCGGCAACTGGTTGATCAGTTCAAGGCGCATGTGCATGCGTATGCGGAGATTCTGCATCGGTGGGAGATGAACCATCAGAGATTAGAGCTGCTCAGGGCCGTCAGCAGGAACATGGCGATGAAACAAGAAAGTGAAGATTGCAGGATTAGTGAGTAATGACAGGGTTTACTTTTCTTGGACAGTTCTGACTCGTAGTTGGTTTATAGATGTCGCCAAGGTATGCACGGTATGTTTGTCGATAATGAACCAGAGGGGGTGCCCGGAGTGCGGAGGTCATGGGGCATCACTGTGTTCTGTGTGCCGGTTGCCTGTCAAAGGTATGATTTTTTCATACTTCCTCCGCCGTTGTTGTACGGATGGACTAAAATGTGGGGCATGGCACAGGTTTATCGCGGACGTGCATGTTGTGCTTCCACGTCACACACATGTCGTGTTTGAGAAAGATCAATATGCCCATATGTCCTACCGGATGTGGGTGTATCTGCGATGCGCGATTTATGGAGTCTGATACGGCAAGTCTCGCTGCGCCAGCAAGGTCGGCTTCTGCGCACCTGCCGCCGTCGACGCGAGCGTCGTCCGTTATGCCGCCTGAGGTGATGGGTGGGTTTGATGTGTTTCACCATCGGTCGCAGCATACGTCGTCACCCGGGAGTTTATTGCTGTCGTAGCTTTGAAGTGGTCGTGTGCCTGTACTCGAAGGCGCTTATCTCCGCTGGAGTTTACCACCTGACATTTTGCTTATCGGAAGGCCGGGGGGGGGAACCGAGTTGTGAGGTTCAGATGTTGCAAAGGCATCGGAGCATGGCACGACCTCCATTCAACATATGTTATGCTCCTTGTTATCAATCCACTTAGTACGAGGAATGAGTTGAAGTTGGTCGCCCTCAGTCGGCACATGTTATCGCCATCAAGCACACCGCCCAAACGAGACAGCTGTCAGCAAGTGGTCGTGTGCACGCTCACTGGTGACTTGTGCTTCTATCAGTCTTCAATGGCGTCAGTGGCGGTTGGGGCCACGCGGCTGGTGACAGAGAAACTCAGAAACAAGCGCCAACCGGACAGAGTCGGTCAGGGTGGGGACGTATAAAAGACGGCGGTTGCAGGCGGGGGCGGGGAGAGGAGTACGGTTGTGCCATACTTCAAAGTACTACTAGTACTATTACTACTTCAATAGTACTAGTACTAAGCTCAGAAAGCCTAACTTCACTTCTACCACCATCACTACCACCACCACTACCACCACCACGGCGACCGCTTCAGCAGTGCCCAAACAACCCAGGCCCCGCGCCGGTAGGCCTGCAGTGCCAAGTACGCGGTCGGTCGTTGGGTTTGGAGTGCTCCTCTCTTCGCTGCGGATATTCGGATTCTATCTCACCCTTCTCGCCCTTTTCGTCTTCTTCTTGTTCTACTTTACAGGTCGGACGCCTTATTCCGTCTCTGTTGTTGTTCCGCGAGGTGGCCGCCGGCTGAGGAGCTTCACGCACCGTCTGCTCTCGGACGCCATTAGTAGTACTACTACTAGTACACGCCGGGGCTCTTCCAGCAAACTCAAATTCAGATTCACACGTCCCCGGTTTCGGATGTATTATTATTTCACCTCGACGACGAGAAAGCATGCGTCTTTCTTGAAGGGGGGCGGGCCCTTTCGCCCGCTCTATCGTGCGTCGTCCAAGGCTTCGCTGGCCGTGGCGAGGTACTGGTCCCATGGGACGAACAAGACGACGGCGTTGATTCGAACCGTCAAGATTCACGGGCACAAGGGCATCAGAAACTACTCTACAAAGGGGGGCCATCACTCCAATGCGGGCTCGGGCGCAGGGGGAGGCCCCGAATGGGGCCCAGGGTTACCGCTCTATCGTAGGTGTTGTTTTTTTCTTTTTTTCTTTTTTTTTTCTTTTTTTTGGTTGCCTAAAAACACTCGTTCGTTACACGTTACACAATGCTGATTTGACCACAACAGGCAGACTCATCCACGCCTGGACCCATACACCGACGAAATGGTATCCGCTTCCAATAGCAGTAGGCGCGCTAGTGCTTGTTCTAGTACGGTATCGACAAAAGGTCAGGGAGGCGCAGAAGGAGGTGCATCTGGATGAGAATGGGGTCGAGGTCGTCAAACTCAAGGGCCCGTGGCATGTATGTTTTGTGTTCTTTTTGGTTGTCGATGGTGGGGGCAGTGCTGATAACGCCGTACGCGGTTACAGGTTCACGTACTAGGAGCTCTCCCGCTGCGCAACATGTCTCGTTTATGGGGCTATGTAAACTCTCTGGAGCTACCAGTGTGGTTTAGGCCTTACGGGTTCAAGTTTTACGCCCACGTCTTTGGCTGTAATCTGGACGAGATCGAGCAACAGGATCTAGCGGCGTATCGAAGTCTGGGCGATTTCTTTTACAGAAAATTGAAGCCTGGGGTGAGACCTGTCGGCGATGCTGTCTTGGTAAGTTAGTCGAGTTGAGTTGTCGTGTGTGATCTGGATACTGATAAGTGTCGGGAACAGGTCAGTCCAGCGGATGGGACCATTCTCCATCTTGGAACAATCACAGACCTCAGGGTGGAACAAGTCAAAGGCATCACGTATTCCCTCGATGCCTTCCTTGGTGTTGACAAACCCAACAATGCCAAGGCTGTCGTCGAACGCAACCCCGATATGCAGGTCGTCGATGACAAGGAGTTTGCCAACGTGAACGGAATCGAGTATAGTCTGGGGCAGTTGCTCGGCGGCGGGAACTCTACACCCAAACGGACGAACTCTTCGCCCTCGCTGACATCTGCTGAAAAGTACGAAGACGAGGGTGATGCATCGGTCGTGGAGCCTGAGCGAAGTATGCAAGAGACCATTGCTCATGACGTGTCTGTCTTTAAAAGCATGGGAGTCTCCGCCGTCAAGGGTTCGCTTCCACTCGGCAAGCCAACGCACGAGCGGGGACATAGCTCGTACCTCAAGAACCTGCGACCAGGCCATTCTCTTTTCTTTACTGTGATCTACTTGGCGCCTGGCGACTACCACCGGTTCCATTCGCCTACCGCGTGGGTGGTTGAGAAGCGCCGCCATTTTGTTGGGGAGCTCTTTAGCGTGTCGCCCTGGATGGCGAAGAGACTGGAGGGTCTGTTTGTTCTGAATGAGCGGGTGGCGCTTCTGGGCAAGTGGAGATTCGGTTTCTTTGGAATGGTGCCTGTGGGTGCTACGAATGTGGGCAGCATTGTTGTCAACTTTGATCAGGTGGGTGACATATATATATATGGAACTGATTATGGGTGACACAATACAGAACTTGCGCACGAATGTGCGTGGGAGACGGCCTCCTCCTGGGACATATAACGAGGCCGTGTACTCGTCTGCGTCACCGCTGTTGAATGGACAACCGTTGGTGCCGGCGCAAGAGATGGGAGGGTTCAAGTTGGGAAGCACGGTAGTGCTTGTGTTTGAGGCGCCTGAAGATTTCGAGTTTGCGGTACGAGCAGGTCAAAAAGTCAAAGTTGGGGAGATTATTGGAGACGTTGGGAAACGAAACTGAACATTGACATTCTAACACGAGCATCTTATGCATTAAGTAGTACATATAACCTAACCAATATGTGATTCGTGACAGTCCATTGCGTGACGCCGCCCTTTTGGCTTTCACTGAGCCCTAGTAACACCCACTCCCTCTCACACATAACTTGCCGCGTACTTGAGCGCGCGGCCGACGTAGAACCAAGTCATCCTGCGAACCATCTGCGTGCCTTGCTTCACCATATCGTACGCTAGTTGACGAAGCGTGAAACTGCAAAAAAAAAAAAAACACAAAGAACAAAACAAAACAGATTGGTACGTGGGCTTCGTTTAACGAAAGAACGCTGGGACTTACCCTTCCCATCTTGATTGAATTTGCATGTACGCCCCGACTTGCGTCATCGCCCCGTTGTCTTCTTCCACTTCCATCTCCAACTTTACTTCTGCCTTCAATTGCACTTTGGTCCGCTTCGGCACTCCTTTCCCTCCTCCTCCTACTCCTCCTCCACCACCACCTCCTACTGCTGTTGTCGTTGCTGCTGCCGTCTTGGTGGCGTCCGTCTCCCACCCCGTCTCCGTCTTTGTCTCTGACTGTATCGCTTGCCCCTTGCTGCTGCTGCTGCTGCTTTCTACTACTGCTGCCGCTGTTCCTGCTGCACCGTCCTCCGTTCCTGGCTCTCCCGCTCCCGCTACTACTCTTAGAGCAGAAGAAGCAAGCGGGCCAATACTCGGTTTCACCCACGCAAACACTTTGGCAGCCGGAGAGAACAAGAAGAATAAGAGAGGAAATGGGGATATCCTTTGGGTCGTTTAATGGGATTTGCCAGACGGCGGCGCTGGTCATTTGTCCGCTGATCGGCTCTGACCAAGGTGTGGAGCCGCTATGCTATAGCAGGAATGTAGATGTCGGTGGGACGTTGATTTTTCAGCCTTGTGAGTTTTTTTTTCTCCGCTCTCTCTCTCTCTCTCTCTCTCTCTTCTTGCTCTCGTTTTCTCTCTATCCGAGTGATAGAGTCGGTGCAAGGCGTCGTCTTCTTGGCGGTGTTAAAGAAAGAGAGGAGGAAATCGCTTTTTGGTTATTATATGACAAGAGGGGCGTCTCAAGTGGCAGTGTCGAGCCCCTGACTCTGCTTTGTTTGCGTTCTGGTCTGGTCCGGTTGGTCACGCTGCTAATCGAAAGCCCCACAGCAACATGTTTCGTGCATATAGTCGCCATAATCATGACTGCCATTATGATCTACCACATTCGGGTCAAGTATACCGCCGTGGGTCAGTCGTTGGTTTCTCTTTTTTTTTTGGCGCCCGATGCTCGATCGGCGGCTGACACCATTTCTCTTTAAGGGCGGAAAGAAATTGTGACATTTTTTTGGACGTACATGCTCATCGAGCTACTGGCCATGTTTTTGGACTCCGGGGTCATACCTACTGCCAACGTCAGCTATCCCGTCAGTTCACGCTCTCCTATTATCGTTGGAGCCAACAGAACTGACGTATTCATTTCAATGAATTGATTGAATTAAACTCAGTGGTTTGCAGCTGTATACACTGGTTTGGTAGCCGCTGCTTACGCATGTTTGCTCATCAATGGATTCGTCGGGTTCCAGTTTGCAGAAGACGGTACGCCGCTGTCGCTCTGGGTGCGTCTATATCCGCGTCTTATCCGTCCACACACACACACGTGCATCATGACTCATTACCGGCTCCGCTATTCTTAGTTCCTCCGGATCTCCTGTCTCGCCGTTTTTGGGGTCTCCTTCTTTGTTGCCATCGCTACCTTTAAGCGTTTCGCCGGGTTCAGCTATACCAATCCCCTCGGTCTATGGATCATCTACATCCTCTGGCCACTCGTCAGCGTGGTCATTTACATCGTCTCCCAGCTCATCCTCGTCTTCAGGACCTTGGACGACCGGTGGCCCATCGGCGACATCGTGTTTGGCACGGCGTTTTATGCCGTTGGACAAGTCTTCCTGTTCGCCTTTAGCGTGACAATATGCAACGCTATCAAGCATTACATCGACGGGCTGTTCTTCTTTACGCTATGTATCCTTTTGAGCGTCATGATGGTCTACAAGTACTGGGATTCCATCACGGTTCGTTTCTCTCCTTTTCCACACTCCCTTTTAATAGGGTGCTGACCTTTTTACGCGTTTTTGTAGCGAGAAGACTTGGAGTTCTCCGTCGGTTCTAAAGCAACAGTTTGGGAAGTCAAGGACCCATTGCTTACCCCAGGCGGACCTCCTGGTGCGGGTGGGTACGACGACGATGGGAGCGCATATCATGCGCCTGCAAGCCTCGTGGGTGGGGTGAGCGGGCAGCAGTATTACCAGAAACCTGCAGCGAGGGGGTATCCGCCCATGGCGGACCGGTATTGATACCGAGGAGCGGTTGTTGACCGTTGACCTCTCATCTCTCTCTCTCTCTCTCTCTCTCTCTCTCTCTCCCTGTCTTCAAATCCGAGCCAAGGGCTTCTTTTAGATTGTGGGGCTGTTTTGCGGATGGTTTCTCAACTATTTCTTTTCCTCTTTTGAAAAGACTGGACTCGTCGTCGTCGGAGTAGTACATGATTTGATTGATTGATTGAACTCGGGACTCATTTTCTCTTTTTTTTTTTGCTATTTTATTGCCGACCGAACATTGTCCGTAATGTTGGAGCACTACCATACATTGACCTTTTGCTCACTCGTTGCATCCCTTTTCTGTAGTAGTGATACGCAATTTATGCTGTATATACATATGGCAACGAAGTGGGTACTCAGTACTCTGTGCAAAACAGCAGGTCTGACATATACTTGTGCGGTGGCTCTCCTCGATGAACCTATTGCAAACGCTCAGACATTATCTTTAAATTTTGAATTAGCAGGATTTGACCGGCTGACTTGCCAGACAGATACGACGGTGCGAAAGGATTGATTATTTACTAGTAAGTAATAGATTTGTGATCGTGCTCGGTCCCAAGTGCGTTGCGTCCATGTGCAACTTCTTGTGGTCTGCTGGTGAAAGAAGAAGAAAAAAAAATTGCACGTATCCGAATGACAAGACTTTTTTCTGTTTTTTTTTTTCTGTTTTGATTTTTTTTTTGATTAGTGTTATGTATGTATATGTAGGTAGGACTCCGAGGGAAAGATCCGCCTCATGAGGTTATGTATGTAGCACCACGTCGGACTCGCGTCCAACGGAATCAATTTAGTTATAGGAAGCTTGGCCAATGCAAATACTACTAATACATACCGTGGAACGAGTATTAGTATTACCAGTGGCAGACACTGCACTTGGCGCAAGTGCGTAGCTCGACGTACGTGGAGCGCCAAAATGCCAGTGCCCGCGATCGAATTGTATGTTAGCCGGCGACACGCATGGCGGAGGAGTCCATGCTCAAATTAATAAAAACTTTTTCGAGAACGGGTTCAATGCCGCTCTGGCTTGATGACTTTACTAATATGAACGGCGGTTCAAATGAGTGATTCAAACTTCTGAATCAACGGGGAACTAGTAGGACAGCAACGATATCGCCGAGGACATAAACCCAAGGCGGAGGAGACCCGGTTTGGGTGTAACTTCGTTTTTCATTATTATTCCGAAACGTTTTGATTATGGTGCACACACTACAGTCCGAGCTTACGAATGGATTACTTCTAGTCTACCCGGGTCTTAAGCTCGAACGGCTATCGAATAAATGCCGAGTCAGACGCTGGCATAATGGCCGGATTGCCAACAGGATGAACAGATGAAGGGGGGGTGATCCATCCTGTATGGTGGCCCTCGGAAGAGATGGGATAGACGATATGCCAAAGATGTGCAAAGGCCATCGTAAAGATTGCGCAGGTAATGGCAACAGCGTGAATCGCGATGAAAGGATGGACGCTGAACGTTGAACGTTGAACGTTGAACTGTCATGCCAGAGTTAGTTTTAACTTGCGATAATCAGTATCGGATGTTCGTTACCGTAACCAGACGAACCCGGCAGAGCCTCGGGTTGGTAGGCGAGCAGCACGAGTTCGAGTGCACTAGAGAATTGACCTCTACTTCAATATTCGTACGCGGAATCCAAGGTGCAAAAAAAGTTGGACCACTGCTGTCTAATTATCATCGATCATCATCCGGTGGACGCGCTACGTTTTCGAAGTATGCTTAGTGCCATGGCTGTGACACGCCAATGCATATGCTACGCGTCGTCCGTTCATACCGTTCACTAGACGGATTATTGCTAGAGGCACAATGAATGTTTTGCGACGTAACGGCGAGTACAAGGGAAATCCTCAAGTGCCATTCAAATTAATTGTGGAATGATCCTCGGAGAGCGTAGACGATAAAAAAGAGCTGTCATTGGTACCGTGAGCGTTTTTTCATCGACGATAGTAATGGGCGGTAGGCCGACTGCAAGAGCAATGGAGAATCCATTCAATCAAGATCGGATAACGACGAGTTTAACGCAAGTCCAGTGCACAGCAACAAGGCCAATATTTGTCGGGTAATCTCGGACAGGTCTCGTCATTAACCGAGCCAGGAGTGGCTATTGTGCACGTCGGTCCGTCCCGCACATGGCATCGGAACGACTATTCATTCCCTTGTGGAGAAAGCGATGGCACTTTGACTTGTTCGCGTAGTACCGTCATCATCAGCTTTGGGAGCTGCTAAAGAAAACCGAAGGGATAAACCATGAAGAGAAAGGGTTCAATGGTGTGCGGATGTATCGGACCGGCCTCGACTGATGTTGCTGAGCAAAAGAGCCAGGGGGAACTGCATGCAGAACCCAGTGACCCACTCTCGCTTGAACCCAGTTCCGACCGTGTCCGGATGGCGCAGAGAATTTGGCTTGCAATTTGCAGGGCGGAGCATGAGCTAAACGCGGGCGAATGATTTGTCTACGCCACTGATGAAGCTCAAGCCTCCGTACGTGCCGTGCAATCTTGCCCTCCAGGTAAGCTGAACCATGAGAAGGAAAGATATCGGTCGTTGGTGTCGATTTCGTATCAACGGACTATATTTCATGAGATTAGTGTGCCATCACCATTACTAAAAACGATCACGTGTGAAACTAACGCACTATATGGTGATGCGAAGCGCGGAAAAAAAAAACTCTCTCATCTTATGGTTATCAAAAAAATTGATGGGTATACTAAAATGGAGAGTCATCTTGGCAAAAGGGCGCCTTTAGGCGCGCTTACTTGTAAACCATATGATGTCAGCGAACGGGGGGTCGTGGTAACCACACATAGCCTGCGAGCCTGCGATCGAGCCGGCGCTGCATTGACGGACAGTATTATCACATTTCCGGTTGCTGTGGCTTAGGTTATGTGGTAAGAATTCCGTTTGATATAGTATGCGTCATACCCATACCTAACATATGTTCCGTACTTGCTAGCATGAAACAACATACTAAAAAGTGATGTATGCTGGAACCATTCCGTAGGCTAACGGAAATCCGGCTGTATGCGGCAAGGCGACACGAGATCGGTTGGCGGCGAGAATAATGATTGCAAAGGAACGACCCTGTCGGACACTAGGAAACATTACGAGCCACTGGCACACAGACGACCATCAAGGTGAAATACCAGGTGTGGATTAGAAGTGGCACAACAAATATATTTGCCTGAAATTTTCCGTCTCCGTCGGTGAAATATATTTGGGCTAGGGTGAACCCGCCCTTGCTTCGGGCACTTGCAGGAGATTCGAGCCAGGAACTCCAATGACCTGCGCGAGGGTGCTGTCTCCCGTCAAAAGCGGTCTGTCACAGCTGTAGCACTGGATATCCCATACATCAATCAGCGGCAACGAGTTCCGACCGCGGAGACAAGAGGGATTCCGTGTCAAGTTGTTGGTAGGAATCTCAGGCTTGTAGCATTTCTGGTGTCAAGAGACAATGGTTTAGTACTTCGGCTTAGGCCTACGCGAACGCTCACCCACCCTTGCATCACAAGACAATCTCATGTCAAGCAACCCCTAACATGCCGGCGAACGCGCAGCGATATAATGTTCCATTCCATATGCTCCCCGTTACATTTTTCAATATCTAAATACGACAAGCCCGGATGGGGGGCAACATATTTGAATGATTATAAATGTGTAAGTAATGCAGGGTGGTTGACATTCAAGTTCTACATCGTTAGGGATTAAGTAAAATATATTGGCTCAAACCTTTCTTTTGTAAGTGAACCACTGCAACGTGAGTATGTAGTTTCCAGAAACGTGACCTCGTTACGTGTTCATTGGTTTAACCTGAAAGGAATAGCCCACTGTTTTGCTTCGTGATTGAAATTGGTCGCCATGTTTCACGATCAAAAGGCTGTTACTTGATTGTATTGTTGATTTGCATGCAGTTAGTTATATTCAACCCTCTATATAGTCATATTACTTAACACGGCGGCGGCCTTGCAACTCAGAAGCGAGCGCAAAGCCATCCTGTTGCGATGCTGATAGAAGATGTCACGTCGACACCAAGAACACCGATGACGGTGCTTCTGAAGCTCTGAAGAATCAGTTGGAGAGGATGTCGTTCGAGACCCTGCTGAGAAGAGAAATGAAGAAACGATGCGGGTGCACCTGCGGTCGTAGTAGCGTGATGACACCAAAAGCCGTAGCAACGATCTCGTGCATCCTGCGACCCACCTCTCCTTACAGATGATTTGCTACGTAGCGTTGATAGACCTAACGTCAGCTTATGGAGCATGAACCAAATTGCGCTATTGGCGCTCGATCGCCCAGCGCCTCGGAATGCCCGTTGACATCTGATGACGTGGAGCGCTTTACAGGTCCAGAGACGCATGAACCTGACACTGCAAGGCTGTTATTAGTGTTACTTACTCACCAGGCCTTCTATATGTCAAGTGATACTACGGTCCGCTCAGTATCGGCGAGGTGAGAGCATAAAAATGTGGTGCCTCGTGGTCAGGAACGACGGTGGATGCCCTACGCTCGCGTAGCACAACCCATCCCCATCAGAATTCGCTTGAATTTCCCATATTATGTATTGGCACTCTTGCCCCGAGTCGCTTCCCTACCATAATGGGGGGTGCCCTGAAAGTGACGCGCTGGCCCATAACTCAGCCGAAATTTTATCCCGAAGGAGAAGATGCCGCCGGCGTGAACCTGCAGGAAAGCCGGCCAGTCGGGATCTGAGTTAGTACCATTAGCCATAAACGACGATGATTAGGTTGTAAAAAAAAAAAAAAAAAAAACCAGGAATTCGTAATTCAAGGTGCCTCAAGAGGCACCTTTACCCTTGCGCATCTGAACGAGATGCGATGCTTGAGCTTCCGTATAAAGGCTATGCATTACATTTGTTGAAATATCCATCCGGCGTCGCAGCACTGATTTGATACGTGTACGGCACGAGACCGCGGGTCAAAGGTCAACTCATTAGTCACTTCATGCGGTGTCGACGTACAGGGAGAGACGGCTTCCCGGCGTTCGCTAGTGCCAGAAAAGATCAAGCCAATTAGATTGATCACGATGTTGTTATTGATTCTTCGGTATGCGTGTGTCAAGTTGTCAATATGTAGTTGCCTTGTTCGTTATTTTTAAGCGTTCCCTCTCTATTGAATTCGCAGTAACACCTTCTCCAGAAACGTCTCGCAACCATATCGTCGTCGCAGAATGCTGTAGAGTGCCCCATTTGCGCACTCTGGGCGACGGACACGCACCTCTATTGATGTCCCGCCAAGTACGCGGCATCTATCCCTATCATTTATCACTTCGGCCGGAAACTCGCACAATAGCTAAAGCCCGATCGAATAAAATCTCATTGAAGCGCTGTCCCGTTGTCCCGTCAACCCTTCCCAAGAACACCTGTAGGCAGGCAAATTTCACGTTCATGAGATCTTGAGTCTAGTTCAGAACGGATAGTCGGGGCAAGCGTGGTGGTGGCTTTGATGAAAGAACAGTAGCTCAGTGATTTGAACCACCCTCTTTTTCACCGCCGCATCAGTGTCACACGATGAGAATGGACAGCACGGCCCAGCGAGGCTATTCATGTTAATCATATCGATGTACCGTTGTATGGTTCCCAACATACTATATCCAGCTGCGGAGGGCAATTATAACTGCTCCTAATGCCCAATCCGGCGGCGTTCGTCGCCTAATTGAGTGAACACCAGAGTGTGAATTTTTCGTAATTCCAGAGATCCCTCGCATGCGTCAATCTTATCGCGCACCCAATCTGGCTGACAGTGTCCACGGGGTCAAAAGGCTAAATCTTCCCTCCTCAATTTGATGCAGATGTTCCCTGATTGGGTAACTCCAATGTCGGTTGCATGGCTTGGTTCGCCATTTCGCATTATTTTCGTAATGCCTAATATGGCATGCCTTCATTGTTAAGATTTGGCTACAGATTTTGGGATCTCCGTGGCCCTGAAAGTTGGCGGTGGCGGTGGAGAGAAGGGGGAAGGAGGGCGAGTACTCCTTACGCGGTATCTCCCTCGCAGGTACAGTTTAATTGATTTGGTATGCATTTCCTTTCGGAGCCTTCATTATTCCCTTGCCTTCGCTACGTTTCCCAAGGTGCAAACGGATCGCAACGGGGCCTACGTCTATTTTGTCATCGGGTTTCGGCGTATCCATACCTTGCACCATGATCCCCATGGTGTTGGTGCAGAACAAAATACGTGATGTTATGGAATGCCTTCGTGTGGTGAATCATATGAGCTTGAGGCTGACTTATTGGAAATCGGAATGGATGTTTTATGCAGGGAAACGGGGCTTGTACGTCCTGCCGTACTAGCGGCGCCGGGGATACTGTTGTCCTATTCCCAAGAGTCCCCAATGACCCTTTGAGTTGCTCGTAGCAGATAATTATGTAGAGCTTATCATTACTGTAGTACGTTTGACAGCCGTGTAATCAGTCTCTTGAATTGGATTCTTGGTGAAATCAGGGTACTATGCGGGATAAAGGTTTTGAATGTGGCCACAAGGTCCGTTCCATTCATCGCGGGCTACTTTAGCAATCCATTGCTCCTTTTGCTGGGGGCGCATTATTTACGGCGAAGGCGATGCCGTTGTCTAGTCAAATCGAATCGGATAATATGTAGCACATTGGATGAACAAAGCTCCCTCGTGATTTGCAAACCGAGTTTGTCGCGAGCAATTCATTCACGTGCGAGCATGAGCGCAGTTTGGAATTGGAACTGTCCGAAATCGGCGTGCCTGCACCATAGTGAGTGTTTTGTGGCAACTGAGACGGCTTGTCCCCATGCATGCAAGCGTGATGTATTTTGCCGCTGCGCTTGGGGCTCCATCACGGTCTATCTGGGTATATTAACTTTGCAGACATTCAGTCATGAATGTAACGGGAATGGTCAACAGAGAGGGCTGATAGATCATTGAATCAGTGCAATCTATCATTCTTTCTAGTTTTCCCTGTGAATGGGAAGCGGCAAGTAGAAGAAGCGTCAAGATGCAACGGCCGGTTATGGATGTATGCAGCCGGTTACGTCTGACCTTGGAAAGAAAGTCAAAAGGGGAGCTCACTTGTCTTGTCTCATCTGACTTTACATTAGCCCTATAACACGTGTTTAGCTAGTCGGTAACGTGAGTGACGGACGGAGTTGGTGAAAAATCAAGAGATGTCACGCTAATTTACAAATGGTAGTCGGGTTCGACGGGCAGAGAGATTTGGGACGATCAAAAGATAGATCCATCCGATATGTGGCATTGAGACAGGTAGGGGTGAGGAATGAATGCTCAAGAGAAGACATCATATCAGCAGCGGCAAGTGAAACGGCGCCACTGGATGGATATATGGCAGAAAGCCCTGGGGAGAAGAGGAAGAGGGGACACATGGCACGCTGATGAGGATTACGGCGGACGGAAAGAGAGACGGTTCGGAGGAGGAGATGGTCCAGAAATGGGACCGAACCAGACCAGACATCACGTGCAGCTGCCATTTAAGGAAAGGAAGAGAGGTAAGGCTATGGGGAATCCCTGGGGAATCCCCCAGGAGAGGACGGCAGGGGTGTGCCGCGGGCCGGATAAGGCAAGGCCCACGGGCGGACGAAAGGTGCAAAAGCGAAAAAACGACCAAGATCAGCGCAAAAGCGAGCGGGCGCTGTGTTGTTGGCCAGTTCCACCTCGTTCCAACCCTTGGCTGCTCCCCTGATGCGGAAAGCCCAGCCACGTCCTTTTCCTCCTCCGAGTCCGTCACTCATTTTCCGTTTTAAATATCTAATGGCCCCTCCTCCCTCCCGCCGCCATGCCCTTTTATACGCCGCCTACAAACAACTCGTCGTCTTGCTCAATGGACTCCGCATTGCCCTCGTGGTCGCTCTGGCGACATGGCGCGCCCCTTACTCCCCCAATGTCTGCTACTTTTCAAAAGCCGCGTCTCACTTTGCCTCCCATCTCTCAGCTGGCTCCATGTATGCGCGTCTTTTCTCTTTCTTCCGCGTCGCGTCTCATTTGCTTGCTTTTTCAGTGACCCCTCCTGCAGATTCTTCTCCACTCCGTCTTCCTTCCGTTTCTCCTGTCGACGATATGTCCGACGTCTCCTGCAGTGACGAGTCCGAACTATGCCTTCCAGACCCAACTGAACCCTCTGTCCCCGCTTCCCTTGTCGACTGGATAGATGCTTCGCGCACACGCTCCTCTCAGTTCATCGCCGAAAAGACGTGCGAGATGATTTGTTACCTGTGGTTCGCGCCCCCGCCAACCGAGCAGGCATATCCCTCGCCGTCAAATTCTCCTCACTTCATCTCGCGTTCAACTCCTCCCTCGCCCCTACAGTTGGCAGTCACGCCAACCTTTGCTCAATTCATGAGAAAACTTCTCGAGACAACCCAAGTGTCGCAGTCAGTGATCGTCTTGTCTCTGCATTACATCTACAATCTCCGTGGAAAAAACCGTTTTACTCCTGCTCAGCCTGGGAGCGAGTTTCGGATAGCTGTGGCCGGTCTCATGATGGCAAACAAGTTTCTCGATGAGTAAGTGCGAAAAAAGATTCATATATGCGCTTTTCTGACAGGATCTTTAGTAACACCTACACAAACAAGACATGGTCAGAAGTGTCTGGCATCGACCTAAGCGAGATCAACAAGATGGAACGCGAGTTTCTCCTGGGTGTCGATTTCAATCTCTACGTTGATAAGCCAACTTATGAATCCTGGCTTAACCTGCTCAAGGGACTCGTTCTGACCAAGGAACGAGATAGCCGGCAATACCGCAAATCTCGTGCGCGATCTTCAAGAAATGCGCATATTACATCTTCGACTTATCCTGCTACACGGCATCATACATCACGGATGCGCGTTTCAGCGTACCGAGCGCGGTCCACATCTCCGACAAGGCCAAGTGCGCAACAGCCTTCCTATCTGCCCGTTCCCGCATATACTCAGCTCCCATCGCCAACGCCACGATCGGGGTCAAAACGATCGGCAGAAGCTGCATTCTCGCCAACGTCTGCTTTGCATTCTCATGTGCCGTCAAAGAGACCCTTGTCAATGGCATTGCAAATACCCCCATCATGCGATGTTGCAGGGCCACCGTCCCACTCGCCACTGGAAAGCTTACAGTCATTTGCCGAGATGTCTATTGACTCGCCCGTTCACGCGTCGCGTAATACGCGTAGCAGGAGGGAAAAGTTAGTGTCAGAACCCCGGGACAGTGTTCCCGAGACTTTGATCACTTCTTACACTGTGGATGATGGCAGACGTGCTCCCCCACCGCAGGTAGGTTGTATCCTAAAAATTAGCTTGCATTTGGGTTAATTTGTCCCTAGAATCTCTACTTCTACACTTTAGCATGTTCTCCGATGGAACATGAAGACGAATCGCGGCGGCGAAAAGCTCGACTTCGGTATCACCAGCCGCCTTCCGCGGACCACCTGGCTCCATCCTCAATGCACTCCGCTTCGTCTGCTTCCTCATCTTGTTGTTATCATCCCCAATCCCATGCACTGCTTCCTCGCCTGCAGACGCAATATGCTTACCAGCACTTCCAACCTGTGCGCATGCCCGTTCCAGTTGTCCAGTCAGCTTCCACTAGTCCTCATGAAATGCATGTCAATTTCACGTCAAGAAACTATGGTCAAGCTACTCTTCCCCATTTCAATGATACAACATGGACAAGACCTCCCGTATCAGTATCGTACGACTCATATGCTCATCACGCTCAGGTTTTGCAAAGCCACAAGGTGACATCGACGGGAGACAGTCCCGTTCTTTCTGCGCCCTTCGCGAATGCTGGCCCGCCCGGCGTTCAGTTTTATCCGACACCTCTACACAAATCATACTCAATATACCCGTCGGCATCCCGACGTCGCCCGAATTAAAGTATATTGGTGTTTCTGCTTGTTAGCTAAGCTAATTAATATTGAAACCTCACCGTCTTCCGGCGATACATCATTCCACCCGTCTCAGCACTTAATTATCATTGCACTCCATTCATACACTGCTTGGTCCATTGACATCATTTTTGCATTTCGTACAATCAATACAGCATGATCCAATACAATGCATGGGATTTTTTACGCATACATACCTATATTCGTATACGCTTAAATAACACGGATACACTGCGGTCTTTAAGTCTGCGGCACTTTACTTAACTCATCACGCAACCTCTGCGTATTCTGATTTTGAAATCACCACTTGTTATGGATATCAATTGAACCAAACCGAATTTGATCGCGCCAATTACAAAGCCCCAACTCCATTTGGGCATGCGGCTGCGCCGCGCTGTGAAGAGTGATGCTGGCTGCGGTGTTGATGGTATGTGCCATATTTATATCTGGCCTTGACAGTGCCACAACCATGTTTTATGTCGCAGGTGGGCCATGCTGTGGTGCACGGTTGTTGCCGGTACGTATGTCGGTTGCATCCTGCACGTGCGCAGCATTAAACTGTCAGTCAGTCAGTTCCGACAGTCGTATGTTTTTTCCTTTTTTTTTTTTTTTACCCTTTTCTTGAGATTGATATTAATTATCTGATATATATATATATTATTATATATGATGTATATAAATATATAAGTGGCAGAAGGGTCGTTCTTGCCGTATATCATTGGAGCCGTGGGTATGGGCCACGTTAACGGCCAACGCTGGCGGGATAACGGAGGCAGTGGTCAGTGTTGAGTCACACACACACCACGAGCTTGTGTGTGTGGCACATAAAGCTGTAACCGACCGGCCATGAGCGGTCTCCGTTGGGGTCCGCTGTACGTGATTTGTGGCACACATCTCGCCCACATTCTGGATCATCCTCGTCTGCTCTTGGCAAAATGGGAAGCTCACCCTGCAAAGAGGTATATAATAACGTTTGTATGTTCCATGTGATAAATATGAGAGAGAGAGAGGGCTTCAGGTAAACACGAGCCGGCCAGTAAGGATATATGGCAACCGTCAGACCCTCGCGTGCCACTTACACATTACCATTTATATCTTTTCTTTTGGGCTTTTTTTTCATTTTTTTTTTTTTTTTTTCAATTGCTGCGTGGGTGTGTGTCCTATGCGGTTGTATAGCTCTGACCCGGTCCTTGCATGGTCCGAAGGTTCACATAATGCCGGCTGGTGGTATACATATCAGTTGGTGGCGCAGTTAGACGGACGGGTAGCAGAGTGGGCGAACGCGTGATACCCTGTCATTGAATTAGTACGAGAGCGGGAGCAATTACTTCTGGAACTGTACTAGTAATCTGATGATGATGATGAGTCGATATGCTGTCAGTGAGGGATAGATGAGATGCGAGTCATAACGGCTTACCTTACATATGGGTGTACAGCGGTCTTTGTGGCATGTAAGGTATGTATCGTATGGATGAGGCGTATTGTTTTTCCTCGGCAGAGAGATAAACACGCTGAAGCCAGGTATGAAACCGCGTGAGCCCGCATGCGCCAGTGTGGTGACGCCGTGCGTAGTGGTGGTGGTTAGGCGGCCTTGTTGGATTCTAGAGGGCCTTGAATGCAACATCCCTGGGAACCGGGAGATTACCAGACGTATTTGCTGGTTAGTGTACCCACACCCGTCTATAGTTACCTAGAGGTGCTTGGGCGGTGCGTAAGACCGGTGTTTGGACATATGACCATCGAGCCTGCGTCCCGCAAGTCGCGAGTGTCAGTGATTTGTCCGTCGTACTTGTTACACGCTAGCCATCATTGCATTGTGGATACTTCCGTGACAGACGGGTCCAAAGCCAAGGCTTGATATAGTAAACTGAATGGAGTAAGACGGATTGCGGTGATTCGGTCAGGCTGGCCAAAGCCTGAGCTGTGGGCGTCTAGGCGTGCGTACGCCTATCCGATTCTAGCAGATGACGTCTATTTGCCGCGATGTGGGATATGTATAATGGCCGTAGAGGGCCGTCCCCGTCAATGCCCGACCGGAACCTGAGCGGCCCAAACGCTCAATTACAATTACAATGCTGAGACTTACTCTGTGCCACCCATAAGAGTGCTATACGTAAACTGGTCCCCCCTCCATACACGTTCTCGATTAGCTTGCCGACCTGTCAGAGGTAGCCCCCGCGGCACAGCTGCGCATGGGATAATTGCAGATGCAGGCCCGTTCCTCCAGACCTTTCCCGCCCTTTATCTCCTGAATCGGAAACGGTACTGAGCGGAGATGCTCGTTACTTGAACGGCCGAGCCTTCAATCTCAGTGATTTGGTAAATGTTCTATGTTTGTTGCACAATGGAAGGGATTGGTTGAGCTATCATTGTCATGTAAAAGATCTGCATTTGACATTTACAGCTGAAAGATCCGATGAAGAAAGAATGACTTGATTTAAATAAAAAAAAGCCGATTGTGTTTGGAGCTAAGGACGACACGCTCCTCACCATTATGAACAAAGTAGTAACGCCTGGGTGAAACCACAGAGGGGGTCATTGGTGCTGATAAGATGTGCCGAGGCTAGTCACTGAATGTAATAATTTTGATGGAAAATTTCTGTGCGCGCTGGCCCCGACTGAGGGTTGATACCTTGTTTAGGTGCTATGTGATTCTTTAACCACTGAACAATGGGAATCAGAACAGTCCTATGCGGGCGCAAAGAAATAAACCTTCTCCCCCGAATAGTCATTGGGTCCTTAATAGACTGTCTTTGGGTCACTGTGGTGTAGCGTGGTCATGGTACAACGTGTATCAGGAGTAACGTCATTCACGTAGAACAAATCTGAGCTAGGGTGCAATGCTGTTATGGGTATGTAATATGATTCATTTGTTCAGTTTGACCTGGCTCGTGAAGACACCCGTCCGCACATATAGGGTAAGAGATGTGATTGAAAGTTCTTAAACGTTCCAATCTTTGATCGCTTGAGTGATGACGATACTGGGATCCGATCGTTTGTTCCTCGAGGGCCTTCGGGTGCCTAGGCTGCGAGTGGGGCGTTGATTGAACTCTGTATGACGCACACCGAGTGCAGAACATGAACGCTTCCTGTAATCCAGACCGCGAGATCATTAACTGATAAGTTCACTAAGGGCAGAACGTGCAAACCTACCACGCTGGGAAGGGCGATTTTGAACCCATAACATTTCCGGTCCAGTCCACCATCATGTCATTACATCGGCCTCGTCACCGGCCTTTAATTGTCTCAATGCGTCGACAATGCCTAATGATGGAAAATTTCTTGACACGATATATTCACGATTTGTCGTTCCAAATGGACCAAATATGAAGCCCCATTAGGTCTTTTGTGCAACCTCGTTTTGGGGCGAAAAGGATTTGCATTTCAAAATCTCACGATTACATGGAACGGTATAATGAGTCCATAACGTTCCGAACATGGTAGAAGACTGGTGGAAGCGAAGGTCGGGCTTCCTGACACAGACGGCCGAGTTGACACACTCTCCTAGCCCTTGATTGCGGTAACCATAAACCAAAAACGGGGGTTGTAAGACAAAGGCGGTGGATGGAAATCAGCGAAGATTATAATTGTAGGACCCTAGAAGTGCATTTGGATAGATGAGGTGATTGGCAAACATGACCACGTGGTAAGTTTATTGAAGGGCAAGGTGTTGGCATGGCAGGTGCAAAATAAGACGAACCTAGCTGCCTGATACCGGAGTAGCTCCGGGCTTTGTTCCGGTAGCCAATCGAACCTGCTCTGCTTGCAGCTGAGCGACGGCCGTGTCGGCGAATGCCTAAAATAATATAATAGCGTGATGTCACTATTGGCATGTGGATTTGTGGAAATGTGAATGGTTCTCACCTTAGTGAAATAGTAACCGGAAAGTATACCAGTCACTGTTCAAAATGGGCATCCTATGTGAGCTATGCTACTGAGGGTAGTGCTCACGAACGCCACAAAAGATGGTTGTATTTCTGTTGAATCGCATGAAACGTGAGCCTATGATGGCTGATAGAACGAGAATTATGGCTGGGTTCCGATCGGAGAAATACATTACTCGCCTGATACTAGGCCAGATGTCAATCCTGCGAAAACACCCTCTTTTCTGGCCTCCTGCGACAGGTAAGGCTACTGATATGCATATGATCCAGTGACTCACGACTATAACGCGCTTTTCTGCATCAAGTGGCAGCTGTCTTTGCTTTGTCGCAGTCTGGTTCATGATGGCACAGCAGTGCGGCAGTGCACTTGGGTTCGCACGTGCTCATCGCGTCGTGACAGCGGTGCGTCACGGGCCTTTTCATCTCCGTGGTATTCCAGTGACTATATGCGCCTAGGCAATGGCAAGCGCGACGAATAGAAAGGCGCCTCCTGACGTCCGGAATATCTATGGCTCTATTTTAGGTGCGATATATTGATTCCAGCGATTCCTACGCTCTGACTTTACTTGCGCAGACCTTCTCATCAGAATCAAGCCGTGTCTTGATGACACAAACTTGCCGAACCGCCCATCTCTGATGCAGGATCTTCATCAGCTGGCGACGCTCGCGGAAGCCTTTTCAGAGCAAAAGCCGAGGTCGAACAAAGCCTGGGCGGAGTTCGCAGATTCGTTGGACCAGGAAGGTTGGTTCTTTGTTCCCATCTAGAATCATCTTATGTCGTGATTTCCAAAGGTGTCGGTCTCTGGAATACATCTGCTTTAATTTCCAAAACGGTAGATGATGATTCTGCGACCCTCGTAGCTGCGCGTGAGTTCTTAGCGTTGCATAATGCCTTTTCTGGTAATCAACCCGACGCTCGTGTTTGGGTAGTAAGACTTGCGGGCTTCCGTCTCGTTGAGGCTGGTTTAGATTCAAAGCCGGGGATAGAAGGTTTGTTCATTGTATGCTTTGGCTCCCGCGCCTACAATATACTGAGTCATCGCATTTTTTGTGTTATGGCATTACTAGCATTGTGTCATGTTCTCCAAATGGCAAGCAAAACCGGAGCTATCCTATCAGGTAAGTTCGCATCGTCTAACCGCTGGTTACGAATGCTGAGTTTCAACCTTGTCCACCCTTCCTCCACGAAACCATCAGAAATTGGAAGGAAAGATGCGGCGGGCAGTGTATTGACAAGTGCAGCCAAGGTAGTTCTCTCAATAAGGATCAATTGCCGTTCATCTCCTACGTGATTCATCGCCCATAGTTTGAGGAATCCCTAAGGAACGCGGCGGATCCAACTAGTCCTGCCATAGCATGCGTTACAGTTCAATATCTCATGAGCAGGATGGAAGCGGTAAGTGCTGACCGTAGCACTCTCATGCCAACCGACATATTCCCACAGTCCTGGAAAGAGAGTAATTATACCGTGGCTGAATTTATGTCACGGAAAATATTAGGTATGGAAATATGAGATTCACACTCAGACAAAGATGAATTCCGTGATCCAGGCGATGAAAAACGTCTTGCGCTTATCACGCCTCAACTCGTGAGTACAGTCATCCGAACACATGGAAAATGTGCTCACGGAAATCATGAGCTAGAAAGAACTTCTTGTCAACAAATTTCTTCAGATTGGAAGATCTATACTCAAGGGACCACTACCCCAAGAAGGAAGAAAGATAGAAGATGCAATAATGTGGCTGCAAAGGGCTGTCACCGTGTTTGATCAGCTCGACTCCGCGGCATTCGGCATCTCGGAACTCAAGGTGGGCCGAGAATGGTCATCTCATTATTCAGCTGATATCATGCAGGTCGGAGTGTTGCGAGCCCTCGGTTCGTAAAGTGACAGGATTATCCAATGCACTCAAATGCGACTACTGATTTTTTAAGCTATGGCATACTTTCAATCGGGCTCATACGATCGTGCCGAAGCTGCGCTCGAGGAGCTCCTGCCTGCCATAGGGTCCAAATCGGATCAAGTAAGTGGTGTACTGTAGCCCCTGTCCAGAAACATGCTAGAAGTTTTTTTCCTGATTGACGTTAATAGGAAGGTTCCGAGTATCAAGAGCTCCGCTGGTTGAGGTTACACATCCTAAAACGGAGAAAAGCAGCTGAGCCAGTTATCCTTGACGGTCGGTACTTTTCGCTTTTGAATTCGTCATTCAACCCTTCGCCTATGCAGCGTTCAAATGCATCATCGATCACATGGATCTGTCAGAAACGAATGTCGCAGAGTCAGTCCCTGCTTTCGTTTCCCGGATTTGAAATTTACACGATATCTTTGAAGCGTATTACAAGACCTAAGAACGCTAAGTCACCAGCGGTATGTTTTCTTGGAAACCCGGGTAGCACTATAGAAAACAACAAGTGCTGTCTAGCGCTCTTGTGATCGCTGTCAATCAGTATTACCTCGAAAAGGCCCTTCGGATGAGCGGTCCGGATACCGCTTGTATTAATGACTTACTCTTATCTCTAATTTTTCAAGCCGCAAAGGACGACGATCACACTAGAGCGATCAAGGTGTTGGATACAGGCTTTGCTGGTATGTGGGACCTCCACTTAGATATGAGCTGCTTAGCTGTTCGTAGCCGTGTGCCAAGCCCACGTAGAGCTCGCAAGCGTGCCAGCTACAGCGTGTTTGACGGTAGGTATCTGGTATGGATACATCGTGTGATGCTGCATGTCGCACACAAGCTCCTGTGGCAGTATGGAGAGCGACATTTCAACGCAATGCGATATTCCGAAGCGGCAGACTGGTTTATGTTAGGGAGTCATCAATTGTTCAAACCGAGCTGTCCTACTAGCACTGCCAAGTGCTATCGAAAGGCTGCACTGTGTTACATTGAGCGGCAGGAATTTGCGCGTGCTGCTACTGTTATGCGCCGATGTACCTCTGACGATGCTCCAACGCATTATGTCATGTTCCTCATCGCTGTTCATCAAGGTAAGTTTCACTTGTACATGTGGTGACGATTCGCCATGAAATCAATTTCCGGTAGGTCTAGAATCTGAAGGTCTGTGCATCAGCGGTTTCATCCTGCCAAGGCTGATTAAAGATATCACAGCGATCAAGGCACTACACAATATGCGCGATGCACCTGGGTTTGACCGGAAGATGTTGTTGCTGGCCACGCAGATTTCACATCAATTAGAACTAAAAGGAGTTCTGTTGTCGGTTCTAGAAGCATTGCTTGCGACGCTCATGGCCAGAAGTGGATCAGCCGATCAGACTATCGTAGAGGCTATGACTCTAATTCGGTGTATCATAAGGCTGGTGCTAAAACTGACGTCTGAGCCAACGACAAACCAGTACGATTTTGGCTTCATTAGTTTCATATCTTTGTTTAACTTGTTTCTCGGTAGACGTGTACTAGTGGACAATGTGATCAAGCATTTTCATACTGGTAAGACTGATGGACGTATTTTCAATATGCCTGAGAGTTGACAGAAGCAGCTAGAGCGCTCACAAAGACCGCATGTGAACAAGGAAATTTTGCCTTGATCAACAAAGATGTCTCATGGTTGTGGAGAACTGCTTACAACTGCGCCGTCCAAGGTTGCTCAGAATGGGAAAAAAGCGAGGATCAGATATCCGAGCTATTTTCAATAGCAAAAAGCGTGAGTGCTTCATGAGTAGAGGATATTCCCGCAATGCGATACCAGAGTAGCTGTTGGAAGCATGTTGCGAAGCATCGCCTGTTGATCTTGATGCGGAGGCGTACGTGCACCTCATCAATGCATCTTTTTCTTCCGTATCTGGCCAAGGTAATTTCTCAATGCGCCATCCTTACTAATCGACTCACGCTTGACAACCTCGAGCTTTTCTTGCTCGTGAGGCATCCGAGAATGGATCTGTAAAAGTATGTTATCCACACTAATGGAGCTGCGTTCCATGCTTTCAATTCACAGGACAATCAACTGCGGAGAGTTGCCGTGGAAATCAATTCTTGCAAGAAGGGTATCATTGATATTCTCAACCAACGCAAAGTCCAGGATGAGGCTAACGTCACTCGAGCTCAATACTTCATTCACACTCTGCGTGTATTTGAAGCCGAATTTTTGGCAAGATTGAAGCAGTGGGACACTTTGGAAACTATAATCGGGGTGTGATTATTTTTGCAGACTGCATCGGCCGCAAAACTTATTGCGTATGTCAGGAAATCGTCACGTCGGGCCCGTTGGCGATAGGAACGTATGAGGCTATAGCAGATATCCTAGTTCGTGATACCACGTTCTTATTCTGTATCCCCGACTGACCGGGATATCTGTCAGTGGGCGGATAAGGAATGCCCTATTAATGGTATGTTAGACAACACTACCCCCCCCAAAAAGGACTGACATCCCCGTTCTGCCCTTGATTCCCACTTGGTGGGAAAACAGTTCTTTATGGTAGTTTAGAGGTAATGCCTGGATCATTCGGTTGGATCATAAATCAACATCTGTCGACAGGCAATACTTCGCGCAAGTTTGGACCATGGGACCCTCTCCGTCGAACGCTTTTCTCGGTGGTTGCGCGCTATATGTACCATCCTCTTGGCACGCAACGCGGCGGCAGACCGGCTCAAAGCCATAGGCTATATTGAACAGGCAGCCACTGTGATGGAGAGCAGCATTGACAGCGAAGAGGTTTGAAGTTTTCTTAAGCTCTACATAATCGTTTCGCAAAGTTCTCACTACTCGTCGTTTCGAATTCGTAATAGCCGTACCCCACGGACGAGCGGCATTGGTTACTTGGAACATCGTACAATACGGGAGTTGAATGCTTACAGTTGGTCGTTCCAGTCAGCAATCGTGCACAGCTAACTTGGATATCACTCGACCTTTGGACCTACAGTGCATCTAGCCTTGATGAAGCGAAACGATGGTTTGAGGTGGCTACTGTGATATGCAAGTTTCTTCCCGAAGGAGAGGAGCGAGCTACCAAGGTCCTTTATTTTTTTCAACTTGACCATGACCGTGGCAGAATTGGTATTTTTAAGATCTCGGAAGCGTATACACATCTGCTGTCCCGCTATGGAAAGACGCCAAGCTGAATGCCACCTCATACCCGGTAACTGCCGTGGAGCCTTACCCCCATCTGGACCAGCTATTCACAGTGTGTCGTGTTTTCTCCTTGAAGATGGTAACGTTCTGGTGGTTCGGCAATGCTATGTAGTGATCATGTGCCTCTGGACTACCTGTCGATCTTGCCACGATAACAATGAAAATTTCCGATTATTTGAGTGTTGGGCCTTTTATATCGCATACTGGAAATTTGCGCTGCCACGGATAGTCGCAATAGAAAAGAACAGTGTTAGCGACCAGGCTTGACTTTTTTTGATGGACAAGCCAAGTTACTCCATAAATGGAAAGATAATAAATTGGTAGAGGAGGTACCCGAACAAAACGGGTACTACAACTTCGGTTGGCGTTAGTGGCGTTGGTGTAACTCCTATCGCAAGTCACCCTCGGTTCATTCGTGTGTAAGGGCCCTGCAAGCAGCAGCAGTTGGAATCTGAGTCAAGACGGGTTGTGAAACAGTGATCAAGTTTTTTTTTTTTTTGCTGTCAAGCCATTGAAACGTTCCGTTTCCGCCCGCTAGCAAGGGTGTGCTACTCCGCCCAAATAGACAGGGACGCGGATGACAGCATGCGCGGGCGCAGAGAGACTCGGAGAAACCGATCGATCCTTCAGATCCTTCCGGATTAGTTTTTTTTTTGTTTTTTTTTTTGGGTAGTTGGAGTTTGGACTCATGGTTGTTGTTTCGTTCAAATGGATTTTGTCGCTCTGCGCAGGGACAGGGCACTGCGGGCAGGGCAGGGCAAGGGCAAGGGTAGGCAAGTGATGTATTAGGAGGCCTGGCCCTTGTTTGCACAGCGGTGCTATCGAGTCATGCGAGATCAAAAAGGCTATTGCTATTGTTGAATTTCCTGTACAGAACCGATATGTGAAAGATAAGACTTTTATGGTAGTTGGAATCGCCTTTATAATATAATTGTCCTTGTCCGTTTGGCACGTTGACACTCGAACCACGGCGGGAGGTCCGAAATGTCATTCCAATTGGGAAACAAAAACCACAAAGACTTATCACCGCGGTGACTCGAATCCGAACTACTGACGTTGACCTTGAGTCTGGCACACACACACACTGACCTCCTTCGTCATGAGACCGACGGCATAGGCACCCTTCCCCCCTCCTCCCCCCGTCGTATCACCCTGCGCATTGAAGTCGCTTAACTACATCGACGGACAGCGTTCCCGGGTTCCCGTCCGTTCCGCATCCAACTCAGAGAAGATCAAAAAGAACGTCGGATAAGATACTGTAGCCCCGGAAAAAGGTTCAAAACAAACCGCTCATATCGCAGATACTAGTAGAGCGATTAGTAGCTTGGCCGCCCGGGCCACGTGCGTTATCGGCTGCACTTAGAACATGTTCCAAGTCGGTTGGGCGGAAGGTGGAGGTAGTAGAAGTGGATTTGGAATGCGGCCAAGATGCGGCTGTACTACTACATACGTCTGCCAGCTAGTACTCTTGAAGGTGCGCACATCATATTCAAGTATAGCACTAGATGAAACGTTGAACCGTCACTCGGACAAAGGAATGGCAACGGCCAGTTCAAGGCCTGTCACTGGAGCTTCAGGGGCCCTGGGCGTGAACTGAGTCTGTGCTACTTGAATGAAGATGGCTCAATGAACGAGTGGGCGTCCATCACCTTAATCGTCTAGTTGAATGTGGAGTATAGCTCATCCGATTTATATACACAGTGGGCATCATCGGAGTTCCCTCACCGCCCGGCGAATTGCATTCACTTTGGAAGGGAGGGGGCCGAGTCTAGCCTTTTTTCGCTGTGCGTTTTTTTTTTTTCACTACTAGACTTCTTCCAAGGTTTATGACTTTTTTTTTAATAGATAACCGGCCCTCATGTTTCTACAACGTGCCTGCGTTGCGCCTTGTCAACGTTAATGCCCGGTTTCCCCAATTCGCCCCTATGGATCCTTCTCAAACGACCGCCCCTATACATGATCTCCAAATCTGGCAATATATTGCACTGCACCAATATTCCAGATCGCGCTCATATAGTATGTTCTTGAACCAATCTCATCTGACGAAGGCACAAATGGGTCTGGTGAATGATTCAGTCAGTAATAGCATTGGAGAACCCCGTTGTTTGCTTCATTGCTCTCATCAGCACAGGATTCTCATGCGCATATCAACTTCAAATGGTCAAGAAGCAGTTGGTATCCCAAGGCACATGTTAGGTAGCTATGTATCTTGCAGTGATGAATGCAGGAATGTCAGCGTTCTTGATCGTATTATCGTGGCCCTTGAAGGGAACGATGCTCTGTCACATATCCCAGTGGTCAGCCTGGCAGGAGGCAGATGGTACATGTGCCTGAGGGATGCAATATGAAATGCAAGTACAGGATTGCAGAACAGGACGAGTGATGGTAACTACACAGCCGCGGATCGGGCATACGCTTCCAAAACCTCTCCACCAATTCCAACAGCATCAGCTATGCAACTGAACCGATCCTTCCTTTCAACCGCTCCAGCGTCCTATAGTAGGTAGACTTCCACATTTTCACTAGAGAGCCCGAGAGTTCAGCGCCTTTAGTCGATAGATATACCGTAACCGAGACGTGACGCTTCGATCGATTAGCAGGAGAGAGAGAGAGCCCTGAAGGCCTGAACCGCAGGGAGTGGAGCTCGGATGTTTAGGAAGTTATGTATCATCTTGATAGAACGGCCAAGATTCCCGGCATATCTATTCCTCTCTCCCCTAGATCGCGCTGCTTTCTTTGGCTTGATAGTCCAGTTTGGTCTTCCGAGTCCCTTTCGAATATTGGAGCCTGTTTCTTTCATTTTGGTAGTAAATCGGATAGTAGCAGGTTTCGCCTCTGATTATAAAAATTTTGAACCTCATATAAAATTGAAGCAGCGTTATAATTCGCATGCAATATGCACCACTGTGTTAATAGATGCTCAGCGCTCAGCATCCATGTCAACTCTTCTCCAAGCTCATTCTAGCGGGGCCTCTATTACCAACTGATCGAGCAAGCAGAGAGTGGATGTTTTGGATTAGTCGTTACAAACATCCGGAGCAATCGTAGCCAGTGAAATTGGTTGGGTAAACATGACGTTGAGGTTGGATACGAATTAGGTGAAGAGTAGATATTCTAAGCTAGATGAAGCTTTGAGGAAAGTACACACACGCAGTGTCATTACTTGTCAACATTTCGATTTCGAGTTTTGCGAGGACTGCGAGGAACGTAGCGTTGCCGTTGATATGTGTGCATCAAATTGACCTGTGCTGGAAGTTTTGCGCATGACTGCTATTATCCGAAGGGTCGGAGTTTCCCAGTCCTTTTTGTACTTCCGATTTTCAGGCTATTTCAGAGACGTCCTCGAGTGAGTTTCCATCACAGAAGTGTATCTGAACAGGTTAACACGGTGGACCGAGAGGGTATATCCTGTGACGATCGCGCTTGCCAGTCACTTGTGAGAACACGGAGAGTTCAAGAAGTGATCATAAGCCGCGGCGTCTTGGGGGTGTTCTGGGCATTCCGGGAAAACGAATAGCAGATTTAGCATTAGTCTCGACGCGAGAGCAGTTATACAACCGGATTGTGTGCAATCTTACGAGGTCCTTACACCAATCGTGTTCAGATAGGCGAACAGGTTAAATTGCAATGGAATCTCAAATGACCTTACAATAGACCAACAATCATCCCATCCATCTAGTACCTGTAACGTGTCGAGTAATCTAAAATCGTAGCGTTAGTAAGTATGGGACTCAAGAAACCGTGATAAACACCTCTTGGAGAGACCACTAGACCGCGTCCCTTAGAAGCGCCTCTATACACCGTCTCGATAATGTCAATTAACTGGGTATAATTATCATTGATATATTCCTTTCGCGCATAATTGCACTCGCCTCTTGTTTGTTGTCCATCGCCCAATTGCTGAACGACGATAATTTGGTCACAAGGGTCGGACCGAAAAAACTAGCAATCGCTCACATCTTGTTATTGTTACCAGTTCCGAGATCAATCATAATATGCTTATTTCTGAAATGTCTCTAGTCATCATCCCGAACCGGCACAGACGGCTTTACCCACCGATAGAAGAACATGATTGTGCAAGGATCATACAACTCGTACATCTATGCGATATGCTGTCAGCTCGTGATTCGAAGCTATCCAGGGCATGCACGTACCTTGTTGAAATCAGGAACCTCCGTGATGTCCGTTAAGTAAATGACAGCAAAGTTCTGAACTTTCTCGGCGATTGCATGAAGTGTTTCATCCATGATCATGCATTGGGGGTCCCAGTCATGACCAAAACGGATAGCGACCACTCTGTCTTCCTCGGATTTGATGGCCTCATCGACATGCCAGCCAGATGGAAGGTGAGGAAGGAAATACGACATGTTCGATTAGCACAGCCACTGGCGACTTTTCTCATCTGCTTTACCTCGCTTAAAGCTGCTAATGATCAATTCTTCGCTAGCACTGGTGTTAAGAGGTTGTTTGCTAGCGACTCGATGCATTTTCATTTGGACGATCTCGAGGCTTTCTTCTGGCTTTTGATCTACGTGACGTTGCATGCCTTTCGGGCCAGGGAGAAAAAATATGCCTATATCATCGAGGCTGACGGATGACGAACGCGGCTTGTTGGAGGCGATGGAGAGGGATTTTGCTCATGTAGCTAACACGGTGAATTATCGAGGACGACTTCTCGGCAAAATGGCTTTAGCTAGCAGAAGTGGAGAATTTTGGAGGACGTATCCACACTTGACCTACATGAACCAGCATCTACCACTCTTTGAATGGGGCGGAAGCAGCAATCACTTCTACTTCACAGCACAGAACCTAGAGTCCTGGCTAGCCTGGGGCCAAGACAAACTTTACAACGGAATGACGGCACTCGAAAAGGCATACCCAGATATCTATGCATTTTTCATACTGTCAGGCTGGCGTCGGATATATCAAGCAGAGTGCCCTACAATACGGTGGGATGACGTCGTAAACTCATACAAGGACTGGACTCCCCCCCGAATCAATTAGTAGATACTCATGGGAACGACCAAAACTCTGTAATTCAGTTAATCAACGAGCATAGGTGGCCCTATCTTTTCGAAGACACATTTGGCCTGCTGTCCTTCATGAATCGCAATAATTATGAGCGATGTGATACGGTATGGCCTTTGCAGTTGAACTTCTTGAACTTAAAGCAGTGGTCAGCGACTGTCTTTAAATCTGACCGCTTAGCGTGCATCGGATGCGCCATCGTGTGTTGCTGACGTTGACGATTGATATCACCAGTCAGTGAACAAACCTTTTCGCATGATTTCTTCTCATAGATATGCTTCGAACGATTTCCACTTCAATGACCAATTTGAGTGGAATCGTTGCCTCGGAAACTGCCCAATGACTCGATATCTCCCAGCCCAAGGCGAGGCAATTATATACTACACTAGCCTGAAAGCTGCGTGAGTGCAGCGTTGATCGATACCGATTCTTCGCCTTCTGATCTGATGCCGATGAGGCCAAGTAATCCATAATGTAGGCCGCCAAACAGCGTCGGCGTTTGAATAACCGAACGGGGCAGCGCATCTGTTGAGCAGTGCTCCCTGCCTGCTACCGCAGACCAGGTACAGCTCAGCTCAGCACTACAGCACGGTGAAGTAGATTCGTCCTGTGATACATCTGATATCCAAACGTCGTATAAAATATCAATTATCCGAATTGCTGTGGGAAGATTCACGCGCACGGCTTTATTAGTCAAATAAACGTCACAGAAAGAAAAAAAAACCTTTGCCATAAACGATCTCATCAAGCCTATGAAACGCACACAGGGCGGAAACATAACCGCAAGCTGATTCGTCTCAAAAACATGAAAACCATGAAGATTGGGTCTTTGATCGCCTTAAAATATTGTTAGATGGCCAATAAATATCGCGACTAAAACTCACATCTTCGACATGGTCTAATCTGCAGCCCCAGGTCGATGCCGGTGGAAGCTTGAGTGAATCTTGTCGTGCTATAAGCCTATAAGTACCGTTTTACTTACCAGGGAAACTGCATTGTTGAACATGTCCATGGTTTGCGCAAAGTCAATTGTACATAGATGTCCTCATTGGGCCGGCCAAGCGCGGGTACTAAACAGCGTGGGAACCTCTCACCTTGCTGCCATTCCAAATGGCCAACGGACAGCCACAACGTTCACCGCTGGTCGCCTTCGCCCGCGGCGTGATAGCGCGTCTGGAGGTATGGCCTATTCTACGTGTAGCTGTGCAGGAAAACTGGGGAGGTCCAAACTCCGAAGATAAACGGACTTGGCTTGCTTCGGAGATCGTGGACGCCTTTGAGAGAGAAGATCCTTCTCCTGACGATCAATATATCGAAGAAATGTTGCTTCAAGTGATGGCTGACGAATTCGATTGCATTGTGGAGGATGGCAGCGGTGAGGAGGTTGGACAGGACGTTGTGAGGATGTGGGTCGAGTCACGGATGGGAAAGCAAGATACGATCTTGAAATTTCAAGATTTGGCTGAGAAAATGAAGGGGAAGAGAGTTGCCGCGCAGATAGTAGTGGAGGAGAACGATGACGGGGACGTCGATGACGATGAGTGGGAGGATGAAAGCGACGACGAGGCAACCATGGATGTCGATAAAGCGCCCACGCTCATTAACATTGATCACGGGCACAAAAACGAGCCAGAAGTGGATGAAGACGGATTTACTCTTGTCAAAAAGAAAGGTGCGAGGAGATAGCAGCTGTACATACTTGTGAGTGCCACTTGGCATCCGCCGACGAAATTCATGAATCTCTAGTAGCTAATTGGGAAAAGTATTTCTTCGTATAAAGGAGTACAACTTTGCTCAATTCTCTAATGTGTTGCTTCCACCGCGTTTTGCACGTGCGCCTTCGATAAATGTGCCAAGCAGGGCGAGATTGACGCAGGAGCAGACGAAATCGGCGTCTGTCTGAAAGTGCTCCGAGGGACAACTTAGACATCGATAATGAGAAGGGCTATGATAACACGACAACAAAATATCTTTCTGAATGACCTCAATACAATATGCTCGCCATAGTCTCAGCGGAGAAGTCGAGAGAGAAACTCTTGCTGAAAGTTCGACCCTAAATGAGATAGGTCTTACATATACCGAACTGTCATCTGAACAATTCCAAACTTACCTCCGGTCCAAGAATTCCGCAGAAAATTCCTGTGTCAATAATTCCATCAAAACCTTCGAGGCATCCAAGGTAGATATATGCGTACTGCAGTCTGCAACCCCAAGCTCATTCGCCTCGAAAATCTGTAGTCCAATCATACTAGGTGCACGACGGCTGCTTGCCTTCAAAAAAAAAAAAAACATCAGCCCCGGTCGATACGATGCTATGTTGTATAGCTAAACGTACAGTTTTATCATGGTAGATAGTCCAGCCCCGGGAGGGTTTATTCGGTTCACGTTCAACTTGTATGTATCCCGTAAGACTAAAAGTCCGCTTGTATTTAGCAAGAAAGGTGTATGGACTCTTTCCGCCATCGTTATACATGCTCATGGCGTGTGTAAAGTCAATGGTGTCTAGCAGAATCCGTGAGATGGACTAATGAAGACAGATAGATGATTGCCAGAGCACACACACACATAATGCGCTGTCACCTCCCCTCACCTCCTCGGCTCCAGTGATAGGAAGTTGATTAACGAACGACAGCAAATGGGAATTGTCTTCGAGACCGAAAACTGGACGATGATCGTCCCATTCACCGGATCCGTCGTAAACAGCAATAACGTAGACTTTGCCACCCTTTGCAGTGAAATCCAAATAGGGCTTTGCACGCGTCACGTAGATATGGAATGTCACGTTTATGGCAAGGCTGAAAGCGTAGTTTCCGGCTTTCAATGTGGTCTTATAGCTAGTAAAAAAAAAAAAAGTCGCGCAGCTGAGTCGATTGTGAGATGAGAGGCTCACGATTTATAATAACAAGTGCCGACGGGTGGTTCCAGCTGTACATCGTGGAGACTAGTGATCATTTGATGATTGGGTCATGCTCTGCCAAGCGCATATTTGTATTGCTGATGGAGATCGATAATCACGGAGAAGATGGTGGCAATCCCTAAAAGAGGTGAACTTTACCGAAAATTAAACTCTGCTATTGAAGCATGTCACAGTAAATGTCACAACCGTACAACGCGCGCGATTTACCGCCACCGCAAGATACCCAACTTATAATTCTATACCCGCTATGCTACGCCTATTCTTAATATCCTACACCCTAATCATAGCCAATATTCGAGCTCTTGCAGCCACAGCAGAAGACTGGCGCGGAAGATCAATCTACCAGGTTGTCTTTTGGCCAGTCTTCACGCCGTCGCTTTATCTCAAAAATTGCCACAGGTCATGACGGATAGGTTTGCAAAGACGGGAGTACACAATGATACGCTTTGCGACACTTCCGAGCGGAAATACTGCGGTGGTACATGGGCCGGTTTGACAAAGCAACTAGACTACATACAAGGATTGGGCTTTGACGCCGTTTGGATATCGCCCGTAGTGGAAAATCTGGATGATATGACTCCTTATGGAGAAGCTTACCATGGGTACGTATGTATATGCGGACCCACCAACCATTTCTAAACGCGAGAGTTGCCTTGAATTTCCTTGACAGGTACTGGACACGAGACTTGGATTCGTTAAACCCGCATTTCGGTACAGCGAATGACTTGAAGGCCTTGAGTCAAGCCTTGCACAAACGGGATATGTACCTCATGGTCGATGTCGTCGTGAACCAGTCCGTCTACGTTTCTTTCTTTTTTTTTTTTTTGCATATAGACTCACCACTCCAAAAGCTGCGCCAACACGTACATCAAGCTACCAGACGGTGGTCAATTCATCGACTATTCTATTATTTCGCCTTTCAATTCTGCCTCGTTTTATCACGAACCTTGTCAGATAACTCAACCCAACAATCAAACGAACGTGGAATATTGTTCTGTCGGTGACAATATACTCTCGCTTCCGGACATTAATACGGAAAATCCTGCCGTTGTCGATACCCTGAACACTTGGATCGAGAAACTCGTCCGTGAATATAACATAGACGGCCTTCGGGTTGATACTGTCAAGCATGTCAGAAAGGACTTTTGGCCAGGTTTTGCGCAGGCTTCCGGAGTCTTTACTTTGGGCGAGGTAACGTTCCATCACTTTTGTTAATTGAACTTCATTATCCAGCCCTCGCGACAAGGTTCTGAGCGGCGACATTGACTACGTCGCCCCTTACGCTGGTACACACGCCCTTTGTGCTTACTGTTCTTGCTGATTAAGACTCTTAGGTTACTTGGACGCGATCCTCGACTATCCCGCCTACTTTAGGCTTGTCGATGCTTTTGCGTCGAACAACGGTAACCTAAGCGCCCTTGTTCACGCTGCACAAGAAACGCAACAAAAGTATTTGCATGGCGCTTCCATGATGGGAGCCTTTCTGGAGAATCACGATCAGCCGAGATTTCCTTCCAAGACGAAGGATCTTTCGGTACGTGTCTCAAGCAACGTAAAGGTTAAGTTTTTCCATGATTCATCTGTCTAGCTCATCAGGAATGCGATGACCTGGCCGTTTGCACTGGACAGCATACCGATCATGTATTACGGACAGGAGCAAGGCTATGAGGGAGGCGTTGAGCCTTCTAACCGTGAAGCGTGGGTGCCGATAAGAATGGGGATTGATGTGACTAACTTATTGTTGGGCAAAAGGCTCTGGCTTACAGCATATATGACTGAAAAGCCCCTCGTGGCGCATACACGGGCTATGAATGCGGCTCGGCGTGTTGCGGCAGCTTACGATACAAAATTTCTCAATACATCAGTAAGTGCTCTCTCGAGCCACTGATGAAAGTTAATTAACTCGCTCGATAGGTGCAATTCATACCCCAACCCTCTAACAATTCCATTGCGTTGTATAAACGCCCCCTCTTGACGCTTCTCACGAACGCTGGTAACAGCACAAACGCTGTCGCGTCTTGGACCGTGCCTGGCGGTTTATTTCAGCCAAATGATGAGCTTGTGGACGTTTTCACGTGTCAGAAAACTCGTGCGAGCGATGACGGTTCGCTACAGGTCCAGGCGAGGTTTGGGATGCCTCAAGTTAGTGAATTCGCCTTCTGATGCGAAATGGACCTATGTACATTCATTCACGCATGCTTTTAGATGTTTCTCCCATCAAAGGCGCTCAGCAGAAAGGGAGCGCTGTGTCCTGCGAGTGCTGCAACCAGTAAAAGTGGGATAGGCCGGGGTATTTCCGTCGAGAGAAGAGCGAAGGAAAACTGGTGGAAAGCTGTTGGTGGAGCGTTCTTTATGAGTAGTATGGGACTCTTGGCTTGATGCCTGCAGAGCCCTGACTAGGACTATCGGTATCGGGTATGTACTATATTTTGTAGCATTACTATTTAATTGTATTCCAGAACCATTGATGGGACTCCAATCAGGACAAATCAAACAGCGAGTTCTTGCCGTGCACCGACACGGTACGTAAATACTGGAAAATATTAACTTTGGAGTAGGTTTCACATCATGTAACCGAGAACCTCAGCACTTCATCGAACAAGTGAGTCATGGTGCAAAGGGCAACATCCTCCAGATCACAGAATTCTCACATCTCCATCTCACCAAGGACAATTATGTCCATATTCTTAACCTCGACGCAGGTGAACCAGATCGGCCTTTTCCCTCTATCCTGCGCTTTCCAATTGATCCAAATACCATCTCGCGATGGCAGACCTCCACTTCCGTCGGCTGTATGCTATACTGTGAGCGGCACCCCGATCTCAACATACCCTCTCCAGCCATCTACGCTTATAGTTGTACTCTTGGATCCGAATTTATAGCTATGGAGTATATCGACGGAAACAGTTTGAGCAAAGTGTAATATGGCCAGCCAAGTTGCAGAGATAATTCGTGCGTTGAGGACAAGAACGGCCTTTAGCATGATCGGTGGGATCAGCCCAGACGGTTCCGCATGCCCTCTTGTTGATGATGTTGATTTTACTAATGGAAGGTGATTCCGCAGAAGCTGAATACCGTATAGGGGGTTGTCAATGGTCTCGGTCTGTACAACATTGGACCGTCAGTTCTTCGACAACCAACTTCTTTCGTTTACAATACATAACTCACATTTCACACAGATACGACTCTGTACAAGAATACGTTCGGTCTGTCTGTCTTCGACCGCGAATTCCACTTCATGGATCAAATGTTGCACAAGAACGCGCTCTCGGCTTACGAAGCAGAATTCAGACTGGAGATGAGTGAACACCTTCCCAACTTGACGCCTGAGGGTACATTCGAGCGCGTGAAGAACAAGAGGGACGATTTTACAGCGCATCCATACAACCCGTGCGATTTGTATTGCGGCACGGCGATTTGTACGGACGGAACGTCATAGTGAGGTATGTTCTGCCTTTTCTCTCCAAGTTTGTCCTACCAGAATAAGCCAACTTCAACATTTTTAGTCATTCTTCTCCCCGTCGTATACTTGCGATTCTCGACTGGGACTTTGGTGGTTCCCACACGCTCCCGTTCGCTGATCGAGGCTTCGAGGTGTGTTGGCCGGACTTGGACGATGATGTTACTGTGCGTATGAGGGACGCGGGGGAGATATATCGTTTTCAAATCCTAATTGATGAACTCGCCGGAGCACTCCCGGTCGATGTAGACCTCAATAAGTTGGTGTTTTCCACCAAGTGGCATACCCTTAACCAAGAAGCGCTTCCCTAACACCATCAGGGAAGGATGCCTGTGCTAGTACTTGTCTTGATGATTCCTTGGGGGAGGTTCATTCACGTGACCTGTTCCGTTGCGCCATCAGCCTCTTTTTTTTTTTTTTTTTTTTTTTTTTTCGAATAACAAAAGTATATTGAAGAACACGTAAAGACATGCAACGGACAGGGGAACCCATTGGGCCCTCGAGTAAAAGCGAGAGTGCATTGAGCTAAGCAGCCAACTTTCTGGGTTTCGAAAGCATTGATTGGTTTTAAAACTGGATCAAAAATGCGATGACCTGGCCGTTCGCACTGGGCAGCATGCCGATCATGTAATACGCGCGAGCAAGGGTGCGAGGGAGGCGCTGAGCCTTCTAACTGGGTACCAATAAAGATAAGGATTGATGTGACTAAGTTTTTACGGGGTATGAATGCGGCTCGTGGTACAAAATTTCTCAATATGTCAGTAAGTGCTCTCTTCAGGCCAATGTTGAAAGTCGATTAACTCGCTCGGTAAGTGTAATTCATACCCCAACCCTCTAACGGATCGCTGGAAACAACTCAAATGCTGTCGCGTCGTGGACACTGGTTCCTGGTGGTTTATTCAGCCAAACGACGGGCTTGTGGGCATTTCCACGTGTCAGAAAGCTCATGCGAACGATGACAGTTCGCTACAGGTGAGGTTTGGGATGCCACAAGTTAGTGAATTATGTACATTCACGCATGCTTTAGATGTTTCTCCTATCAAAGGCGCTCAGCAGAAAGGGAGCACTGTGTCCTGCGAGTGCTGCAGCCAGTAAAAGTGGGACGTATCGTGGTATTTCGGTCGGGAGAAGTGCGAAGGAGAATTGGTGGAAAGCTGTTGGTGGACCATTCTTCAGACCTCTCTTTTTGTGGCGAAATGAATTTACGGCGCGGGAAGTGGTGCCATATTACTGCGGAACGTCGAACGTTGGACAGTCAATCTGTGATTATATTGTGCGCGGAGGTGCCGCACATTTTTGAAGACACGGTCGTACTGAGATTTGACTAGAAGTGCTGCAAACGGCTACACCATGGCAAGTTCTACCGCAAACCTAACAATTTACAGCCTCAGCATCAGAGTTCCGATTGATTTACCTTACCCGTTCCATCCTAGAAGTCTAGGCTCCTGGCCGACGTTTTACCAACTCCCCGCCACTGGGCTGTAAAATTAAGCAAAAAATTCCACTTGGGTGACTTTTCAATACTCATAGGTATGATTATTTACGTCCAACCAATGAACCTCAGAAAATGGTCACAAACGGAAAGCAAGAGGGCGCAAAGCCTAAAGGTCGAAGATAAGGCGGGCGTGGCAGGCTTTGTCGCTCAAAGAACGATTGTTTTACATTCCGGAACAGAACATCGGTCACAATCAGTTGATAACAGAATCCCCACCCACAACCGCTTTCGACATGGTCTCAGCTGAAAAGTCGAGAGTAAATCCCGTTTCGAAAGGTGATTTATCCTGAATGCGGTAAGACATCAAACAGTGGTCGCAAGAAACGAAACTTACATTGAATCCCATGAAAAGCTCTATCGCGACGATTCAGTTGATAGTGTGGAATGGATGACAAATAGAATACATACTGCATGCTACTTTTTGAAACTTATCTGTCTCGAAAATCTGGAAACCATTTGTTTCCAGCGTGAAATCAGATGGCTTTGACGCAAAGATTATCAAATTTGATCAATGGTATAAATCGACTGACTTCATCTGATTCATTTTTTAATGTCCATCCGATGCCTTGATTGGATTGTGTGTACCCCTTCATGCTATATACACGCTTGTATCGGCCAGCGAAAGAGAATGAAGAGTTCCCGCCATTGTTGTACATGCTCATAGTCTGTGCAAAGTCGATGGTGTCTAGAATCGATAAGACAAAATGAATTATGAACAGATACTGATCCACGCACACATCCTGAAGTCCCCCTCCTTTACTCCGGATCCAGGAACGGGAAGTTGGTTAGTGGGCGACGCTAGGCCAGATAATCCGAATTGGACGGTCGGTTTGACGGCCATTATGAAGCCTTTCACGGTGCCATTGTACACAGCAACAATGTAGATTTTGCCACCTTTTGCAGCGAAATCCTTATCTGTTGGTTTCACAAGTGTTACGTAGATATAGAATGTCACAGTTACGCTAATACTGAATAGCGCTGTCGGATCATTGTATGAAACGGTGTACTTGTAGCTAAAAGAGGTGCAATAGTAAAAATTGGTCATTGGTGAGGACTCACGATTTGAAGTAGGAGGTGCCAATAGGTGGGTCTAGCTGCACCTCATAATTGCCAAGACTATCCATTTGCTGAGACATAATCGCGTTCTATATGGAAATGCGAGAGGAGGTACGAGAAGCACTTTATATACGTACTAGCCCTTGATCAATGATTCCCAACTTCGGCCCAAAACCAAGCATGAGAAGCACCTTTCTCCATTGGTTGTTTGCCTGCGTGTAGTTAAGCAGACACAATTTGCCGCATGTATCTATTTAAGTACAAGTGTGGTGTGTTTGATCGGACAACCTGCGTATATATCAGTCAGCTTCATTTATTTCCCTACAGCTGGGAACTTTTCAGACAAAACTTACTTGACGTTTGCCGTAGGTCATGCGAACGAACCTGCAACTGAGGGAATGCCACCTCCATGCCCCCAAATATAGCGAGTAGGCCATTCCATATTTATTGATGGGCTAGCCTGGTTCAAAAAGATGGCATGGACAAGTTCAATGGCCACCAAATCCGCAAGGACCGTTGCGTACACTGATACGATGCAGCAGATCTGACCGGGTTTCCATATATATTTTGATGAGCTGAACGACTCCGAACGGAGTAAAGAATATGACCTAGTACATAATATATTTGCGCGGTGAATCCCGTTCCCAATCGCCGACTCGTCCACGAGTATGCAGACATCGAGTATCAATACGCGCCGTTTTCTGACTGGATTCGGGCTGCTGGGATCAATATTCTCAAATCAAAGCCAGATCCGCAGCTTGAATCGTTGCAATCCCGTAATTGCACAAGCGAGTTTGTGTTTTGGGGTGCCCAGGATATCGGATATGCGAACCTCATGCGGTTGAGCGAGCAGACAGGGGAAGCTACGGATATGATGAAGATTGTGGACACGGTGATGTCGATTTCCAAGATGTACTCGTTGCAGACGCGGCATCTGAGGGAACGTCCTGAGCCTGAAGCGAGCGAGCGGGGAGCGGGGATGTACCTCCCCGAAGAACTTGTGGGGTACACCATTGGCGTTATACAGACCACCCAGCGCGGAATAATGGTGAAGTGCCTGTCCCAAGATGGCCTCACCAGAAGCAGGAGTGCTCCCTAACTCATCCATCATCATGTTAAAGATGGCAGAGAACATGACCTGAAGCAGAGCCTCGGACTCGAACGTCGAGGGTACAATGGAATACGGGCCCTTGGTGACGTTGAAGGGCTTGGGTACCATGACTGGATCTCGCACACCCTTCTTCTTTAGTCTGTTCAAGATGACCGTCTCTACCTCCTCCCTCTTGTTCCTCGTATAGTGATAAAAGAACGGATTAACTTCGTCATACATCTCATCTTTGAGTTCGTATAACCCCGCGTCCGTCGGTGTCTCTGATGGCCTGAAATTGGCCACGGTAGACAGGATGCGGTCGAACCCGACGTACGCCGCCACATGTTCGGCTACGCGTTTAGAGAGTTAGGTGAAGGTGCAAGGTCGTCCGAGTATTAACGAGTGCACAATCTCCCTCCGAACGACTTCTTCAATGGGCATTCGAGACGCGTTGGCGTTCTCGCTCAGGATCGTGATGAAAAGGTAGAGAACTTCCTCTACCATGTTTGAGAGCTGTGGGTCCTCATGCACGTCGTGAAGGGTTGCGCCGGCGAAAAAATCCAAGAGCCCGTAGCGATCTAAAATGGAGACGATGACGACGTTGGGGTCGACAAGTATCAAAGCCGTTTGTACAAGATAAATGTCTTGGTCGCAGGCTCGCAGCACGGCTCCCGGAGCAGGTAGTGTAGCAGCTGACCTCGAATGGTGAAGCCGTTCCGAACCCACAAGCCGGTACGAATTTGCGCACTCATCGTCAACACTGCCAGAGATCATGAGTATATATGTCCCAGGGACGACGCACAAAGAGCCTACTTCTAAGTGGAAAATCGATGATCCCCAAAATCGCATTCTCGTTCTTATGCCTATAAATCATCTCCCTGAGCGTATCCAGCCCTCTAACAATTCCATTGCGTTGTATAAACACATTCTCTTGACGCTTCTCACCAACGCTGGTAACAGCACAAATGCTGTCGCGTCGTGGACGGTACCTGCCAGCGGTTTATTTCAGCCAAACGATGACTCGGCTTGTGGACGTTCTCACGTGAACTGATACGAACGATGACGCGTGACGCGTGACGGTTCGGTACAGGCCTGGGCGAAGTGAATTCACTTTTGGATTCGAGATGGACATTCACGGATGCTTTAGATGTTTCTCCCCTCAGCAGAAAGGGAGCGCTCTGTCCTGCGAGTGCTGCAGCCAGTAAAAATGGGATAAGTCGTATATCCGTTGAGAGATGGGCGAAGGTGGAAGGCTGTTGGTGGAACGTCTTTATGAATAGTATGGGACTCTCGGCTTGATGCCTGAAGGCCTGACTAGTAGGACTACCGATAGCGGGTATGCACTATATTTTGTAGCATTACGATTGTATTGCAGAATCATTGACGGGACCCTTTTTAGACCTCTCTCTTTGTGGCGAAAACTACGGCGGCCAGCGGTGCCGGAAAAGATGTAGGTGAGATCATTGTCACGGAACGTTGAACGTTATCTGTGATTATATAGTGTGCGTGGAGGTGCCGCACATTTTTGAAGACACGGTGCTGCAAACGACCACTGGCACACTCAGCCATGGCAGGTTTTACCACAAACCAATCAATTTACGCCCTCAGCATCAGAGTTCCGGTTGATTTTCTTTACCTACCGTTCCATCCTTCTAGGCTCCTTAGTAATCGACGTTTTACTAACTCCCCGCTACCGGGCTGTAAACTTAAGCAAAAAATTCCACTCGGGTGACTTATTCAATACTCATAGGTATGATTATTTATGTCCAACAAATGAGCCTCAGAAAATGATCACAAACGGAAAGCAAGAGGGCACAGAGGTCGAAGGTAAGGCACAAAGAACAACTGGTTTACATTCCGGAACAGAACATCTCCCCTGTCACGATCAGTTGTTAATCCGAATTTCCACCCACAACCGCTTTCGACATAGTCTCGGCTGAAAAGTCGAGAGTAAATTCCTTTTCAAAAATTGGTTTATCATCCTGAATGCGGTAAGACGTCAAAAAGTGGTCGCAAAAAATAAGACTTGCATTGTATTCCAAGAAAAGCTCTATCGCGACGATTCAGTTGATAGTGTGGAATGGATGATAAGTAGAATACATACTGCATTTTGCTTTTTGAAGCTTATCTGTCTCGAAAATCTGGAAACCATTTGTTTCCGTCTTGAAATCATATGGCTTTGACGCAAAGATCGTCAAATTTGGTTAATGGTGTAGTATTGAAATCGACTCACTTCACTTGGTATACGTTCTAATGTCCAGCCGATCCTTTGATTGGATTGTGTGAACCCCTTAATGCTATATGCACGCTCGTATCGGCCAGGGAAAGAAAATGAAGAGTTTCCGCCATTGTTGTACATGTTCATAGTTTGTGCGAAACCAATGGTGTCTAGTAGTAGGATCAAGGAAACAAAATGAATCATGAATAGATAGATCCACGCACACATTCTGTAGCCCTCCTTTTCTTCCTGGGATCCAGGAACAGGAAGCTGGTTAATGAGCGACTCAGACGCTAGGCCAGATAATCTAAATTGGATAGACGACATCAAGGCCATTGCGAAGCCTTTCACGGTGCCGTTGTACACAGCAACAATGTAGATTTTGCCACCTTCTGCAGCGAAATCCTTATCTGTTGGTTTCGCGAGTGTTACGTAGATATAGAACGTCACAGTTATGCTGAATTGCAATGACACACTACTACTGTCACCATCTGAAATGGTGTACTTGTAGCTGAATTCAATGAAGAGGTGCAATAGTAAAAATTGGTTTAGTATGGGTGCCGGTGAGGACTCACGATTTGAAGTAGCAGGTGCCAATAGGTGGGTTTAAGTGCACCTCATAATTGCCATGAAAGCTATCCGTTTGGTCAGACATAATCTATGTGGAAGTGCGAGAAGACTCGGAGGTACGAGGAGCACTTTATATACGTACTAGCCCTTGAAGCTTGAAGCTTGATCAACGATTCCAAACTTCGGCCCAAAACTAACTTGAAGCATGGGAAGCACCTCAGTCCATCGGTTGTTTGCCTGAGTATCGGATACAACTTTCTATTTAAGTATGAATGTGGTGTGCAGGTCAGTCAACTTCATTTATTTCCCTACTATTTCCGAGAACTTTTCAGACGAAGCTTATTTGATGTTTCTCGTAAGCCATGTGAACGAACGTGCAACTGAGGGAATGTTCCCCGTGCCCTCAAATATAGCGAGTAGGCCATTCCATCTATTCAGGCCAGCTCAGTTCGAGAAGAGGTGTTTTGAACCTTTTTCCGGGGCTATGTTGTCGGTTGGTCGACGTTCTTTGATCTTCTCTCAGATGCGGAACGGACGGGAGCCCGGGAAGCCTCGCTGCCCACTTCGAATCTCGATGCAGGTAAACGACTCCAAAGCGCAGGGTGATAGGGGGAGCGGAGGGGAGGGGAGCCTATGGCGCCGGTCTCATGGCGAAGGAGGTTGTTGGCAGTTCCGAGGCCGAGTGTCGGTTTTTATACTACTGATGAGGTGGAACTGATGAACATTGCATACCGATTGCTGGATTGTGGAGACTCTGGTGCTCTGCTTTTGTGACGAAGATCGGGTGCACGACACTTTGCGCTTGCGCTGCTCTGGCTGGGACTCTCCCGGAACATTCAAGCGACGACAACCTAGTACTACGTCACGCGTCACATGTCATGCTCAAGGTCTTGAACTTGCCGTTCGCAGTGAGTCGGCGTTCTTATTATGTAATCATTGTGTCCTCCTAACAAGCCACCATGGCGGGTGATTCCCAGGCGACTTTTTCGCAGTCTGTCAAGGCCAGAATTCGCGAGACCTACGACTATCGCTGCGTGATTTGTCTGAACTTCACCCAAACCAGCCAATGCGCTCACATCATTGATGCGGCTATGGCGGGACAGCAGCAGGTTGGTAACGAAATTGTGATGTTAGTATCATCTAACATTTAGCTCCTCAGTTTCACAACGCAGTCGAACTTGGCATTTTATGTGATGATTATCGAAGAAATGCAGAAACAAATGGCATGGTTTGTAAGTCGAGATAGCCATACCAAAGCTGTAATCTGAGCAGTCGGCAAATAACAGTGTGCCCAACTTGCCACTCCTACTTCACCTCAAATTACATTGTACTCTCTCTCCCAATACCTATCCTCCAGTACCTCCTGCAGTACGTGTCATATACTCATAAAGCCAAGCGGAAACCTTTGCATGAGGTGTGCCATGCCCCAGCTTGAGGTTTTTCAGGACCTTAGGTGTCAAAAATCAGGTGTTTGACCTTCTGGTGGAGGCTTCAATGGGGACAGCAGTAGAATTACCTGACACTAAACCAAATTTTCCTTTCCTAGGGCTATTCACGATGGTGACCCTCAAACCAACTCAAGTGACTGGATGTAGGATTCTTACGCCACACCTACCTAGGCTGTCCATCATTCGTGGCTCTAAATTTGTCAAGGCCCCTTCCAACACCCTCCCCACTGCCGAAAAAGCTGCCCGCATCTTTCAATCACATGGTCTTGACAATGATACGTCCTTGAGTCTTGGCATTATACCCCTTTCCCCTCAGGACCAAACTTTCACAGAAAGGCGTTACTGGAGGCTCCCAGTTTCCTCAGCGGCTATCTTCGCAGCGCTAATTGAACGACTTGCACATGACTCTTCTAAATGCGAAGATATCAAGCTGGCCCGCAGCATCCACGATATTCTCAGTCTGCAAAGCCTTGATGCATATCCCCTGGATAATGATGCTGGCCCGAGTAGTGGTGGTGGTGGGCCAAGTCGTGGTCATGGGTCAAGTGGTGGTGGTCGGCAGGGTGGTCGTGGGTCTAAGAGGAAAGACACAGGCAGTAGTTCACCATCCGGAAAAGGCAAAAAGAAGGCTCCAAAGGCATCGGGTAGCAGCGACGGGACTGGCGACTGTAGTGAACCCATAAACGCGAGTGGTGAGTTGATCGCCGCGCAACTTTCTATTCACCTCTCAGACCATCCCGTAATATAGATTTTCCTCCCAATGATTGGTCTCTAAATGGGCAATCCCAAGAGATCGTCTCTTCATTGTGCAACATGGGGGATGAAGCGCCAGTGAAATTGATAGATACTGGGGGTGGTTGGAATGACACAGAGTCAGATGGTGGACGCAGTGAGTGCATCTTTTGAACGCAGATTGCATTTCAATGATGGTTGCAAAGGTGTAACCGCCGTAAGCCCTCACGAGAAGGACGATCCAGATACATGGAGGTTTGGCCCATTGTTTTCAACTAACAAGATCGTTTTTACTGCCAGAGCAGTAAATCTTACATTGTAATCATTGAATTCGGGAGGTAGCAATAGCGGATGTATGTTGTTACTTTAACACCTACTATACGCATTTTTTCCAGGGAGTTCTCTGGCATAGAAAGATGGGGGGAGCCGTTTGACGGTAGTAAGCAGTGTCGATTCGCTCTTCTCTTTCATGCCTCCAAGAAAGTCCTTCGCCTTCTCCCCAGATCAAAACGCGCCGGCCCCTTTGCAGCCCCCACGGTACCTCGTGGTCCTCGTCTGCGTGCACAGAACATTGTTCTTGATCCATTCAAGTCGACGGCAAACCAGTACATCGTACCTCAAGGCCTCATCACGTTGGCCACGCCTGTGTAATAAGGGCGTCCATGTTCATCAATGTCAAACAACACATGGCAGCGAGGCCTTACTGTGTGCGCTAGGCGATCTGATGTTTAAAAGAGTCCTCGAAGCGATGCTGTTCGCCCTCCGCAAAACGGGGCTTGCCATGGCCAACGGCTGAAGAAAAAAAAATTTGGCAGCGCTATCATACAATTCGCTCCCTCCATTTTTATATGGAAGCGTGTTTCTGTCATGAAAAGAACAGTGCCCAATCAAGCTGCATAAAAAGTGATCGCATGGATGGTCAGGGAGACAAACGCGTAAGTTGATACAATGAAGGTTATAAAGTAACAACGTTCCCGATATCGTCAACTTTATCCAACTAATACATACTGATCATTTTCCTTCTTGCACGAGTCCGGCTTTCTCCTGGACGAACTCTCTCAAGCGTGCAATGGTGTCGTCGGGCTTTCCACCCGCTGCGGTGTAAATCTTGAGGCCATCTTCACTCAAGATGGTGGATGCAGTATCTTCCTGGTTATACTGTCGTGGTCCGAAAATGTATGATAGCGTATAGGTTGGCTGGCCATATGAACTGAGACGAATGTGAAAATGTGCCTCGCAGCTTATTTCATTACTCAAGTACTCACGTCTCATTCCATGTGAACGTCGTTGTGCCTCGAATGATGGTCAATGTTGCCGTTGAGAAGAGAGGCGGGAGTGGAACGGTTTGCGTCCTATTTGACTGCACTGTGCCTGTCCATGATCCCCCTGGGTCTAGTAGATTGTGCACTGTGAACGAACATGACACTTCGATGTCGTTGACGATCTGGATACTACTCATGTTTGACTTGCTTCCAGTGACTGGCATTTATGCTTTCAGGGGCTGCGCACGGACCAAAGAAACCAATGATGTTCTCTTTTTTTTCCTTTCGGAACGGAATCACTGGCAGGTGACAGTTTGAATGCATCCAATCCCCAACAAGAAAGGATTCTAGGTGTGCGATGGCAACGCGCGAGGAATGAGATCCGCATCTACTGCACCCTGAAGGCCTGAAACAAATTCCACTGGCAGTGCCTGGAAACAAGAATGCCTTGCTCGGCAAGGTCGCGCATGTCTGTCATTGACGGTCATCTTTGCCTATCTTATCCAATGTACAATCTGATCTTATCTTTGATGATCGTATCGCCATTCTTTGAATGCTGGCATAACGGCATATTTGAACTTCTCATTCCTATTTCATCTCTCAGGCTCGAACAAGCACGGTCGCTGTCGGCATACTAGAAGCCAATGACGCTTATTGTTTCAGGGCCGTCACTGTCATGGTCATATGACAGATACCACTGAAACACCTCATACCCTGAGATTCGGGGTCGTGAACAGAGTCGACTCTGATTTTCCGCTCTTCTGGTCTGACCCCGCGCTGTGACCGCCTAACTATCTGGTGCTCACATGCATGACTGGTGGAGCATATAAAGGGACACACGACTCAGCACTGTAACACAGTCTCGTTCAAATGGAGGTACAACTGGACCCACCTATTGGCACTTGCTACTTCAAAACGTAAGTCTATATTTTTAACATGTGCCGCCGCTCTTTCTCCTTCTGGATTTACGTCCTCAGTGGCAAGCGATGATGGTGGATTTTATAAATTCCACCTCGACGTGACATACTATATATACGTAACGCTCGCAAGGCCAGGTTCAAGCTTCACTGCCGATGGTGGCAAAGTGTACATTGTCGCTGTATATAGTGGCTGGGGCACAGACCGGGGTGTGAACAGTAGTCTGCGGTTCGGCTTTGCCGACAAATCAAATTTAGGGTTAAGGCGCGCACAACAACTTCCCATTACTGGATCTGGAGTACAGAATGGGGACACATACACATGTGCGTTCAATACTTAATGACCATATCATATTGTTCATTCATTCCGCGCTTTACAAATTAGATACAATTGATTTTGCACAAACCATGAGCACGTTCAACAATGGTGGAAACAGTCCTTACAATTTCCCCGCCCGGTACATGCGCAGTCATAGCGTGACGCCGCCGGGTTCACTCAGGCTGAGCTTCAACCGACGACGAATTGGGGCTGGAGATTAAATAATATCTACGAGGTGAGTTTTGCCAAGCCGCAATCTCTTTTTCGATCTTACAATTTTCAAAGGCAAAGGAACACGATCAAAGACCTAATTTATACGATCTTCATGTTTTTGATACGAATTAGTTGGGAATGGTCAAATGCGGTATGTTCCACCCTTGGCGTACTTTTTTTTTCATAGGCTTGATCAAGTCATTGTGGCAGAGATTTTCTACGACGTTTATTGGAATGATCTTATTCCATACCAATTTACTCAAATTGGTATGGTTGGTTGATGAGTACTTGAGTAACCATACTAGTTTTTCCAGACTCACAAGGAAGAAAATCTGGACTTTAGGGCTGAGACAATGACAGGTGCATGCTGAGATTGCACTTCGTTTGTAGCATGTTTGTATATCATCGCAGAGGAATACAATGTGTCATCTGCTGTTTGAGACTATGTTACGACCTACTCGGTGGCACCCAGTGCTCCGCGCCTTCCACCGTAGGCCAGGCTTGGGAGGAGAAATGGACGGCACGGCTCAGCGCCACAACACGGTGAAGTAGATTACATACTTCATTCTGTGATGATATACAAACGTGCTACAAAAGATCAACATCCGAATTACTGCATTTGCCCTTAATCATCTCCTCCGTGAAGTCAAGAATTACTTCTTTGTGAGCCTGGAAGAACTGAGATGGGTACATCAGCCAACCGCGTGCAGAGACAATTAGTGGGAAGAAGATTCACGGCTATATCAGTCCAATAAATGTCACAGTAAATCTCTGCCACAATGATTTCATCAGGCCCATGACAAAGTACCCAGGGTGGAAACCTACCGCATTTGACAATCGCAAGCTGATTCGTCTCAAAAACGTGAAGACCATATAGATTGGGTCTTTGATCATGTTGCTTTGCCTTTGAATATTGTTAGATTAGACCAACGAATTTCGATTCTAAACTCACATCAGTGATATTATCTAATCTCCAGCCCCAGGTCGATGTTGGTTGAAGCTCAGCTTGAGTGAATCCGGTCATGCTATAAGTGCCCTTGTATTTAGCGGGGAAACTGAACCGAGTATCCCCGCTATTGTTGAACATGCTCATGGTTTGCGCAAAGTCAATTGTGTCTAATTCGTGTGTGAATTAACGATATAGCTTGACGGACGATCGCTAAAGCAAACGCACATGCGTATATGTCCTCATTATTTGTTCCGGATCCAGTGATGGGAAGTTGGGCTGTGCGCCTTAACCCCCTCCAGTTATCCACAAACCCGAAACGCAGACTACTGTTTGTTCCCCGATCTGTGCACCAGCCATTATACACAACGACAATGTGCACTTTGCCACCGTTAGCAACGAAGTCTGAGTTTGGCTTCGCGCGTGTTACGTAGATATAAAATGTTACGTCAAGGCGAAATTTGTAAAATCCAGCACCATCGCTTGCAATTGTAGATGTGAACCTAGCATGGGGTATGTCGAATGAAAGAATAGTATTGCTTGGATGTGGTAGAGACTCACGTTTTGTAAAAACAGGTGCCGCCAGGAGGGTCCAGTTGAACATCCATTTGACGAGCCAGGTGGGCTGTGTTCCGAAGGCGCCGTTCCCTTAAATGCTCCACCAGTTGTGCTTCATGTGAGCACCAGATAATTGGGTCGCAATCTGTGGTCGGACCGTAAGAGCGGATGACCAAACCTAGACGTCCACTACCCTGAAATCAATACTAGTGTCAATGGAGTCCTGTCCTGATAACGGAGATACTTACTATCCGGGAATACTATAGGTATTTGCAGCCATAGGTGATGAGTCCGTGATTTCATTGGCAGCTCAACTATGATCTCCTTTCGTAAAACCTGTGTTCCTGAGGCCAAGAAAATATATGGGTCGTGCCTTTTCCTAGAATCTTTGGTCCGTGAGTGGCCCCTGAAAGTATAAATGTAGCTGCCGTGATTCTGGAATGAGTAAGCGATCAATCACCTCAGCTCACTCATCGGAGAATCAACGTTCAACATTTACACTATCATCTGCATCCGCCATCTCGAGTGAAGATGACATGCAGGTTTCCACTCGGCCGGTGGAAAGCCCGACAACACCATCGCCAATTGGGAGAGAGATCGCCCAGCGCCGTCAAACCCGATCGGAATTTCCCGCGCAGGTTCATATGTTCAGGCCCTCGTCATTGGTACCGCTCAGCTCGCTCCGGGGGACGGTTCAGCCTCATAACGCTCTCATCCTCTTACACTCTGCGCATCCTCCACCCACTTTTCCGGCGCGTGGGCCCGTATCTCAAGTCTCAAAACGGCTGCAGCTGGCAGCGGCCCAATGGGGGGGAGTGGTTAACTGGGTGTACTACGATCCGAAGGTTGCGGTGGATGTTACCACTGATGCCACCAGTGCTAGTGATGGAGAGTCTTACAGCGCCACGCTCTTTTCTAGGCACGGACGGCGACGGTTTCCGCGTGTCAGTGTGGACAACGTGGATGAGGTGGGAGAGGCGATGCACCGCTTAGTAGCAGTTGCCGCCAGAGATCAAGAACTTGCCAGGTCTAATGGTGATGATGATAACGTCGTCCAGTTACTCGTGTGCACACATACGGCGAGGGACTGTCGGTGCGGCGAACGAGGTGGCGCGTTTGTTCAGAAACTTCGTGCAGAACTCGAGCGGGCGGGCACTTTGGATACGCTCAGAATAGGCCAAGTGGGCCATGTGGGTGGGCACCAGTACGTTCTTCAATACTCAGGTTATAGCCCCTTGGCAAGGCCACTGATCAGACGGGCGGCGGTAGATTCGCGCCTAACCTCCTCATCTATCCATACGGTGACTGGTATGGTCTTTTATCACCTGCGCAAATTCCTCAGATCCTAGGTGATATACAAGAGGCTGCGCAATCTCGGCGAGGTGTTAGGCCGCTGGGAAAGACAGATGAACCCTTACTAGTGAGTCATGGGCTGAAAGAACACTGGAAAGGGCGAATGGGGATGTCTAGAGAAGAGCAAGTCGTGCTGGCAGAAAGACTTGGTCTGGGACTACCTCCCCCAGTTTACTAGATGGCTTCTTAACTCCCTCGCCTGCTCGATACTGTTGAAATATCAAGGAACACCTAGCAACAAGCGCAATGTATCTGATACTATCGCCTTTGCCTTGGAGTCATGGTTCTGGTGATATGCGGTTGAGAGGGGGGCTATGGTATCAACCTCGTGCTAAGGTTATGAGCCCTTTGGTAATTTCACTTGAAAAGTACCTGGCCCAGGATGAGTAGAAATGTAGATAATAGAGAAACCAGCATACATTGTGGTAATGAAGTGATTTCAGCGATTACTGTACTCTGGTAACCTAATCTCGCAAGAGCACCGCGGATAATACCGGCAGGTATAGTGGCATACTATGTACTTCAAATTGGTGTTGGGTGAAGGGTAAAAAATCCATTTCGCACCGTTTTGGCACGCTTGATTGCCACCTCTCGACTCTCCCAGCTGGATAATCGCATGATGGGTTTGAAAGAGTTATCTTGGAGCACATAAACACCCTGTTAGTAGCTGCCGTCAGAAAAATCAAAGTAATAGCTAACGTCTGGGGCCTCACTCGATGGTTTGTTCGCAGGTTATCTACCTGTTTTTCCCAACACGCAGCCCACACGTCCTTGCACACAAATTTGATAGCATCCAGCGTTTCTGTAAATAGCGGTTTATCTCTGCATAACCTAGTGCAATGTGAATAAGCGGCTCATTGTAGATGAGGATATACCCGTACCGTTCTGCAAAGTTGGCGCCTAGATGCATGCCGATGGCCTCGAGCCTGACTCTGAGAGCCTCCTCCTCGTCATCGGGCGTCTCCTTTGCGGGAGGGGGGAGGATCCCTACGTCAATCATTTCGCGTTCGATTTCTTTTGCGCGGGAGGTCGCGACTGCCGCCGAGTCTCTGAGGGCGTTGACAGCCTCGATGAGGAGGAAATCCAAAACGGTGGCGTCGATGTAGCGATTTGGGGGGTCGGCGAGGGCGGCGAGGGCAGAGGACATGGCGAGCCCGGATTGACTTGGGCGCTTGAGCTCTCAGTGAGCTTGAGCGAGGAGTCATGCTCTCCAAATTTCTCTCGACCAGCAACGCCATGCTCGCTGCCAGAGACCGCCCAATGCCTCCAGATCCCCTCTCTCACCTCAGATTTCTTCTCGAGACCATGCCAGGCTCCCGCAAGTACGTCTTCACTCCTGCAACTCGCACGGAAATCCTTGCAGAACTCTACGACGCACTTTGGGGCCACCATGCCGCTCTCTTCCTTCCCAACTCCTCTACAACTCTTTCCTCAAACCAGACCCTCTTCCAAGCTCAGCTTGCCGCGGGTTATTCCGGAGGACAGTCGGATCCACCCTACCCAGGCAAGGTCTGCAGTCGCACCATCCTCAAGGGCGAGAGTTGCTTCAGATGCAGGTCAGTCAGCAGCAGCAACAGCACATACAATCTATGCTCGGTAGCCTTGTAGTTTTAACAATGCCTTTTTTTCAGAGACTGCGGCCTGGACGAGAGTTGTGTGATGTGTTCTCGCTGTTTCTACGCCACCAACCACGAAAACCATAACGTCAGCTTCTACGTCGCCCAGCAGTCCGGCGGGTGCTGCGATTGCGGAGACGACGAGGCTTGGAAGGTTTCCATGGATTGCCCCCACCACCCTCCCGCCCTCCCGAAAGAAGACGTTCCAGATCCCTCTCAGGTCACTCCCAAGAGCAGCGCAAGAACGATTACTCCTGAAGTCCCTCCCGTCCCCAATTATCCCTTCCGCATCACCGTACCGCCGGAGCTCCGTGAATCGATGCACAGAACTATAGGCTACGCTCTGGACTTTTTGCTCGACACGTTGGACTACTCCCCCGAGGAGCCCACCATTCCCAATAACGAAGCAGATCTACGTCTGCAGCCTTCCGCGGACCCGATGCTCAAAGACCAGTACTGCGTCGTCCTCTGGAACGACGACAAGCACTCGTTCAGCGAAGTGATCAAAATGCTCTGCGACCTGACGAATCGGTCTTCGTCAGAGTCGAGCGACGTGGCGCAAAAGATTGACGAAACGGGGAGAGACGTTATTGAGATGAACTCGAACGTGACGCGGTTGCTGGAGATTGCACAGGCGCTCTCCAACATCGACCTGGGCGTCACCGTGAGAAGGGCGTATGACACGTTCCGCGAGCAGATGGCGGAAGTGATCATTGAATGGTTGGTGGATTTGTCACGATGCAGGCTAGGCACGGACGCTCTGATCATTCGCGAATTCATCACGGCCGAGCTCTTTTCGCCCAGGAAAAGGGAAGCAGGGCTACACAGTCAGTCCTCTGCGGCGTTGAAAGAGCTGGGCGAGACGACCAGGATGGACTATCTCTTAGTCTATCACACGAGGATGTGGAAACTACCCCGACTGAGTGTTAAGGAGCTATACTCGTCGATCCTTGCCTTGGGCCAAGCACACAAGCTAGCTTTGGGTACGCCGACTGATCCAAAAAAACGTTGATTTTCTCTTACTCTTTTCTCAGCGAGTCGCTTTGCAAGAGTCTACCACCGCATCGTCGACTCCTACCTCCTCATCGATAGAGAGGCAGAAACGTCCATCAAATACCTCGCGCTTCAACTATTTACTGTCCCCTCTGTCGCCGCACACGTCGTCAAGAGCTACAAGCTCGTCAACCGTCTCCTATCCATCATCATGGCCTTTTTTACCAACCAGATCCAGGACAAGCATATCATCTACCCACCCGCTCCACCCGGCGTCATCGATGCTGACAGTCAGCCATTCAAATCAAAGCGGTTCATGCCCGTCTTCAGCGACCTCCGCTACCTCGTCATCACCGAGCCCGTGCAAGACCTGATTGCCCACAACCTCGAGTACATCAACTCCTTTGCGGTGATCTGCCAGTTATTCATGTGCATCCATCCCAACAAGCGGGCGGCGACGACCCACGTCGAGTACGAGGGCGATTTATGGATCAGCGTGTTCAACGTGACCTTGTCCCTCTCCCGCGTCGTCAAAGTGTACGGCGAGGCGTTTTCGCGCTCGACCGTCGCCGAGCTGCTGGCGGCCATTCTGATCGTGATGCACCAGATCAGCGCCGTGTGTAATTTCGAGGAGGAGCGGCTGGACAGGACCAAGTTTGGCCCGATCCTGTACCACGACGTGATTTTTGGAGACGCCAAGTATGCGGTGGTGAAGTTCAACGTGTTGGAGGGATGGGTCAGTTTCCATCATTCGCTCCATTGGCTCTTGGCGGAGCTGTTCAAGCACGTGGATCTGTTGGATGAACATGCCATTGTGGCGGCGGGGCTAGATACGCTCAGGGAGGTGATTTATAGGCATAAAAACGAGAATGCGATTTTGGGGATCATCGATTTTCCACTCAGAGGTACGCGTCTGGCTGGCTCTTTGTGTGTCGTTTCGGGGATATATATATGCTCATGATCTCTGGCAGTGTTGGCGATGAGTGCGCAAATTCGTACCGGCTTGTGGGTTCGGAACGGTTTCACCATTCGGGGTCAGCTGCTACACTATCGGGATTACCTGCTCCGGGAGCTGTGCTGCGATCAAGACATTTACCTCGTACAAACGGGTTTGATACTTGTCGACCCCAACGTCGTCATCGTCTCCATTTTAGATCGCTACGGGCTCTTGGATTTTTTCGCCGGCGCAACCCTTCACGACGTGTATGAGGGCCCACAGCTCTCAAACATGGTAGAGGAAGTTCTCTACCTTTTCATCACGATCCTGAGCGAGAACGCCAACGCGTCTCGAATGCCCATTGAAGAAGTCGTTCGGAGGGAGATTGTGCACTCGTTAATACTCGGACCTTGTACCTTCACCGAACTCTCTAAACGCGTAGCCGAACGTGTGGCGGCATACGTCGGGTTCGACCGCATCCTGTCTACCGTGGCCAATTTCAGGCCACCAGAGACACCGACGGACACGGGGTTATACGAACTCAAAGATGAGATGTATGACGAAGTTAATCCGTTCTTTTATCACTATACGAGGAACAAGAGGGAGGAGGTAGAGACGGTCATCTTGAACAGGCTAAAGAAGAAGGGTGTACGAGATCCAGTCATGGTGCCCAAGCCCTTCAACGTCACCAAGGGCCCGTATTCCATTGTACCCTCGACGTTCGAGTCCGAGGCTCTGCTTCAGGTCATGTTCTATGCCATCTTTAACATACTGGTGATGACGGATGAGTCAGGGAGCACTCCTGCTTCGGGTGAGGCCATCTTGGGACAGGCACTTCACCTTGTCATGCTCGCCATCGTGGAACGGGCGCCTATCTTTAGTCAGCTCGCGGCTCTCAAAACGTTTGCAGAAGACAAGTGTTTGTATGACGTTCTCTGCTACCTCGAGCACCACGACAAGTTTGCGGCGTATAAAGCGACGACGGGTTGGATACTCGACCGTATCGCGGAGTATGTTTCGAAGGAGGTGGCTTCGCGACGTCGTGTTGCTGAAAAGCCGCCTGCCGCTGCTGATGCAGAGGAGGCAAAGAGGCGGGCAGTCAAGGCGCGGCAGGAGGCGATCATGCAAAAGATGAAAGCCCAACAGGAGCATTTCGCGGTTATGTTTGACGATGCGGATGATGATGATGACGAGATGGAAGAAGTAGCGGAGGAGGCACCACAAGGCACTTGTATCGTCTGCCAGGAGGACCTGACGGCGAATGTCGCGTTTGGGGTACTGGGACTGATTCAGCCGAGTCGACTTGTGAGGAAGCAGCCAGAGGGTCACGCGGGATATCTCAGCGAAGTGTTGAACTTGACTCCTTCGTTAGATCGGCACGTCCCGTCTCCGCAGGTAAGTACGTTCCCTCCGTCCGATACAGAAATCAGGGCAGGCGCGCTTTCCTTTGAAGGATTTCCATCCGGACACTCCAAATTTGGACTTCACGCGTCAGTTTGTACGCATATGATGCATGTGGAATGCTTCCAGGTGTATAACTCGTCCATTCGGCAACGCCATCGAACGCAGACGGCGAGGAACCATCCCGAAGTTATACCTAGGAAAGAATTTATCTGTCCTCTGTGCCGGAGCCTAGGGAACGTCATACTCCCCCTCTCTCAGCCGACCAAGAATCCATTGAATGCCGTTCCGTTTTCTGACTGGATTCGGGCTGCTGGGATCAGTATTCTCAAGTCAAAGCCAGATCCGCAGCTCGAATCGTTGCAGTCCCGTAATGGCACAGGCGAGTTTGTGTTTTGGGGTGCCCAGGATATCGGATATGCGAACCTCATGCGGTTGAGCGAGCAGACAGGGGAAGCTACGGATATGATGAAGATTGTGGACACGGTGATGTCAGTTTCCAAAATGTATTCGCTGCAGACGCGGCATCTGAGGGAACGTCCTGAGCCTGAAGCGAGCGAGCGGGGAGCAGGGATGTACCTCCCCGAAGAACTTGTGGGGTACACCATTGGCGTTATAGAAACTACCCAGCGCGGAATAATGGTGCCGAATAATGGATTAATAGTGGACAATTTGACGGATGGCCAGATGAAGATGATTCGGAGTCTCTTGGCGACTTTGGCAAGGCTGGCCGCGATGAATTTCAAGAAGAGGCAAGATGAAGGCCGCGAGGCCATTAAACAGGCAATTATAAAGCGGTTGTTGCCAGAGTGGAGTCGCACGTCTTTCACGTCGTTTTCATACCCTCTTCTTCTCCGGGATCCATTGGCCATCCTTGTCGAAACGGCGACGGTTGCTCCAGAGATCTTGCGACATGTCATCATCCTAGTGTATTATGCTTGTCTCGCGCGGTCGGTCATCGGAATGGTGTATATCCTGAGCAAAGCACGAAACAGCAACAATCTACCAAGCATTAAACGGACACACGAGGCGCTCTTTGGCGACGTGCGGATGTTCTCCATGTCTGTCGTCCGTCATTCTCCTGTCTTTGAACACATGGCCACCGTCGCTTTTGAAACGTTTGGAGAGGCGAGGATAGAGAAGCTGCTGTATGCGTATACGTTGCCTTTCCTCCGTCGCGCTGCTATTCTATGTCGAGCTGTTCTTCCAACCGCATTCCCTACCCCATCCCGTGGAACTGCAGGATCTCAGGAACCAACCGAGTACCGTAGGCTTCTCGAGATGCTTGGTATCCCACCTCTGTCGGACCTTCCGAACCAAGATACACTACAGAACGCACTGTCTGGCTGGTGTGCGCATTATGGCCATTCTCAGGTCGCGTCGCAGCTCAATTGCGGTGTATCGATGGAGTATCCAGCTATCTATAGATTGCCCAAATTGCCACCAGCACTCGATGTTCTGTTCGGAACACCGAACAGTAAAGCATTGATGTGTCAGAGTTGTCGGACGGTACCAAGCGACGCGGCAATCTGTTTGATTTGTGGGACGATATGCTGTATGCAGGGTAACTGTTGTCAAGATACTGAGAATGACAAGGGCGAGTGCAATATGCATACACGAGAGTAAGAGATTTCATTTGTTTATTTTGTGACACGGTATTGATCTGATCGTGTGTGGATAGGTGTGGAGGGATGATCGGCATGTTCTTCCTCGTGAAACGCTGCTCATTGTTGTATCTGTTTGCTGGGAATGGATCATTTTTGCCCCCCCCTTATCTCGACGTGCATGGCGAAATTGATGTGTCAATGAGGCATGCTCCCTTATCTCTTGTTAAGATATGTACGCATGTTAATGAATTTAATATGCTAGGCGCGGCCGTCGACAATTTTTACATCCTGCTCGTTGGGAGGAAGTTCGAAAGACGTGGCTTAACCATAGTATACCCACCATTGTTGCGAGGAAGTTGGAGAGCACTATTGATACAGGTGGATGGGAGACACTTTGAGTCTAGTTTTAGTATGAAACCATACACTGTAGATTATACAATAATAACAGACATGCACAAGACATTGATTTGACATGTATTATATAGCTGGATCAGGAGAATACTTTTTACTTTGATGCTACTTCTGCCCCAAAGTAATTCCACAAGAAGACAGATGCAATACCAGACCTCCAACGATGAGGATACGGAAATGGGGTTCGTGTCACATGATATCAAGTATGCAGAACTAGCCAATAGATCGCTGCAGACATCTTTCCACGTCATACGTACTAGAACTCGGCGCCGCACTGTGCGGCAAGACCCCGCAACCAAAGTACGAGCAGGACACGAGCAGAAAAAAACCAACAGTAGCCTCGTCCTAACACCGTCGCCATTACCGCCAAAGGCCTTTGATAGTAAAGAAATCAGGAATGACCAGCTTCACCTGATCCCCATTCGGAACAAAAACGTGTAGTCACTGGGTATGTTTTTTTTCTGTCTGTTTAATGGTCCATGTGCCGCATTCACTGCAACCAAGTCAACCATGTTTGGTATCCGGATCGTCAATGACATTGAAGTCTCATGTTTCGCCACAGTGCGCGAGCAAGGAAAGGTAATATGGGTAACCACAGTGATACCAATGTCATCACAATCCCTGTCGTCGGACACATATATCTACCTCACGGCAACGTTCGTCATCGTTCGAGGTGCAACAACGTACACATGGGATGATATGTAAGCAACTCAGCAGTTTCAGTAGACCGCATTTTTCACATTCGTCGCCGCAGCTCATCAGTTAACATACCAACTCATACACTGTCATCCGTTTTCGGACCGCGACAGCCTGACTATGAGGAGACAGGTGCTGCATCTACCATCTTGAGTGACACACACTTGAGAGAGTTTGTCCAGGAGAAAGCCAGACTTGTGGAGGGGGCAAAATGATCAAATGATTCTAGTTAGTCGGGATGCAACGATATCGGGCGTACGTTGCTGTATTGTTACTGAATGACTATAATCGGTCAGTGGGTTAGTGCCGTTGGGGCGATGTCGATGAGGCCTCAGTTCGGCTACCACGCTCCCCGAGTTTTTGAGGAACCTTTGCTCATTACTCGTTTTCTCCGCTCTGATCATGCATCCTACATAAGTCAAGCCCGTAGATGCTTATTGTATTCCCAGATAAGTATCTCCGTTATCAGGACTTTATTGCGGGCCATTGAATACTACTATTGGGCTGGCAGGGCCATCACGGGCCATTTGTATAGAACGATGCCCACTCAAACACCTCAAATATCCGGTGCTCTCTCACTATACATATCCAGTACCCAGGCCCCCCATTGCTTCCACTAGGTTCCTTTTACGAAGACATCATGCAGTGGGTCATGAAGGCCTTGACTACCATGTTACCGTTTACCGGTATGGTTGATGACCTAACGCTAGTACCATCATCTACAATCCCGGCCCAGAATGCGACTAGCTTTGCCCTGATTGTAAGTCGCTGGACATTGTTTCATGTATGCATGTGAACTGAAAGCAAGCAACGAAGTACGGCCTCCCCCTGCTCTCTTATTCCCACCTGGCCACCAAAATTTCGGATAATTTAGGCAGATTTACGACGAATACCTTCTATCATCAGACTCAGCTGGCCAATGCTACCTTCACCGACATCAATTGGCCCAACGTAGACACGTACGTAGCATCCTCGAATTCCGTGACTCTCGTTGATTCTAACACAAATCATCAGTCTCTACTCCGAATCCTTGGTGGATCTTTCAACAAATGATCTGATCGTGACCATACCATCCAATTTTCCAAGTGATCGATTTTACGTCTTGCCGTTTTATGACGTGTCAGTCGAAGGACACTATTTATCTGCTGCAACCGTTAACACGCATCTTCTTTTAGTTATGGGAACAATTTTGTCAATCTCGGTACTGCGGGAGCTAGCAGCGCTTCAGGCCGATATCTAGTCACTTATCGCCCTGCGGTCCCTGGCTACGAACGTGGCGACGGTACCTATGCCGGCTATATCTACATGCCGACTCCATACGGCGCAATTGATCTCCGCATTCAAACCAATGGCGCTGACGATGTGCCAACGGTTAACAATCTTCAAACCCAATTTAGGTTGACGACCGTACCACTTCCTATACAACTTGCTCCCAGGCTTACGAAGGCCCTCCTTTTTGATGGATTCTCCACCAATGTCATTGAGAAGCTTCTTCAGCTGACGGCACGCCTCTCACTCTTCAACCTTCCTGAAGTAGGGTACGATATTGCCAGGGTGACTTCCTTATTCCAACTCGCTGGTTTGTCGCGGGGAACCTATACAACTCCATCGGGCGTTGATCTAAAGCTGGCTGCAGCGGAAGCTGCCAAACAGGTCGCATCCGTTCGCCAAGGCCAGTTTAACAAATACTTCCGCGAACTCGGCAATGGTTGGTCACAGATCCGCACCATCTACTCTGGAGATTTCAGGAATAACTACTTAGTCCGAGCATTCGTTACGGCGCAAGGCTATTTACAGCTGAAAACTGACCAGGCTATATACCCCGTATACATTACTTCATCCTCGCTCTCTTCAGACAAATCCTACAACATCACCTTCAACGGGAAGCCTCCGGTCAATGGTTTCTGGAGCCTCACGGTGTATAATGAGACGGCGTATCTTATCGACAACCCATGGAATATTTACTCCCTTGGTGACCGGAGCTGCATCAAATATCAAGACGGCAGTCTTGTGTATCCCGAGGGTTGTAGGGAAGGATCGTCCTCCACGCTCTCAGATAGCAATGAGCAATTCTCTATCCTTTTACAAACGCAAGACCATTCTCCACCTCAAGAATACTGTTCAAAGTAAGTGCGACGATTTGTATTCGTGTATCCGAAAAATTGATACATTACTGCAGCTGGATACCAACGCCTTCGCTGAAAGGAAGCAGCACACGATTCAACTTCAACCGTGAGTAAAAGATGGTAAATACTTGCATCCCACTCTCATACCTGATGTTCCTTGCTGTTTAGTCCGTTGGTATGGTCCGACAAAGGAGCTCCAGATACCTGTATCGAAAGGAGGTTATGAATATCCAACAGTCACGGAGTTACCCAGCCTGGTAACGGGGCCTTCGACTTGTCCCACCCCTTCCTCCTAGCTCGGTCGTCGCGCCTTTGGCTTGCTATCAATTCGCGTGCCCCTCTTGACGTCTCGAACTTCCTTCTCTCTCTCTCTCTCTCTCTCTCTCTCTCCTTTCTTTTTATTTTCCGTTTAAAAGGTTCGGATGTGCCCAAGATGCATACCTATAACATTCGTCCTCTTTATCCCCAGCTCAGGCCAGCTCAGGACGTTTTGTGAACTCCTTTCCCTCTTATTCTAATCGATTCTTCTGTTATGTTTGCGTGCTTATTCATGTACCAACTTCCACTATATTGTCGACAAACCTTGTTGCAACCCATGATTCGACCAACTATCGGAGATTGCAGTCAAGGAAGCTAGGAGGCTTCGACACCGAACTGGCAAGCCTATGTTTTCGGACACGGCAAAAAGGTATTAGTAACTCATAAGTTCCCCTCGGATAAGAACAATATCTAGCTATTTGTGGTGGTGAGGAGCGGAAATGCAGGCCCAACGTTGGCAATATCACCTCCGAAACACCCAACTTGTACAAAGTCCAGGGTCTCAGTAACAGCCTGCCAACAAACCCACCTCGGAAAAATAGACGTTGCGGGTGTCATACTACCGAAGGTACCAGAACGCGGCCCTGGTCTCGAAGGCGAGCTATGATTGGGAGGCCAGGAACATGTGTAAATACACGACCGTTTATGAAGTCCTGAAGCCTGAGCCATAACTTGACGTGATAAGGTGCACCTACTACTACGAATGTGCAACGTGCATGCCCAGCCACGAAGCACATAGCGTGGTCCTACCCAAGACAAGCGAAAAAGCGTCTTCAGGGAGCTTCTTGACAGGGGCGACCTGTTTCCATGAACTTATGCCGCGTTCTCTCATGGAGAAACGGTAGACATGGTGAATAAACAAGCCAAAATAATAACGCAAGTGTCGTCACTTGTCACTTAAATTTCTATGCGCTTGCGTTCTCAAAGGCCTAACGGCTAGAAAACATCTCCAATCTCTTTTCTCGTGCCTTCCGCTCAACGCAAACCAAAGAACATTCCCAACTCCTTTGTCCATCCCGCCCCACCGATACTGCCCATCCATCCCACCCATTCCTCCCGACAACGTTCAAGCCCCGTAGGAATTATCGCCTGCAAAAATTTGTGAGTAAATAGAAAACAAGTAAACGGAAATCACTATTGTTAAATGCGTCGCGTCCTAGGTCTTCCGCAACCATTCTTGATGTCCAAGTCGAATGGCCAGAGAAGAGAAAGGAGCATGCCGACATATGACACAGGAAAAAAGGGAATGGTTTAAGGGAAAAAAAGAGAAACCGGTAGGACACAACGCACGAAAGGCAAGAGGGGTGTATTTGAAAGATGTCACGCGCGAGTGTGCGTGCTCCCAAGGGACACTATTCCTCTTGCAGCCAGCCCAGCATCAAGGAAGGGGGTAGTAAGGAAGTCGGAGACCACATGTCCTCCCGCCGAACATATTTGCTCAAGGCGGTTACGTCACATGCACCGGAGGGGTGTATTTGAAAGATGTCAACTCGAGCGAGCTGCTCCCAAGGGACACTATTCCTCCGGATCGCCAACACGACAGTACTTTGGTGTTGGCGGGTCGCTGGGGGGCGTCGTGCGTGTGCCTTGATTGGGTGGATGATGGGCCCGGTTATCCGAAAGAAAGAAAAAGATGGGATGGGATGGGATGAGATGAGATGTGTCAAGGTCGGCGAGTCGATGTCGTGGTCGAGCTGTCGAAAAGGCGTGGCGGGTCGAGGTCGAGGTCGGCCAAAGAAGGTGGGCGGTTGGGAAGAAAGTGGTGAATACTGACGTCCTTTTATAGATTTTTTCCGCGACGCGTCAGGATGCACTTGTTTTGACGGAACGCGATCGAGCAGACGCGATTGTCTCAGACATTTCCATTGTTGCCGATCTCCGCCATCCCGACGTTTTGGGTGAGGCTTACTAGTACGGCTAGTATTGAAGATCCAACAACTGACCACGTATCCACATCTATGATATTTTGCAGCAAGGCGAAAACCCCCGACAAATGAAAGAACATTTCGTACTTTTGGTCAACCGCATAAACAATCTAAGCCCGGGGCCTAAGGCAAGGGAGGCACGAGATAAGGAGGTAGCGAGCCACCTCACTCTCCCGCCCCGCCCTCTCTTCGACCCAGAGCCTCCTGTGGGATTCGGCCTACGGTTTGGTCAGTGTGGTGTAGCCTGGAGTGCGCTGCCAGCAAAGGATGCCTCAAGGTCGAGGCGAGCCTTGTTGTTCGCGTCTTGTAGCGCGACGAGGCAGGTCGCCTGATGAGCATCTTTCAATTCCGTCAAATTTTGACTATTGTCCAGTGAGCGCGTATCCGAAAATGGGGATAACCAAGATTCATCATTAGAAGCCAGTTTCTGTGAGACAAAGTTCAATCAGAGGGCTCGTGCCATATTACTGAAGGAGATCAATGCCTCGGTATAGACAGAAGCAAGAACGCGCACAGTATTAAAGTAACAACATCATTCCACCGATACCACTATTATACATCTGACTCCCGAATTCACTGATGTACACGATCATTTGATCATTCTACTTCCTTCCAGAGTCTAGCTTTCAAACTCTCTCGGCGTGCGATATCACGGCTGGTAGAGAGCCTGATGACACTGTATATCTTTGCAAAGTTGAGCTGAAGGTGATGAGTGAGAAAATGTGGCAGACAGCCTTGCAAGTTGCAACGTTCTGCGCGCTAGATTCCAGGTTGGTAGCAGTTGGCCGTGGTGCCTCAGACTGTACAGTTTCTATCCAGTGAGCCCAAGCGCCCACTTCTAATACAGGTCAAATACACTGGTGACTAGTTGACTTGTCTCCTTGTCCCTGCTTGCTTGTGAGCACTGTAATAGAAACAAACTCAAGGTGACGCGTCGGCCCATCAGGCCTTCAGGATTGAATATTGAATATTGAAGCTTGAAGTCCCGATAGTACCAGTCAACCGCTGCTCGCAGTATCATGTACGACAGTCTGAGGAGAGAGACTCCTGCCTCTGCCAGTATAAATCGATGCATGAAGCTAGTCTTGAGTCGTCACGCGTCACGTCTGGACTTCGTCAAAACAAAGGCAAACTAAACGTTCTTCTACTACTACGACCCCGATATCTGCTAAGCTGAGCTTGGAGCTCGACAAGTTGCGCGATGCTACAGGCCACATCGCTGTCCTCTCCGACTCTGAGAGCCCTTGAAGCGGCTCCCGTGAAATGCGGCTTGCTATCAGCGGCTGAAGAAGAGCTAAACGGCAGCGCTTACCAAGGGGCTGCAAGGATATGTGAGTGAACAAGGTTCAATCAGCCATATTACTGAACGAGGTTCAATGCTTTGCATAACTTATAATCGTATGGACAACGGCAAGAACGCGTAGGGTGACGCAATGAAGGTATTATGGTAACAACGTACACCGATATTGCTACCATCCATCCGACTCCCGAATTCAATGATGTACGTGATCATTTAATCATTATGCTTCCGGCTTTCTCCTGGACAAACTCTCTCAAGCGTGCGATAGTGTCATCGGGCTTTCTACCAGCCGTGATGTATGCCTTGAGATCATCTTCATTCAAGATGGTGGATGCAGTATCTGTCTGCTTATACTGTAGAGGTCCGAAAATGACTGATAGTGCATACCTTGGCAAAAGCGAGCTGAGGCGGTGAGTGTGAAAATGTGGCGTACAAGTTGCTTGATTGCTTACCTGTCATTATATGTGTACGTCGTTGTACCTCGAACAGCGGTTAACGTTACCCTTGACCATAGATATGGGTACGGAACGACTTGTGTATTTCTCGGCTGCACTGTTCCTGTCCATGTTTTTTGTTCCAATAAATTGCGCACTGAGATTGATCCACCCGTTGGCACCTGCTACTTCAAAACGTAAGTTCTCCACCACATCCAAGCCACATTTCTTCGTAACATTATTACCAACCATCGCTCTCCTTCTAGGGACACATCTTCAGTTGCATGCGACTCTGGCATTAGCTTTTACAAATTCCACCTTGACGTGACGTTCCATATCTACGTAACGCACGCAAGCCAAGTTCGAGCTTCACCGCTGACGGTGGCAAAGTGGTCATTGTCGCCGTATATAACGGCTGGTGTACAGATCGGGGAGTAAATAGTAGTCTGCGGTTCGGCTTTGCAGATAAATCGAGTTTGGGGTTAAAGCGCACAAGCCAACTTCCCATCACTGGATCCGGAATACAGAATGGGGAGACATACACATGTGCGTTTACTTCAGTGACCATCTGTTATTATATCGTCATCATATTTTATTGTTTTAGATACAGTTGACTTTGCGCAAAGCCTGAGCATGTTCAACAACAGCGGCAACAGTCCTTACAATTTCTCCGCAAGATACAAGCGCACTTATAGCATGACGGGATTCACCCAGGCTGAGCTTCAACCGTCAACGACTTGGGGCTGGAGACTAAATAATATCTACGATGTGAGGTTTACCCGCAATATTTTCTTTCTGCCCAATCTAACAAATTTCCAAGGCAAAGAAACATGATCAAAGACCCAATCTACAAGGTCTCCATGTTTTTGAGACGGATAAGCTTGGAATTGCCAAATGCGGTATGTTTCCGCTATACGTGCTTTTTCATGGCTCCCCTTTGATGAAGTCATCGTCGCAGAGATTTTCTGTGATATTTATTGGAATGATGAAGCGGTGAGCCTTCTTCCTCACAATGACTCCAAGTACGATTGGCTGAAGTGCCCATCCGTTAGCTTTTCCAGGCTCACAGGGAAGAAAATTTGGACTTGAGGGCTGAGACAATGACAGGCACATGCTGAGATTACAACTTTGCTTATAGCAGCATATTTGATGAATTCAACGCGACGTATCGCTGAGCCGTGCCGTCCGTTTGCGCTCCCAAGCTGTCATGTAAATCTCGCGTCGCGGTTACCGAGAAGTCAGTTGTGGCCGGCGAATGAACGCCCTGCCCTGCCGAGCAATTGCACAAGAACCGTTCTTGATCCCCTTGGAGAAAAACGCATAGGGATACAATGTATTGTTCAACAATATGCGCCCGATATCGCCGCCATACATTCGACTCTCAATTAATATGATCATTTGATCATTTTGTCTCTTCCCCGAGTCCGATGGTTTTCTCATCCACGAACTCTCCAGCGTGCGATGGTGTCATCGGGGCTTTCCAGCAGCCTCGAGGCCATCTTCACTCAAGATGTTTTGCCTCTGAGATACGGATAGCCCGAGTGCACGTCCATCTAGTAGTAGATTGCGAAAGTGACCGAATGGGGGAAGTCTTCGCGTGCGTTAGCTGTCAACTCCATGTGATCTGTCTTCTATCATTTATACTCATACAATTCATATAAAGAAGTTACTCCGCCCAACTATCATGTGCCCACCACTAGGCCCCCTGGGAATGCTGTTTTTCACACCGTGAAAACAGCTTCTAACAAGTAGAATTACGGAAGAGTTTCGCCTGAAATAAATAACAAGTTATATGCTGATTATGTAGGTTGAAAAAACCGTCGAAAAATTGGGATTTTCCGCCTGCACCAATTAATGGCACTAATTTTTGCCGATTCTCTTGAGGTTATTCCACCTATTTTTTCCACATTTTCATGATAATAACTAGCTAGACAATAGTATTGAAATTTCAGTCAAATAATTTACAGATTTTTAGCAGGCGGGGCAAGGGCGAGGGTGCGTGGGTGCGTGAGGGTTCGTGGGACATTTTTCAGGACAAGATGGAATGAAACGAGAGGCGCGCCAGTGCTCTAGAGCTTTCTCTTTTACGACGTTTTAAATTTTGGCGATTATCGGGAAATGCCTGGCCCAAAGAGACTCATCTAGGAAAACGGAAGAGGCACATATAAAGGATTTCAGCCACAGAAACAAAGATAAAACGGAATAATGCCTTGCCCGATCTTAACTCATTGACTGGCCCAACTTGCACATCGCTGCTGCCTACTTCTCTACGCTGGGCCGCAATGGCGTGAATAGAGCAAGTCTGAGAACGGTTCCCAGTCATATCGCGGAGCATCATATCGAGCATCATATTGCGCCTTACATGCGTCTCGCATGTGCATGAGGGATGGTAGCCATAGCCGTAATTCTCGTGGGAGTGATCAAATGAATCTACAATTGCCATGGAGTGCACTCTTCTCACCAGTGTTCTAGGATGATGTGGTGCTAAATCCTTGCTATCTTCGCTATATTTGGGAGTGGAGATGTCGCAGGAGATGTCACGGGAAACAACGTTAGTAAAGTGCCGCTTATGCCCAGCTTTGGCTATCGGATCGTTTCAAACCCCTTCTACGGCGTTTTCCTTCGTATGTTTCCCCTTGGCGGGTTCCGGTTTAGAACTTTTCCCGGCCACAGAACTGGAAGAATCTGATGTAGGAGATGCGCCTGACGTGTTTGACGAAGTGCTGGAAGCAGTCCCATAAGCTGTAATCGGCATTATGGATTTCCCCCCCAAGAAGTTTTGAAGGATCAGGGCGTAAATTAGTGACTAGATTTGTAGGCGAGCGTAGTTCCGAAGCCAGATCGGTTATTGGGAGGGCATAAGTGCTCGTGCTGATGGATTCGAAATCTAGCAGCGATAGTGCGATAGCGTGTGTGGGATAGCAGATGCATTGTCTGTTCTCGCCCTGTATCATCTCACAAAAAAGGATTCTTCAATGTCATTGACCCACTAGAACATGAGCGATACCGTTAGGGCAAAGGGCTGAGCGTGGGAATACGAACTTGAAGTATTCAAAAGTCTGACCAAGGATAAGACAACTGTAGAGCAAGCTTGTAGAAGCAACTTGTATATGTCGTACTTATGCAAATGCATTATGCGAGCAATTCGGCCTGTCGTCGAATCCATAACCAAATGTTCATACCTGGGAAATTGTGTCAACATTTTGGAGCGGAAAAACATGCCCCGTCGATCGTACTCATCGAGGAAGAATGATGGGTATGCATAAACACTCTTGGGAAAATGCGTTACTTTAATGGTGTGGTTTCAATGGAATGGCACCTGATAATGAGTTAGCACTATCGTTGCTAATTGACCATTGTTTTTGGGTTGTGCCCAGCTCAATCAATGGTAGGTGATGGAGGTGGTGGTGACGGAGGTGGCGGTAGTGAGGGCGAACGGGCGAATGCGAGGGTGGTGAGAGGGTGACGGCGATGGTGAGAAGGCGATGAGGTGATGGTGGTGGTGGTGAACGGCAAGGGTGATGAGTTGGCTTGGGCGAGGGCGAATGCGAGGGTAAGGGGGCAAGGGTGATGAGAGTGCGAGGGCGAGGGCGAGGGCGAGGGTGTAACGGAGGTGAGAGGACGTACTATTGTATGCAAATACATTACATGATAAATCAGTATCAACTCGTTAGATTTACAACCGTAAAAAGTCGCTATTAATCAACCTGAGAAATTGACTTCTTAAATGTTGAAAAAAACATGCTGAAATTTCGTCCGGTAAATCAGCCAGTCCCATTTTCAAACGTTTTTATGTCAATGTGACGATTTGTGCCTATTACATGCCAAAAATTTGCCTGATCACGGGTCTCAGTGCACGTATATATAAGGAATGGGCTGCTGAGCATGTCCTGGCACCCGGTGTCATTCGTTAAACTTTGGACACACAACTGGACCCACCTGTTGGCACCTGCTACTTCAAAACGTAAGTTTCCACCACGTCCAAGCAATATTCTTTCAATATGCCATCGTTCTCTTCCTACTAGGCACAAGTCCACATTTACAGGCGCCGACTCTGGCCCTAACTTTTTCCACCTCGACGTGACATTCTACATCTACGTAACGCTCGCAAGGCCAAGTGCAACCTTCACTGCTGACGGTGGCAAAGTGTATATTGTCGTCGTATATAATGGCTGGGGTGCAGATCCAGGAAAAAACTGTGATCTCAGTTTCGGCTTAGTAGGGCTTAATTTGCACAAGCCAACTTCCCAATACGGGTTCCGGAACACAGAATAAGGACACATACACATGTGCGTTTACTTTAGCGATTGTTCGCTAATATCGTCATATCGCTTTACGAACTTTTAGACACGATTGACTTTGCGCAGACTATGAGCATGTTCAACAATGACGGAAACGGCCCCTGCAATTTTCTCGCTAGACACAGGCGTACTCATAGCGTGACCGGGTACACCCAGCTTCACTCTCAGTAGAGAGGGAACTGGGGCTGGGAAGTACAATATATCAACGATGTAAGTCTAGTCGCGAAATTTTTTTCAGTGTAATCCAACAATTTTCAAAGGCAGAACGACATGACCCAAGGCCCTACCTATATGGCCTTCAGGTTTTTGAGACGAATAAGCTTGGAGTCGTCAGATATGGTGTGTTTCTACATGCATGCATTTTTATAGTACTGATAGCATCATTGTGGAAGAGCTGTTCTATGATGTTATTAAGGATAATCGCCTGGTTAGTTCAAGTTCATTTCTACTAGTTACTCTGAGCAGGGTTGGCTGAAGTACTCGTCTTAGACCTACCAGAGTTTCATTATTGAAACTCTGGACTTCACAGCTGAGACGATGATGTCAACTCCTAGGATTACATTTCATTCTTAGCCTGTTTGTACATCATCACAGAATGAGGATCACTGCTGTGCCGTCGATTTCTGCAGCCGAGCCATACCTAACAAAATAACAGATTGCGGAATATCTGTACCAAACAAAGGTATATGGACATCATAGCACTTTAAGCGCCCTCTGCAATCAGTCTCTCGGGAACCTCCACCCACTTTCTCCAACTCTCCACAAATGCAGCAAGCTCTGCCCCTTCAACAACCCTGTGATCTGCGCTCCAGCTCACGCTCATCTTGAGCCTTTCTTCTCCTCTTCCCCTTCCACCCCCATTTCCGCCATTTCCAGCACCACCAGCACCACCAGTAAAGTAATACCTAGCATCGCCCTCCCCACCCGCCTCCACATCCCACACCCATTTTGCCCGTCCGAGCGCGACAATTGCCACACCGCCGCCCGGGACCAACACCGGCACCGCCCCCTCGCCTCTCCCCACCGCGCCGACATTGCTCACGCTGATCGTCCCTCCCCGCTTTGGCATCTCAGCCGGCGTGAGCCCGCAGGGGATCTGCCGCCCCAGATAGGCGATATGCGCGATGCGCGAAGCGAGTGTGTAGATCGGGACGAGGTCGATCGAGGTCAGGGTGGGAGTGTACAGACCTGTGGGAGTAGATAGCGCTAGGGAGACGTCGGTATGTGGGCGGAGGGTGAGAGTGGGCTTGCCAGTTCCTCCTCCACCACCACCGCCGCCATTCGAGGCTGGAGTGATGGAGGAGCGGAAGATGGGCCATTCCATCATTGCTTTTGAGAGCGTCTTGAGTAAGATGGGGAGGTAAGTCAGTTTGGTATATCGTCCTGATTCGGCGACAGGGGGTGCCACTGGAGCGGGGTAAAATGCTGACGGATCGACGATGGATGGTTTGGAATTGGAATTGAGTGTCGACGGGGGCAGATAGTGTGGTGGTATGGCGGCGCTGAGGATGGGAAGTATGTTGTGGAGGGGAGTCAAGTCAAGAGTGGTCGTGTATCCAAAGGTAGGTATTTCCAAGCTCTAAAGTTCGCCTCTGTCAGCAGCCCAGCGCAAGTGTATGGCGAAGAAACCCAACATACCTTGGTCATGGCTTTCCACATGCCATACCGTGTCCGCCCAAGCTCGACAACGACGTCTTCAGTCGGTGCTTCTTCCCTGGTTGTGGGAACGGACAGAGACTGGGTCTCATGGGAACTGCTAGAACGGGCCAACTGTGCTTCAACGTCCTTCTTCTCCACTCTTCCGTCCTTCCCGCTTCCGGGCGCGAGGTGGGCGAGGTCTATCCCCATCTTTCGAGCAAAGTGGCGCACGGAAGGGGCGGCAAGAATGTTTTCCGAGGCGGCGCTACTCGGAGGACTAGGGCGAGGTTTAGTTTCAACCGCCTGAGGAGAAAGAACGTAGTTTGGGTCGAGTGGATGAAGGCGGCGCGTGCCAGGTGCTGCAGGGGGAGGCAGAAGTCCTTTTTCTTGTACGCTCGTCACAGTCGGTTGTGTTGGCAGCTCGGTAGAAGGAGAAGCCTCCTCCTCCACCTCGATGAGGCACAGGCCTTCGCCGACCTTTGCAACTTGACCTTCATTGACCAACAGTTCCTTCACGACGCCTTCAAACGGGCTCGTAATCTCCACAGTAGCCTTGTCCGACTGCACCTCACACAGTGGGTCAAACATTTGAATGGTAGACTTGGGGGTAACGGTCCTATCGCGAGGTAAGTGTTACCAACCAGCAAAAGGAAGTATTGCGCCGCACCATTTGATGACCTCGCACTCCGTTATGCCTTCGCCAATATCCGCCAGCTTGAATGTCTGGACCTTGCCCAATACGCTTGACGAGCAGTGAAACCACGCCCTCCTCTGCGCTACGGCTCTGCCGACCAAGAGCACTCGTCTAGAAAGCATACCGGTCGTTTGTAATCAGAATGTTCACAGTCATGGGCATAGTTCCTTCCGAACCTGTTTGATTACATAACAAAAGGTTAGATTAGATTAGATTAGATGGGACACATGGCGTCGCCCCTCACGACCCTCATAGACCAGCAAGTCCTCAACATTCCATCCTTCACCCTCGAATACGGCATCACCCTCTCTGATGTACCAGTGGCATACAAAACCTGGGGCGCTCTTAACTCAACGCGAGACAATGTCATGGTCATTTGCCACGCATTCACTGGTAGCGCTGACGTTGAGGACTGGTGGGGCCCCTTGATGGGGCGAGGAAAGGCATTTGACCCTGCCAGGTTTTTTATTTTCTGCGCCAACGTGCTGGGCTCACCGTACGGCACTGCGTCGCCAGTCACGGTCCAACCTTCAACTGGAAAGAGGTACGGACCCGAGTTCCCGCCGACGACGGTGAGGGACGATGTGCGACTGCACAAGGCAGTGCTGGATGCGCTCGGGGTGAGAGGCGTGGCGGTTGTCATTGGCGGGTCGATGGGCGGGATGGCGGTTCTTGAGTGGCCGTTGGTGACGCGCGATATGGGTGCGGGAGATGAGTACGTCAAGCGCATCGTCCCGCTCGCCACGAGCGCACGGCATTCGGCATGGTGCATCAGCTGGGGCGAAGCGCAGAGGCAGAGCATCTATGCAGACCCGGATTACAAGGACGGATACTATTTTCTGGACAAAGGCCAAAACAACATGACGGAGAAGCAACCAAAAGCAGGACTGGCGGCAGCGAGGATGGCAGCGCTTTTGACCTATCGCTCGCGCGACTCGTTCGAGAACAGGTTCGGACGACGAGAGCAGCTCCCGGGACGCGGAAACGCTCGAGGTTTGGGAGTCATGACGCCCCCAGAGTCTCCCAAGCTCAAGACATTCCAAGACGCTCTCGTTCTGCACAACGACGGACACGAAAAGAATGGCCAGGAAAAGGGCAAGGAGGATCAGCCGTCGATATTCTCAGCACAGTCGTATCTCCGCTACCAGGGTGATAAGTTTACAGCGAGGTTCGATGCGAATTGCTACATCCATATCACCCGCAAGCTCGACTCGCACGACGTCGCCAGGGGTCGCGCTTCCGCTCCTTCGGACTCGGCCCTTGCCCAGGTCTTGTCCACCCTCCCACCCGCTCTCGTCATCGGCGTCGCCACCGATGGCTTGTTCACCATCTCTGAACAGCAACTCATAGCCCAACACATTCCTAGATCCGAACTCGTAGTTATACCCTCTGAAGATGGCCACGATGGGTTCTTGCTCGAGTTTGAGAGGATAAACGAATGTGTGTTGAGGTTCCTCAAGAACGAGTTTCCCGCGTACTATGAGAAAGAGGGAGAGGGAGAGATATCTAAAGACTTTGAGATAAAGAAGACGAGCGTGTTTGGAGAGGCCGAGGTGAATGTTGCAAATTGGTAGGTATAGACGACATAGGTTCAGCTCCACCACAGTACATAGAGGAATATCTGGGGAAAAGAGCAGTCATTTTCGAGCTCGAGCCACTGCAAAGTTTCCAATAGGAAACATCACTTTGCGTTCTTCCTCGTCGTTTGCTACTAAGCGACACCCTGCATCCTTTTAGCCATAGTCTCAGTCATCAATGTGCACGTCACGACCGACTTTCATTGTTCATTTCATTCTAAAATGACAACAGAGACAATTGCCACATAAGAACCATCTCAACCCACTACTGAATTTGCCATAGTTTCAGCAGAAAAGTCGATTGTTCCCTCATGGTTGTTCTGGTAAAACTAAGCGGGTATGTACATGAGTCAGCAAACGAAAGCAACTATCAGCGGGAGAGAATGCCCACCACCGTACTACCCCATGAAAAGTAGTAAGAAATTTCTACCAATATGGTTTATCAATACCACAGGAAAAGTATGCAAGGGTATACATATACATACTGTATTTGGCAACTCCAAGCCTATTCGTTTCAAAAACCTGAAGGCCGTTTATACCAGGCATTTCATCCCTTTGTTTTGCCTTTGAGGGTCATCGACTTAGACTTAGACCACAGTAAACCCAGCTCACAGTGTCAGGATCTACTAACCAGCCCCAGCCTCCCGAATTATTCACGGACTGGATGTAACCGGTCAGGCTATAAGCGCGATTGTACCGAGCAGAGAAACTGAATGCGCTATTTCCACTGTTGTTATACATATTCATGGTTTGTGCATAGTCGATTGTGTCTATAAAGAAACATATGTTATAAGAGTATTTTGATTTAATGCAAACTTTACACGTACATATCCTGCTGTCCCCGTTTTGCACTCCAGATCCAGTGACAGGAAGTTGGTTTGAAGGCATTGTCATCAAACCAGACGTATCTTCAAACTTGAAACGAACTGATAGTGGTAAATGAGTATTATTTTTTAGGCCGCGGTATATGGCAATAATGTAGACTTTGCCGCCTTTCGTGGTGAAATCTGGGTCCGTTGGCTTCGCAAGCGTCACGTAGATATAGAATGTCACATTCAAGTTGAATGTGAACAGTTCAGTGTCTTCGCTCACGGCCACGCTGTACCTAAGGACGAGAACGATGGTGAATGGTAAAACTAAAGAACTACGACCCTTCAAGGCACTCACGATTTGAAGTAACATGTGCCAATAGGTGGGTCTAGCTGTATGTTGTCAAGGACCGTCGCCATTGGAAGAAAGCCCTCCGACTACCATCTTCCCACGGGATTTTGGTGCATTTGGGCAAGTCGGCATATTCGAGTACACGACGGTATTGAAATCACGAAAATAATCAATCGATCTTCGAAAGCAAAGTACATAACAAAAATGGTGCTGTCAACCCATATGGCAGCTCGACCATCCTGAGATCATCATGTCAAGTACCCTTCTGCCTCATACGTTTTGCAGATGGCGAATCCGATGGAGAGGGCGGGGCGTCGGACCATTCCATATCGTCCATGTTGTTCACATCAGCTTGTCCCTGTCCAATGGGTTGCAAAATCCCAAAGACATGCTCTTCCTCGTCTCGTCGAACCTGTGATCGCCAATCTCTCCAGTCTGTTTTGCGCTTCATTCTCTTCATAGAATACGCCTTCATATCATATTGTTGCTGCTGCTTCAAGTCTTCAATCGTCTCGTTGAGAATCTTCAATATGCAGTGGTGGATGTTGTAGAATTCGACGCCGTCCCAGTGATAAGCCACGAGTAAAAGCCAGTACCACTTCTCCAACAAATATTTGAGGCTGTCGAAGTATGAATCGATACATTCCAAAAGATTTTCAAAATTCTGCACTCTTATAAAACAATTCAATCGTCCCGTGTGAAGATCGGGTTCGTCGCTGAATAATTTTTTGACGTATGAAGACAGTTCGGATGACTTATCCAAAAGCGCTTTTCGGCGATTTCCTGTGTTGCCATCTCTGGTCAGACAATGATGTACGAGAACCCAAAAAAAGGACTCCATGTCATGGACAGAATTGTGAACGACAGTGCCCCTTTTTTGGTGTTGCAAATATCCCTTGTTCAGGAGTTCAACACTGATGAACGGAACAGTGCCCTTGAATGATGTTATCTTCTGCGCAAAAAACGAAGCATTTATGTAAAATCGTACAGTGAGCTGGAGTCCTAGTCTGGCCTCGGCATTGCTATAGTCTGGGATTTTCGGTTTAAGCTGCCATGGAGAATTTAAAACTGCAAAGGTCATCTGATTTATTGGACTCACGTCTTTAGGCCATCTCAACATGTCTTCGTTCCATTTGTCTCCATTTCTCACAGCATTCCTCAAACTTTCAGGTAAGTTGTTCATTTTGTGCTCAAGATAACCAAGGGCGCTCTTTCTGTCGAAGAATCGTAATGATTTCTTGTACACTTCATCGGTAAGTTCATGCTCTTCGTAACGTATATTATTTTTCATGTATCCAATGTCAGCCTCGTTAAACGTTCTGCCCATGTGATCTTCCGTCGTCATTTCGGTGTGCTTGGCATGGTCAAGGTCGATCAACATGCCTCTGTCCATTCTACCTGATCCCCCATCGCTGCCGTTACTACGGATGAGAATATTGCCTTCGCTAATATCGCGGTGCAAGACTCCAAGATCATACAACTTTTCATGCTCTGTGGTCGGTGAACATTTGAATATAATGAATGTGATGTACCGTACCTTCAACAGCGTCTCGTATTACCGTGATAAGCTCCAGATTATCAATGAAACATCTGAGTGGATAACCGAATTCCGTCAATAATTGGCGTATAAGGGTACGCGGATGCTGCGCTATAGCACCCTGGCTAACATTGAGTATATTATCGGTTACGTCCTGCAATTTGATGTACGCAAACGGCTCCTCGCCCTCAGGGCGAATCCGTTTCCCTAGAACTTGTCCTGGTTTATCGTTTCCGTGACTTGGAGTCAGTTTCTGTACAGCGTTTGCATAGGTTTCGACTGTCAAGCCGCTTCGGAACAAATTCGTGGAGACGGCCTCGCCCTCGCTTCTGACAGTCTCGTGAGAGCGATAGCGATCCTTATACCATCCCCCAATTTTGTGCATTTTGACTTCAAGTACACCGTCGTATTCAGAGTCAGCGTCGCTCAATGTGGGTTGCCAAGCTTGTTTTAAAACGAAGACCTGGAAAATGGATATTAGTGGTCCGAAACGACCAAGATTCGTGAAACGTACGCTAGCAACAGAATTGGAATTTTCGTAATCTTCTTTCTTTACGACTTCCCATATGACGCTCGCACGGCTGCACATATGCTGGAAAACCGGCGTAGTTATCGCTCTGACAGTGACAAACTCTTCACGTGCACCATTTTCCTCGGCCGACATATCAGGCATTGAGATGCACCAGTTTAGACCATGTAGGCCCGTGTTAGGAGCATGAGAGACGAGATACGAAGGAGATACGTCTTTACTTTTCTCTCGGTACAACTTCATCGTGGGGTCCCATCCTAGTTTATCGGCTGGAAGAAGGGAGAAAGCTGCGAGGACCTTTATGAAATCGTCGGGATGCTGTTTCACTTGGGTGAGTGGACGATAGTAGGCAAGATTATGGAAGGTCCACTTACAGTGTGTATGTTTATGGGATCAATCGTTCCAACAAGTCCGACGCGGTCACAGTACCACAAAGTGAGCTCACCACCGCAGAGAAGCAGGGCAATGGCAAAGCGCCTATCAAGCTGCTCACGGAAAAGTTGGCGAATGTAAGAACAAAGTTGAATTATCGTGTCATGTAATTTTCCGGAATCTTGTGGTATCGGTTTGATCTCGACGACAGTATGGATATGCATCCACCAAATTTTCAGTTCATTGTCCTACTGAGAGTTAATTATGCATAGTTATCATTTCGAACGACTCGACTCGCCTTGTTTGTCCGGCCTTGTTGAATTTGTTCGTCGAGTCTATCGAATTCTTTTTGGGTCGAAACACTGACTTGAACTATGTCGGGACGGATTGCGGCTGCGTCTTTACTCATTGTGTTGGGCGCTTTAGAATGACGATCAAGCCAAGTAGTATGAATGGCATTTTCTGACGAAAAAGGTCGAGATGCTTTATTGACTGCCTCGGCAATTTCTTGGAATGGCTGATAGAAGTCGGATTCTTTTCTTCCACTGGGAAAATACTTCCAACGTCCTTGTTCGTTGTCGTAAAGTTCTTCCTTTACTTTTAAAAGAGCTTGATCGAGGCCATCGCTACCAGGAACGGGAAGAAACGTTTCGCGAAAGTCCTTAGGTGAGGCAATGCGGACGTTGCCTCTGAGGGACCTTTTGACGCTCGACACCGCTTGTTCAGCTGTTTCGCCATACGTCATCGGAAATGTCGCCGATGGCTTGACTGGAGTGTCGCTGGTGACTCGGATGACAGAGGAACTGACGTTAAGACTGCTACGGGGGGTATCGGTCATGATATGATGGGATTCATACAAATTACGACGAAGTACCTTTATATGCAACCCAGTTGTGGGCTGAAAACGTGGCGGCCGCGTTTGATTCTCGATGGCTCGGGACTGATAATCGATTATCTATCACCGATGCCTCAATGACTCATGCCACACGGTGATGGGAACAATACTTCCAGTTCGACTTTGTCGCTACGTGCGGGGGAGCCAGCTGACCTAAATACCGCGCTTTTGTTAGTATATGTAGTGCAGCCCCTTGACTGACTACAATGAGTAGCACCTTGAATTATCGTTCAATGGCAAGAGGAACTGAACGTGCTGAACGACAATGACCGTGGGAACACCAATCATGCTTGAAGAAAACTTTTTCGCCTCCACCGACCCTTTTTTCACGCGAGATCAGGAAAAACTATGACTCACTGGTAGACAGCGACGAGCATTCTTACCAAAATGTTCACCTCATAGATCTTGGATCGTCTTTAACAATATAAAGGCAGTACCGTGCATCGGATAGAGTCCGTGAGTCGGCGAACAACAATGTTGAGAGAATGTTCTGGCAAGAGGGCGAGGTATCGACTGGAGTCTCGGACACGGCCGGAGCGAGGATCCGTTCAATCGACAGCACGGAAGAAACCGATCTCATCCCGCGGAGGTGATAGAGCCCTGAGGCCTGATGAGTCTGGTTCTGGTCGAGTTGAAGAATGGCAGCGGTCGGAGGCGGAAGTAGTCCGCCTCGGAATGCGAGAAAGTTACGTTCCGTGTTGGAGAATACACATTAGGTAATTATTGTCAAGGTATCCATATGTATAATGTTGTACTATATGATGCGTAGAAACCGAATGATGGTCTTAAGAATGTCACTGGGCATTGCGTAGGTATTAGCAAGGTCGACAAGGGAATTTTTCAATCGTGCATTGCCATATGCGTACTCAAATATACAGACAAGGTCTGCCTGCTGCTCTGCTGACAGGTCTCCTGCATCGACTAAAAGTGCTGATACCTTGTCTAGATCCGATGCTTTGTGAGCAGCATCATTGCCCATATCTCGTATATTGTGGTGGGGATTGTGGACCATCTCCAGTGCCAAGGGAGACAGCTTCTTGATGTGCTCATTGTGGCAAGTTTTGATCTGTTGAAAGAGTTGTTCTGGCGTGCCCAAAAAATGACAAGTAAATGGGTGATTATGACAAAGTTTATCATGAGCATCATTCAGAATCATTCATTGGTACAAACTAATTGAGATTGGTTTCAGCTGTAACTCGTAAGTAGAATGTAGTCAGAGTGAAGAACAAACATACCTTTGCAACATCACTTTCCAGGTTCTGGAGACATTCGTTTAGGCACTCTATATCCTTCTTATGTTCATCATGAAGATCCTCTAGGTCCCTTTCAGCCTTAGAGTGGTCATTTATGGTGTAGTCTTTGAGATTTTGTAAGCACATACTCTTGCTTCCTGTTTGGCAAGTAAAAGAACGACTTTATCATACAGTGCTTGTTGGTTCATGGTTGGCAGTTTAGGAGTGTATGTGTTGAGTTGTGACATGTGACATGTGACTATAGCTTAGCTAAGCTAGCTGGCTAACTCACTGCATTCTTACCAAAATGTTCACTTCATAGGTCTTTCACAATATAAAGGCAGTACCGTGCATTGGATAGAGTCGTCATAATTGGTCCCTGATGTCAAATTAATAATGATCTGGAGCTAAGGGGATTGAACCCACAGCTTCATGTATTACAATATCATTATTAATGAGACGCTAAATAATCCCTTATTATAATCATTGACAGAAATTATAGAGTTTGACAGAAATTATAGAGTTCATACTCAGAGTAGAGACGCCAGCAAAGCACCACCTGGCGCTACCCATAGTGCCACCTGGCGCTACACCCAGTTGCCACCTGGCGCTACCTTCAGTAGCGCTCTGCTGGCATTACCTTAGGTAGTCTTAATGTACTCTGGCCCACATGTATATAAGGAGGGCCTTATGCCCTCGTTTCAATAACATTGTATCACCTCTGTTATCTGTTAGTTGAGCCTCTAGCTCCTAAACAGCCTTCAACAACTACAAACAGTATTTAGTAAGTCTCCCGCTTACTAAGCCTCGGTCTGCGCCGCCGTCATTAGATTTCAACAGGTTATGGGCCCCGCTGGGACGAATGGCCTTGTCGCTGGCATAGACATTAGTCAGCAACCTCTTGTCATAACAAAGGTAAACAAGGAAGGTCGTACATAGCGTATATGCCTGTAGTACTGTTATTTGTACCTGTTTACTGACATTTGTTCCTGCTAATGCGCTACTCTTGGGCTATGACAGGAATAGTCTTCACTCCCTTTTTGGGTTGAGTGACCACCTTGGATGGTGTGACAATAATCACCAGTGTGACTCACTCTACTAGTCCCCAGTTTTGCGATATCTGGGTTAATAATAGAAACACTTCTTGATTGGTGGATCAATAAACCACTCGGTCTGGTGAACCGATTAAATCACTCGGGTTTAGGGCTGCCCCATGGCAGATAACGAGTTATGACATCATAGTCTAGACTTGGAAAGGTTTCGCACCCCCCTATTGGCCGTGAATAATTAAGTGCTTATATCATTATACGAGTTTTCGTCTCGTCCTTCACATCTATTTATAAAACTATTCTGTATAAGGGTCGTGCTGCTTGGACCTTGTTCCATGGTACACGCAGACCATCAATGGGCACTGATTAGCATCCCATTTAGAGTAGGAACGCTTCTTAGCGTCATAAATAGCTTAATATCTAAATATAGCTGGTGGATATTTTTAACTGGCTGTGGGGAACTTGATGGAGCCCCCAAGTCAATAGAAGTGTGGAAACGCTTCTGACGATGAATTATAAAGCGCATTTATGACAAAGAGCAAACTGAAATGTCTATGAAGCACTTGGAATTCTACCCAGATGGAGGAAAAATCGTTCTATCCTTAGAGCGATCCCAAACCTAGTTTGGCTATTTATAGCGTTGATCGATTTGCAAGGATCGTCGCTTACCCAATCTATTTTAGACTCGCTCCAACTCAATCAATCTATTTTTACAAATGTCTTCGATCACCAACTCTGCATCTTCGACTGCCACTTCTGGCAATACCACCCCTGGAACCCTCAGTTCCAAAAATAATTCTAGCTCTGATCTTCAGGGCAAAATCGCCAGGGCTGGATTTTCCAGCACTATCTTCATCAACTCGCTCAAAAGCGCGACTGCTCGTTGCGCTACCATTCCCACTGCTCCCATTGGGGAGATTATCAAGACCAATTCTGCGGAAGCGCAGAAGGTTTGTCGCTGCCTGGAGGAACGTCGCGCTCGCATTGCAGGAGCGCAACAGCGCATGGAGGAGCGCCGCCTTGCGCTGGAAAAAGAGAAGGCGCTATTAGACCAAGAAGGTCAGGAGATTCTCGATATTCTCGAGGATGTTCGTCGATGGGAGGCTGACCGCCTTTCAAAAGTTCGAGGGGCTTATTCCGTCGAAATTGGGACTGGGAGAAAGATTCCCAATCCACCCATATCAGTGTCGTACACTGATAAAGCAAAAGCGGGCCTGTCCGCTGCCCAGGCAGGCAAAACTATTTCACCCTTTAATCCTCGACTCACCTACTGCCCCACCTCTGCAGACATCCAACAATGGGGTGGGAAACTTGGAGGAGAGGCGAAGGACTGGGAGGAGAAGGCAGTTCCGGTACCGCCCGTATCGACATCCAATTTCGCGTCGAGAACTGGTGGATCTAGAACTGAACCCTGGTATTCGGTTAAGGAATGGGAAAAAGTTGGACGAACTAAAATAGTACCAGCTAGAAAGCGGGGGAATCGTACCCCTGCTACTTTATCTAATAAACCTCCGTCCGTCTCTGCATATCCACAGTCTGATAAGACGCCGATAGAGAAGATGAGAGAGGATATTCAGGTTATGATGAAGAAACTGAATATTGAAGCGGCTAAGGAGAAAGCTGCTAAAAAGGCTAACAAGAAGTTGCGCCAAAAACAGAAACGCCAAGAAGCCTGGAAGGCATTTGAGGATTTGAATCGTCCTCCTACACACAGAAAAGACATCATTCATCACGATATCTTTGAATCAGACAACTCACACACAGAGTTGGACGATGATACCTATAGCACACTTTTGCGTGCTAACGACGATTCAGAACTTGAACCAGGCAAAATCATGTATGTCAGACTTGACACCATGATAGATCCCTTCGTACATTCCAGAAATACCCCAGTATGGGAAGTACGCGGATACTGTTATTTGGCAGCAATCAAAACAAGGGCACTCCCTTGTTATCAATGGCAGCCTTTTATTAAAATCAAAGCGTTGGCATCCTACTCCAAGTTGATTAGGAAGAATGTGGCCTTTGATCTTATGAAAACTGAGATTCGAGACAACTATCATCTCCAATTAAATCCACGATCTACTTCTGGATGGAAGGAAATTGATAGCATTGCTAGCGGTAGCAATGCTCGCCTATCACTTGGTGGAGATGAGGATGTCGGCAAAATTCCAACTTTAACAGGATTAAATTGGAATGAGTGGTCTGTAGCCATGATCGCCTATCTTTGTTATAAAGGTCTTTGGCTATATGTCAAAGGATCTAAAGCAGCGATTACAAATCTGACCGATTTGGAGAAAGTACTTTACAATGCGGCAGATACCAAAAAGGAAGAAAGGGATAAGCTACAAACCAAGCTAGAACTTTGGGAAGAATTTCTCGAATACGATGACAAAGCACTTGGGTTAATCACACTCAAACTGGCACCATCATTACGTCACTATGTTGACTCTACTGCATTAAGAACATGGGACGCATTAGAGAAAGCTTTTGGGCAACCAGGAGCTGCAGGAATCTTTGTTGATTTTTCAAAAGCAATTCATTGGAAAGTCAATGTCAACAAAGTCACTGAGTCAGTTAACGAATTATTGACTACTACTCAACGACTCCATACCAATGGATTCACATTTCCTGATAATATGGTCGCCATGTTAGTGCTGGCATCACTTCCACAAGGATGGGACGGTGTCTCGTCCAGTATTCTTCTCACCACGAAAGCAAGTGATTTAAAACTTGCTGATGTCCTTCCTAAGATAGAGGAAGAACAGCAAAGACGTAGAACGTCTTCATCATCAGGGGGGGCTGTTAATACAGCTCGCATTACTAGAGGCCCTATGAGACCTCAATGGCAAAACTCTGGTTCGGCTGGTCCTAGCAATAGGACCAATTTTCAACGACAATCTGGAAATTTCCAAAATAATAAAGGAAAATCCAGAGATCAGAATCAACCGCCTGCAGGACCATCTAGGCAGTTTAGTTCTAATCAGGAACGCAACCGCTTCAATCGCGCAAATAAGAAGAAGAAGCGTGCTTTCTTGTTGCAACAAGAACAATCTGCTGGGTCCAGTAGATCTAAAGGAAAAGCAAAGGCACCTACCTTTGCTAGTGCAGCGTTGATTGATAGGCTCGGATCTCAACCCCTGATCGACAGGGTTGAACCAGCCTTATTACCTGATAATCTCAAAATGTTACAAGAGCAAGGCTTTTGTGTGGCAGATGAGATTGAATGGCCGGTTAAAACTGGAGGGAATGCAGAAAATCGCTTTATTCCAAAGAGCGATGATATGGATGTGGATAAAGATGATGCATCGGATACAGTCTCTCTAGGAGAATTTGAAGATGCAGAATCTTGGTATCAGTGCGTATATTTCACTAATTTAAAGTCTGACACTGATAATAAATCAGTGAGGACTATGCTACAGAAGACTTCGGAGAATTCGAAGCTTCTTAATTTTAAAAGGTAATAATAGTAGTAATCAATGTACTGCTGTAGATAGTGATAATGTAATCGCTGAAATTACCTGCTATAATAGTGAAATTAAGGCGTGCTATTGTAATACTTGCCTTCAAATGGCACTCAAAGGAAAGTCATGGATGATAGACTCTGGAGCGTCTGTTCATGTAACTCATGACTTAGAAGACTTTGCTAATTATCAACCGTTTGATAATCCAAAACCTATTTATACTGCTGATAAAAAATCAAAAGTTTCTTTATTAGGTGAAGGAACTGTGTTCCTTCAAATAGAAAATTCCAAAGCGCTTAGACATTTCATTAAACTTGAGAAAGTTTGCTACATGCCTGAAGCTAGTCATAGACTTATATTGTCTGGACAATTAAAGCTTCAAGGCTGGCAGGAACAATCAGATAAACATGGGACAATTTTTTCGCTAAAATCTGGTCAACATGTTCTACGAGCATATCCTAGACATGACAATGAACCTATTCATTGGGTCTTGACTCAGATAGTCAAGCCAGATAGACAAATAATGGACCATGCTGTGTATGTTGTCAATTATGACACTTGGCATAGACGATTGGGACATCCTTCAAAGAATGTTCTTAAACATACTTTTGAACATACTAAAGGATTTGATGAGAAAATCACATTCCCATCAACAAATCCTATATGTCCTGGTTGTGCTCAAGGAAAAATGCACAATAAATCTTTCCCTATTTCTAATAAGCGTGCTTCTAAACTGCTTGAATTAATTCATGCTGATTTACTTGAACTACCAATGGAATCATATCATCGTAAAAAGTGGTGTTTAATGCTACTAGATGATTACTCTTCATTTGCTCATATGGCACTTCTTCGATCAAAATCAGAAACATTTACTGCTGTCCAAAGTCACATAGAACTTATGGAAAATCAGCATAATATTAAAGTAAAACGTTTCAGATCGGATTGAGGGGGGGAATTTAAGTCACATGAATTCGACAAATACCTTGCATCTAAAGGGATATTTAGGGAACAGAGTGCACCTCACATACATCAGCAAAATGGTCGTGCAGAACGTCTTAATGACACTATACTTGAGAAAGCAGAAAGCATAAGACTTGAGTCTTCCTGTCCAAAATCATGGTGGGAATTTGCTTTTGAAACTGCTATTCATGTATACAATCGCACTCCATTAAGAAGAACAAACTGGAAAACACCTTATGAAAATCTGACTGATAAAAAGCCAGATGTAAGCTACTTTAAAATATTTGGTTGTCTTGCATGGGTTCTTATACCCAAAGAAATGAGGAAAGATAAGCTAGCACCAAGATCTGAACCAATGACCTTCATAGGTTATGAACAAGGATCTAAAGCTTATAAATTTATGAGAAAAGACAACACAATATTTATAGGTGTTCAATCACTGTTTGATGAATCAGTGTTTCCACGAAAAAGCGAAAATTACAACAAAGATAGAATATTTGAACGTCCACCAGGTATTGATCAATGGGATCAATATGGACAAGAATCTGACTCCGATTCCCAAAGTGATTATCTCGATGATAGTGATAATGATGATCCCACATCAAAAAGGAAATCATATAGAAATCATGATTCTACACATGACGATCAGCAGACATTGTCTCATGATAAAGATGATATGGATAAAGAGCTTGATAAAGAGGTTGAAGAACAGGAACCACCAGTGGAACCTCCTGTTGATCCTGATGTTCGAGGACCAAGTGAAAACAGGTCTGTTGAGAACCCTAGTGAACGGCCTAGGACACAACATCAGATTGAACCTCCTAGTATTAAGAAAACATGAAAAGAGAAAAAGGATTCCAAACGTGCTGAACAAAGAATACCACATAAAGAGCCTATTCAATTTCCTCTTCACAGGGGAATAAGAGATAGAAAACCAGTCTATAGAGAGGGAAATATATATGGTCAAAAGACTCCTCTTGAAATTGAAAAAGACTTGGGTAATGACTCTGATCCTTTCGGTTCAGATCAGGATGATAACAATAATAATCCTGATAAAACTATTTATGAAGATGCACCAGAAGGGCCAAATCCTGGTTCTAGTCAGGATATTCAGAATACTCTTGATAGTTTAAGACTGCTCAAGAAATTACAAAAAGAAGGAGGCACAAAATTTGTGAACTTCTTATTATCAAAAGCAGTTGAAGTAAAATCAGAGGTACCTGTGCACTTTAGAGACGTGTTGAAAATTAGAAATCTCAATCCAAAAGCTTTCCAAGAATGGGTTACAGCTATGGAAGAAGAGATACAAGCTCTATGTGATCGAGATGTCTGGGAGTTAGTGGAATGTCCCAAAAATCGTAAACCTGTTAAGTGTAGATGGGTTTACAATATTAAAAGTGATGGTCGAAAACGTGCTCGATTAGTTGCTAAAGGTTTTTCACAAATACCTGGTATTGATTATGATGACACATTTTCTCCTGTCGCACGCTTTGAGACAGTGAGATTACTTTTGGCTTCTGCAGCACTCGAAGATTGGGATATCGAGGCGCTGGATGTTAAAACAGCATTCTTATATGGAAATCTCGATGAAGAGATTTACATGGAACAGCCAGAAGGTTTTGTCACAAAAGGACAAGAAGGGAAAGTCTATCGCCTTAAAAAGGCCTTGTATGGTCTTAAACAAGCATCTTATGCTTGGAATAAACAAGCTGATAAAAGCTTGAAATCCTTAGGATTCCATAGATGTCTTTCAGACACAGGAGTTTATATCTTAAGAGAAAATTCATCAATTTTAGTAGTTATCTTATATGTAGATGATGTTTTATGGATGGGCAATAACTCTGAACTGCTACAAACTCTTAAAAGCAAGTTCATGAAAATATGGGAATGCAGAGATTTAGGAAAAGTCTCTGAATATCTTGGAATGAAAATTGTCCGAGATAGACAAAATCGATTATTAACTATCGATCAAATAGACTATGCTATGAAAGTTGTTAAACGTTTTGGTCAAGAAAATGCCAAACCTGCTAGAACACCTTTACCAGCAGGCTATGTTCCTAAACCAAATGATGGAACAGCAACTTCTCAGCAGAGAAGTCATTATCAATCCATAATTGGATCTTTATTATATCTGACACTTGGAACTCGTCCAGATATTGCTTATGCAGTAATCATGATGTCACAATTCATGGTTAATCCTTCTGAAGAACACATTCAGAAAGCATTATATATTGTCAAATATGTTGCCACTAATCCTAATGGCAAAATAATATATAATGGTAAACAAAAAGAAGGATTTGTTGCATATTGTGATGCAGATTGGGCAGGTGACCAGATTAATAGAAAATCAGTCACTGGTTACATTGTAAAATTAGCTGGAGGACCAGTTAGCTGGGTTTCAAGAAAACAGAAAACTGTTGCTTTGTCTTCAACAGAAGCAGAGTATATGAGTTTGTCAGATACATCTAGACAGTTAGTCTGGATAGAATCCTTATTTTATGAAATAGGGATATATTTAAGAAACATCCAATTAGGTGTTGATAATCAAGGAGCTATATTTTTAGCATCCAATCCTGCTCAAGAGCATAGATCTAAACATATTGATATCCGCTACCACTATGTGAGAAATTGCGTAGAGGAAGGAAAAGTGGAATTAATATATATTCCCACAGATGAGCAACTTGCTGATATCTTAACTAAAAACTTGTCTTTTGATAAGTTTGCACAGTTAAGATCTAAAATTGGATTAGTGATTTATTAGCGAGGGGGAGTGTCGAATTAATAATGATCTGGAGCTAAGGGGATTGAACCCACAGCTTCATGTATTACAATATCATTATTAATGAGACGCTAAATAATCCCTTATTATAATCATTGACAGAAATTATAGAGTTTGACAGAAATTATAGAGTTCATACTCAGAGTAGAGACGCCAGCAAAGCGCCACCTGGCACTACCCATAGTGCCACCTGGTGCTACACCCAGTTGCCACCTGGCGCTACCTTCAGTAGCGCTCTGCTGGCATTACCTTAGGTAGTCTTAATGTACTCTGGCCCACATGTATATAAGGAGGGCCTTATGCCCTCGTTTCAATAACATTGTATCGCCTCTGTTATCTGTTAGTTGAGCCTCTAGCTCCTAAACAGCCTTCAACAACTACAAACAGTATTTAGTAAGTCTCCCGCTTACTAAGCCTTGGTCTGCACCGCCGTCATTAGATTTCAACACCTGACATGGCCGTGAGTCGGCAAATGACAATCCAGGGGTGGCTCAGGAAACAATCTATCTTATTTGGATAGTTTTGTGGGCGCCCTCGGAGTTGAAAAGGCCTATTAGCGTAGATACGCAAAAGGCTCGTATCCGCCAAGGGGCGGGAAAGCGAATCGTAGGCGGAGACGTGTGATGCTGGTGTGTGTCAGTGATGGCTGTAGTGCGGGACCGTGGTTATTATTAGCACAGGTACACGTTGCCTTATCTACGTGCTTCCTTCAATTCAATCTCTGCATTAATAAACGTGCCTGATTATGTCCAGTGCTCGCTCATTCCCAACACTCCCCCTCGAGCTTAGAATATACCTAGCTCGCGTTTATGTTTTTTAAACTTATCACGGGGTAGCGCTTTTGTTAGGATATCAGCCGTCATTTCCGTGCTAGGACAAAACTCGGTCCTGATTGACCAATCGAGAATCTTGTCTCGTATATAATGGTTTTTCATATCGAAATGTTTGGTACGTTTATGATATTGTGGATCGTCTGCAATTGCTAATGCACTTTTATTATCACCATATATTAATGTAGGTGCGTTTTCATGTATTCCAAGTTCGATATGAAGATTGCGCAGCCATGCAGCTTCTCGTGCAGCATCGGATAAACATATATATTCAGCCTCTGTTGTTGATAACGAGGTTGACGTTTGTTTTTTAGATGCCCATGTTATAGCACCCCCAGCTGCGATAAATGTATATCCTGAAATGGATATACTATCGTCATTTGATGCATAGCTTGCGTCAGAATAGCCTACAAGAGGCGGATCACCCTCTTTGGGTGGTCTATAAGTAATTCCTTCGTTTTGCGTGCCTGATAAATATCTTAGGACTCTTTTTGCAGCCATCCAGTGTGACATATCTGGACATGACGTATATGACGCCAGACGGAAAACCGCAAAAGCGATATCAGGTCACGTAGCGACTGCTATAAACATAAGAGACCCGATGAGTGATGCGTATGTATTACTTTTATCTTTGGGTCTCGAAGAGCCTGATGGTTTTATCAATTTATAGCTCGTTTCCATTGGCATTTGTACGCCATTTATATTTTCGAGCTCATATTTTCGTAACAGGCTTTCAATATATTTCGTTTGGGTGAGTTTTACTTCACCTGTTTCTTTATTGATATTAACCTCGATCCCTACTATTTTACTAGGCTGACCGAGATCTACAATTTCGAATAATTTTTGTAGGTCTTTAACCATTTTTTCCATAATTTTGTCATCGCTTGCAAATAATATGAGATCATCTACCCATAGAGTTATTATGCCAATGCGTCCGTTATGGTCACACATATAGACGCATGGATCCGAAATGAAACGGCAAAAATCGTTCGTGACGACTTTTCCATTAAATTCGTGATTCCACTCACGTCCGGCTTGTTTTAACCCATAGAGGCTTTTTACTAATTCGCAAACATGACCGGTACCATCATTGAATCCACTCGGCTGCTCCATATATATTTTTTCGTGTATGTGACCGTTTAAATATGCGCCCTTGACATCCATTTGATGCATTTTCCAGCGTCGGCGCACGGCCTCGGCAATTAAGGAGCGGAGTGTCTCGAGACGTACCACAGGAGCATATGTTTCCATATAGTCAACTCCGGGAATTTGTGAGTATCCTTTCACAACCAGGCGTGCTCTATACTTAACAAGTACACCATCCTTGTTATATTTCTTGATGAAAACCCATTTATTACCTATGAGTTTTCTATCACGTGGAGCTGGTGCGAGTTTCCAAGTTCCCATTTTATTGAGTTGATCTAATTCCGCCTCTATAGCCTTTTTCCGTTCAGGCCAGTCAGGGGAATTTTGTGCTTCATTAAGCGTTCTTGGATTTTCCGTCATTTCCTCAATATTATTACATGCCAAATTAATTAATTCATCCGTTGAGAAAGGTATGTCAGATTCATCTTCATAAAAAATAGCCGCTAATTCTGCCAGTAATTCCGGTTCATTTAGCTTGCTATAATCATGTGTGACATGTGGACGCTTAGTACACCGGGGTAGAGCCTTGAGATCATTTAGAGATATTTTTCTCTTCTTCTTGTGCTCACCCTCATTTGATACTTGGTCCAGATGCATGCGAGAATCGTTCGATGTGCCATTCTCTAACTCCTCCCCCTCGCGTCGAGCGATGAAGGAATAGTTATGGGTGGATTTAATTTGACGAGTATGAGCATTGTAGTAATGGATAGCGGGAAATGGGTCCGTAAAACCCACAAAGGTATGTTTTAATGCTTTTGGTTTGAGTTTAGATTGTGTAGACGGTTCACGTAGAACCCAAACAGGTGCACCATATTCATATAAATGTTCGACATTTGGTTTATGACCATGCCAACGCTCATAAGGTGTACTATCTGGAATAGCTCGAGTATATGTGCAATTACACACATATGTGGCGTGCATGATTGCAGCAGTCCATAGGAATTGTGGTAAGTGACGTGCAGCTAGCATTGCGCGCATCAATTCCACTAATGTTCTATTTGCCCGTTCAGCTACTCCATTTTGTTGTGGAGAATAGGGTGTCGTAAATTCAATGCGGATGCCTTGTTCATGGCACCAATTTAGCAAGTCTGCATTCACGTATTCTCTGCCATTATCAGCACGTATACGTTTTATTTGAAAATTATTTTGATTTTTAATCATCGTTAAATGTGATTTAAGGGAATGTGACGTATCACTTTTTCGTTTTAGATGGATAACACTCATATATCGACTGTAGTCATCAACACAAAGAAGGAAATAGTACGCGCCTCCAATTGAGGCTGTCGTAACTGGTCCCCATAAGTCTGTATGTGTAAGTTCACCAGGATTTTTAGTTGTTATTTTATGTTGTTTATTGAATGGTGTGCGTGTTAATTTAGCAGCGGAACATGCTTCGCACTCGGATATTAAACTATTCATTTTTATATTCAAATCTTGAATTAGACGTTTTTTGTGTAAGCGCTTCAATGTGGAAATGCTTATATGTCCAAAACGCTTATGCATTTCGTTCCAGGTAATTGGGTCTTTGTGAATAATATTATACATATGTTCGACGTTCACTGCTTGAACATCTAATTTATATAATCGGTTTTGCAATTTGCCAATCGCAATTAATTTCTTTTTATTATCGTAAATATGAATGTGCTGATTTCGCATTATAGATGAATAACCTTCTATATCAAGGCGTGGTATAGATAATAAATTGTTTTTTGCACAAGGAACGAAAAAAACATCATTCAATTTAATTGTTCGTCTACTTTTTCCAATAACAGAATAAAGTGTGACAGTACCTCGTCCGTGAGCTGGTACCTTTATATCACCTACACCAGTTATGTTTTCTGGATTTGGTGAATAATTGGATAATATATTTAATTTATTTGTGATGTGAGATGTTGTTGTGGAATCTGCAAACCAAGACTCATAGAAAGAATCGGTAGTATTGGAATCGCTATTTGCAATATTTACATTTTCTATTAAATCAATCATTTTGGACGTATCGTCCATTTCAATATCTGAATCAACTATATGCGCCATTTCCTTTTTAGCGCGTCCCTTTGGACCTTTTCCATTCCCTTTTTCTTTTCCTTTTCTCGTCCAACATTCGTCGAGTGAATGGCCAAATTTATGGCAATATCCACATTTGGGTTTCCCTTTGAAACGACATTGTTCTGCGGCGTGATTAGTACGGCCGCAAATAGAGCATGCTGGGAAATCAAATTTTCATTTCCTTGGGTTACTATTTTGTGATGACGAAGTTGCCTGATATACAACTTCTTTTTTTCCGTGTTTAAAACTACGGTTGGCCTCATATCCAATATGGTTGATGAGTTGACTGACCGTCATAGGAATATTGTTCAGTTGTGTTACTGAACCGATGGTATTTCCAATCCACTCGTTCCATTCCAGAGGAAGGGAACATAATAGGTGGACCTTGAATAATGCGTCCGAATCTTCCCAGCCCATCATCTGGAGCTCGTCACGCATATTCTTAAGTGTATTCAAATGGGCGATGATATCATCACCATCAGCGGCTCGTATCGTCCAAAAATCCTGTAGTTTCATGATCGTCGGGAGAATGCCATGAGGTTGATTGGCCTCTGTCAAGGCTCGCCAAATCTCGGCTGAACTCGCCGTGTGTCCGTCTGGTCCACGTTTGGGAACATGTACCATCTGTCCCTCCTCTATGTGTTACAATTTCTTTCCCTTTCGTCGACAGACTTACTTTATTATATAATCATCATTATGCGTTTCATGGACGCTCATCTCCTTTAGCTACTTTACCTTCACATTTCCTTTCTTAGGTATTTAGCTGTACGTTTCCTTGTATATTTTTCTTGTTCTTTTATGTATATAAACCTTCTTGTAAAGTAGCTAGACTCCAGTTCCAACTTAATCGAATTCTTCTCTCAACCTCTGAACGAAACTCCTTGCTCTCTTTTCTTTGAGCTCATCGTTTGCTTGACCTTTGTCATCATTTGACTTAGTGTCCAGAACTTGTCCAGTAGGCTGGGAGCAGACCGAGACTCTGCTTGCCACTGTTGACTTAGAACGAACTACGTTGAGAGCATCGATCTTAACACAAGTTGGAACTCCCAGAACCGCTCAGTGTTTCTACACTAGCCAGACACCATTGATACCAGAACCTCAAACCTCAGACCACCGAACGGCTCTGTCCGTTTCAGACGAAAGTATTATTTAGATCGACGAGAGGTTTTTCCGTCGACTACTGGAACAGGGTGGTTTTTCCGCTCAGGAACTAAGAAAAAGAACGAACCAGTACCAGCATCCCTCTTTGAAGGTGATTATATTGAAGGAAACGGAAAGGAAGTCTTCCCAGATAACGTTTGGATTGAGTGGATCAACGAAGATCTAGAAGAGGACTTTTACTCTCTATTTTATCCACCTACCGAAGAACCAGAATCCTCCTGGTGGAACGAGTTCCTCAGTCTCTCTGGAGCACCACCACAGGACAGATACGCACTCCAAGACAAAGGGATACAGCCTTGGAGAGACTTCCTAGAACAGAAACAGATCGAACAAAGTTTATTTGGAGATCCAGAATCAGGAAAGAAGAAAGACGAAACAAGAGAACCAGAAGAACCAAAAAGAGAAACAGAAAAGATGGCAACCAACGCAGCAGCACCTGCCTCTAAAGGAGATATCAAACCGCAGCCTATGCGTGTTTTTACAGGAAAACGAACCGAAGCAAAGGCTTTCATTGGAAGTCTTGAAGATTACTTTGTCTTAAATGATGATAATTATAAAGGCAAAGCACAGAAACAGATTCGATTTACTCTTGCCTGTCTTGGGCAGGAACTCGACGATTGGAAAGTCCTGATTAAGGATGAATTAGATGATGAAGAAGAAAGAACCCTTACTTGGACGAACTGGGCAGAATTCAAAAAGCGTTTCCTAGCCGATTGGGGAGAAGTCAATAGTGCTCTCAGAGCGCTGAATAATCTAGCCAATCTCAGAGTAGGGGGTGACGTTTCAGTCCCTGAATATATCAGAAAATTCTGCATGGAGATTGGTACCTCAGGTTTGAAAGGAACAACTGCGCAGCTCCAAGCTTTTGTCAAAGGGCTCCCCGAAAGCATCGCTACAAAGATCTTAGAAGCAAACGTTTTATCCATGAAAGAAGCATATGAGAAGGCAGAACAGCTTCATGGCGCTTGGGAAATGATGCGAGCGCTTGGGTGAAAACCAGGACAAGGGAATCGCTCCAATTTTAATCGAAACACCAATAATAGGGGCGGATCAACCCGATCAGTAAATGCTATGCCCACTGGACGTTTGACAGATGAACAGAAGGAGGAATACATGAAATCTGGAAAGTGTTTCAGATGTGGAAACCAGGGACATGTTTCAAGGAATTGTCCCAAACGAAACATCACGTCAAACACCTCCTTCAGGGCCTCCTCATCGTTTCAGAATAAGGGGATCAGATCCATCCCTGAAGATGCACCTAAGGAGAAGAAAGACGACCCAGTTGCAAACATCAGAGCAATCCTTGCTGGAATGAAGGCTGATGAACGAGAAGGTCTTCTCAATGAACTCGAAAACGAGGGTTTTTAACCCAGAAGCATCACACAGCGGTTGGCACTTCCATAACAAATGGACATTCACAGTTAGCGCTTGATTCTGTAATAGTAAGATCGAATAATGACAAGCGCCTTTCAATTTCTGTGGAAACGTCCAATTTACCCGCTGAAACTTCGGCTCTGATCAATTGTGGAGCAGAAGGGAATTTTATTGACGAAGAAGTAACCATCAAGTTACCAAAAGAAAAATTGCGAAAACCAATTAAAGTCAGAAACGCAGATGGAACAGTTAACACTAATGGAATGATCACACACCGAGTCCACATTCAATATTCAATTGGAGGAAAACAATACAGCAACTGGTTTCTAATCACTAGATTGGGAGATCAACAATTAATTTTGGGAATTCCTTGGTTAGAAGAAAACAATCCTACTATTGATTGGAGAAATAAAACGATACACCTCATTGATGAACAACGGAATGAAGGAACTATCTGGCAAATGGCATTGGACAATCAACAATGGGGAGAAGACGATTATTGGATCAGAGTCAAGACATCTGCATCTCAAGCATTAGAACATCAGTTGAAAAAGGATGAACCAAAAACAGAATTACCATTAGAATATGGGAAATGGCGCTCAGTCTTTGAGAAAAAGGCATCAGAATGATTCCCGACCTCCAGAACTTGGGATCATGCTATCGATTTGAAAACAGGTTTTAGTCCTAAAGTTAGCAAGATCTATCCATTATCAATCAAAGAACAGTCATCGCTGGACAAATGGATTGAAGAACAACTAGCTAAAGGATACATCAAACCGTCGAAATCTCCTCAAGCGTCGCCATTTTTCTTTGTCTCAAAGAAAGAAAGTGGTGCGCTTCGGCCATGCCAAGATTATAGATATTTAAACGATTGGACAATCAAGAATGCGTACCCATTACCTCTAGTATCCGATCTCCTTACAAAACTCGCTGGTGCACAATATTTCACCAAATTAGACCTCCGTTGGGGATATAATAACGTCAGGATCAAGAAAGGTGATGAATGGAAAGCTGCTTTCATTACCAACAGAGGACTATATGAACCAACTGTTATGTTCTTTGGCCTATGCAATTCGCCATCTACATTCCAAACTATGATGAACGAATACTTCAGAGACATGATTAATGAAGGATGGCTCATTATCTACATAGACGACATCCTGATATGTTCTCAGAATTTGAATGAACTAGAAGAACAGACAAAAAGGGTTCTTGATCGATTGGAGGAGAATGATCTGTTCTTGAAATTAGAAAAATGTAAATTCGCTGTTCAAGAAGTCGAATTTCTGGGCATGATTATCTCGCCTGGAAAAATACGAATGGATCCTATCAAACTCGCAGGAATAGCCGATTGGCCAGTACCATCAACGGTTAAACAAGTCCGATCATTCCTAGGTTTTGGGAACTTTTATCGACGTTTTATTGGAAATTTTGCAGCAATTGCAAAACCACTCACAGATCTGACCAAGAAAGCGGAACCATTCAACTGGAATAATGAACGACAACTTGCCTTTGACACCTTAAAGCAACGGTTCGCCTCTATGCCAGTTTTGTTGATGCCAAATCCTGCAAAACCATTCATCCTTCAAACTGATGCCTCTAACAAAGCAATTGGAGCAGTACTGAAACAGGCTGATGAATCTGGAGCACTTCATCCATGTGGATTTATATCTCATGCGCTAACACCAACAGAACAGAATTACCAAATCTATGACAGAGAATTGCTTGCAATCATCAAGGGACTTGCAGTCTGGCGCCATCTATTACATGGTTCTCCTCATATGATCATCGTCCATTGTGATCATAAGAACTTGTCCTATTACCGAACTGCTCAACGATTAACACCTCGACAAGCTCGGTGGTCATCATTGTTATCTGAATTTGATCTTCGTATTGAACATATACCTGGAACAAAGATGTTCGAAGCAGATGCATTATCCAGACGACCAGATCACATGGGAAATGATGAAGAACAAACTACTGTCACTGTTCTGCCAAATGACCGATTTATTCGACTAATCAATGATGATATTGCCAGTGAATTAAAGAAGTATATGGCAAATGATGATTTTGGACGCATCCTTATTGAAGTTATCACTAAACAAAGGGCACCGCCGATTAAATCGAAACTACAAGACTGGACATATACTCATGGCATCGTCTATTACCTAGGCAAGATCTATGTTCCTGATCAAATTGAGTTGCGCACTCGGTTAATCAAGGAAATACATGAAGCATTATCTTCTGGACATCCTGGACAATTAAAGACGCTAGCGCTTTTGAAGCGTGATTACTGGTGGCCTGGAATGTATAGACATGTCAAAGAATGGGTTGATGGTTGCGCACTCTGCCAACAAATGAAAGTCAATACTCACCCAAATTCACCGGCATTAATCCCTATTCCATCAAAAGCTACACACCCATTTCAGCAGGTCACACTCGATTTCATCACTGATCTTCCTATTTCCGAAGGCTTTGATTCCATATTGGTCACGGTGGACCATGGCCTTACGAAGGGGGTAATTTTCACCCCTTGCAACAAGACGATCGATGCTTTAGGAACTGCAGATCTCTATATCTCTGAAATATTTAAACGCTTTGGACTCCCCGACATCCTAATCTCTGATAGAGGACCACAATTCTCCGCTAAAGTATTTCAAGAAATACGAAAAGCTTTAGGAATCGACCACAGGATGAGTACAGACTATCATCCTCAGACAGATGGAGAAACTGAACGTGTAAATCAAGAACTCGAGATCTATCTTCGAATGTTCTGCACAAATGAACCCCATAAATGGAAGCCACTATTACCCATTGCTGAATTTGCACACAATAACCGATATCACAACACAATAAAAACATCCCCATTTCAACTTATGTATGGATCAGATCCGATTGCTATTCCTACAGCAGCAATCAAAATGACTGCACCAGCAGCAGAAGAACGCCTTCAAATGCTTCGAAAAGCCAGAGAAGAAGCTCTAGCTGCTCATGAACTTGCTAGACAAACGGTCGCTCATAGATACAGAGACAAGTCAATCAGATTCAAAAAAGGAGACAAAGTCTGGCTCGAAAACAAAAATCTCCACATTCTGTATCAATCAAGAAAGCTAGCACCAAAACGAGAAGGACCCTTCCAGGTCGAACAAGTCATGGGACCAGTTACCTATAAATTGAAATTACCAAAACAATGGCACATTCACCCTGTGTTTCATGCATCGCTCCTCACTCCATATAAGGAAACCTCAATGCACGGCCCGAATTTCACTATGCCACCTCCCGATATGGTTAACGGACAAGAAGAGTTTGAGATTGAAGCTATTCTTGGACATCGGAAACGCGGAGCCGGTTATCAATACCTAGTCAAATGGAAAGGCTATGGAACAAATGATAACACCTGGGAACCAGAACGACATCTAGGCAATGCTGCGGATATTCTGGTAGAGTATAAAAGCAGAAGAAACCTCTGAAACAGTTAAACACAATGACTTATTATCGCACCAACCTCCAATTAAAGCATAATATCCGTTATGTCAAAAGATTCTGCAGAACTGTTGGACGATACACTCCTACTGTCAAAACCAGATACTCTGTCACGCAGATGTTTGTTCCTGCCTTTAAACATCCTTCCAAACGAACGCTCTCTATATATCAAAAACTGAAATATGTTCCAATGATGTCAAAACCGCCCAAAGTATCGCAACTACCTCCTCACAAGCGAACACATCCGCAAGGACACACAGAGATTCCATATAACGCCTTACCAAAATATCTCCCTCAGTACCACCGCCTCTCTTTTGATCTAGGAGAGTTACCCACGTTTCAGGAAGCAGAATCACATTACCTTCCAGCATCAGTTCACCCTTGTTTTCAATATGACAACGTTTATCACAGAGTTTGGTTACGACGAACCTTCCCTGAATTATCAGAAGCTTTACAAAGGATTATTCAGCTTGGCAGAGACATCTCCGCGGAACAATGGCAATATGAACGGCAAATGAATATAAGGGGAAGTGAAAATTTTAACCGCACACAAGCGCAAATGGAAATAGCACTTGCAACCGAGCAATATTATGTTCTCCTGAACCAGGCAATACAGGACAGTATGGACAACCCAGAAATACGCGTTACACGACATGAACGCCCTGATCAAATTCGTATTCAACATCCTGATGATGCAGGAACCCGATCAGAACAAGAAGAAATGGCCAGAAATTCTTGTGAGAACTTTCTCAGGACCAGAGCGCCAGAGATCGAAGAGATCTTAGCTTTGGACTCTGACGACGAAATTTGGGATATTTAAGCCGCACTCGATGGACTCGTTTTCTCCATCTCATTGATACAAAATGTCTACCGTCCTCGTTGTCATCGCCTACCTCGTTGGCTTTGCCTTCGCACTTCTGGTCACAGCCTGTGGCCACTGCTATGATCCCTCCTTCACCGCTGCCTCCCCGTTCCTCGCCACCGCCCACGACCTCCCCATTGAGGTCTTTGTTACCACCACCACCACCATCGACGAATACCTCTTCCCGGATTGGCCCGCCTCCCCTTCCTCCACCGTCGCTGACCTACATCAGCATCTGGACAAGCTCGCTGACTTCCTTATTGAGGAAGAAGCACCCATACCCGCTCCGCCAGCACCACCTCTCGCCAGGACTCCTAATGCCACTCTTCTTCGGGCACAGGAAGCCCTCGCCACCTTCATCGTCGACTACCAACTCTTCGCCGGACCTCTGGATGCCATGCTCAACACCGCCCTCACCACCGATCCTCACACTGTCACGGATGAAGAACACGACGCAATCCTCGAGCAAACAGTCCAGCTAGACTATATCACGAGGACTCTGCAATGGCGGTTTGAAACCGCTAACCATGATGTCAACACCATCGCTGAATGGTTGAAATCGCGAAGGGATCATGGGTGGACAAATGGTGGAAACCATGGTTGGGGAACAGGTTAAGAAGTCGGTGACTTCTTGCATACGAAGGGGGTAATGTTACAATTTCTTTCCCTTTCGTCGACGGACTTACTTTATTATATAATCATCATTATGTGTTTCATGGACGCTCATCTCCTTTAGCTACTTTACCTTCGCATTTCCTTTCTTAGGTATTTAGCTGTACGTTTCCTTTTATATTTTTCTTGTTCTTTTATGTATATAAACCTTCTTGTAAAGTAGCTAGACTCCAGTTCCAACTTAATCGAATTCTTCTCTCAACCTCTGAACGAAACTCCTCGCTCTCTTTTCTTTGAGCTCATCGTTTGCTTGACCTTTGTCATCATTTGACTTAGTGTCCAGAACTTGTCCAGTAGGCTGGGAGCAGACCGAGACTCTGCTTGCCACTGTTGACTTAGAACGAACTACGTTGAGAGCATCGATCTTAACACTATGCCTGAAATAATCATCGTTGCAAGGGCTTTATCCATTTTTCGCCACGCGCGCGCTCCTACTGGATCAACGGTAGGGTCCGGCATAGTAGTCGTACCATT